>OX344797.1:34208057-35408057 GCA_947034925.1 Eudemis profundana | reverse complement strand
AAATGTCAACAGGTATACATTAGATGTGCCTATAATACTTGAGTAGTTACCTGAACTCTTAGGGTTACCATCAATAGAGCTGGATTAAAAAAAAATTGACTGATTTAGAAGTGTAATAATAATTTGATGCCTGCGGCCAGGGTATTCATTCATTCACACAAGTTGAAACCAACATACTCGCGCACCGTGCGGTACTGCGCACTATACGATTGTGCAATGTCGCGTTTTTTCCAGGAAGCTACAGTATGGAGTTCTTCAAAAGGGAAATGAATAGGTTTTTAAGTGGTCGGCAACACGCACGTATTGCCCCTAGCGTTGCAAGCGTAGGCTACGGCGACTGCTTACCATGAATGCCGCACGAATGTTGGCCATCGTAGTATTATAAAAAATAAAACATTTTTTTTGACATCGGTTTATAAACCGCGGTTTATAGCGGTTAATAAACGATGAAGTTCTGAGGTAACAAACACTGAATAAATATAAGAAAATTCAACCGACGGAGAACATTTTTATCTATTTTCAAAATCCAGTAAGCTTAAGATGCTACGCTTTGACGCGCGATAAATAAATGATAAAGCGTCCGTCACGTTCTGACCAGCCAAGTGCGAGAGTGACGGATGCTTTGTCATTTATTTATCACTCGACAAAGCCTAGCATATTTTAATGAATGATTCCATCGGAGTAACATTAAACACAACAAAAAATACTAGATCCTGGCTAGACTTGAAATACGTAAAACCTTTGCCATGCCGGGGTTCATGCTCTAGTATATCAATGACTAAGTTTCTATATAAAATGTCGGAAACCCATATCACGTCTTACTGGATGGTTGTGTAGTAGGTACTATTGTTAGTTAAGCAAATGTTGACAATTAATACAGTAACAACCAACTTGCCTCATTATAAAAGTATTTAGTTCCCGAAACTATCAAATTACGAAGTTAACGGGATTTTGATTGGCGGTACTTTTTAATTACTTGTGTTAGAGTTCGTAACTCATCAGGGCCCTGACAATTAAACTTGGGGTAACTTACAGCTTACTATGACTATGTATCCAGTCGTACTGACAATATTCAATTATACAGTATATTAATAGGTTTCCTGTAGTAAAAATAAATTATTTATCGCTAATAATCAAATGCAGCTTCTTAAACGAATCCCGAATAAATTTAGAATCAATAGTTTTCATGCCTTTAAAGTATTTAAATTACAAAAAAATTTAATATGGAGAGTTGGAAACAATATTACGATAAAAATTAGTGACGTTATTTGTTCATATTTTCTATGAAAATGCATTATAGCCTCCTGACACCGAGCATTCAAATGAAATTCCTTGCCACTATAGCCGAATGTACTATACAAAGCATTAAACTGTTTCTGTTGTAAAGTCCGAGACCTTGGCTGTTGAAAAAAACATAAACTAAGGTGTTTCTCAAGTTTTCACTGAAACAAATGTTTTTTATTATTGTTTGATAAAGACATGAAACATATTTCTGTTTAGGTATTTTTTGTCTTTTATAAAGGACTTTCGGTCATTCAAGCATAAGTAGGTTACGTAAATAAATTAAACTAATTATTTAAAATTTTAATGTAATGTTACACATTGAGTACTAAATAATCATATTTTTTATTTTTTTAATATAATCATAAAAAGTAAAAAAAATACCCAATCAACACTTTGTTTTATAATGTTACTAGCGACCCGCCCCGGCTTTGCACGGTGTTTCTCTATTATATTATGCATGTATTATACATATAAACCTTTCTCTTCAATCACTCTATCTATTAAAAAAAACCGCATCAAAATCTGTTGCGTAGTTTTAAAGATTTAAGCATACATAGAGACATAGGGAGATAAGGACATAGGGACAGAGAAAGCGACTTTGTTTTATACTATGTAGTGATTCATGAAAAACACAATACACTACGAACGAAAGGTCTTTGTATAGGTTTAATATTTTTACGACGGTTTATTTACTTTACTGTACTTCATTTCTACACAAAAGTATGTGATTTTGAAAGAATGTTTACTAATTTGCAAGTCTATAAAAAACCTACGTTAAAACGAACGAATTTAACAAATAAAATATAAGTTTTAGTTACTGCGTCGACCACGTGCCGCCATAGCTGTATACTCCTGAGCACACGTCGCAAGAATGGCGGCCACTAGGTAGGATATCTCTATCGAACTTCAAGGACAAACTATCGCCATTACTTAAATTTCATTGGCTGTGAGCAATCACGTGTCCAATATCTTTTTAGCGGGAAAAAACAAACACTCGGGAATTGAGGCTACATGTAGGTCATAGTCCGTTATTGATATAAGGAGTTAAAAAATATTCGGACTTTACAGTAAAGTTTATTTAGCACTTTGTAAAGGACGCCAGGTGTCAGGAGGCTAGGTAAAGTACAGTAAAGCTCCTCTTGCATGTGTGAGTAAAGTGGATAGACATTTCATTTTTGAAATTTGTGATTACAGTTTGCAAACTCATTATTTGCTCAGCTTACAAGTTTGCTTAATCCCGTCCACTAATATAGCTTTTTTTAATTCGATTCATTCATAAGTGACGAAAAAATAGAATCGGCTAGCGACTCCTACCTTTTAAAGAGGCCTCCTACTTTTTAAAGTCGATTAAAAATGTTGCCCAAAGCAATTTAACGATAAAATTGTGAAACTTTCAAATCCTAGGTATCTTTCTTTTTTTTTAATTTGTCCTCCATTTTAAACAGCGATTCCGTTTTTAATCTGCGCTCATTTTCGAGGCTCTCTCAAAATTATGTCGTATTGTTAAAGGAGGTAAATTTATTAACTGAACAGCTATTAAAAGGTAGTTAATGGGGAAACGGTCTCCAAACCTTGGGTTCCGTGATGCCCGTGTTTAATATCCTGTGTGGCCTCATTAATTCCGAGGAAGCCTATTAGAAACAGTATAGGTTGGTGACCGAGTGTTTGACACTGTCCCAGTAGCAACCATCTTTAAAGTTAAATGATTACCAATAGAGGTGACAGCAGGGTGCCAATATTGGACATAGCGTGCCAAGTACTGGGACGTTTACCTTAGGTACTTAGGTATAATTAAATAGTGTTTTGTTACTAAATAAACTATTAATTCAATAACAAAACCATTGTTATCTGTAACTGACGTTTTGGCACAGTTGTATGTAGCGTGGTCGCGGGTGACTGATGACTCATCCAGAATTTTTTTCTTGTTTTTTTTATTTTTTATTTATCGTATTAAATAATAACTTATTAAATACGTATACAATTACAATCTAGCCTAAATACAGACTAATGAGTAATATAAATTTGACCTAGTTTTATAAAGTTATGATATATAAGATTGTGTCCATCGGCACTTTTCTTATTGTCTCTATTTAAGGGGAAGTCACTTTGTTCATGTGTCTATAGTTAATACTTTCACAGCACTTTTTATTTATCACTTTACACTAACTCAAAAGGTTTCGTTCTCTTGAGCCGTCGCACGATGTCCGTGTGATCGAGGACCTGGATTGCCTCGACGTTCACATGATGAAGCAGCCTTTTTTCGTGGGCTTCAGCGTATTTTTTTACAACTTTATCGACGAACTGTATGTTGAGGTCCCGGTGTAGGTCGTCATTTCTTATATACCAGGGTGCATTCACAATGACCCTAAGTACTTTATTTTGAAATCTTTGTATAATGTGCATGTTGGTTTGTTTGGTACAGCCCCACAGCTGTATTCCATAAGTCCATACTGGCATAAGGACTTGTTTATAGAGAAGTAGTTTGTTATGTACTGACAGTGAGGAGTGTCGTCCCAGTAGCCAGTACATCTTCTTGAACCGTATTTCAAGTTCGTCTCTTTTCTTTTTAACGTGAGCTTTCCAGCGAAGCTTCGCGTCAAGCGTCATACCTAAGTACTTGGCTGTATTTTCGTATGGTATGCGTTGTTGATTTATATAAACTGGGCAGTACTGATCTTGTTTATTTGTAAAGTTGACATGAATGGATTTAGACTCATTTAACTTAATTCGCCATTTCTTTGTCCAGTTATGGACTTTGTTGACAGCTACCTTTTCCGCTGCTTCTGCATGGGTACTTCCAACCGCCATTATAGCGGTATCGTCGGCAAAGGTCGCAATAGTGTTGTTGTCTAGTTCTGGAATATCACTTGTGTACAGTAGGTACAAGACCGGGCCTAGTACGCTGCCCTGTGGTACTCCAGCTTTTATTTCTTTGATTTCTGAGTAGGCATTTTCTTGCCTTATTCGGAAGACTCTACCTGTTATGTAGGAATGCAGTATATCTGTAATCGACTTGGGTAACAATCTTTTTAATTTAATTATGAGGCCTTCATGCCAGACTTTATCAAAAGCCTGCGCCACATCTAAGAAAACCGTAGAGCAGACTTTCTTGTTTTCAAGGGTATTTTCAACTATATTTGTGATTCTGTGTACTTGGTCTATTGTCGAATGACTTTCTCTAAAGCCAAACTGATGTTCAGGGATAAGTTTTTTATCTTCTATAATAGGTTTTAGTCTTTTGAGTAAGAGTTTTTCAAACAGTTTTGACATGACAGGCAGCAGGGAAATTGGCCTATACGACGTGGTGTCGGAAGGTGGCTTTCCAGGTTTAGGTATCATTATTACCTCAGCGACTTTCCATGAATCTGGTACATACTTTAGCCTTAACGCAGCATTAATAAGGGTTGTCAGCTTAACTATAGCTTTCCTTGGAAGATTGTGTAGTATTTCTCCTGATATAAGATCAAAACCTGGACATTTCCTAGGATTGATATGTTGTTTTATTTCTCGTTGAACTTCTCTAGGTGATACCAGTTTTAGTTCGAATTGATCTTCACATACGAGTAAGTAGTCGTCAATTGGTTCGACATTTGGTTGGGAATCGTTTGGTCTAAATATACCCTCTAGGTATTCAGAATCATCCAGAATGGTTCACCTTGTTTTGGCATAATTTTATTTGTCCGAATGTTCTATTCGCCCGAATGCTATTTACGCATAATTGTTATTTTACAGATAATATTGACTTATCAGAATAATTATAAAAGAAATCTAACCTAACCATTAGGTTAGGTTAGGTTTCTTCTGATATGGCTAATGGCTAGGGTAATTCGACGACAGACAGTAACGTAAGTTGCTTTGCAAGCATTGCTTAATTTGGGACTAGCTCGATTTATGTAAGATTGTCCCCCGATATTTATTTATTATTTATTATTCATGGCAAAAAGTACAGTCATGAAAAGTTGTTGGTAGTATTAATAATGAAGGCTGTTGAGTGGACCGAGTCTCGACAAAAGAAGCGTAGGATGTCTTCAGAAAAGATGGAGAGCAAAGTATAAAGACAGGCAAGTAGTCACTCATCGGCCGTTTGGGTGCGCGCGATAGCTATTCAATGTCGAAGCGTAAACGGTGCGATTCGTTCTGGAGCATTCTTACGCATTCGTAAAACTTTACTTGTAGAGCGTTCGTTCACGACGACGCGCACACAATACAAGCTACGCTACGTACCAGCATAACTAGCAGATAATAGCAGTATTAGGGTTCCGTACCAAAATGGTAAAAAAGGAACCCTTATGGTGCGACTCAGTCTGTCTGTCCGTCTATCTGTCCGTCTGTCACAGTCAGATATCTCAGGAAGAACTGCTGCTATCGATTTGAATAGGTTTAAAAGTCGCTAACCCGAGTCTACTAGGTATATAAAAAAAATTATACCTTTTTTACTTTTTTTTTAAAAGGGGCCGCAATTATATCAAGTGGGGTATCAAGGAAAGGGCTTAATTTATAGATTCCAAAACCATTTTTTTTCTTAATCATGTATTTTTTGGTTAAAAAAATACCATCCCCCCTATTATCTTCGAAGTTACTGAACAGAAAAATCTGTAATAATGACCAATTATTAATATCATCCTAAATATTACAGGAAAAATATAATTGTTTTCCTAACTAGTTCAGGGGTTGGAAAATCGACATATTTTTTATGTTTCTGTTGTACCAAATAAGCAGTTTTACAAATGTGTAACGTATATTGTTAAGCACAATAAACTTTATTATTATTGTCTTTATATCTTTATTTTCTTAGATTAGACTCTTTACAATACATATAACAAAAGTAAAATACAAAATGAAATTACAAAATATAAACACTTTATAAAAAACCTAACGTAGGGTGCCGCCGGCAGCGGGGCGGGGCCCAGGTTACCGGTGGTTAAGGCCGCAGAGAGAGGAACCTCCTGACGATGCGCGCCGTGTCCAGAAGAACCGCTTTCTGTATTTGACCCTTGATCCAGCCATCTAGCGAGAGTCTCTTGAGATGGTGATCGAGACTCTTCGCTATAAGTCCGTTCGCCGAAACATTATTATTATTATTAACTTGCACCGTTTTTTAAAAAATTTCAAAAATCGTAACACATACTTCAGGCTTAACCATTCAATTAAAAAGATTCTAGTGTTATTACAGAAATAAGCACCCGAAACGCTATATGTATTATGTAACATTTGAAGTGTGATTTCCCCAAGATCCTTACCTGATTACAATGACATTAGGAGGGGAGCAATATATTTCGAACACAGAAAGAATCTTCCAAATCGGTCCAGCTGTCTTCGAATAATCAGGGAACATACATGAAAAACAAAACCAACGAACTAAAAACTTCTTTCTATTTTGAAGTCTGTTAAAAATAATATAGATACCTATGTCTGAAACTTAACTAGTATAAGTGCTTCATTTCAGTAAAAGCCAAGGAACCCCAACGCCATTTAATAATAAATTAAGATTAAAATTTCTCGCCATAAAAATGAAAGGAGCGTATTTTTAGTAATTTTAATGGTTCAAGTTGAACTAAAGTGACGTTTAAAACTAAATGTAATTTATGTCTGGGCTGCTAAAACTTGTTTTCATAATTAGGGCTTAAAATGTGAGTTTATTGTTCAGCATATTCATCAAACCGACGGCTTAGCTTTCACCAAAATTAGGACTCGGTTTTAAAAAATGCTAATAAATAAATTTTCTTTATCACAACACAACTCTACCTTAAAAATGATCCAAATGGACAAAGATAGATTGACAGAAGACAAGTGTTCGAAGTTATTTACCACAATCAATGGGGTAAAAAATTAACCATGAAGACTTCTATATTATCTTTGTAAATAGACAGAACTGTCATGTTGTCAACTCGTTGTCAGTGTAGTAGTGTCAGTGTAGTCTGTAGTGAGCACTACTGATGTCGCCATGGTTTGAACGGATTTCTATATTGTCTTTGTAAATAGACGGAACTGTCATGTTGTCAACTCGTACAATCGTTGTCAGTGTAGTCTGCTAGAAGTATCTTATTGTTAGAATTATGATGATCATCAGTCAGTGAACCAGTGAGTCAGTGACAAAGCTAAGGAACTTTGACGTGCATTCTTAAACTATAGCTTGGCAACTTCGTTCGTGACACTCACCTGTGTGCTTTTTGTTATGTGCAGCCGTAACTACTTACACAAGTTACCGCCTACACGAACGGCGACCGACGGAGGCAGCCTCCATCACCAATGAAGTTGCCAAGCTATACACGTTCAAATTGAATGTTATTGAGAATGTATTGTAAACATTGCGTCAAAAATTTGAGATTTGAAAAGTTGCTCAGCTAGGCATTGCTTTTAAGTCTTGTTATGCCCTATATGTATATCTCTGAAAATTCAGGATTCTAGCTTTAGCCAGCACAAAATTGTGGGAGGCTGAAAATGGCCTGAATGGCTTCGAGAAAAGGATGGGACGGTCGTGCCTTTGTTTTGCTCGACTAGGCGGGGGCACTGCCGTGCCCTCAGATTAAGATTCTACGTACAAACTTGAAAAATAACAGCTTCGCGCATCGCCGTGACTCGCGCCGCAGTATGAGATCCGCCGAAGTTTCAGAGAAAATTGACTGTGACAGACGGACGCGTTCGTCGTGTAATTTTATTAGGTACATACAGATCGATAAAATAATTTTGGCCGCCTGAATCTGTAATTCATTCCTATGTGGGATGGTCAGACAGACGCGATTGATCTTATAAGGCTTCCGTTTTTTTCCTTTTGAGATACAGAACCCTTAAAAAAGATCAAATCAAGACACAAGGAACAAATGCCTAATAAAGATACTATAGAGCTAATGTATCCCCCACTTTTTCTCTACAGCTCTAATTTTCACACCCCCATTATACTCCTCAACCAACACGCTATCAACCACTTTAGCGAAACAAAACATCATATCTCTGAAACTACCCGAACAAATCGGCATGCACTTCTACCAACTTACGAATACCTCTTTAATTCCCTTATGATGAGGTGATAAAGTTGTTTTTCGAGTGTTTTATGTGTAGATGCGATGGTGAACTATAAGCGGCGGCGGCCGAATGCCCTAAAATGCTGGATCGCGTGCTTCGCGCGCATTTAGCATGTGAGCACGAACGCCGCTAAGTTTGGCACTACGTTTTAGAGAATTGGCTAAGGATTGTAATATTTCCGCGTCGAAACGATATTGATTTGTATGAACTGCAACAATGCCGTATCCCATCGATAAGTTTTATAAGTTTAACAATGACTATAGAAATACAGCGTGGGAACGTTGCCGCCGTAATGGGCACCCTGCCAAAATACGGTCTAAAATAAAATAAAAATAATAGTACATTACACAACTAGGGTGGTAATACAAAGAAAGGCCGAGATCGCAGAAGTTTGCGGCCCGAGCTGCAAGCGAGGGAAGTAAATATGCGATCGAGGGCTTTCTTTATTACCTCCCTCCCGTGTTGTGTACATCATTTTATGTCTACCTACACTTGGCCGGACAGCGGCTTTTTCCGTACTTGCAGCGAGCGAAGAAACTCACCATGTATATTACATCCGATTTCATTAATACGGTTACAATAAACTTAAAACTACATTTTTAGAGATGTTAAAGGTCTCTAGTCGTCAAAACAAGACAATTAAAATATAGAAAATAAATTGATAAGTAAAATTAATGGAGATGTAAAATTGTAAAGAGTCTCCGTTCCTTGAGAAATTAAGGTAACTCTTCAAATATTACAGGCATTTAAAAGTCGCGTACATTTGTTTCTAAATCCAATTGTAGTGATGGGATCCATAAGGAGTTGATGGAATTTTCTCAAATAAAATAGGCACATGTATAATAGTTAGCGACTTTGTGAGTATCGCAGTTTCAATGTTTGAAATCGTTTTTTTTTGAAGTTTTAGTATAAGGTTGTTTTAACTATTATGTCCATGGAAGAGACCAAATGACGTTGATAGGCTATTTTTGTAAGTTACTATCATTGGCAATCCATAAGCTTTTGCGTGTGACTTCGTCTGCGTAGACTCGTTAATCACCTCAGGCATCGTCCTAGTAAGTATGGTCGCAATCGCGTGTTCGCGCGATAATCGCGTATTGGCTGTTCGATAGGACGATGCCTCAAGGTGATTCGAGTCGGTAGGTTTTCCATACAAACTAAAAGAGGGTCATCGTATGCATCCACGGCATCAATTATTTTAAAGCTTGATCTTTTTCTTATAGTGCCTCACCAACTAGTCAAGGCTGGCAGTCAGTTCCGCATATTTCTCTCGGTCTTTGGCGAGGTTAAAAATCTCCACTGCACTGGTAACTGCGGTACATACGCGGATGTTTCGCAGCCATGATTTCTTCCTGCGCCCGGCAGCTCGTCTTCCAGCCACTAGCTATAGCTTGATATAACTCTCAAAAAGCCAAAGAAGTATGCGAAAGTAACAGAAACGTTTGGTTTCAAATTATGGTAATAGATATCGTTGACTTTAAATGTTAAATTGCACGTGGATTCTGGATTTTTGGGACGTCTCATGTTATGTCGCGCAGACAAAATGTATCAAACTATAAAATGGAATACATTTCAAACATAATTGATGCCGCGGAAATGAACGATGAACCTCCTTGTTTGTATGAAGAACTGATCGACTCGAATCACCCTAAGGGATGTTTGCTATTAGATTCCCTTAGGAGTCGTATTCATTATAGGGCATGCAATACCGGTATTCATTGTATGGCTAATGGCGGGATCCCGGTGTTGGCCCGTACTAGTAATACCGGTGTTGCATGCTCTAATTCATTATCCCGTTCCAAAAAACTTCCACTCCCATTTCATACCCTTCCTTGCAGTGGCGGCGTAAGCCAGTCGGGTACCCGGGGCGGAAAGGTCTACTCTTACTCAGAACTGCAAGAAAGCAATTGGAAACAGGGCGGCCAATTTCTGCGGTACAAAGATGCACTGAAACGTTATGGAAAGGAGACATTGACTCAACGCATTGGGAGAGCTTGGCGCAAGATCGAGCAAAGTGGAGGCATACCTGCTGTGCAAGCCTTCGAGGAAAAGAGAAGGGATGAGCTCGATGCAAAGCGCGAGGAGCTAAAGACCCGACCATCAGCGGTCATTAACTATAATTTTGTCGGTGGGGTGCTGACGCGCAGTGAGTGTGGTCGCATATTCGTTGCAAAAATTGGCTATGTCAGTCACCTGAGAGCTCATGAGCGGCGCTCTCAACTAGCTACATAACGTCGGCTAATATCCAGTTGCCGTGGTCGAAATCGGCCAGGATACCATGATGATGATGATGAGTTGCCATTTTGAATGTTAAGTCCTTGGTTATATTGGTGACACCAGGGTGTCAACTATCGGACAATAGCATGTCAAACGACGTTTATCTTGCCGTAAACTCCCTGCATCCCCCAACAAAAACGAACTGCTACTAGAAAAGTAGGTTAGATTAGGTTAAATGAAACATTATACGAAATAAGATTAGAAAAAATAAAATTAAAATTAAAAAATTATACTAACTAAATATTAGGTTCAACATAATTAGAAGAAATAAGTTTATGTAAAATAAGGATTATACAAAACGACTTTCACTCAAATAAAAATTAGGCAAAGTGAATAATTATGCAAAATAATATTAGTTTAATTGAAATTAGGCAAACCGAAATTAGGCAAAAAGTTGTTAGGTAAAACAAGGTACCTACAACCCCAAATTTTGCCCAGATGCGGTGCGTTCCGTCCGGTTGGACCCGAGCGTCAGTTTTGTTGCAAGGACAAACTTCGGTACGAAGTACTATTGGTTATTTTGTGGAACTGTTACTGATTGGTTCACAAATATTCTGGCTGGCATGTCGCGCTCCAATCGTTTGTGTCGCGTGTGTTATAAATCAATGTACTTCTCAGAACTAAAGGGGCTAATATCCCTCACACTAAGCCAACACTTACTACCTTCATGTATGAAGCATCTGATCGAAATTCGGTATCAGGCTCCGGCGTTCGATACGCAAGTAGGTATAACAACAGCCATAATTACGTATAGCTGTAGAGGTATTACCACTGTAGACGCTAAAAGCACCAGGTTACTATGAATACTTGCAATAATTGCACTTTTTCCCGTCTATTAAGTTTAAAATTCGACGTTCTCTGAAAACTGACGTTCTAAGTGTAAAAGTGTCTGTTGAGAAAAAACTAGAAAATAAAAAAAATCAACTAATCAACCAGGTAGTCAGTTAAGAAATAAAAAAATAACTAACCAACCACGTTGTTGTGGTTAAGAAAAAAAATTACTAACCGTCCAAACAGATGGACAAAGAGGTTTGTCCGTTAGTAATAAACCCTTTTCCTGCCTACTAGGATATTACGTAAGAATATTATAAATTTTATATAAAAAAATCAACATTTTAAAATAACCAACTTTGTACGAGCTTATTTGACAGTAAATGCAGGAAAATCAACTAATCAACCAGGTAGTCAGTTAAGAAATAAAAAAATAACTAACCAACCACGTTGTTGTGGTTAAGAAAAAAAATTACTAACCGTCCAAACAGATGGACAAAGAGGTTTGTCCGTTAGTAATAAACCCTTTTCCTGCCTACTAGGATATTACGTAAGAATATTATAAATTTTATATAAAAAAATCAACATTTTAAAATAACCAACTTTGTACGAGCTTATTTGACAGTAAATGCAGGACTTATTATAGAAAAAATACCCAAATCGCTGTATGCTGTGCGTATAATATTCGAAGAGATCCCTCGATTTCCTGAAGATCCTTATTTGGTTCCAATGGAACTACCTCGAAGGTATGCCATTTTAAACAAAAAAGCATTTTCCAAATTGGTCCAGCCGTCTTCGCGTAACAAACATACAAAAAAATATACTTACAGGCGAATTGAGAACCGTCCTTCTTTTGAAAGTCGGATAAAATTAAAACCGATTGCAAACATCGAATATACTCGTACTATCGCATGTGACTAAAATAATATTTGAGGAGTTCCCTCAGTTCTTTATATTTAGATCCCATCATCAAAACTAGATTTTGCAAAAATGGGACCAAATTAATTAATTTATGATTAATTAATTATTCAAATCGGTTTATAAATAACGAAGTTCTGAGGTTAATATATCATCGTAAGTGATGAATGGTTTCACGCAGTCCTTAAATCAAACTGTGGGGTTGAACCCACACGGTTAAACAGCGTTAACCCGTGGGCTGCTACGGCCGCGATGGTTTATCTAGCCACGGAGTGATAGCATCGCGTTGCTAGCGCTGGGAGCGTCAGCAAAACAGGGGTAGAATTAATTACGGAAATCAATATTCTTAACCGACTTCAAAAAAATTGAGTTTTTTTGTAATCTTTATTGCACAGTACAAGAAAGTAATTATTTTTTTTGTTTAAAAGGGCACACGTTCCAGTCCATTGTAACCAAGTCGGGATCTGATCTGATGATGGGTTCTAGGAGGAATCGAGGAAATTCTTCAAATACTATAGGTACCTATGGCAATTTGGGTGTTTTTTGTAGCTACTTGTTGTTGAACCATATAAAAAATGGTTTTACGATTTTAATGGATTTTCTAAAACTGTTAGTTCTCACTACAGCATCTAATAACGGTATTGTTTGTATGGATAATACCGGGATCGGTATTATCCATACTAATTAGAAGCGCTAGTGCCCATCAACGGCATAAACACTCTTATGCTGGTTTTTTTAAGTCCCGCATGTTTCGGTCCAGCTTTTACTTTTTTAGAATGAGGTAATTTTGGGTTTTTGTTACTCAAAATCATGATCAGTACCATACATTTTCGCAAAGAACATAAGTGTCTGCAAAAAGAGTCAGGTTTGTGATGATTTTTAATTTCATTTATATGGCTTGTCACAAAAGTGATACAACAATTATATTGATACTTCGGGATTTTTTATTCTCAATCAGATCAAAATCAACAGTGTTCGTAATTTTGTTGAAGAAAACGAAAAAAATACCCATTAAGGACTACTAAACATTTTATAAACTACCAGTGGCGTGGCGTTGAAGAAATCCTTGGGCAAGCCGGAGCAGCTTTCGCTTAAATTTTCTTCAAGAGCACTTCAGCAGTGCGGTACTGCCTCATACTAGGCAAGCCGATGGGAATCGAGTTCTATGAACGCCACGCCACTGTAAACTACTCAGATCCATCATTGCTTACGGAACATTAGGAATTTGGGAAATATATAATTCTAACCGTACTGTTTCCAGCGATAAACATGAGATGGTAAGACGATTCCTATAATCCAGTTGTATGTTACAAGTTTTACTCAAAACAAGCACAAATAAAATGTAGGTAAGTAATGATCATGTTTTGTGAGCAGTAAGTGTTCAAATTGTTTTGCGAACTTGACTCACGATTTTGCTGACGCTGCCAATAGGTGAAAGCAGGCGATAATTTATTGCTGCTTTTGATTAAACTGTAAACAAGTATAAATGCTACATAGTGGATTAAAATCGTTCCCACGTGGGTTTTGGTTTTTTTTAAGGAGTATTTGTTGAGTCGATTTTGTTATAACAAAATGGGACTTAATCGCGTAAAACTTCATTATTCAACACACTCATTGTCAAGAACCTGACTATCGGGTTCATTTTGTATGAAAATTTGAAAGCTTGGGCTTGAGCTGAATATTAACTTATTTACTGGAACGTTTTGTGCATACGTAACGTCCATGATCTCAAAGATACTAGAGAGAAAGTCACGTGTTATTACCTATAGAATAGCGAGTTTAAAATAATGAAAATTTAAATAAATACATTGCTGTTTCTGTTGACGCTACTGCCCTTGCCGTACTTAAGTCTAAAAGGGGCACATCTTAATAGGCATCCCAGTTAGTTA
This sequence comes from Eudemis profundana, assembly GCA_947034925.1. NCBI lineage: Eukaryota > Metazoa > Arthropoda > Insecta > Lepidoptera > Tortricidae > Eudemis > Eudemis profundana. Next base: position 35,393,895 of record OX344797.1, on the reverse strand, counting down.
CGCTTTTTTTAATCTAGTGGGCGCCTTAGGTGAAGATAGCCGATAATTTATTGTGCGAGCGATTAAGCGAGCAACACTGGATTAAGTAATTCTCACGCAGTGCCGGTAACTATTAACATTTTAATTTATATTCAAATATGGACTGAGTCTTATTGAATAATTCAATGTAATTTGTACTTTTTATCTTACAAACGAACTCACAGTAAATAAAGTATGGATGGAAAATGCAGACTTAAAATAACAAAGCGCTTTTTAGGTTGTCCGCGTTACGTTTCTAGGCAATATGCCTTTGTCGTTTCTAAAATACGATTCAAAGTTGTTCAACTTTAATTGTATATTGCTAGCTGCGACCTGTGACCTGCTAGACTCTTATTGATTAGTGGACTGTTCGCGACTTCGTTCGAGGAGGTAAAATAAGTTAAATAAAAATATCTCTATTTTGTTTCGGTTTAGTTGGGTAAAAAGTACCCTATGTGTTAACCGGGGTCATACTTGTACCTACACCAAATTTTATTGATATCGGTCAGATTGCGTGATGCGCGCAAACAGACAAACCAATTATCACTCCCCAGTTACTTGTTTGGAAAAATCTTTTAGGTGAACACGGTTTTTTTACGATTTTACTACTTAAATGTAAATAGATGATTATGTAAAGTGGTGCCTTAAGTCCTGTAAATGACACATTTGAAGTAATGAGCCCAAACACGGTGGATTTATCTTACGTCATTTAGATGAATCTATGGCCACCGATTAGCCCCATCATCAGATCAGCTTGATGGTACTATAATCTTTTATTGTCATCAAATTTTCATAATTAGGTATGCCAAATTTCTGCTCAATCGCACCCAGGAAGCGGTCGAAAAATGGTTTACAAATTTTGAAACCACAACTTACATATTTACGTACTCACATACGTAAACATTGTAACTTAAATAAAAGCTTGTAATAATAAATGTGGAGTGTAGAATCTAAACTTGGCACTTGGAGAATCTAAACTCATCATAAAAGAGTTAAAATAAAAATGACCATACTATACAATTTATACAGGGTGGAACGGAACGAGGGACTTTCCTGCGAATGTGGCATTTAGCCTTAGTAGATTATTTCCTCCAAATAAATTAAGTTATTAATATCTATCACCGTTTTCAAGTTACAGCGTGTTAAATTTTCATCCAAAACATTGCGTGTTGCGGGTTTGCGGTAGCTGCGGCGGAGTAGTAGGGTTGTACAAACATTAAAAAATACTATTTTGATAGTTTTATTTTTCTTTATTATTACAAGCATGAAACTATTTCAATCGATTTTACATCAAATATATGACACTATATTTTCAGGAAAGTCCCTCGTTACATTCCACTCCGTATGCACAACACACAATACATACGCAACATATTTGCAGATATCAAAAAGAATACGTGAGATGAAATGTTTCCATACGCTTAAAATAAATGTGTGGAGGATCTAGAAGAAACAAGGGATCATCCTCGACAAAAAACGTTGAAGGCGTTATAATTTGTAAACACGGGGCAATTACACGTCCGAGATAGCCCGGCGATCCATTCTGTCCACACTCGAGGGTGCGAGCCCCCGCTGTGCCGGAGCGAAGCGCCGCACTGTGGTGCCCATCACTCAATATTAAGTACTGGACAAAGTCTTAAAAATTAACGTAAAGTTGGTTGATTGCAAATAATAGGTAGTAGTGGACTGTAATTCTTGTATTTTTTATTCACAATCATATTAGCACAATAATAGACAAGAGCGCGTGCGTCCGTGGCGAACGCGGCGGAGAGAGAGAAAGATGAAGATAGCAATGCTACCACACGAACATGACAATCCAGTGTTGTGTTCTTAAATTAAAGAATACACAACAGTTGTATGTTTTAGTCTATAGTTGTCAGGATATTAATCCTACTAAATATTTAGATGATTGGAGGTTGGGATGATTATTACTAAATAACGCGGTAATGATTAAATTGAGATGAAATTTGGCATACAAGTAGACCAAGACCTGGATTGAAACAAAGGATAATTTTTATCCCGGTTAAAAGTTCCCTTGGGATAATAATTAAATTCAATTAATTTATTCTCATGTAGGTATACTAAGATGCACTTATGTCCGTCAATACAATATAATGTACATACATTCATTAAACTTACTATTACGGTTATTAATCGGGTGCTAAATTACAGCTATTACAATTTTTCTAAACATCGTTATCTGTTATATAGTTATATAATCTGACACCTTATAGTAAGATTTATGCGTCAATGTATCCTTAATTATTTTCTTAAATTTATGATTAGGAAGATCAGTTATTGGACTAGGAATTTTATTGTAGACGTCCTAAATTTTGCAAAGCGTATCCGAGACACAGCCAGCTTTCCCTTATTTCTAGTATTGAAAGAATGTAAATCACAATTTTTCGGCATGCCTGCAAAGTGCTTTCTTGCGTACATAATCACTTCATATATAAACAGTGACGGCAGAGTTATTATGTTGACTTCTCTAAATAAGTCTCTGGATGTGCGTGGTTTTAAATTATGCTCGTTTGTGTAGAACAAATTATGCTGTCTACGTTAGCGGCTCTTCCCCAGAGTAGGATACCATAAGACATTAACTTATGGAAATAGCTATAATATACTAGTTTAGCTGTGTCAACGTTAGTTATTTGCCATTTTTTCTAACAGCATAGGCAGCAGAGCACAACCTACTACTTAAGGAAGTCAAGTGCGAACCCAACTGTAATTTGGAATCAATAGTTAACCCAAGAAAGAGAGTGCTTTCTGAAAACTCCAGGACAAGGTCCCCTCATATTCTAACGGATATAATGCAGTTGAAACCGCGGGAAAAGATAGTAGTTCATAAGTCTAAATTTTTTTAGTACATTAAATGAGTTGGCCCTTGATTCGAGTAAAGTTTGTTGGTTACCACACCCAATTAATATATAAATATGTTCTGCTATTTGTAAGGGCCAAAATATATCACACCTATATTAATAACCATAATGATGGAAATTCGTAAAGCCTTGTTTCTCTGGAACCATAAACTTTTTGAAATTGTTATAAAACTGACCTAGTGGTTTCCTTACGTCAGTTTTTGAAAATAATCTGAAAATATAGTGGTTTTAGAAAAACAACCTGCGTAATGACTTTCGATATATTATTCTGACTTAAACGAATATTTTTATTAAATAAACACCCAAATTGAATCACTTTTGGGCAACACAGTAACACACTTGCACCACTAGGCGCTTAAACTCCTACCGCCCGCTGTTAGTGAATTAAGGACCATTCCTTTTGCCTCTTTTGCTCCTGCGTGTGAAGGAACATTCCTCTCAACCACTCGTTTTAACAACCTCTTAAATCTTTTTAATTTTTGCTTAAAATTCAGCTTTATTTCACACAAATTTAAGTCGTTTTCGCAATGAAATGGTCGAGTGAACAATTTATTTCCAGTATCGTTGTGAGGTCAGGCTTCACGTTTCACACCTAATAATATACGTTCGTAATGAGCGTTCAAAATTATATGAGAGCTGGTTTAACACGTTGTAAAGGAAATCTAAAATAATGAGTTTCGCAGGCATTTGGGAGTTGGACACGTATCAAGACGTGCATTGTCCATTGAGCGTCTGGTGGTTCATGGCAAAGTATAGACAGTACTAGACTTCGCGGTAGGTGTCCCATGCGGTGGACCGACCCGACCAAATCAAGTCGGCCACAAACAGCCCTCTAGACGAGAGCACCAGACGCGCAGCCATCAGAAATATGGAGCCGTTTAGTTAAGCTTGCCACTCAACACGTGACTCCTCCAAGAGTGTAACGACGAGAAAGAAGAAACAGGCACTTGGTTTGAGGCTACTTGTTCTGAGCACACTTGAATCAAACAGAAAACTGGCCAAGAGCATGTCGGACCATGCTCAGTGTAAGGTCCCATAGCCGTAACTATAAGGTAAAAAATACGATGTAAAAAAAGTACAACAACAAAAGAGCGTATCTTCATAGCAATTACGTCCTTAGGTTGAGAAGCGCAGTTTATCGGCAATAACTCAAAAACGGTTAATTCGATCTTGTTAAAAATAATTTTCGTTGAAAGTATTAATTAAGCGTTACCTTCGTGATTTTCTTCATATTTTTCGGACACACGGTTTAGAAAACAGATGGGCCCCCCCATCTGTTTTCTAAACAGATGGGGGGCACAATTTACACAACTTTCGGAGCGATTATTTCCAAATATGTTCACTGAATCAAAAACATTACTTTTAAACCTCATAGTGTTTTTTAAAGAGCTGCTGAAAAATATTTTTTTAGCTTCAGTAACATGTATGGAGTGCCCCCCATTTTTTGAGTAAAATGCCTGTGACATACTGACAGACGGACAGACGGACGGACGGACTTGGCGAAACTATAAGGGTTCCGTTCTTGCCATTTTGGCTACGGAACCCTAATAAAGGACATTGCCGCAGACACTATAGGGCCCCGTACCAAATCGAAAATTAAAACCTTGATGAACAATAAATTGCCATTCCTAATCACTACGTCTCATTAAAATTGTATTTGGGGATCCATAGGAAATTGATGAGCCTGAATTTAATTTATCTGAGTTCACTGGTCAGTTCGTAAAAGACAATAAACCGCGGAGTTTCATGGAATTAATATTTTTGTATACATTTGCATAGACCAGTGGTTCCGAACCTGGGGGTAATTACCCCTCCAGGGGTAAAACGAAGTTTTCTCAGGGGTAATACGCATGAATGCTACGCCGTTTCACTTTGAGCAGGTTCTTATAAGCTTATAATACCTATTTTTTTGGAGGGGTAATAATACAAATCTCGATGAGAATGTGGGTGATATGATAATAAAGGTTAAGAACCACTGGCTTAGACGGTGGTGCCACCGTCACAGGCCTTTAGATTTTTGATAAATTATTTAGGTATGTCTCGTACAGTATTAAGCAAATCATACATTTTTAATGGTGGCGGCGCAAAGTCGTACTGCGAAATTCTCTTCATAAAACTTAAATAAACGTACTTAACACTAAATATAAATAAAAACTTTTTATATTGATCTCAGATTTCCCATTTTAATTCAGCATAAAAAAATCTACCTGGCTAAAATAAAAACTAAGTTTTTGATATCGTTTTAGTTGTGACACAATTATGACGATATTGGTCGATAAAGTCGATAATCTCCTTTATGGCACAGTTTCGATTCTCCGAGGTTAAGGTGAATCGAGTCGTCTGGTCTCTATACAAACGAAAAGAAGAGTTAAGAATCCATTTTAACGACATCTATTTTGATTGAAATGTTTTTCATTTTATAGTTTCATTAATTTGTCTGCGCACTTTTTTTTAGCAGGTCGAACTAAGCGTCGCATTCGCAAGCAGGAGAGGCAGCACACCCGCAGCCATGATTGTATTGAGAGCAGCGGCCGTGGCCAGTAAGTGTGCACCAAACACGTCTTGGAACATCGGCGCCCCTTAATGGGCACAATGATTGCTCGCGTCCGCAGGAAGATTGATCTTAGATACCCTGCAAGTATCCCAGGGGGGGTGCTAGAGTAAGTAATCAAATTTGGCTGCTGCACTGCTTGAATACCTCAGAGCCTTGCAATTAGTAAAAGATCGTATCCACTACTGGCTATCATAATACTACATACTACCGTCATAATACATGACAAAATCCGGAACCAAGATATATTCAAAGGAGAACCAAGGTCACCAACATAACGCGGAGCATAAGCAAGCTGAAGTGGCAGTGGGCAGGGCATTTTTGTCGTAGAGCGTCAGGCTGATGGGGCAGACGAGTTCTGGAGTGGATACCGCAAACGACTCGCCCTGTGGGACGATCCCGCTCGGTGGACTGACGAGTTAAAGAGATTGGCGAGAAGCGGTTGGAAGCGGAGAGCTGATGACCGGGTTTGGTGGCGCGATCTAGGGAGGCTTATGTCCAGCAATGGACGATAATGGGCCGATGATGATCATAATACTGATAGAAATTGAATGTATAAACGTCCACTTATAAAAAACATAATAATCATACAGATTTTTGTTTGTTTAAATGTTTGGGGAATGGTAAATATCAGCACGCGCTGATCGCATAGATGATGCGTTGTGATAGCGTTGCGATTACGATGAGTGCATTATGACACGTCTGGTAAGCGCCAAAGCGGCAGCGGTACTCAAACTTTGGATTTAACTATGATTATTAGCTTCATTATCAGCTCAGCCGACCATATACGTAATTCTTTTTATTATGTATATACCTATACCTATTGTAATGTGTTTTTCTGCCCTCGGAAAGTGTCACATCCACCGAAGAGAAAAATAGTATGCAAACCTTAGCCAGTAAATACTCGGCCGACAATTACATGTGATCTGAGGCATTCTTACTCTACTGGCCTTTATATGTAATGTACTATTTCTGGTGTACAATAAAGTAAATTTGTATTGTATTGTATACGTCTCACTGGGTGCAGGCCTACTTTCATAGATGAGAGCGAAATCTCATAGAAGTGGTAAAACCCACAGTATAGTAGCAGTAATTTTTCTCCCTACAAAAGGTATTTCGCGTGCCTTGTATGTATGAACGAACGCACTACAAGTAAAGTTTTACGAATGGGTAAGAATGCTCCAGTACTGATCGCACCGTCTGCGCCTCGACCTTGAATCGCCTACTACGTGTCTGTCTTTAATCTTTATACTTTGGCCCCATGCTGACCCAGTGCGGTGTGCAGTGTGCAAGCCGCTAGGGTTTAAAATGTTATTTAGTAGCAAATACCTTAGGGCCTTTGTACTATTTTATTGATGTGCAATAAAGTTTAAATAAAAAAATAAACATTTTAATGACCAAAATAAGCCGCTCAAAATTCTACAACAATCCTGGCCATATTTCACGCCATACAATGGCTGTAGTGGAACTCGAATGAGCAAAGATTCGTGTGAAGCACTCAGCAAGTTCCTTTTGTCGCCAAGTTCGGCCCGCGCCGCGCCGCTCGAGTTTGGGCGGTAACTATACACAAGTTTTTATTTAGTTAGAGTTGAAGCGCTTAGCGCGACATAATGACGGGGAAATGGGTTATTCTCAGTTAAGAGGTAATTTTGATGTCTTCGATGAAAAATCATATATCTTTCGAATTTTTTTTCGAAAAAACGTTGTTACCTTTTAACACTCACCATCTTCTTTATGACCAGTCAAATTCATTATCTTAATTTACTTAGTTTAGTCACAATTGTACTTTAAAGACCCAAAATGTCTCTCCCTGGCTTGTCCCTGAACCGATTCTCAACATGTATCAGTAATTTTGAATACATAGAAATCAAATAAAATATTTTAGCCATTCATTAACAAAAAATAGGATAAATAAATCATTCTAACTCAAGAATTAAAATTACATAATTTATTTTTTTCATGAAAAAAAATTACGTCCAAATTTGTCCCACGTATTTCGTGTCTCTCCCCTGGCTTTATTATTTCATCAAAAACGAAGTTAAATTTATTTTAATGCGAAAAGTTATGACCTTGAATACAATCGATCGGATTTTGTGTTAACAGCCAGCTTCGCTTAAGCTAGCCACGTAGTTATTTTATCAGTCATTGCGTAACTTCACTTTGTCAAAATAGTTGTGGTCAAGTGAATGTGTCTCTCCCCTGGTAAGCTTTATTTTGTGATTATTCATCAAAATACTTTAATTTAATATGTGTATTTACGGGTATTTATGGATATATTATGATATTTTTTGGTTAATGTCGTACAATGAATACTATTGGAATTATTTATGTTTTTTAACCAAAAACTCTCTCCCTTGGTGTCTCTCCCCTGGCCAAATACAGCTAGATCAAGCAAGATCAGGCCTGATATATCCGTATACGGCTTGATATGACTAATTTTCATATCAAGTTATATTATATCATATCATGGCATATCAATAACATCAATAAATATATATGATTATATCAGACCAGATATGGACATATCAGGATACATCAGGCCTTATGAGATCATTTTTTTACGGAATCGAATGGTGAAATTATAATTTTATAAGTATTTCGAATTGATAAATAATAATTTGTTGTTAATTTTTATTTTTAAGGACCAAAAAGTATATTTTTATATAAATTTAGTCTCTCCCCTGGAATGAGTCTCTCCCCTGGACTCTTATAAAACACGATAAAATTAATAAATTGACTGGCTAGCTTACAGGTATGCACAAATGAGTTGTTTTAATAAAAATATTATAAAATTTAATTGAAATATTATGATTTATGTCGCGCCGTTTTTCAGAACAAATGAGACCTCGTAACTGAGAATGACCCAAATATTGCCCACTGCCGCATAAATGAATAAAAAAAACACCAGGCTACCCCTATAATAGTTATCCTGCTCTTTCACATTCCCTCTCAAGTACGCTTTTGACTACCTACTAGTATATCACAGTAAAATGTACTAAATATAAGTAAGTTACATCTCTCTATACTAGCCATCTGTAAGAGCTATCTGTAGGCGTATGATGGTACGCCTTATCGCGTGATTACTTCGTGAGAATGGCCGATAAATGATAAAACACCCGTCACTTTTTTAACAAATGTGTAAATGTGAGAGTGACGGATGCTTTATCATTTATTTTTCGCTCTTGAAATAGCATACAGAAAATAGTTTACGAGTATGAATTCAAATGAAATGTTGAGAACCACAATAGCAGACGTCGTCAAAATCAAAACAGCGCTCCAGCACTGCGCAGTCGAGCGCCGTCCGCCCGCATTTCCTCGACTCCCGCGCAGCGCCATGTCCGCGCGCGCGTGCCTACTGCTGCTCGCGTGTGCTTGTGTGCGCGGAAGCGTGCTTACCGCCAAAGGTACGTATTTTTACAAGACATATAACTCTTACAGATATTGTAATAATGTGTTTCCATTGTATTTTATCGGAGAAGCTCGTATTTATCTTGATCTCTCAATTTGCTTCAGTTTTCATTTCGACATTTGATACTGACTAATAAAGTTTCATACGGATATTATGTGTTGATTGACACTTCTGTTTCACTCGTATTGCCGATCGCAAAACATTATTTACTAGATCTGACTGACTTATTAACTGAGCGAACGAGGTTATGACAAAGGGGAATCCAGCGTTCTATAATTGTATGTTTATATTTCGAACATAATAGGTATGTGGACTGGATTTTGCTTTTGGTGTAAATCTATTCAACTTTTTATGAGGAACAAATACGGGTAGAGTCTGTGCGGAAAGAGAATAGGATTAAAATTGGGGGGCGCTGTAATGCTTTTCTACAGAAGAAAAAAATATTTGCCGTATTTGCCATACTGGGTAGGTTATTTAGTTCCATTTTTCGCCACGCTTATTCTCTTTCCGCACAGACTCTATATACTTATGATTATGACTACTACACTTGGATGACTATAACAGCCACAAATGTCAATCAAAGTCTTCTTGAAATTTTGATAGAAAAGTTGAAGTCAATAGAAGCGTAAAGTAAGAAAGTAGCGAGGTTACTAGGAGCAGTACTAGTTTAGTTATTACACGAGAAAAAAATGCAATCAACAGGTTATCGTTCGTTCATTTGCAAATGGCGGAAGTATAAACGCATTGTCTGCCGTTCAGTCGCAAGACTAAACAGGTACCTACGTGTTAAGTGCAGTGCTGCCGTCCGTTAACTAAAAAGTCGCTAAGCCACAAATGTAATTTTGTAGATATGAGCAAAATACGCGGGAAATATTTGAAAAATATGCTACTTGAAAACCTAATGTTTTACAAAAAAAAGGTAAATGTCCAGAGTTAGAATATCAAATTTACTATCAATTCACGATAATCTTGATAACAAATACCTAGTCCTAAGTTAAAAAAAAAAACTTTTTCCCTTTTAGCTGCGCATAATTTTAGTAAATTAAAAGAAATACATGACTAAAAGGTCACTAAGTACACCTTAGCGACCTTTTAGTTTATGATACCAACAAAAAAAAGCACATATTTTTTTCTTACACAATTTTATTCGATATTACTTAACTAAAATGGCGTTAAGGTACTAAGTGGCTTTTTAGCTATGTATTGCAGGTTTACATTTAATTGAAATCTTAGCTATATCAACATCATAGTACTTTAATGTCTTTTTAGGTAAACTATTTGAATGTACCGTCTTATTGCGTTTTTGTAAAGGGAAATTTTATGTAACCTTTACTACACTTAAAGGCCGTTAAACGTTAAACTTTTGAGCATAATGGTGTTTTAGTTATGTATTATAGATGGAATATTTTTAAAGGAAACACAAATTGCATAAAAGTCGTTATTAAAACTGCACGTTAAGAATAAAAATTTAATATTTTTTGGTATCTTTTAGTACCTACTCAATTCACAACTAGTTAACATTTAAATGTTTACAAAATTTATCACATAGGTCCTACTCTTAACCCTTAATTCGACAACGGGTAAAATACTAGACGTTCTAAAAACAAAAATCTACAAAAAATACTAATATATTTAGGTCTTTTTTTATTTAAAGTTGTAAGTGAATGGAATATTATTATTTTTTGCCACAAAAAATACGCCAAGGCCACAGGAACGCTTTTTTGTGCGCAGTAGCCGCCAAGATGCTGAGAGGGAAAATCCCGTCTCGCGGAGCCTCGGGAAGTAAATATTTTTACATAATTTTGTATAACAACACCGAAATCAATTTGCATATGTTTTTGATTAACCATTGAAAAATGCGTTTCTCTTTAATTGATATTCAAAAGTTGTTCTATTGATGTGTTATATGCTGGCATATTATAACGTCCAGTATTTTTAGTATAGTATAGTTTTTTATAACGTCCAGTATGCGGCGTTTTAACTCGTTATTTCTATGTCCAACATTTTTCCCGTTGCCAATATTGCTACGTTTCAATAAACTTATATCATGTGAAGTAAAATTCACATTGCCAATTATGCATATAATAATATAAATAGCATAACTTCCTTATATATTGATATTATTTTGAAATAACTGAATTGGTCGTAGCTTTTCGGGATCCGTACATAATGGATATCAATGAGAACCAGTTGTACTGAGGCTCTGCTTGTAATTTCGTCTGTCTGCCTGTCCATCCACCGGTCTGCCTGTCTGTTCCAGGATCTATTGAACCATAACAGATTGACACTTGAAATATTCAAGAAGTGTATGCTTTATTTGACCCGGTTAGCAACAAATGATAACAATAAAATAAAGAAAAAAAATTAAGAGTGTCGCCATACATGAAACATGGTTCTTTTTGGAGTTTTTTGCATACGGTGGTGCGGAACTCTTTGTACGTACGTCCCCATTTAGCCGACTGTTTGGTGGTATCATTCTGATAAGCACAATCTAATCAGAATTATACCACCAAACAGTCGGCTCTCAGGTGCTGCAAAAGTATTTGAGAGGCCGAAAACTTGTTGAATTGGTTCCACAATGCAATGCACTATCAGATATAGAAAGCTCAAGTTCGTCACTGGAACGACTCAATTTACTTGGAGCTTAAAGAAGATTCAGACGATGGATGAAATATTTATAAATGAAGATGAAGAAAATCTTCTATCTCCTATAATAAAAGCGGTCATAACGGTGAAGTTAATTATAAAACTATAGCTAGTCTGTCGTCTATTCCATCATTGGACTCTTCATCTCACCGACTTAATCCTGCCATAACTTCGGGTGTAGTGTCATATAGCGTATACATCTGCCGTGCATTCACCTGTCAACACTTTTTTTTAGGCTGGGAAAATGCATTGCAGCATCTCGCCCGGACAGGTACGTGGGGCTCCCGGTCAGTCCCGTATACCCACTACAAACCCACCAATTCGCCTTCTGCCTCGTGTTTTATATCTGTCGGCCACAATATCGTTTGTCTATGGGTTTTCAAGGGTGGCAGGTGGGACCTCATCCCTGCCACTCGACCCGTTACGATGGAGGGAGCAGATGAGCGAATCGCCAGCGTGCACGCCCTACCCTACGTTTGTTGGGAATAGTAAGAGAATTGTCCTCCCGTCTCCGCTCCGCTGCCGCCTTCTGCATCATAACAGATGTATGTGCAGAAGGCGACCATTGCTTTCCAGCACCTCTCGTTGTCGAGCATCTTAGTAACGATAGTCAACAGCGAGAGATCTCAACCCACTGCTGCGGTAAGCTCGTGCAGTTGAGGCTCCCATGCCTCGCATTCCTCTACTGTCTGACGCACAATATCAGCGGGCGCAATGCATTCGTGGCATGAGGATGTCTCTTCTCTGCACGCAACTCAGCCATTGTAATCATTTGGCGGGAATTCTTCCGCTCACGTACGCGCGGTCTTCCGCCATAATAGCCTAGGCGTCACTGCCATGGTGTGTCAACTTGACACACCATGGCAGTGACGCCTGGGCTATTAGTAAGAATTCCCCTATATAGTAAGAATTCCCGCCAAATGATTACAATGGCTGAGTTGCGTGCAGAGAAGAGACATCCTCATGCCACGAATGCATTGCGCCCGCTGATTGTCAACCAAAAACCGTTGAACACGCAGCGCGGGGTGGGGGGGGCGAGAGCCGATTGCGTCTTTTTAGCTAAGTATTGTGGCTTAACGTACTTTTAGGGAAGGATTATTTGAATTCAGTCGTATGAATCCAACGTTAATAAGACTATAACAGATTTTAAAGTCGTTTTAGTGTAGTTTTTTCAAGAAACGCCTTTTTAGTCTAGGATATTAATGTAAAAATACCCCATAAATCTTGGCTTGAAAGTGACTAAAGTCCCTTCACGACTTTCTTGAGTAGTAGTGTCGAATTGCGTCTTTTTTGCTAACTAAAGATGCTAAACAATTTCAAAACATTATAGCGTTAATGGCTAATAGTGATCTTTTAGTTAAATATTGATGGTTAACGTACTTTTAGTGGTGTAAAGTATTAACAATAAAGTGATTAACGACCTTTATGCAAAAACTATTTCAAAAACTATAAACCTTACATATATGATTCCTATACAGATCGATAGAGTATTTTTTTTTACATACGATGGCGCTAAAAAATCAAAATTGACCCCCTGAGGGTTAGCGACCTTTTAGTTAACGGACGGCAGAGTGGCATTAAATACAATTGTGAAGTATTCTTAACTAAAAGTGTGAGGAGAAAAGTAATGAAAATAGAGGACAATAAATGTGATTCCGTCATCATAATAATTATTTATTTTTTTACATCATATCTTACCTAATCTTCAACTATGTCCACTACCTAGTTTCATGTAAAGTTTGATACCAAAAAAATATTTATTTTAAATTTAAAAATAGAAATATACCTTGATATTCTCACAACGACTAAGCCCCAGCCAATATAGTTTACAAAATTTCATTTTTTGATTTTCTAATATACCCCCCAAAAGTGGCCACCATTTTTAAAATAAACGTCCGTGTTAAGGTCATCGACTTACACAAACACATGTGTAACAAATTTAAACTCATTCAGTCTAATCATTATTTAGTCCAATAGGTTACCTAGTTATTATTTCTTAGTGGTCAATCGTAAGGTTAAAGCATAAAGGAGCTTTCATAAAGGAGCTTTATTTACCTTCAAATAAAGCGGTTATTGCCAGGACTGGACAATAACAGAGAGCTCTGTTTAAAGCTAAGCTTATTTTTTATCATATAAATATAAATAGATCTGACATTTACCAGACAATTCCATCCGTTTTAGATTATTCTCCGAGCCTTGGCTGAAAGTGGGTGAAAATAGCGTCGACGTAAATTCTATTGGGGTAAAGGACAGGCAAACCAGTGTCCTTTACGCCTATTGAAGTTACGGTCCACGAGATATTCTATATTTAAATTATTCAATAATAAACCAGTCGAAAATAATTCAGTATTTTATAATTCACTTGGTGTGTTATTTTGCCTGCATAGCAAATATCAAATGACTCTTATAGTACCCCGAGTTGTTTATCAATATGCTAAAGTATAATTCAAACTTGATGATTCAGCTGTCAAATGCTTAGATTTGCGTTTACTAATACGATAGGTAGTTTCATTTGGATCAACGGTTATTTAAATAACATATAAGATTGTTTTTACCAGAGCCTTCTGTTTTGGTATTGCAAGTAGTAAATAGGTCCCGCAACAAAAAACTACAAATTATAACTTATCTTAAAAACACAAAGGGCCAAATAGATTGTTAGGATTTTTTTAATAAAACTGAAATTAAATAAAAAAAAACTACGATTTTTTTAATGTTAATTTTGTACTAAATGCCATACCTACGTACAATATTATTACATAAAAAGTCCGACCTTCTCATTTCAAATTAGAATATCGAATGAACGGCTGAACAGAAAAAAATCATTGCTAGAAAACCTTTTTTCAAATAAAAAAAAAACCGCATCCAATACGGTTCATCCGTTCAAGAGCTAAAGTGCCACAGACAGACACACACATTATAGCGGTCAAACTTATACATAACACCCCTCTTTTTTCGTCGAGAGTTAAAAACGACTCCATTTGACATCAAAGTCAAATAATAACAGATCGTTAGTACCCTATATCCATAAATTTAAATAAATAACTCAATTAATTTAATAAATAAAGGGATTTAAAGATTCAACAAGACTAGGTATGCGGGTAATTTCTCCGAGTAATCATGACTACGATGATTAATGATTATTGTGTAATTGAATTGAGCAATGTCAACTCGTTTCATGTTTATATTATGATTATGACATCATTAACTGGTCTATTGGATACGCTATAATCATTATTTATTGTTTGAGTTCATTGTTGTTGATGATATTTTATTTTTGTAGTTATTGTATGTATTAGTAAAATAAGCAATAGTGTAGTGTATTGTATAACAACTTTTTCCTGGAACGTAGGGGGTATTTAGAGTCAAAATATTTGTCAACTTACATACTCCTTTATTTAACCAAAAAAATAGCAGTCTAAAATGCAAAGTGTACTCAAACACTACTTACTGGAATTAAAATTGCGTTAAGCTTTACTCAATTAAGTCTGAATCTAAAAACGCCGTCACTTGGTTAACTTAGTTCCTCAGAATACGTTATTGTTGGCCAGTGAATGTGTATTGACTTGTGTGTGGAGATGTAAGTACCAAAATTGCCGCTATTACATAGACATTTTTGTTTTCAGAATATATCTGCAAAGATCCAGATACGGGAACTCTGCATACCATAAATTCGACATGGCGATCCACTAGCTTCTGTGGCAACTATATTTGCAAAATTAGGAGGAAAGACGCTGCAAGCAACCCAGGAACGTCACAAATTATTGTCAATATTACCGGTTCACAAGCCAGAGTACCTCAGGATAGCTATGTGTCACACAAAAACAATGAAAAAAATAATGCCGATGATTTTAGTCTTACAAAGATTTTACCAGAACTAAGCAAGGATAATGACAGACTCTTAAATACAGAAGAAATTCGAAAAATTTCAGAATTACTGCATACAGTGAAAAAAAGTGATTTACAAGCTGTTATAGAGTTATACAATGTAGCTCAAGAGATGTACAAGGGAATGAAAATAGACGAGGATTCTGAATCTGTAAAGAGCAGAGCGAGTCAGCTAGAAGATCTTACGAAAAATGTTAATAATAAGGTCTCTTACTGGTATGAACCTATGAATGGATACCGAAAAGAAAGTGACATGAAAACAGAAGGATCAGAATATAAAGGAACTACTACACATCCAGCAAGAAGTCCGTATGAGCAGCCATATTTCTATGCACAAAGAAACTCCAACTACCCTAGTTATTTTAGCGGGACAGTGCTTACTAATAACGATTTTGGCAAATTAGGGTATTACCATCCACAGGCACATTTTCAAAGTTTAGCGTCATATTACCAACAAAGAAATCTATATGATGCACCTAGAATTACCTCACAGACATGTAATCCTTGCTCTAGAACGTACCAAGCGAGCTACCCAACCATTACAGGTCCTGGTGGGCATTATTCTCCTCCTCGAAGCTATGCTGAAAATATGTTACGATCAAACTCACCATCTTACAACTCCAGTGCACAAAGCTACACTAATTATAATAATTACTACAAAGGGAATCCATGGGCATATTATGATTATTACAGAAACTATCCATATCCAACAGCCTCGCAGGTTCAAAAAAGTCCAGTTGCAGATATCTCTCCAGGGCACCAAATAAATACCGTAAATGAAAACAATAACCAAAGAGGAGAAGACGACAAATCATGGAAAACTGATCCTTTATCGGACGAAGTTATAAAGGACATCAGAGCTAATATAGCTGAGCGTGGGAAACTGCTAAATATTCCTTTAAAGAAGAGAATTAAATTGGAAAGGGCAGCAAAAGTAATTAAGCTAGATCAGTATAACAGTAGAAAAATAAGGTCAATATCCGCCGAGGAAGGTAACGAGAAATTTTTAAAAGAAGCTAGCAAGATTCGGGAGAAAAACAAAGAAGAAAACAACGGTCTCGTAAAAGAAGATGTGTTGGAGACTTACATTGATAAAGTAACGTAAGTGTTTATATAATAACATAAATCCTAAATAAGGCATATTACTTCTTGGAGAAGTTCCTTAGTAATACCTTGACATAAGAATAGTAATAAATAAGCTTAATGGTTATTTACATTATTTTCATAAGCATGCATTATTACGATTAACTTATATTTATTTATGATCTATGTAATTTGTAGCTATGATCTCTATTTATAAATGACCAGAACTAAACCAGAAAAAATTAATAACTAAACCAGAAAAAAATACTTTTCTGAAATTTGCAATACCTATAATTTCCATTCACATAATAAAATAAGTTTCTAATATTGTCTTCGGTTTCCGCGATTATCACTCATAGTAATAAAACAACTTAAACGGATTAAATCGCGTATATTACTACATTTTTAAGTCCCGACGTTTCGTAACCCTTTTCAGCGTTCGTGGTCGCGGGTAGACTGAGAAAATCATAAATTTCCTCTGTCAAAATTACTGTTGTGCAAACCTACCCACTTTAAAAAATACAAATTCAATATTAGTGTTGCCAGATGGGCCTAATGTGTAAAGATGTTCACACACATGCCAGAAGGGCTTAAAACCTAACCTTAGAAAAAACTAGCGGCGCTTCCAAAAGGCATACTTGATAAGAAAGAAGGCCAAGGAAACTTATCAGCCACGCCTTATGCAAAACAAGAAAATAATTTAAGCAAAAGACTCTAGGTATGCTATTTTTGGTAAAACAAATCAGAAAAAATTTTTTAGTGTTGCCAGACGGGCCTAATGTGTAAAGACGTTCACACACATGCCAGAAGGGCTTACTATCCTAACCTTAGAAACTAGCGGCGCTTCCAAAAGGCATACTGGATAAGAAAGAAGACGCCAAGAAAACTTATCAGCCTTGCCTTATGCAAAAAAGAACATATTTTAAACAAAAAGACTCTAGGTATGCTATTTTTGGAAGAAACAAACACCGTTCAGTGTTAAGGTTTTACAGTGCCGTGTCTCGCCCGTCCCTTGATGAGATGTAATACAGGATCCCAGGCAGGTGGTAGAGACAAACCATCTTCTCTATTGAAATTAGGATACTTCTTGATTTCAATAGCCTCGCGAAGCATCCTTGGAAAATAGCGCTTCTCCTTAGCGAGGATCGAAGCATCATCAAACTTGATTGAGTGGCTAGGTTTGTCCATGACAAGCTTGATTGTCAGTGTGGTCTTTCATACATTGGCCAGACGAAACGAAGTGTTTCCACTCGGGTGAAGGAGCACGCGGCTGATGTCAAACACCGTCGCTGTAACAGGTCTGCAGTCTGCGAGCATGTCATGGACAAACCTAGCCACTCAATCAAGTTTGATGATTTCCTTCTGGCATGTGTGTGAACATCTTTACACATTAGGCCCATCTGGCAACACTAATATTGAATTTGTATTTTTTAAAGTGGGTAGGTTTGCACAACAGTAATTTTGACAGAGGAAATTTATGATTTTCTCAGTCTACCCGCGACCACGAACGCTGAAAAGGGTTACGAAACGTCGGGACTTAAAAATGTAGTAATATACGCGATTTAATCCGTTTAAGTTGTTTTATTACTATAAAATAAGTTTCTATCAAAAAAAAAACTTATTCCATATTAGTTTTTTATTGCCCACCACGAGTATTACCTTATTTGTATTATTGCAAACTGCATGTCAAAACTAATCAAATTAGCTCAAACACGCTGCGTTTTTTTAAGTAGGTACCTAATTTAGATAATGATAATTAATTTAAGCCACACCTGCCTACTACTACGGTTACGGCTTTTTCCGTACTGCTACGCGTATGGAAAAAGCCGCTTTCTGGCCAAGTGTAGATATAAAATTATGTACACAACACGGGAGGCATATTTACACCCCTCGCTTGCAGCTAGGGCCGCAAATATCTGCGATCTCGGCCTTTCTTTGTTTTACCACCTTATGACCACCTTCTGGCTCCCTAATCAAATCACCATGTCTTCATAACATTGCATTGTCATCCGATTTATAAGAGCATAAAAAAATTCAGCTCTGTCTGAAGCCGAAAGTATGTCAAATTAAACTTGCAAGATTTGATGACACACAGGCAGGCACCGGGACCGGCGAATCTAAATAAAAGCTTGTACTTACATATTAAAATTATCCGGAATCGAATTTCGCGTAACTATTTTGGCCTAAGCCAATAAAATGCGGCTCCCTTTACTCGCAATAGACACCTAGAGCGGCAAAATACAGAAGCATCGCAGGTGTTTGTGGCCAGAGGTGTTCATGCCATTAAAATAACTTCTTATATACTTGAACTCATATTATATTTACCCGACTGCGGCGAAGCCCAAAGGAGGGTTATGTGTTTGACCTGTATGTATGTATTTATGTATGTATGTCCTGTCCTATGTCCGCTTGTAACTACTAAACGGCATAACTGATTTTGATAATCAAAATGGCGGATTTTATGCACTTTTAATGTGCACAGCGGTCGGGTTTTTTTAGTAAAAATATTTAGTTATTTATATTTCTGTTTGACCCAGCGGTTAACTGATAAATAATGCCTTATCTTATGGCATTAAGTTCGCCGTTTGTACTTTCCTGTATTGTGCAATAAAGTCTAAATAAATAAATAACTCAACATATTTTTGCATCCTATTTTAATTAAAGTACATAATAAGTAATAGTACTACGTACAGCAGTTTCTCGTTCTAACAAATTTACGTTCGGGTCCGACTACCAGACGGAATGCACCCGATCCGATCGTCTCTTTCTATCACATGACGCGTGCTCTTTCTGGTCTTTCTGGTCAGTGGCTAAGCCGCTCCGGAGAGGCAAAATTTGGTGTTAGTAGCTGCGCGTCCAATTTGCGGAGTGAGACGGACTCCTGCTTATTGCTTAAGTGCCTTTTCACACGTCCCGGTTGCCGGGTATCCGGCGCCGGCGCCGGCGAAGTGTATGGCCATGTACGTTAGCTTACGCCAGTACGTATGAAAGCTAACGTACGGTCGGCTGCAAAAGTGCATGGACATGTTTCAACCATAATACTATGGCAATACGTTCGACATCTGTCCATGCACTTTTGCAGCCAACCGTACATGGCCATACACTCCGCCACCGGGTACCCGGCGCCGGGTACCCGGCGCCGGCTACCCGGCAACCGGGACGTGTGAAAAGGCACTAAAGGTAATTAAGCGACTCAATTATGCCATACGACGACACGTTTGGCTTAGTGGGAATGACACCGCCTACGAAGCTAGAAGTTCCGGGTTCAAATCCTGGTAAGGGCAAAAAATTGTACCTATGATGAGCACGAGTATTTGTTCCCGAGTCATGTACGTTTTCTATGTATTTAAGTATGTATTTATCTATATATGTATGTATGTATATCGTCGTCTAGCACCCATAGTACAAGCATTGCTTAGTTTGGGGCTAGCTCGATTTGTGTAAGATTGTCCCGCACTATTTATTATTATTATTATACGATTAAATAAATAAATAATAAAAATTTATAACACACTTCCGAAAGAGGTCATTAACTCAGCTAGTGAGGCAATATTTGAATGTAAACTTAAGAAAATGTTAATTGGTTTGGCTTGTTACACTATAAGTGAATTTATGTTGAGAACTGCCGATGTCCAAAAATGATATTAGGTATTTATAATAACTGAACTGAATGTAAAACTGTAACTACTTAATAATTGAAAACAATAGTTAATATATTTTATATAATTACTTAATCTAGTGATAAATTTATAATTATGCATATACCTCTGTGACGTGTAAAACTATTTATGATTTTATAAATAAATATCTCAATCTCAATCTCAATGGTTAATCGAAGGTTAACCACCGTAGGCTACATTAATAAAGAAATGATCTCTGTAGAGTTCATCGTATGATCCCACCATATGCACCATACTAGGAATCAAGTTCAAAAACTGAGTGATTAGATCTCTTCCCCGAAATCGTTAATTCCGCGTAGCAAACTTTCCATTCGCATTTTTCCCCACTCGGACTTCTTCCCGCCACTTTTTTTTCTCATTTGCTTGCCTCCTCATTCTCAAATATGGCCAAACGATATTTTGTCTATGGCGAAAGTTTCCCAGTCGCTTCTTTTTGCAATAGTTTTGTTTCTTACGCGATATTTTTCCGAAACTCGAAAGTTTCTATGTCATTTTTTCCGCAGTAACTCATTTTTATAAATTAAAGTAACAAATCAATATGCAATTCAGCTAGAAAACATGAAAATAAAGTTTATTTAGGTAAAGAAGAGTAGTGAAGATAAAATGGCAGAAGATAAGGTAATATATATCATAGATAGGTACCTAATATGATTTCCTAATAAAATCTAGGTAATTATTTTTTCTAATATTGGCGATGAATACAAGAGGAATAGGTACGTACCTATTAGGAAATCATATTAGGTACCTATCCATGATATATATTACCTTATCTTCTGCCATTTTATCTTCACTACTCTTCTTTACCTAAATAAACTTTATTTTCATGTTTTCTAGCTGAATTGCATATTGATTTGTTACTTTAATTTATAAAAATGAGTTACTGCGGAAAAAATGACATAGAAACTTTCGAGTTTCGGAAAAATATCGCGTAAGAAACAAAACTATTGCAAAAAGAAGCGACTGGGAAACTTTCGCCATAGACAAAATATCGTTTGGCTATATTTGAGAATGAGGAGGCAAGCAAATGAGAAAAAAAAGTGGCGGGAAGAAGTCCGAGTGGGGAAAAATGCGAATGGAAAGTTTGCTACGCGGAATTAACGATTTCGGGGAAGAGATCTAATCACTCCAAAAACTAGCGCAGTCTTAGTAAAATATGGGTTAACTCATCGGACTATAAATTTGGCCAAAAATTCCAATTTGGAAACTCAGCAAGAGCAGTGCGACCGCAGGATTCCCGCTTTGCTGCGGTCTGTCCAGCGTTGCAAACAGTTCTGGTGTTATACAGCGTGTCCCTGGATAAAGTACACAAACGAATAGGGATGAAACTAGATGCAAATTGATCCACAAAATAATAAAAAAAAATTCAAACCATTACGTACTTTTTTTACGAATTTTAAACAAAAAATACCGTATGCATTGGACCTTGTCGGAATAAAGTAAGATATCTTGACACCTATAGGCTCTAGATTTGAAATAAACGTAATTAATCACAAAGGATTACTTATATTAATGCAATTAGAAAAAATCTGCAAAAATCATCCAAAAACAAAAAAAAAATGGTTTTTCTTACGGATTTTGTGTTCTTTGTCTAAATGTATAATCATTTCTCGATTTCTCAAAAAAATATCCATATTATCACTGGTTATTATTATAAACTAGCATTTGCCCGCGGCTTCGCCCGCGTTGTTCCCGTTATTGTCCCAAAGGAACTCTTTACCGGGATATAATGTATCCTATGTTTCAATCCAGGACTTGGTCTACTTGCATGCCAAATTTCAGCTTAATCCATCCAGTTGTTACCCCGTTATAAGGTAACAAACATCCAAACATCTTCACAAACTTTCGCATTTATAATATTAGTGGGATAATGTTTGTGTATCTTATTGCCTTTTATTTGAAAAAATAACCATGGATCTAACGCCCATAGGTGTCAAGATATCTGACTTTGTTCCGATAAGGTCCACTGCATAAGTACTGCATACGATCATTTTTGTTAAAAATTCATAAAAAATAAATAATGATTTAAATTGTTTTCATTACTGTTTTCATCGATAAAATTGTAATTAGTTTCATCCCTATTTCTTTGTGTACTTTATCCTGGGACACACTGTATAGAAAACTAGTATTTTACTATTCGTGTTCAGTTTCATAATGGACTTGTAATTCAACCACGAAAGGTGAGTCTATTTGCTCACGAACGTATTCACTCAAAATTGCGACAAATTTCCAAGACAACCAATTTCATAAAAAATCTCCGTTTAAGATCCTAAAAAGCACGGTATGCTAATTAAAGGTTCTACAAGAATTTGGTTTTCATTTTAGACTGCAAAAAGGAGCGAATTTACAGTTACGCAAAATCTTGCCAAGATGGTTATCAGATTTTAATGATATATATAAAAGATTCAATTTAAACGAGCCTCAGGGGCTTAATCTGTGGGACATCAAATAGTCTAGGTTTAGTTTAATTGTATGGTAGTTTATCTTTTTTTATTCTTAAATTTACCTCCACTTCTCGAGTTATAGAATAAAATAAAGCAATTAAAATTTTATAAATGAATTGTACAACCAACAGGCGGTTTTATCTTCGAAAATATAAATATTACGCTTGTGATCCGATTGTAATGTTTTGTTTCTAATGTAATCAAATATATCAAGTTACATTTGACCCACTTTTCTGATGATGGAACCGAAGAGGTGTGATCGTTTACATAAGATAAACCCACGGTGTTTGGGATCATTTGATTAGTCTTGACATTTTCATGTCAAGACTAATTAAATGCGTTTGCGTTTAGGGTGAAGCCAGACGAGCGTAATTTTTTGAGTTGTGAGTCGCGTAATTTCTGCTACATTCGGTTTCATACAAAACTCCTACTCTAGTGGTTCACACGGCGGCGCAAAATGAGTCGTCAAAATGTACCTACTGTTGAGAATTTCCGCAGCTGAAATTACGCAGCTCACAACTCACAAAATGTAGAGTCGGCGTAAAAATCAACATAAAAAAGTTTGTCACAAAGATATTTTATGTGACAGGAACTTATTTTTTAATTTAGTGCTGAGTCAATGCTATCGTTTGGAATGTGTTGTAATTTTTTTTTAATTTGTGTAAATCGGTATTAATCTTAACTCGAAATTAATGACTTTAATTATTTCACTAACTGAACATTTCACTGCTGGACATTGGGCTCCCCTAGTTCTTTGGCTAGGCTCATTAGATTGGGTTTGACATTCAGATTGTGACTATACAAAAAAGTCAATAATAAGTCTGTGTCCAAATTTGTTTTTAATGAAACTTATTTAATTATTTCCTTTATAGGTGTGAGCCAGCCACGGAACCAGGTTACTTCAGGGTTGGCAATATGACCCAACCTTACCCTGACTGCTGCCCTCAAAAGATTGAAGATAAACATAGATAAAATAAAAATACATTTTCGCGCAAATTCAAAGCATCTTTTGGTTGCCTGCCGTTTTGTCCACAAACTTCGATGAATCCATCGTATGTTTCATTTCATCGAAATTATATTTCGTTAATAACATTTTTCACGGAAACCGTAAAATTTTTGCGGAAACAAAATGTGGAGGGGATCTGATCACTACTATCATTCCTACGATACCTTAATATTTTGCGCAATCAAGGTCACCGCCGCATATAGCTACCGCCAACTGTAACTATTAGGTTAGGTTAAGTTTGTATCAATTCTGAAAAAAAAAACCCCAGAAAAATACTTTCGTTGAAATGAAACGATTCGATGAAACATTTGTCAAAGATTCTAGGGTAATCACAGTTTTTTTTTTCAATTAAAACACAACCTGTAAGTAACAGCTGGTTATTGGTTTGCAACAACTCCAGAAATACTTATTTATATTCATTGTTGTAAGTTAGGATCAAGTTAAAAGTAGGCATATAGAACAATCTGTAAATATTTTTCTACCATTTGTATTTAAGTAAATAATTTAACATCAATTCTTGTCAGTTTTTATTTATTACACCCCCAATTACTCATTTCTAATTAACAAAACTAACTTATAAATTGACTATAATCTAACAAGAAAAATTTCATTTGTTAAAAACACATTATTCAATGCTGGTTCCCAATTAAACATATCTTATAATTTGAAATTAATCACCAAAAAGACTATAAATCAGATAGGGTCTTTAATTGTGGGTCAACTGTAGCGTAGCTCGATAACTATTATAATAATCACTTGTAACATGTGACAAAATAAACAAGAAACCTTGCTGAGACAAGGTTGTCGAGATACATGGTGCTCTGGAGGAATCCAAATATTCACCAACGTATTTCTGACCATGTTTTGGAAATAAAATGTCGTTTAAATTTAATTCCGATTTTTTATCAATTTTTGTTTTGTAAACTCTCCAGTGAAAACATAGCTGTGGTTTCGTTGTTGCGAGATCGACACATTACCTGGCTGATGTTGTCTGCAAAAGTAATTAATAGTAAAACAAAAAATATTTATTGATGTATGGAAACATAATAATAAAGGTTAAAATTCATATTCGAAACGGTTGAGGATTTTTTTGTTACTTCTTAAGAGTTCATGGATACCATTATTCGAATTCCTCCCGAGCACCTTGTATAGTTGCCTACAAATCATTGGGCGACTACACAAACGCCGCACACGACGGCAAAGTGTGGTATCACAATAAAAACTACTTTTTGTGTCCCAAAGTTGTGTATTCCGGCATAGTTTTGATTTATTAGCTGAGTAACTGGATTACTTCGAAAAGTTTTGTATTGTTAAGAAAGGACGTTCCCTTGAAGCAAAAGAAATGACAGGAAGTTATTGATGCGTACCTAGTTTCCCAATTTAATTTATTTACTATTAAAGTTGAGTTTAGTTCGGCCTGATGTCAGTATTAACCAAGTCAACCGAAAAATAGTTACTTAGTATGTTACGTTATTGAATTTACGTCATTAAAGCATACTTAAGTTGTGGACAGGGCGTAGTAAGACGTGATTTAAATATGTAATTATATTATGTTAGGTGACGATTTTAGTAAATACTTTTACAGTTTGTTGTTTCTTTTTTTACAGCTTACCTAAATTGCCGTGTTAGTGCGTACATTCGTAGGTTTGTGTGGGCAAATCTTGTAAGCTGAATTAGAATAATTTCCTGACGTTCTATTAGGCTGACATTTGGTATATTTGGGTTTATACTATGACAATGCATAATATGATTCAGTCAAGATCTTTAATATATGACTCACCTAAGGTGGAATCTCATACAGCAAGATGTATAGCTTAAGTGTCAACTGTGAATTGTTTACAGGTTACTAAGCGAACCTTATTGAATATAGATATCCAAAGAACATTTCTGCGAAATGGGTCACAAATTAATGATCGTGACTGTACCATGCAGCTGGTCTGATAGTGGAGTCAGAAGGTGGCTATAGAAACTCCTAAACTAAACAAAATAAAACCACTGTTTGGCTCATTTGATTGGTTTTGATAGGCAGCTTGCGAATATACAACAAAAGTCAGTTGTCATAAAGCTTGTCTCAAATATTTTTCCTTTTGATGCTTAATTTTATTTTCGGTTAACATCGGTGTTCCGTTTAGTCCTTAATTATCTGTTTTTACCTTTATGTTTGTTTCGGTTTTATTTATTATATGTAGGTATCGTATATTTTGTTTGAAATGAGTTTTATTTTATAGCTTGTTAAATAATTCTAAATATAATTGATGCCGTGGAAGCAAACAATGATCCTCTTTATGTTTGCATGGAAAACCGGCCGACTCGAATCACTTTAAGGTTATTTATTTGTGTTTATCCTTTGTTTTTTGCTTCGACTTCGCTACCTAAAGTTTCTTTGGGAGAAATAGCTCTTTAACCATAAGTCCGCCTTTTGTTCACAATTGTTTTTAAACAAGTTTTTATTGGTTTATTCTTTTGGTGTGCAATAAAGTGTTATTGTATTGGACTCACAGAACACAAAATGTACAAAAAACGAAAATTTGATCTAGAAATACAGAAAAGATTTCTGAGCCCGACAAAACAAGATGCACATTTATTTAATAAAGGTTTGACATTTTTAGGTAGGTATTCTAAAGTGTTATTGCGAAGCATCTATTTTATTAATATCCCATTAAACAGAAGAGCAAATCGACTCGCTGCATGCTCATATCATATTACCCCATTTTATGGCCCATTACATAGTCACCACTATTTTCCTAAAGCTAAAATTAAAATGCAGTATGATGTATAAATCTCAGGCGTTCATAGGATCGTTTTCTTCTGGCTATCATTATCTACCGACAACGAGGCCCGTAAAACGAAACAACGTAATTAAAATCACTCAACATTAAATTTACCACCCGATCACAACCCTGCCTAATGGAGGAACGTACATACTTACATTTTGTGGAGCGGTCAGATGCGAGTCTCGCGACCTTGGGGTTCCGTATTTAGCGAACCAAAATTATCCAAGTTGACTGATAGATGTTTTTTATTAACACAGGAACATAAATGCAAGAATGTAAGTTATGGTAGGTATCAATGGCGTGGGGTGCTAGACAGGAAACCTCCCAGAGTGTCTGGATTCTTCTCATTCCTCTTGATCCGGTTGATCCGCAGGAAAGGGAAGCGTCTTGGCCGGTGCACCCCGGGAGCAACGGCAAGTGATTTCTTAGGGGCCCTGTTAACGACGCACTCACGGATCTCGTGAGGTCCCGAAGTTAACAGATTATACAGCTACGATAGCTCTTCAGGTTCATACACAGGAGGTTGTAAGGCTCCTGGAGTTTTAATTACTAAGGGATCGATTGGCTCAAAACAAAGGTTCAGATTTAACACTTATATTGTTTTAAATCACTGGCTCTAGTGTGCATTTCCTAGGGTTCTACCACGCGGGAAGAATAGCACTAACAAACCCGACGTTGGCTTAACCATCTTTTAAACACAACACTTAAATCTATTACACGGGATATAACACAGAAATAGTCACACAAAAATCAATCAGCGAATCAGTATTAAATAGTTAATAATGTTCATACTTCCCTATAAGCTATTTACACGCTAAACACTATTAAAGGAATACTTGTTCTTAGTTGGGCGGCTCGGGCCGCAACACGTAATAAAGAAATACTGTTTCACTGACTTTAAGTCCTACCTAGACTTCACTTAGGTCATAGGCTAGGGATCTAGGTTCTAGGTTTACTATGTTCGGATCGGATCACTACTGGTTCGGTTCTGTTTCTCACTATGAGTTTACTACTTGGGTTCACGACGCCAACTGGTCTCCGAATGAGCTCCCGGCGTATTTAAGCAAGTGATTGTTGCGCAATACTTACAACATATTGCGTGATGGAAAATTCCGTTCAGAATGATACCATCCTACGCTGAATTCTCGTGGTCAGACCGAGAAATTATAGGGCATCGATACACAAAGTTGTTCGAAAACTTTCGCTCTTTGCCGTTTTACGTTATGGTAACGACTAACGTACTATATACTCGACTACACAATCCTCATGGTAATTATGAGCGTGCTATATGCATCGCCTCACAATCCTCATGGTAAGCTGGCTCTGACCGGTAGAAGCCTCGAGTGGGTGTGTCGAGATCTCCTACCAAATCGTTCACTGGCCGCTCCTAGCACTAGTTGCCAGTGAAGTCTGGGTATACTCGATTTACACATTCGTTACGAGGCTTTATCTCAGTTCTAGATAGGGGGATCGGGTTCTAAGGTTTACACAAGTGCTAATGAGTCGTTACACTACACATATGGCCTCTTGTACGGGCAAAAACTCGTAAAATACTTAAATATTTCACTTACGTACTAACTATAAAACATGATTCTAGGAAGTAGTCCTAGGGCTTATAGCTACTTACAAAACATGTTCAGGGTCTTAGTTAGACGATGTTCAGTTGGGTCGGGGTTCGGTGGGGCTATCGTCAACATCCTCCCCCCGCTGCTGCGTCGCGGCAGCCTCAGGGTGTAGGGAGACGATAGCCAGCTTGGAGACGGGGCGCCGGAACATGCCGCCGACGGTGCGGACGTCAGCACTTCGGACGCTGCCGTCAGGGCCGGGGAAGACGGCCTCGACGATTCCCCGGGGCCACACGTTGCGTGGCAGGTTCGGGTCTACGACGATCACGTAGTCGCCGACCGTGAGTGGACGCTCGCCCAGCGCAGAGGAGCGGCGCGGCGCGAGCGTCGGCAGGTATTCTCGGACCCAGCGGGTCCAGAAGCGGTCAGCGAGCGCCTGGCTGGCGCGCCAGGCCCTGCGGTCGGCCTCCTCGCAAAGGCCAGTGAGTGGGACCTTCGCGGGGCCTCCCAGCAGGAAGTGGTTCGGAGTCAACGCCTCCTCGTCATGGTGGCTGACGGAGACGTGGGTGAGGGGCCGAGCATTTACAGTGTACTCGGCCTCGGCAAGGAGAGTCGCAAGCACCTCTTCCTTGGGCGCTCGCGTCTTCAGTGTGGTCTTCAGGGCTTCTTTTATTGAGCGGACCATGCGCTCCCAGGCGCCTCCTTGGTTCGGTGCGCCGGGCGGGATATAGCGCCATCCCATCCGGCGCTGCAGGCCGTAGGCTTGCAGTTCGGGCAGCCACTCGGCATAGGCTGCTTTCAGCTCGGCGTCAGCACTCCGGAAGCATGTCGCGTTGTCGGAGTACATCAGGGCCGGCCATCCGCGTCGCGCGGCCATGCGGCGCAACGCCATGATCGCGGAACTCGTGTTTAGGGTGTGCACGAGTTCCAGATGCACGGCACGGGTAGTGAGACAGGTGAAGAGGGCCACCCATCTCTTTTCCCGTCTTCGTCCTATCGTGACGGTAATCGGGCCGAAGTAATCTTGAGCGCAGTTCTCAAAAGAACGTACGTGTGGTTCGATGCGGGCCAGCGGCAAATTTCCCATCGCTGGCACGCGGGGTCTGGCTCGGCGCAGTGCGCAGTAGCGGCAGTTGACGCCGACTAGGCGCACTGTTGGTCGCAGGTGGAGTATCCAATACTCGGATCGCAGGGCGTTCACGACGCTCTCGTTGCCCTGGTGGTGTGCGCGCTTGTGCGCACGCAGGATCAGCAGCCGCACGAACGGGCAGCGCCCGTCCAGGATGGCTGGCCTCTTGTTGATGGGGGCTGGCGTGGCGTCGATGCGGCCGCGCATCTGGATGACGCCATCCTCGCTCAGCACCGGGTCCAGTTCGTAGAGACGGCTTCCACGGGGCACGGGCTCCCCCCGTGACAGGCAGCGCAGCTCTTCCGGGAAAGTTCTTCTCTGTGACCACTGGAAATAGAGATGTTCGGCGGACAGTATATGTTTCAACAAGAGGGGTACACGGGATCTAGTCTTCATTATCTCGACGAACTGAAGCACACGCGCAGTTGCTCCAATCAGTCGATCGTAATTCGAGAAGCGATGAATGTCCGGCAACGGCGAGACGAACTCCGTCGACGCGTGACACGTCGCCTTCAATTCGGGCGGCGGCCCCGTCGGCGGCTCGGGTTCGGCTGGCCATTCGTTCGGATGTTCATATAAAAATTGGGGACCATTAAACCACACACTATTAATGTCCACGGTTCGTTTGGGATCGGATCGGGTAGGGATATCTGCAGGATTTAATTTAGTGGGTACCCATCGCCATTGGTTCGGTGACGTCAGCTCCGCTATCTCTCCTAAGCGGTGAGCAACGTATACGGGGTACCTTCGTGCGTCATCTCGCACCCATTGCAGCACGGTTTGGCTGTCTGACCATAACACTACTTCGTCGGGTGTTATTCTGTGGCCGTCGACGATGGCTTTCTGCAGTCGCGCGCCTATCAAGGCCGCCTGCAACTCCAGTCTGGGCACGCTGAGGGGTTTGAGTGGACATACCTTTGCTTTAGCCGCAGCTAACGTTATCTCAGGCTTTGCTCGTTCGGGGCTTTCCACTCGCCAATAGGCTGCCGCCGCATAAGCCTGTGTGCTCGCGTCTACGAACACATGTAGCTCGATGCGGGAGGCTCCCCCCGTCTGAAAATATCTTCGTGGTATTCTCAGCGTCGCTACCGACTGCAACTCTTGCAGCCATTCAGCGAATAAGTCTGCCTCTTCGGTTGGCAGCTCTTCGTCCCAGCCGAGTTTCAGCAACCACAGTCGCTGTATCTGGATCTTTGCTGTGATAGCATAATGTGATATGAGACCTAAGGGATCGTATATACTCATCACTGTACTTAGCGCCTCGCGCTTGGTTGGGCTCCTCTCGCCGACTCGTACCTCGGCTGGGACCCGCAGCATCTTCGTGTTGAATCCTAAATCGTCGGTAGTAGCATTCCAGTACATACCGAGAATTTTCTGATCCTTGGCGCCTAGCTGCGCCGGTTCTTCCGCACGTTGCTCCGGCGGGATACGCTCGAGCAGCCGTCGCGAGTTCGACGACCAGCCTCGCAGCGTGAATCCGCCCAGTGCGTGTGATGCTGCCACTTGCTCGGCTACATGGACTGCGTCATCCTCGTTTCTAAAACTAGACACAAAATCATCCATATAGTGGTTCGATTGAATCTCATACACGGCGTCGGGATATTTGTCAGCGTTGTCCGCGGCGTTCCTGTTCCGCACACTATGTGCTAAAAAAGGAGAACTTGCTGCGCCAAATATCATAGACGTCATTTTGTAGATGTCTGGGGGGTCGGTTCGGTTTGCGCCCCGCCATAAAAACATCTGTGAAGGTTGATCCGCCGGCCTAATCTTCACTTGAAGAAACATTTCACATATATCGGCCGTCACGGCGACTGCACCTTCCCTAAACCTAAATAAAATTGCATACAACTCTTGTAACAAATCGGGTCCTTCTAGGACATGGTAATTCAAGCTCCGCTGCGACGAAATCGCTGCGGCATCGAACACGAGACGAATTTTATTTTTATTTGGGTTCTTCACTGCGAAGTGCGGCAAATACCATGCTACGTTACTATTTTCACTACTTGAAATTTTCTTCGCGTATTTTTTCTGCACTAAATTATTTATTTGTGCAGTGTACTCGGCGGCGAAGTCGGGGTCGCGGTCCATCTTACGTTCGATGCCGCGCAGCCGATTGAACGCCATGCCGAAACTTGGCGGCAGTTGCGGGTTATTTTCCCGCCATAATTGACCGACCTCATACTTTGGTCCGTTTACCCTACGGACCGTCGCATTGAAGACGTCGATCGCTCGTTGCTCTGCCGGGTTCACCTTGTTCACGTGCTTAATACCTAAAGCGTCGACATCGAAGTGCTGTTTCAATAACTGATGCAATTCGAGGTCTGGTTCATGGCAATGATATGCCCTTACATGATCATCGGTTCGTACTAGGCGAGGCGCAATACCGAATATCGCCCATCCTAGTTGGCAACGGATAGCGGCAGGCTCGTTATTGCGGCCAGTCCGTGCCTCCAGTGGCATCATCAGGTGCCACTGGTCGACCCCCAACAATACCCGCGGCGTCGCGACGTCGTAGCAGGCTTCTTGCAGGTCGGCGAGGTGCTTGTAGCGCAGCATCTCGTTCATGTTCATTCGTTGTTCACGCAGTCCCAATTGGTGAACGGTTCTAAAAATGACGGAATGTATCGACTCTTCGTCGCGTCCCTTTAACGCGACTTGTACCTTCCGGCTTCGCTGCGTGGTCTCCATATCTCCCACGCCTTGAATGCATAGGTCCGTGGCAGGTCCGACGGCACCTACGTCGTTCGCTAGATCGGCATCAATAAGGCTTATTGTTGATCCTGAATCCAGAAGGGCGTATGTCTCAGCCTCACCCCTCGGCCCCTTGATGACGATGGGTACCACACGCAGCAACACCGACGTACGGGAGGTACCCATACTAGCTATATTTGAAGTAAACTCGCGGGCTCCGGCCGGCGAACGCGGCGGCTCCGTCCGGCGAGTTTCAGGTTCGTGCTCGTACCCGCGCGCACCGCTTGCGGGCGCACGCCGGGGAGGAGCGGGTTCCTCATCCGCCCAGCGCGTCCCACTCGCGGGCGCACGCAGATGAGAGACTGGTTCGTGGTCCGCCCAGCGTGCCCTATCCGAGGGCCCCCGCTGCGGTGACACAGGCTCGCGTCGCCCACCACGCGCCCCGTCAACGGGCGTACGGTGGTAGACGACGGGTTCCCGCCGTGGCCCGCGGGGCCCGCTCACGGGCTCACGCCGAGACATGACAGGAGGGGATCGTGGTTCAAACCGTGGTTCATAGTGTGGGTCAGGTCGTGGTTCGTATCTGGGTTCATGCGGGGGATCGTGGAGAAGACGATGATGGGCGTGGGGGCAGCCGTTAACGCCGCAGCCCTTCGCTCGGCACTCGTCCCTCCTATGCTTGCTATCAAAACATTTAAAACAAATCTTGTTGCCCTTGGCCCATGACCAACGGGCGGCGATGTTCATCGCGCAAACCTTCTTGCACTCTGGAGTGCGGTGCGACCCGCCGCAGCACAAACACACGCTGACTCGTTCCGTCGCATATGTCTGCACGCGGGTCGGTTGTGGCCGAGCGCCGGTGCGGGCCGGCGGCGCGGGCGGCGGCCGCGGCCCCGCACGGGATCGTCGGACATCCTCTGAAATCACGTTACGCCTCGGCGGCGCACGTGCATGCGAGAACTCAAGCTCTTGATCGCTCTCGTCCATGAGAAATTCGGCCATCAGCATCAACTCGCTATCGCGCCGCGAACCGTTTGCTCTAGCGTACGCGCACCATCGCGATCGTAGATGCGGGCTTAACCTTTCCGTAATTTCTCTAATCAGAAGTGGATTCGCTCCATAACTCTTGTTATCTAAGTCCACTAACGTTGAAGCTATATTAATAACTTTGATCGCAAAAGAATTTAAATCCGTCGCACTTGGCCCTACCGACGGTAGCCTCTTCAAATCTTCTAATGCGCGATCAATTAATAAATCGGTACGACCGAAATTCTTTTTCAAAATTCGTACGATTAAATCAGGGTTCGCGGATGAGGCTAGCATGTGTTGCACACATTGCCTAGCCTCCCCTTTCAAGCACTGTCGCAAGCGTGCAACATTTTCGTACGCCGAGAATTTATAACGCGACGACGATTGCTGATACGCGGTGAGAAATGTCTGCCATTCACTAATTTCACCGGCGTACACTGGAAGCTCATAGACTTGACGTGGAGGAGGGCGCATCATGGACTCTAAAGTCTCGGCAAGACGCTCGATACCCTGGCTCCTGGTTCGGCTCGTAGAGCGGTCGCGGATCGGCGTCGACTGTACCGGACGGCGCAACGCCGGCGGCGGCGGCGACGTGGATCGCAGACGACGGCTATTGTTCGGGTGGTTGACATCGTTCAACCACTGGTCCACCCGGTGGACGGAAGCGGCCATCGAGCCCCCGGCACGGTAGTCACCGTCGCGGGATCCCTCGGCATCGATGCGCTCCATAGTTACTGCTAAACGTTTATGCACTAATTCCTTCTCTAACTCTATCTCGCGCCTACGTAACGTGGCCAGTTCCTGGTCGGCCAGTAGCTGCGCCTCGCGTTTACGTAGTTCTGTATTACTGCTACATTGGGATCGGATCGTCGGCGGTGCCCGCGACGTCGATGGCACTTGATCTGCGAAAACGACTCGCTCCGGCACACGCGCACGCATTTCTAAGTTCGGGTTCACACGCGGGATAGGTTGATCACTCGAGAATAAATAAAGGTTCGACAGCTCACGGTTTCCTGGCTCTGCAAGCTGTTGATTGTTGGTTCGTTCATGCGCGGCCTGCGCATGCGCGGCCTGCGCACGCACGGCCTGCGCATGCGTCACTGTTGCGCGCGCAGCGCGCTCCGCCTCGGCGCGCTCCTCGGCGTGGCGCTTAGCGCGACGTTCTTCGTTGCGGCGAAGTAGCTCTTCCAGCTCTTCCCGCTGCTCGGTGGTGTCGGTTGGAGGTGACTCCGGTGAGTCCCTCGGCTCTGACTGCATTTGCAGCCGGGGATTGCGGAGGGGCGCCCCGCTCTGCTCGCCTGACTGCGCTTGCAGTTGGCGGCGGCGGGCGTCCGCCTCCTGAGGGTCTGACTGACTCCTAGTCAGCACCATGGTTCACACGCGATATTGTTACGCGAACAATCTAATCGCGAGACAGAAACAGCTGATCGGTCAGGTTCTATCTATACAGGTTCGTTCGTGCCTAGCGTTCGACTTGCAACAACTGGATCGGATGCTTGTTGTTCAAGTTTGCTGGTCACGAGTGGCTCTAAATTACTTTTACTCACTTTGCAAACTATGTTTTAAATTTGGTTGATTTTGGTTGAGTTTTGAGCCAAATGAATTTTTAATTGAAATTACGTCGCGGCGTAAAATATTTTAAAAATTAAATAATTCCAAAAATTATGAAAGTCACAGGATCGGTGCTCCACAGGTTCAGGGTTCGGGTTCTGGTCGAAATTTGTGATTCGCACAATATTTGACCGATTTGGAGCACTTGGAAATTCCAAAAATAAATTGCGTCGTTGCGCAAAAATATTCGGGAAAAATCTACAATTTACACTAGCAGTACTCCTAGAGTACGCGGTTCAGGATCAGGTCGAATTTCGTGATTATCACGAGAATTGACTAAGTTAGAGCACTCACAAAAAAATTGGAAAAACAGAAACAATTCGATAAAATCGTAAATAATGATTTTAAAAATCCCGGAACTTCACGTCTATACGTGAAATGGATCAGGGGTTCGTATTCCGGGCTTTCCCAGGTTCAAGGATCTGAAGACCAACTCAGGGTCTGATGATGTTCACTCACTGATTCTATATCCTCGGCTCGAAGGACCAAAAACTGTTAACGACGCACTCACGGATCTCGTGAGGTCCCGAAGTTAACAGATTATACAGCTACGATAGCTCTTCAGGTTCATACACAGGAGGTTGTAAGGCTCCTGGAGTTTTAATTACTAAGGGATCGATTGGCTCAAAACAAAGGTTCAGATTTAACACTTATATTGTTTTAAATCACTGGCTCTAGTGTGCATTTCCTAGGGTTCTACCACGCGGGAAGAATAGCACTAACAAACCCGACGTTGGCTTAACCATCTTTTAAACACAACACTTAAATCTATTACACGGGATATAACACAGAAATAGTCACACAAAAATCAATCAGCGAATCAGTATTAAATAGTTAATAATGTTCATACTTCCCTATAAGTTATTTACACGCTAAACACTATTAAAGGAATACTTGTTCTTAGTTGGGCGGCTCGGGCCGCAACACGTAATAAAGAAATACTGTTTCACTGACTTTAAGTCCTACCTAGACTTCACTTAGGTCATAGGCTAGGGATCTAGGTTCTAGGTTTACTATGTTCGGATCGGATCACTACTGGTTCGGTTCTGTTTCTCACTATGAGTTTACTACTTGGGTTCACGACGCCAACTGGTCTCCGAATGAGCTCCCGGCGTATTTAAGCAAGTGATTGTTGCGCAATACTTACAACATATTGCGTGATGGAAAATTCCGTTCAGAATGATACCATCCTACGCTGAATTCTCGTGGTCAGACCGAGAAATTATAGGGCATCGATACACAAAGTTGTTCGAAAACTTTCGCTCTTTGCCGTTTTACGTTATGGTAACGACTAACGTACTATATACTCGACTACACAATCCTCATGGTAATTATGAGCGTGCTATATGCATCGCCTCACAATCCTCATGGTAAGCTGGCTCTGACCGGTAGAAGCCTCGAGTGGGTGTGTCGAGATCTCCTACCAAATCGTTCACTGGCCGCTCCTAGCACTAGTTGCCAGTGAAGTCTGGGTATACTCGATTTACACATTCGTTACGAGTCTTTATCTCAGTTCTAGATAGGGGGATCGGGTTCTAAGGTTTACACAAGTGCTAATGAGTCGTTACACTACACATATGGCCTCTTGTACGGGCAAAAACTCGTAAAATACTTAAATATTTCACTTACGTACTAACTATAAAACATGATTCTAGGAAGTAGTCCTAGGGCTTATAGCTACTTACAAAACATGTTCAGGGTCTTAGTTAGACGATGTTCAGTTGGGTCGGGGTTCGGTGGGGCTATCGTCAACAGGCCCCTAATTGATCACTTGCCGATGCTGCTAATGAGCCTGTCAGGGGGGGTTGGGGGGTCCCGCACCGGGTTTCCTCTGTTAGAGGACTCTCCAGGTGCGGCACGCGAGGGCGGAGCGTCGGGCACGGGCAGCATCCCTCCGACGTCTCCTTTTGGGGGGCACTGCGGGCAGGCACCAGACGGGTGACCTGTGCCGCTGCGTGGTGGCGGTGGACTAGTCCTCTGCGTCCCGAGAACTCAGCCTTGCAGGCTACCGCTACCTCTTGTGCTGGGGGCGGGAGGCGGAGGACTGGCCCACCGCGGTCCGTAAGGACAGGCGGGAGTGTCTGCGGGGTAGGGGCGTTTGTCCTCCCGTGGACGGCTGCGGGGCAGGGGCGTTTGTCCTCCCGTGGCGGCGAGGGTGGGACTGGCGCCGGATACACGATTGGACCCCGTGTGTTCGGTGCCGGTTCCTGGTTTCCCCGGGGGACGGCCGTTGGTCGGGGGGAAGCAGGTGAGGGAAGGCACACTGGCCATGCTACAGTGTGCCTTTTTCGGAGAGGGTACGCCCTAGGGCGAAGGTGCCGGTGATGTCGTGGTGGCTTGCTAGCGATCCCACGGCATCACCATGAAGGCACAGGGTGGAAGCATCCCTGAGTTTTAGTGGGTAGGCCAATCCCTTCTGGAGCGGAGAGCCCCACATAACCAATGCGTAACATCTGGCTGTCACCCCCGATGGCCTTAGGTTACGTAGTGGTATGCAGTTTCATGCATTTCTCCGGGTTAAAAAAAAAAAAAAAAGGTATCAATGGCGTGGCCTTTAAGATATCCTTGGGCAAGCCGGTGTAAATTTGGCGTACTTTTTTCTTAAGAGCTGTAGAATAAAGTGCTCAAATGCCTAATATTAGGCAAGCCGGTAGGAATCGAGTTCTTTGGACGCAACGCCACTGGCAGGTACATATGTTACGGATAACTTTTCCCTATATATCTGGAATATATTATTTATTTTTTTATAGTTTGTAATAATTTAATGACTATAATAGTATTTTATGCGAAAGTTGTAAAGTAGGGTCAAAATACACGAATGGCGTGAGTTGCGATATGAGCCGCCGCGGCGGCGAGTATCGCAAATAGAGACGCCATGACCGTTTTTTGACTGAATTACACAACGTTGAAATACGTTTTTCTACGACTAGGTTTTAAAATATAAAATGCAAAATTAAACATGGCGCGCAAACAAGGCAAATACGACATATGACTGGCAATATAATAAGTATGTGTCTATGGTAAACTTTGTTTTTAATTTGACGTATACCGCTAGTGAGACGCAGTGACGATATTAAAAATACTTTTTTTATGTTGGCATCTAATCAAAGAATTTAGTTCGGAAAGTTTTGTTTATCATAACAATACCGCATGAATTTATTTGGTTGTTAAGTTGGTAGTGGTGCATTTTTAGTGTAAATTTAGTATTGATCGCTTAATCCTCGACCTAAGTTTAACCTAGATTTAGAAGTCTGTGGCAGCTAGCAATATCGTTTTGCGACTTTAACGACGCAAGTGCTATTATGGGGAATAGAGTATAGACTTCTCTGAACTCATATTATGTATGTTCTTATATTAGTGTTCGTGACCAAGTAAAATACAGATAAAAGTACAGGAGTAGAAAAAATGCTGAATGATGTACCCGAGATTGGGGCTCGATTAGGCTGAGTGCGTTCATCCTACGGATTGCTATGCTATTTCGTTTGGTGAGGAACGAGCCAGCTCTATGGTCCACAATCGTTTGGATGAGCTTTTTGCCTAGCGTTCTGGTATACCAGAGAGATCGGACCCCTGCGGCAGGGTTTTTATTTTTTTACATTTGATATTGTTTATACTATCCGGTCAAATAATTATAAAACGTATTCTTGTATGGCAAGTTATTTTCTTCTCTCTAAGGTTAACTGATAGAGAGTGCCTTATGGCACTGATGTCGCCTTTTGTACGAAAAGTTGTTCTGGAAGGAATATTAATTAAATAACATTCTTAACCGGGATTTATTGTATATTATATTAAAAAGCACTTAGTGAGTCGACACAATGAAGTTTAACCTTGTAGAAAACAAGGAACCCTAAAAAAGGAACGTAACTTTGTTCAAGTTCGCTTAAAAAGGCATTTACTCGGCGACGGCCTGTGACTTATCGCGGTCCTTAGACAGAGACAGCTATACGAACTCTTCAGAAAAGAAAGAGAAGGGGGACGCATAGAAATATTTAAATTAAGTCCTCTCCTTAATGTTGGACATTATTTTTTTATCGGAGCCTCCAAATAAAGATATGTAGGGGGAAACGTTAGCGGGAACGTTCGAATACTTAAAATTGAGAGCATCGAGGTATATTGGTTTATTGCCCTGTTTAGCAAGACTTGAGTCAAAACTTATTCTTTGTGAATTTTATTATGCGGTTTTCATTTGAAACTCATTATACATTATAAATAAATAGTACAAATGGTGAACTTTATGCCTGATACATTCTTCACCCGTCAACCAATGGGCGAAACAGATTTTGATGGAGTGCAGTGGCAAAGATTAAAAGAAAAATATACAAAAAAAAACATAAGTTATACATAATGTACACATAATTATTATTAGTACAATATGCAAACATAATACAAATACACTCTATTGCACACCATAAAAATACATTACAAAAGGTGGATAACATACACACACAAATAAATACACGCATTTGTGCTGGGGGTAATCATTAATTTAGGCAGTAGGTGATATTATTTCATCTAGTTAGTTACTCATATAGCCAAATCATTTCCAAATTTAAATACCTGCTCCGGTACTTTCCAATTTAGAAATTTCCTAATTAGCCCATCAATTCGATTCAATCATTTATTGGTAAAATCCATCCATCCATGGGGATGGGCTCCCATCGATTTGCCTATCGACTAACTTCTAAAATCACAAATCGAATCCATCATAAACATCGCCATCGACGACCAGGAATGGACCCATGCCTCTTTGCCTATAGATTCTATAGAATTGGTGGCCTGGGTAGACGCAATCGCAAGTGTAGCTTTGTCGACGTTCTTGTCTTCAGTACGCAGTACTGCTGATCTCACAGGTAATAACGTCCTTAAAGTCCCAACGGCTACAAACTGTAAGATCGCGTGCTCCTCTGAAGACTCGAACGCCTGGCGTGCTGAATCATGCTTTGTCAGTTAAACCAAAAAAAAAAGGCTTGGGATACAATAAATTCAGTCGCCACGTTAAATACTTTGAGGCAGGCTGCGATCGATACTTTTAGCAGTGTGCATAGCATACCTGAGTATGTAAATTTTCTTCCCCAAACATAGGCACTGACAAGTGTTTTATTGCAGATGCATCGACATCATGTAACCTACCCATAGCATATAAGTACCTACACTTTCTTGCACACATCAAATAATAACAGGAACATTAGTAGTTGTCGAGCGAAAACTACTACTTTATGAGTATTTAGAGTAAAAAGCGATCTCATCGCTAAAGAGCGATCTCTTCCAGGCAACCCATAGTACTCAGGCCCACAGGATTAGTTTGGCGCTCAATGTACCTACACCCAAGGAATTTTAGCAGGTTAACGTAATTCTGAAATTGGTCGTATTACTATTTTCCGACGCGACTTGACTGGTGACGATTGACGAACCACGAACAAAAAATATTTTTACTAATAAAAAAACCCGACCGCGGTGCACTTTAAAAGAGCATAAAATCCGCCATTTTGTTTATTTTAACAAACTTCAGACCCTAACAAACCCAGTGACACTCGCGCCATCAAGACGAATCTAATGATGTATCATTTATCAAAATCGGTTGTGCCGTTGAGTAGTTATGAGCGGACATAGGAACGGACATACATACATACATACAGGTCAAACACATAACCCTCCTTTGGGCTTCGCCGCAGTCGAGTAAAAACTGCTAAACATTACATTTCCTTGAGTGTACCCACCATACCAATGTTTTTAAACAATCCAAACTAAAATCCACGTCCTAACAAGATATACTCGTGCAGTAAAATCTTAACCCTAAATTGACTCTGTGACACCGGATTACGGGCAGGGTTAAAATATTTGTTCGGCCCAGAGATAAGGCGTGAGTTGGGTCCACCTGTCATGTGGGTTTTTTTTAACCGGGACTCCGAGATTGTTGGAGACACGGGGGATTAAAACGGTACAGATTTTTTAATTATTCCCGGCCTTAGGGATATTCGTTATTTTCATACCAATATCAAAGCTAAAATGGATAGTAGGATAGCAGTACCGTGGCGTAAAATATATCCTTGGGCAAGCCGGACAGATTTGGCGTACATTTTCCATAAGAGCTGTATAATAAGGTGCCCAAAAGCCTGATATTAGGCAAGACGGTAGGAATCGAGTTCTTTGGTCGCCACGCTACTGTAGGATAGTCACAATCAAAATCGATGAAACGATTATTTTCGACGATGGACCATGCTTATTTGGACATGCATGTTCACAGTTGACTTGAAGATATCAGCTCTTTAGCTGCGCTCACAAGGAAAATAGAAACAAAATCGCATTGTGCGCTCGGTAATGTCAATTGATAACATGATAGAGTTCACAACCATACTGTACTTAATTTATTGAATTGAGTCTGTAATTGTTTTGAGGTAAAGACATATCACTTACGTTGTAAATAGCAGGAGATTTCCTTCGACATGCTCCGAGTTCCGTCGAATCATTGTCACTAACCTATATACGTCCCACTGCTGGGGCATGCCTACTCTCATAGATGAGAGTGAATGAGCTGTAGCCCCACGTTGACTCACTGCGGCTTAGAGGTTGTGGCCGAGTGGATTGGACAAACGCCTTTCAAGTGTGTTCGTGGGTTCGAATTCTGGCTGGTACCAATGGTTTTTTTTGGAAATTGTGTGAAATATGATTTCACCATAATAGGTAGGTAGATGTTTTTCTTTCAACGAAAAGCTAATGGTACCATTAGCTTTTCGTTGAAAGAAAAACATCGTGAGAAGTCTCATGGTAGTTGAGTAAATAAAATTGATACTGGTAGTTTGATTTCAAACACTGTTAAGTACCCCAGCCCGATATATCAGGCGTATATCGAGAGGGGTTCCGTAACAATGGGTTCATTTCCAAACCGCGTAAATCATGGCCTTATAGCTCGAGAGTCAGTCTTATTTATGAACGAGGAATAAAATTACGCAAATATTTACCGATTGTAGAAATATATCTACATTCTATTCTATATACATATAATTAAGTCATTGAAAGACAGTGTTTGTAGATAAAATATTTTTCAAAAAAGTACATGGGGAGTATTAAAATAAGCAATTATACGTATAACTGCATTAAAATTATAAACCAACTTCGCAGTCCGCTTGCAATCAGCGTGCAGTTCTTTTAAAAGCAAAAAAATCTGCCTACGAACCGCACTTGCAGCCATAACACACCGAAAGAGTGCTGCGGCCTTTAGGGATATTGGCAGATATATATGTGTCGTAATTTGCATCGTGTGTAGCGGTGCTCAATACGTTATCGCCCCCGCCCCCCGCACGGACCATGGGAGTGTCACCAACGAATTTGTCAAGCTATAACTCGGAGCAAAAAAGGGACGTTTAACTTAAGTGACCTCCGCGAACGAAGCCGCAAGCAGATCTACTATAAACATAATATCCGATAATATTGTTAGTCTGTATGTTGTTTATTGTCTTGTTTTTGTGAAGAAGAAAATAAATTCACGACTCGAGCTTAGAATAATTGTACTTAATGACGGACAGTGCGCTGACCAAGTATTGACTCTTAATATTCAAAGAGACTGAAAGTTTCCAAAGAAAGCCATTGGGCACACAAAATGCATACGAATGACAATTTGTGTATTCTCTGCCACAGTGATCTATATATTTTGTATGGCCATATAAATGAGAACTAAATTACCTATATCACCTATATGACAAAATGAATTATCGAGGGAGGATACTTGGCTCCAGTAGCTCCAAGAGTGTAAATCTAATAATCTTGTAATTAAATAGGACATCATCATCTTGCATGTATGCAAACTAGTGAAATTATGTATCAAATTCGATGCGGATTAAGAAGTCTTAGCAAACGACACTTACTATACTTGTACCCATTTATTTTCTAGAATTAGGCAAGTAGATAGGTCCTTATTTTCGAGTGGACAAAACAAAATGCTGAATGCTGGCGCATGGCGCATGGCGCAAATAAAATTTTGTTAACATTAAATAGGTCAACCTTAACAAAATGTTAACTAACCAAGGTATTTGCCAGTGCGCCGAACAATAAGAAACTGAAACAAAGATTTCCAGGTAAATTATAGGCAGCTATCTCAAACTGCGCCTCCGCTCTCGTGCTAGAGCCCTCTAGCGGAGGTCACAAAGACTTAATGAAATTCCGAGCAGGCGTAATTGAAGCTATTATATCTTGTTAGATCTATTGTGCTTCAAACAATGAAATATGTTTAAACATTAATCTAGGCTCTTTTGTTAGGTTCATTACGCTCCTGGGTTACGAAAAACTTATTTTGAGGAGTGAAAGTCTATAATTACGTAATTTTGGGAAAATATATAATATGTAGGTTTGATCGGAACTTATTTTAAGTGCTATGATGGAACATTGGGCGAGATTTTCTTCGGAAATAGTCTGACAGGCAAAATGTAGGGATGGAAGTAGACCTATTTAATCAAGGAACGGAGAAAGTCAGCGCTGCGTCGTAACGTAACAGAAAACTAAAAAGGCCGCAGAGATAATAAAAGACAAA
The DNA here is from genome assembly GCA_947034925.1 of Eudemis profundana. NCBI lineage: Eukaryota > Metazoa > Arthropoda > Insecta > Lepidoptera > Tortricidae > Eudemis > Eudemis profundana. The sequence goes on along the minus strand of OX344797.1, from coordinate 35,350,974 downwards.
CATAAAAATCGCTCATCACTTTGCCTGAGAACATCCTTACGCTTCTTTCAAATGTATGACTCTTCAAGGTGAGTGAATTCACTCTCATCTATGAGAGTGGCCCCTTTGCCCAGCAGTGGGACGTATGTAGGCTGATAATGATAAAGGGGTCGTTTTCAAAAACAGATGTCCGTAGTTAAGGGTTAATTGAACAAAATGTTAATCCTCTGCGTAATGAAAGTTATCCAAGTTGTATTGCAATTTTCGTTACACAGAGGAACACGATTAACTTTTTGGTAAATAATTCCCTTTTATACGGGCATATTTTTTTGAAAATGACTCAATGACGAGAGTGAATAAGCTGCTACTGAACCAGCTAGAGTGGTCATTTTCGGCCCTCTATTCACTTGTTCCGTACCCAAAGGGTGCCAACGGAACCCTATTAACTAACTACTAAGCCTCCGCTGCCCATCTGTTCGTATGTCACAGGGCTCTATCGTTTGAACCATAATAGCTAGACTTAAAAAAATCACAGAATGCGTATTTATTTCTGAAAACAAAATAAAATAAAAAGGGGTTGCGAGTTGGATTCATACACGAAGGGTTTCCTGTGCGAATCCAACTCGCACTTGGCCGGTTTACTTTACTTTATTGGGGTGAAATAAAAACTCTCTTAAGTGTACCTGTGCCTTTACGATATGGCAAAATGTTGACATATAGTTACCGTTCTTATAATTAACTTTAAATACGAATATTACTTTTATTTCCACAGCCTCTGAATGAGGCCGGGCACATTGGCATCCAAATAAGAAGAAATACATTAGCTTTACTGAACAGAACGACCCTTTCTCCGATAACCGATACATTATAATAAAAATAGAGAAATCGGGACACTCCGCTTTATCTATTTGGTTCGATTACTACCGATGTATGGTCACGAACAAAAAGATGTATACACATGGTCGTAAAAAACTTTGTCTCCTTAATTTGTTTGATGTAGTATTCTCTTAGGTTTGATAATGGAATGTACTCGTATTTTATTTAGAATGTCGACGTCATATAAAATATGCGTATAGGCCTTCAACGTTGAGGTCCCGGGTAAACAGCCGGATAGAACCGTAACTAGTCAAGCTTGATTGTGCCTCACCCCGGATCATATCTGAGTTGCATATATACCTAAATAGGTACAGTGATTGCCCTAATGACAACAAATCAGACAAATTTGAACTAAGAAATCAACAAGAGAAGTTTAGTCGTTAGACAAGGCATTGGTAAAATTGGTAAACGACTTAGGGTCCAAAACTGTAGCTGATTTTGTTAAAGGCTTTCCTCTCTTGCCTCGTCAAAACCTAAATTATTCCAATTTTATATTGTAGGACAACATTACGCAAACCATACTAATTGTGGATCTCGTTGAAGTCGAAGTAGAAAATATTTAAGAAGAAGTTGAAGACCCAATTTTTAACGAGTTTTATCTTAATTGTGACGAATAATCACGGATTAAAGCAATGCGTGATATAAGAAAATATCTTATGATACTGTGGAGATCTATAATATTAATCTGAAAAATGAATATGCAGACTGTGGAAGGAAGCATTAAGTATGCTGGACAGGCCAAGGTAAATTTTATTTGCTAGCACGACAAACTAGAGTAAAACAATGCAAAGATATCACCGCTTACATATTTCACGGCGGCAGTGATAAAACCACCCACGAAAATCAAGACAGAGGGTTAGAACAAATCCAAATAAACTCGAAAAAGGTCCTCAGTAACGAGTTTGGTCAATATTTATACGTAGCCGACAAGATTTACAAAGGATTGGATACCCAAAACGACATCCAAATTTCTTAAGCTCTGTTCTCTTCGCTCCATAAGTAAAATACGCAGGTTAGAGCGGGAAAGAGGATACAGTTTTGAGAGGTAGCTGCTTAAGAATGTAATGCTTGTAAGAAAGTACGCTTTGGAGCAATGAATAAATTTAGGTATACAGATAATATGAATTTCTATTGCCTCATAGGGTGTACGAGTATGGTGGAAAAATATGTTGAATAAGGAATGTGGTATGGATTTACAATATTTTAAAAATGCTACCTATTAGGTACATTTTTAAATCACTTGTCAACATGTCTGTGCATAATAAATTATACCCATAGTCTAAGTCCATACTTGTGAATATATGAGCCATTTTTTTTAAGTTGTACACTAACTTTTTCTTCACTTATCTTTTAGATCTGAGAAATTTTACATCATCCCGTACTATCGTCTCTGATAGAAGAAAAAGAGTGTCGCAATTTTTTTCCGTTACTTTTCCATACACAGTTGTATGTCGGTAACGGAACGGAAGAGCGATATTTGTATGAAAAATTTGGGACACTTTTTTCCTCTATCAGAAGTACGCGTTATTCGAGTAGAAATGATGTAAAATTTCTCTGATCTAAAAAAAGTTAGTGTACAACTTTAAAAAAGGCCCATTTTTAAAATTGACGGAGTTGGCTTTTTCTGGAAAAGGAATAAATTTACATAGCAAGTTTTAAGGTAGTTTTGATACCTATTTATCATAATGGATTGCAATATTCTAATTCATGAAATTATTATAATTTATAAGAGGGTAGTTATTTCTTTAATAACATCTAAAATAAATATAATACATTGCAATAAGTAACCCCTAGGAATATAACTTATTTTGACTTTAAGAAAGTACTTTGAGAAAATATTTTGTCTTTTTATAAACGTATGTAAATTCATGATATGACAAAGAATGATTGACAATAAAAAACATCATCGAAACAAGTCAAATCTATTTTATGACTTAGCAAAATATTAGGCAGCGTCACCCACCTGGGATTACTGTTTTAACACCTGTCAAAAGACGTGGGATTCGAAATGTAAATCTTTAAGAACAAATATGTCGTCGCCAGTCTCTTCCGCCTTAATACAAACTTACATTTGCTACCGAGGCCAAAGAATGCGCTTTAAATACTATACCGAGAAATTACAGTTACGTATTTAACCACTGATAATATTAAATTTGTTTGTTCCGCTCATTACAAAGTTAGATATGCTGTTAGACGAGGCGCTACTTTGAGCGTAATATGCGGTTTACTGTATGGAGCGGTGATAATACCCAAAATTCCTGACTGTAAATTTATGTTTGTTGGGAGATTTGTTTCTGTTAATTTTGTTTCCGGAGATAAGGGGAAACCTTGTTGGACCTACCGCACTTCTGACATTGTCCATTAAAAGGTTTGTTGGTAAACTCACTCCGATTATACACGTACTAAAAACGATTATATATGCAAGGTAAACGATCTAGTGTGTGTCAACGTCAACTCTATTGCTCAAGATGCAAGATGGCAACTTTTGGTACAGTGTCAAGCACTCGGATGTCTAATCTAATCACAGGGGGCGCATAGACTAGGCTTCTTATAAATTTTAAATTAGAAAAAAAACTAGATTTATCTAAGGGTCTCACGCCACTATACCGTATCATACCATGACCGTACTATGAACGTGTCATTCCGTAACCGACCAGCATTTGTCATACCGTGTCTAATACGTTCATGGTATGATACAGTGTAGACCTTAATATGTTAATCACAAAATACAATAAATACTTATGTAATTATACATTACTTATGCTTAATACATTTGTATAATTTGAGGGGAATGGGAGCCTGCAGAGAGTGGGAAACCACTTAACCTCATGACTCCCCATTCCATCAAACCAATGTAAATCAAGGCGAGGCCTTTCAATCCGCGGAATATATTGCAAAATTGTGACGCTGCGATGATCTGTAGGCGTATGATGCTACGATTTGTCGCGCGATAAAAAAATGATAAAGCACTTGTCACGTTCTGACAAATAGTGACGGATGCCTTATCATTTATTTATCGCGTGACAAAGCGTAGCATTATAAGCTTAACGGATAAAACGCAGACCTTGGTCGGACGATGACGCGCAGCCTACCAGTTGTAAGGACGCGTGCTTAGGTCTTAGTCGGTAAGAGTCCGACACTGTCTGGGCCCTTCATTCCTAGTCGTCCATGAGGATTTTCCTAAGCGCGTAGCCTTACTTTATATAAAAATAAAATATGATAATACATTATGTTAGACAGAGAGGTTTCAAGAACACACGCGATACCAATTTTGTAGAAAGAAAGAAACAATAGTCATCACATAACTAGGGTGGTAATACATAGAAAGGCCGAGATCGCAGAAGTTTGCGGCCCGAGCTGCAAGCGAGGGACGTAAATATGCGATCGAGGGCTTTTTTTATTACCTCCCGTGTTGTGTACATCATTTTATGTCTACACTTGGCCAGAAAGCGGCTTTTTCCGTACGCGCAGCAAACAAAATAATAAAATGAACAATATGCTTTATGCCCGCATAAAGCATATTGTTACTCGCTAATAAAGCATGGTTAGTGAGGCATATTGGCACGGCAATCCGTGACGCTGATTTATGGTAAGTCCCTCGGAGGCTAAAACTAAATTTAAATTAAAAGCAATCTTAACACATACTTGGGTAGCTGAAAAAAATGTAATAGTATAGCATCTAAAATTCGAACGCCAAAAACCGATCGAATCCAATGCTCCGAATATTTAATTTGTAGGTAATCTCGCGAATTACTTAATCAACCAGCAGAGATAAATCTTAAGCATTAGACATTTCTGAACATCTAATCCACTTTAGGGGCTATTCTCAAAGCGGAGGCAATTTCATTTGGAACATTTTAAATCTACGATCCGCCGAAAGGGAATCTGTACAATTCCTTCAAATTGGTGATATTTCGAGATAAATGGGAGGGCGAATTGAATTTTTCCCGTTCAGACGCGATAGTCTGCGAGTTACTTTGCCTATTATTTGTCATTTTTATCACACTGCGTTATAGTGAAAGACAGTTACTTTTTGTTTTTATTTGTATGTATGTAAACAATTCGTTGCACAAAATAAGGGAAAGTACAGTAGAAGGTTACAAAATAACAGATTATAATGTACAAAGGCGAACTTAGGATTTTATTCTTTTTTCATTCGTTCATAATTATATACCTAATTTAGATGTTTCTTTTTGTTGAATTTATTTTTACTAAAAAGGATTGAACTTCTTAGGCAAACATTTGAACTCGGTCTCATCTTGTGCTCAGTGAAGATGAAGTCAAAAACGAAACATGCTTGCCTAAATTTCCCTAATCCTTCTAATTACTTAAAAAGGTGGTCGTCATAAAGCTCTCTTAAAACCACAAAGAGAAAGTACGAGTAATCCTATAGATATTTCCATAAAAAATGTAAATATATCATGACGCGTCGTGTGCCGCGTTGTTCAAGGGCTTAGTGTCATCGAGATATTAAATATCACATTATGAATGTTCTTTAAATGCTTGCTTTGATAGTGGTTCCTTAAGTGGTTTTAGCTCAATTCTACTTTCTTACCACCTACCTACCCATCTATCTATCTATCGGCCATGGACATCCACGGCTGGACATAGATCGCCACAGAGTGTGGTCCTGTGCAGACCGTATCCACTGACTCCCTGCTACTCTCACGAGGTCGCCTGTCCACCGAGTCTGAGGCCGGTCTAAGCTGCGCTTACCTATGCGTGGTCACCAGTGTCACCACTCAAGGACTTTACTGCCCCAACGCAACGGTCCTACCTACCTACCAGTGGCGTGGCGTTGAAGAAATCCTTGGGCAAGCCGGAGCAGTCTTAGCTTCAATTTTCTTTAAGAGCGCTAGAATAAAGTGCTGTACTGCCTAATATTAGGCAAGCCGATGGGAATCGAGTTCTATGGATGCCACCCCACTGGTACCTACCTATGGCTAATTCGGACGATTATAGAAGTAAGCGAGTGATCATCCATCTGGCAAAACAAAGTGATACTCACATATACGAGTATGTACACCTAAGTCTTAACACCTATGTTTCACAAATAAGTATTTCAATTTGATTTTTGACAGCTAGGAGCATGCTAGTGAAGATGAAGTCAACCTTGGAGTAGGTATGCTTACCCAAATACCCATATAGTGTACCCATTCCTTCAATCAATGATAATCTAGATAGATCTGAAACTAATACTGAAAAAAAAAACTAACATCTACTCCTTATAGTAAAACGAAGACAGATACCTAAAATTAAATATAGGTAAGTATCCAAAAATTTAAACCCCCTGAGTCTGGTTTATAAGATTTATTTATGATGGATTATATGGAAGGATGACAAGGCCAAGTTGATCTTTTTCATAAAAAAATTACTTTGCGGAAATCCATGGAATACGAAAAGTACGCAAGTAATTATAACGGGTTAGCAACTTAGCACTAATTGACTAACACGTTATCTTATCGCGGATTAGCAAAGCAATATTTTTGTTTTAATTGATCTTTTTCATATCCACTATACATACGCCTGCAACAAATCTCGTCATCTTGATAATAGTACATTACACAACTAGGGTGGTAATACAAAGAAAGGCCGAGATCGCAGAAGTTTGCGGCCCGAGCTGCAAGCAAGGGACGTAAATATACGATGGAGGGCTTTCTTTTTTACCTCCCGTGTTGTGTACATCATTTTATGTCTACACTTGGCCAGAAAGCGGCGTTTTCCGTACGCGCAGCGTGCGGAAAAAGCCACTTTATGGCCAGGTGTGGCATAAAGTCAATAAAGCTAATAAGTATAATGTACGCCGCGCCGATGCACGTTCTGCTTATTCATCGGATTTTATCAAAGATATCGCATAAAGGCAGTATTTAAGCTGAGCCAAATACAAAGCCACTCTTAATATCTTTTTAGCCAGAGTATTTCCTAGATTAAAGAAAATGTTAGAGCCTTCTAAATAACTATGTGGCCATTAAAATTTCGGCTTCAATTTAACGAAGGATTTTGCTCTAAGCCATCAGGTGATGCCTTCGGATAATCCTTGTTCCACTACGCTCACCTAGGTACGCGACTGTTCTCCAGAACGTTTCTGGTGAATACAATAGGGATCTGGAATAAACTCTCTGCTGAGATTTTCCCACTGCACTACAATACGGGATTTTTTAAAAAGAGTGTCTTAAAATTTCTTCGATACCGGCAACGCAATAAAAATAAAGCTTATGCCACACCTGGCCATAAAGTGGCTTTTTCCGCACGCTGCGCGTACGTAAAAAGCCGCTTTCTGGCCAAGTGTAGACATAAAATGATGTACACAACACGGGAGGTAATAAAGAAAGCCCTCGATCGCATATTTACGTCCCTCGCTTGCAGCTCGGGCCGCAAACTTCTGCGATCTCGGCCTTTCTTTGTATTACCACCCTAGTTGTGTAATGTACTATACAGACATAAAAATCGAACAGTGCGAGTTGGGTTCACACACGACCCTTCGTGTGTTCTGTTCCACCGTCGAGCAAAAAAGGCCAAAAAACACGTTTCTTGTACCCCTAACCCCTTTATTTTTATTTTGTTTTTATTATTTGTTGTTATAGCGGTAATACGAATACACATTTTGCGAAAATTTAAAGTCTCTCTACCTATTATGGTTCAAAAGATACAGCCCTGTGACAGACGGACAGACAGACAGACGGAAAACGGAGCCTAATAGGGGTCCATTTGCACTCTTTGGGTACGGAACTCTATAAAAGGGATTATTCTAAGAATTATAACTTCAAACGCTCTTCCAACCCATTCAACTTATTGTTCATTACGAATTAATGTAATGAATTCCGCGTTCCCTTTGTGAGCTGAGTCTTGTTGCACTTTGGCGGCACAAAATGACGTATGTCACTAGGATCACAGTGTAACCGGCTCGTACAGATTCCAAATGCACTCGTGCCCAAATACCACATTACGAGAACACCAGATTATTCAAAATTCTCGATTTATCGGGCTTCCAAAATAGGTAATACATTGTACAATATCATTTCGTTACTCGAGTGACCTACGATTTTATAATCTAGTCTAGGGTTATTCTTTAGAAATATGTCTGCGGTCACCTTACTCCTCTGGCCCTTTTTCATAGGTACTAAGTGTATGGAGACAGAGGAATAAGTTGTAGACATATTTCTGGTGAATACCCTTCTAGTGTAACGGCACTGTGGTAAGATAGGAATCTGATAAATCGGGAGCCATGGAGATGCGCTTGAGTCTCGCCCTTGCCATTTAATTTTTAGACTTCTGAATATTGTCTTCAGTTTCCGCGATTATCACTCATTGTAATAAAACTAATTTGATGGATTAAATTTAAATCGAGTATATTATTTCATTTTTACGTCCCGATGGTAACCCTTTTCAGCGTTCGTGCGGTCGCGGGTAGACTGACAAAAACACAATTTTTCGATGTCAAAATTACCCCAAACTAACCATTAAAAAAAAAAAACAAATTAAAATAAAGGTGTTGCCAGCTGATGGGCCTAATGTGTAAAGACGGTTACACACATGCCTAGAAAGCATGCCTAACCTTAGAAACTGCGCATACTGATAAGAAAGAAACGCCAAGAAAACTTTCAGTCTTACCTATTTAGACTACTGGCTATTCTGTGCTAGGGCAGTATGGTGAGTTACGTCGTTCTATTCAGGTCCCCGTGGCCCTGAATATCTTATTATACACGTCGCTGTGATGAGACTCGTTAATATTTCACGGCGGCTTACATTAGCTGCTACTGCATTCTTAATCATCTGCCCGTCACAGATACAGAAGGGAGATTTAACCGTGTTTTACTGACTGTGAAGTCTTCAGGTTACCTGCAGGCCTTTGGAGATTCTATCTTTCCTACTTATATCATACATGTAAAAATTTATGAAGATGTTACTAACAGTAACGACTGAATGGATTGAGACTTAACACCACTTGGCATACAAATAGACCAAAGCCTGGATTGAGACATAGGATAATTTCCCAAAGAGTTCCCCTGGACCAATAACGGGAAGCAGGCGATGCCGCGGGTAAACGGTAGTACTAGTGCTAGTAGTAATATTATAGCCGCGGCTTCGCCTGCGTTATACCCGTTAATGTCTCAAGGGAACTCTTTACAGAGATAAACTATTGTATGATTCAATCCAGGAATTCCAGGACTTGGTCTACTTGCATGCCGAACTTCAGCTCAATCCATTCAGTTGTTACTGCGCGTTATTTAGGAACAAACGTCCAAACCTAACCTCCAAACATATTCACAAACTTTCACGTTTACTATATTTGTGTGATAGTGACTGTGATTAACTATGTCGGTCTGTTCGTTACCTGTTCATGCTTAAACCACAAGACCGGCCGCCGGCGATCGGACCGTGAGGCCGGTGATGAAATTTGTTAAGCAGATAGTTAAAGATACAGGAATATACATAATTTAACACTTTTTATCCCGGAAGAGTGTGAAATGGGGGTAAAAGTTTATTTATTTATTTAAACTTTATTGCACAATAAAAAAGTATAATAGGCGGACTTAATGCCTTCAGGCCTCTACCATTAGGTAAAACAGATTGCAGATTGGTTTAGTTGCAATAAAACCGCCAGGAATACCCTATCACACGAAAACTAATTTTCCAAATCGGTCCAGCCGTCTTCGAATCGCGTACCAAACATACACAAAAAAATTTGGGGCCAATTTTGTTTCTAACATATCGAGGGTTTCAGGCCAAAGGGGCGTACACGCAAAGCAAAACGCTTGCTTATACGCCCCTTTAGCATGAAGCCCTCGATATATTAACGATCTACCTAATTACATTAGTCATCCCTGCATATTGTTCGCTGACGATACGATTATAGTATTTCAAAGTCGCGACAAAAAGCACTTTGAACGGGATGTGAATGACGCCTGGGGCCCGTTTCACGAAGCTACAAGTTACAAATTACAAGCGGAAGTCTCTTTCTATCAAAAGGTATTGAAAAGAGACTTCCGCTTGTAATTTGTAACTTGTAGCTTCGTGAAACGGGCCCCTGGAGGCGGGTGATAGAATGGTTGAGATTAAATAATTTAAGAATAAACATAAGTAAAACCAACCTCATCAAATTTCAGTCGTGTAGAGCTAACTTAAAACAAATCTTACCAATGTCAATACGAAGGGCAACCGGTCCATGAAATTAATTGTACAAAGTTTCTGGGTATAACATTGGATAAACATTTAAATTGGAAAGAACACGTGGCCCGCGTATAAAGTAAAACTAATAAATTTATATACGCGCTGGCAAGGACAATGCGTGTAGCGTCCCAAGAGGCGGCTCTCACTGCATACCATGCCTACGTATTTACAATTCTACGTTAAGGAAGACTGCTCTAGGGTAACTCTATATATAGATGTAGGACGAGCGTTTAAGGACCAGAAAAAATCGTGCCGAGCTGGATACAGGGACTCATGTAAACCATTATATAAAGAGTTACGTATTTTATATTTGTAAAACAGCATCTCAAATGTCTCAATACATTCAGAATAAATGCTGAAGTATTCGAGTTACGTACTGGAGGGGTGCAGAATCTATATCTACCAAAAGCCAGCCTCCTACTTGTTAAACGGAATGCTTTTCACTTGGCTATTAAAATATACAACGAATTACCAGATTTTATAAAACAGTGTGACGTTAATCAGTTTAACGAAAAAATAATAATTACCTCATTATTGAATGCTTTTATTCAGTTCAAGATTACTTGACTCACTTAGATAATAATTAATGAATGTCATGATATATTGTATATTTACATAATTTTCATTAAATAATTACTAAAATTGAAAGAATGATTCAGTACTTTTATAAGTCTACTTAAGTTGCTAGTTTCACTTCAACCCTTGGTACTGAGGTGAAAGTAAACTTAATAAAACTACTTATTCTTTTTCTATTGGTCAATATATTTGAATTTTGTCAAAATTCAAGCAAAATTTAAAGAATTAATCTAAAACTGAAATCACAACAATTAAAACAACTTAATACTAAAAATCTGTCTAAATTGGGCCCTTGTGGCATTACGCCAAGAATACTGGCAGCATTTCATCGCTGATTCGCGACGTTTATACGTTTAAGTATTCTGGTAGGGTTCTGACCGCGTTCATTGATCGCTGGGACTCTCAATTATTACGATGGTGGATACGGATCCAGAAGATCCGTTAACATATCCGTTTTCTTTGTGTATTGTGATAAAACTTACACTATTTTTAAGCTCATGTTTTTTAATAACACTTATGGGCTTATAGTTTGAAATAAACAATTTGAATTATCCCGTCGGATACATTACATAAGTAATTATAGTTGAAAAACTTACATTTATTGCCCATCCTTTATCCCAGGTGGTACCTGAAACCAAAATAAAACGTGAAATAAAAATACTTTAAGTCAAAAAAATTATGAAGAAATTTGCCTTCGTCGCAACCATAAATCTTATTTCATAATATGAAAACCATGTAAGCACTTAAAAATTCTCATAATTTTTATAACAAATTCTCACAAAGCCATATAAGTTTTGAAGCCTTAAAAATGTACAGATATTTTAATGGTAATTATACAATCATGTCTAAAACTATGTATACATTTTGCAACTATATCAGTGGAATAAGACCAAAAATCGTATACACGTGTCTTTTTAAATATGATTGGAAAATAAGACTGTTGGTGGTTGGTTACATCTCTTAATTAATTTGTAATAATGATAGCGGCCACATTCTCATAATTGAGGCAGAATAAATATAGGTACTCATCATAATAAATGTTGCAATTAACAGTAATTACCCATACCAATATCCGAATATACCAATTTGGCATATTATCACAGTGCACGCAATCTGTGACCCAATTCTACAACGGTGACAATTATACACTAGTTGACCAGCTCGCAACTACGTTCGCGGAGGTGAAATAAGTTAAATGTTTCTATAATTTGGAGCTTGTGGGTCTGCTAGAAGTACCTTAGAATTATAATGATCATCAGTGGTCTGTGAGTCAGTGACAAAGGATCGATTTCAGGCCTTTTTCCAGCGTTTTTTTTAATTCATTAATGCCACTCGATTTTTAGCGCAAAGGTCTATCGAGTGAAAATAACTTTTGATTAAATCTTGTGTATATTCGATCCCGTCTATCATTTATAATAAAAGTTAACTATGGTCACTACCGATTGTTGCTATATTTGCTTGAAAACGAATAAGAAAAACCGCCGCGGTCGAAAGGCTCTGAAATTAAACCCAAAACTAAGGAACTTTGACGCGCAATAGTTCTTAAACTACAAGTTCATATTGAATATTATTGAGAAAATGTCTAAGTCACATTATGGCCTATATATCCCCGAAAATTCAGGGTTCTAGCTTTAGCCAGCACAAAATTACAGAAGGTTAAAAATGGCCTGAATGGCTTCGAGAAAAGGATGGTACGGCCGTGCCTTTGTATTGCTTGATTTGGCGACGGGACTGCCGTGACTCCAGATATATGACTATATACCTACTGATACTGAAATAAATATCCGGGTCAGTCTTGCACAAATCGATCTACTTCCCACTAAAATACGCGATTTGTTCTACTATGAATCCAAGTATTATAGGTATTTATACATGTGTACGTACCGTATGTGTACATATTCAACGCTCGTATACACGAGCATTACTTAGTTTGGTTGGGACTAGATCGATTTGTGCAGGACTGTCCTGAATATTTATTTCAGTAGGTATATTTAGACCCAACATATACTTATTAAACAGAAAGATATGTGCCAGCCAAATATCAAGACCAATTTATCCTTTTGGTTGAGATGTTGCCATATTCCTATGTATTTTTTTAAATAAATCCTTTTTTCGACCTCTGCAGACTTAGCGTTAGGGCGTGCAGAACCGGGAAATTTTAGTATGAGAGAACCGGGAATTCCCGGTACTGCCATACTAAAATTTCCCGGTTCTGCATGCCCTACTTAGCGTATAGTGCGAATCATAATTAAATTCCATCCAATCTACCACTGTGTTGCCATTAAAATTAAATATTTTATTAATAGTAAATTTGCACCTAGAGAAAAGGTGCGCGTTATTATTTGTTCATGATTTTACAGATAAAATTTAAATGTACAACACGTACTCATTAATACAAGTTGCATGAATAAATAATTAATTATAACTATTTTGTGGCAGAAACTTACATATTGCAATGATAACACTTCAGGTCTCGAAAACATTTTGTATCAGTTTTAGCACAATAATGCGACCATTTGAAGATGTGCGTATATTATGAAACCAATTTCTAGGGTTCCTTACCCAAAGGATGCCAACGGAACCCTATTACTAAGCCTCCGCTGTCCGTCTGTCCGTCTGTTCGTCGGTCACAGGGCTCTATCGTTTGAAACGTAATAGACTTGAAATGTTCACAGAATGTGTATTTTTATTGCCGCTATATTTAGGTCGTTGGCTGTCCGATGCAACATGTTGGCCCGCAGGTTTGCAAGATGTACTGTACAAGTAAAGACTACACTTTTCAAAGCGTAGGTACTGTCAGTCGTTTTACACATGCAGCCTGTGGACCAACTTTACGCAGAAGGCATACAACGGCTTGCGTGTTCAATATAATAACGCGTTCCGGGTGTTGATGGGGTTGCCGCGGTTTTGTAGTGCCTCGGGTATGTTTGCGGAGGCACAAACTGACAGCTTTGCGGCAATAATGCGCAAGAGGTGCGCCTCACTGATGCGTCGCCTGCGCGGCAGCCCCAACAGCATTCTGAGCGTGTTTACCGAGCGCGAAAATGGCCCAATGCTCACCCGCTGGCAGAGACTGCATGCAGTCATTGCTTAAGTATTAAGTAGCTGTATCTCTTTTTATATCGTACTAACACTAGGAATAAGATTTCATTGTTTACTAACCATGTATGGACTTAAGTCTGAAATAAATGAATTTTATTTTATTTATTTATTTATTTATAACAAAAAATTATAAAAACAAAATAAAAGGAGGTCCCCATACAATAAACGTGTTTTTTTGGTTTTTATTCTATTTTAATAATGGTAATAGGATACTTGATATATTCATAGAATATGTATTTCTATTGCTGTTATGACAACAAATACTAAAAACATGATAAAGTTACAAATAACCCCCTTTGGAACGTGTCTTTTGGTGTCTGTTTCTCGACGGTGCTACGGAACCCTTTGTGTGCGAATCCAACTCGCACTTGCCCGGGTTTTTTTTTATTTTAGCTTAAATATTATTAAAAAAAGATACTTAAATATTATTATTACCTAACAAGACACAGATTAATCTTGTGCCAAATTGAGTAAGACATGTATTATGTGTGATCAGTAATAAATAATACCTATATGTAAATAAATATGTTTCAAATTCACTTTGAATTTGTTTTTTATATAAATACAATATTGCTTAAGATTAAGATGACAATAAATAATAACTGGTCAAGAGCATGTCGGACCATGCTCAGTGTAGGGTTCCATAGCCGTATCTATAAGGAAATGTGCTACAGATAAAAATAAAACTAAAAATAAACAACTGGCAAAAGGTCTTAAATTCCGTGTAAATCAATGGCACTAAAAACCTTTTGGTTCAGAAGTTTTTCGGCAATAACTTTAAAACGGTTTATCCCTTACTATTCAAAATAATTTTCGTTGAATGTATTTATTAAGCGTTACCTTCCTGATTTTTTTCATATTTTTTGGATTTACGGTTTAAAAGTTAAAGGGGGGGGGGGGCACAATTTATGCAACTTTCGGAGCGATTATTTCCGAAAGTAATCACTTAATCAAAAAAAAGTACATAAAAGCCTTATAATGTTTTTAAAAGAACTATCGAATTATGTACTTCACGTTGATGATTGCTTTATTTTTATTATTTAACTACCAAACTTAGTAGCGGTATCTACAAGACATTTATATTCCAAATTTCATCAGTATACGTCTTGTAGTTTTTGAGTAAAATGCCTATGACATATCCGCGGACGGACGGACATGACGAAACTATAAGGGTTCCTTTGTAGCCATTTTGGCTACGGAACCCTAAAAACCGATCACCGTTTGACATTCCTTATTAAATATTCCCCCTGCTCTAGGCTAGCCCTGTGTTGGCAGATTTAAATGTTAATCAAACATGGAAAACGCAATAATAATATTTTTGTAGTAAGAAATTAAAAATCCTACTTAAGTGCTGCAGATATCTACAGTAGGCGCACAACTTAATTGCGATGCGAACTGAGCAACCGCTTAGAGCAGCGGTCGGCAACCTGCGGCCCGCGGGCCGCATGCTGACCGCGAACAGCTCACTTGCGGCCCGCGAGCATCCCTGGTTATTTTGTATGTAAAGGTCGTTTTATTCAGAATCATATAAAGTCACAAATTGTAAACAATGTGCGGCCCGCGTCAATTTCGTTAGCTACTATGTGGCCTTTGGCTGCTAAAAGGTTGCCGACCGCTGGCTTAGAGCAACGTGGTCTCTGTAGGAGCTTTAGCCAGACGTTCCCCTTTGTCAAACAATCAAACAAGAAGAAGTATTGATCTTTTTCAACAAAGGAAATGGCTCGACAGCGCGTTACTAGCTTGCCACTTATAACATAGAAAAACCTAGTAGGTACGAACATTTTTTTTTACAAGAGGCTATACTAGTAGTGAATGTAAATCTAAAGATTCTAGCAAAGCATACAATTGACCAACAACTAAATAACTGATCTTGATAAAACTAAATCCACACGAGCTCTTATGAATCGACCCATATAACCGTTACTCGAAACTAATACATCAACTTAACCTAAATGCGGTGAAAAACTGTGTGTAGTATAAAAAATATAAATTGGTTACATTTCCGAGCCGTCACGAGTGCGGCCGAAAACGGCCGAATGACAAATGCGCGGCCGTCTGCGCTGACAGGCGATGACGCGGGGAAAAATGGCGGACACAAAATGGCGACGGAGATCGGGAATGATTAGTTTTCCCTTAGCTGGGTAGTTATTGGGACATAATAGGGTTAAGGCTGTACTCAAACCGTGGCGGTACTTTATAGTCGACGATCTGCAATCTTTTTTGGAGTCGCTACTAAGAGGTCATTGGCGAACAATTAAAAGATTATCGGGTCGCAGTTGCAGGCCCTACTGCAGAGGCTCCATCACCGGTCTGGTTTTAGTGGGTATGTCTTCTCCTTTTAAGCGGTTGAGTTCCACATACACTCCCCGAAGGTCCCTTTTAAGGGCCTGGGAAAGGCCAAGGGCCTGGGAGGGAAGTATGACTTATGCATTTGCATTTGCACACCGTTAACATCAAGAATTAAAAGATGAAAAATTATTTCTGTTACAAACATACTCAATTTTCATGCGAATAAAAATAGAAAAACAGACTTATTTTTATCAAGCATAGATTTTCGCTGATTATAAAACGACACTATTACGGTGACTGAAAAATGTATAGAAAGTTAAAGCAAACCGGTAACGCAGTATATCGGAATACGTGCTGTATAAAAATATCATAATCTCGTCGAGTTCTGATAAATATTGTTGCAAACACCAAAGTTACTTCATCCCAAAATAGCTACAGTGTTGTTTTCTTTGCGAACAAAAATGAACGAATACAATGAAAACTAGCCTTTCAGCGGTGTTTATGAGAAGGCGTGACGTGGGTTGTATTAGTGGGCTGCTTGTTTCACTGTCGTTGATAAAGAAGGACTTTTACAGAAAAAGAACACAACTTCTAACATTTAATCTACGCCACCAGCAAATTCACGAGATACTTTTATAGCAAAAAAACTGAAATTGCTATAGATACATGAATCTTAAATATTTGAGTAATACTTTCGCAGATCCCACTATCAGAACTTTTCTTGTTTAAAAACAGAATTTTTCCAATCGAATAAATAACGGAATTTCTCCGTATCTCTCTCTGTAACTCCTTAAAATCATGTTTACGTAATCCTCAGCAGAATTTATAGTTTTCCATTTTGAAAAATATGAAAAAAATATTTTTTCGTAATATTCATCAAATAACACATATGTCAATGTTACACCAAATAAGTGTCAATATTTTGAAAGAAAATTATAAAATAGAAAAACTTGACCATGCAATTCTATGAGGTTACATTTGCTGACGGAGTTTTGATTGCCATGTGCCTTCATACAGGATTTAGAAGAGCGAAAATTGTAATTCGTTAATTTCTCCCTTAGTTCTGCTCTAATTGTTTTCATACTTTGTATATTAGTTAGAAATATTCTAATCAACATGTACCTTTCAGATTTGTCTACAGGCTGGGGACACCCTGTGTAATTTTAGCTAGGGATGTAACGATATCGATACCGATATATCGGTATCGCTGATATATTAGAGGGTAAGGCTAAATTAGCCTCTAAGAAGCTTGGTGTGCTCAATAGATCGAGACAGTATTTCACTCCGGCCCACCGCCTTCAGCTGTACAAGGCGCAGGTCCGTCCACATATGGAATACTGTTCTCATCTGTGGGCTGGGGCCCCCCAGTACCAGCTTCTCCCTCTAGACCGCATTCAACGGAGAGCGACTCGTATCGTCGGCTGCCAAGATATTTCAGATCGGCTCGACTCCTTGGCACTGCGTAGAGATGTAGCCTCGCTCTGCATCTTCTATCGTCTATATAATAGGGAATGCTCCGAGGAATTGTTCGGATTAATCCCTGCCGCATCTTTCCGCCATCGTTCTACGCGACAATATTACCATCCTCACCACTTAGATGGTTGGCAGTCCACAACTGTGCGTTTTGCTAGAAACTTCCTGCCTCGCACGACTGAACTGTGGAATAAATTGTCACCTGCAGTGTTTCCGGACCGATTCGACCTTCAAGAAAAGAGCGTACTCACACCTGAAAGGCCGGCAACGCACCTGTGACTCTTTTGGTGTTGCAGGTGTCTATGGGCGACGGTGATTGCTTACCATCAGGCGACCCGTCTGCTCGTTTGCCCCCCGATTTCATAAAAAAAATATATATCGGTATCGCCGATTAATTATACAACCGATATTTGAAGAGCGCGAAAATAATTTGCCGTATGAAATAAAATCTGCAAAAAGTAATTTCAATTACTGACTTAATTTATGTATTGATCTATTACCTTGTGCAATGATAATTACTATGATAATTAAATCTTTGGTTCTTAATAAAAAAAAAATGAATTTTGAGTTGACAATTTACACTTTTTTACACTTTCAAGGTTGACACTCTGTTAAATATAGCCAAGTATTAGGAAGGTATAATAAGGACATACAAATATCTGAAGTTCATATTCAAGATAAGATACATCCCTAATTTTAGCAAAAAACGCTTGGTTTCAAATGACGCTAATAGATACTTTAAATCAATATTTTGACGCTAATAGATCCCTTAAAGTCCCAATTACACGTTAATTCGGGATTTTTGAGACTTCTCATGTCATTTCGCGCAGACGAAATGTATCCAGCTATAAAATAAAACACATTTTAAACATAATTCATGCCGAGGAAGCTAACAATGACCCTCTTATTTTTGTATTGACAACCGAACGACTCGCATCACCTTAAATCTTAAATAAAAATACAACGGACTATAGAACGGCCATTCTCACGAAGTATGTCTGCGGTCACCTAATTACCGCGACGCTGTTTTCATACTAAATGTATGGAGACGCGGTAATTAGACGCAGTCATACTTCGTGAGAATGGCCGAGGAACTCGTATTTTTTGTGAAGTGGTTAAAAAGTGGTGTAAAGCAGTACACATTTTATACAGAAATTGATTTAGGCTGTGTTTTCATCAGAACTGTGCGATGTAGGGAAGCGGCGTTGGCGCAAAAAATCCGCCAATCAGCGTACACTAGGGCATGCAATACCGGTTTTACTTGTATGGGGCCAATACCGAAAAACCGGTTTTTCGGTATTGGCCCATACATGCAAAATCGGTATTGCATGCCCTGAGCGTACCTAGCCCGGCGCTGGGATTTGTGTTTTTTCTCCTCGCACACCGCTCCGCTACTTTACACAGCTCCGATGAAAATGCAGGCTTAGCCTCACGAAACAGGGACTGCTGTTGGAAACCGTGTAACTCACGCAAATAAACTGCCTCTCTTCAATAATTACGGCCTCACAGATCCTTCATTAACTTCACTTAACTACAATTTCATGCCGTTCCTGAGTTCACTTAATTTTCGCTTTTCCAGCCTTTTTCATATGTTGAATTGTATTTATTTTTTATTTATTTTATTGGTATTTAGGATAACAACAGCCGTAAATATACTTAAGACTATTTCTGATTCATAATATGAGGCCAATAATAGCTATCCATTAGTTACTTATAAACTAAACATAGTTAAGACGCGCAAACAAAATAAAATGAAATAAGTTAACGAGCAACGATAATAGACACATATCAAATCAAATGGGTCGCGTTTGTGAGTACATATGGTATATATAGTAGTATATGTAAACACTACTGCACCGTAAACTTATACAAAAACAAAGACAATACGTGGGTAGGTGCTAACAGTAAATGGTTATGTACAAAGGCGAACCCATCCCTGCAAAGAATCACGTCCAGCCAACACCCCTTGAGCGGATGAGAAAGAATAGCTAAAGTATATTTCTCTCCCGCGTCTATGACTCGTTTATCTCAATTTTTTTTTGTTTATTGAGTTACGCTAGTAGGTACAGCAGACTATCATATGACTATTATATTGACGACCGCTTTAGCTTAGTTGGTAGTGACCCTGCCTATGAAGCAAGAGGTCCTGGGTTCGAATCCCGGTAAGGGCATTTATTTGTGTGATGAGCACGAATATTTGTTCCTGAGTCATGGATGTTTTCTATGTATTTAAGTATTTGTATGTATGTATCTATTAAATATATCGTCGTCTAGTATCCATAACACAAGCCTTATTGAGCTTACTATGGGGCTAGTTCGATTTGTGTAAGATTGTCCCCTAATATTTATTTATTTATTTATTTATTTATTTTATCATTTTTTTACCTACGTACAGACTATCAATATTTTTCAAGATAAATACAACAACGAATACTCGTACTACACAAAAGTTTCTTTTTTATTATTTGTAAAGATGTCAATGGCGATGACAACCTTTGCACCAGGTAAATAAGAATTTCAGTACTTGTACCCTAAAATTAAAACATTTCTTAGGTACGCATTGAAATATATGCGTTAGGAATGTTACTAAGGTAGATAGTAACAAGAACAACTTTTAGAGATGTAGAAGTGACTCACTCCGCCATTTTGCCGCGCGGCCTTGTGGTCCTCACGAGGGGCTTTAGCCAGCGACCAAAAAGAGCACTAACGCGTTATGCGATAGTTAAAGACGTTCAGATCCGGTGCGTTCCGCCCGGTGGTCGGACCAGAACGACAGTTTTGTTAGAGAGAGAGAGAGACTTCGTACGAGAGTACGTAGTACTATTAGGTACTTATTCTGTGCTACCAGTGATACTTTTACTGATTATTCTTTTACATGCCTCTTATAATCTTTATTTTTAAGTATAAAATGACAGACTGAAATGAATGACTGAACTCCGCACCCAATTAGAAACCTTAATAAACTTAATTACCTCATTGAAAAACTTTCCTTAATTGCCAACTTTCAAAAGGCCACCAATAAAGGGACAAAGCCGAGCGCTCTTTTTGGCTTCACAATTGGGGTGCGTAATTTTTTTTTATTTAATTTGACGTGTCAACTAATTTGATAGGCCACTTTGAGAAATTGAATTTACGCGAAATTAATTTTAAATCGCCTCCAATTAATGTGGGTGGACCCTAAACTGGGTCCCTTGTCACACCGTTGTCTGAGTTAGGAACTTTCTCAAAATGCTTGTGGCCTGATTTTTGTTATCTAGTTAGATTTAGGTTTTCTAAAAACATTGGACATGTATTTTTTCATATATGAATTAAACAAAAATAATGAAAATATAGTCCGTAGAGTTCCACGTGACGTCACGTCGTGGCTCAATTTTTACCACGTGGTTGCGTCACGAGCCCTCACTTTCGAAATGTAACGCGCTTTATTTTGGTATTTTTTTGATTGATTGACAAAAGAAAAAATACGTGTTCAATATTTTTTTTACAATTTAACTTACGGACTAAGTAATTATAATTGTTTCTTTTACCCAGGCAGCAAGCCTATTGTCACAAAACCAAATATGGTGATAGTTTTCTTTCTTGCAGATACTCGTATGCCTTAAACTTTATCCCATTATTAGATCTATAAAATATGTTCCTCCACGGTTAAATAATAGGCAAGTCGGTGGAAATCGAGTTCTGTTGATACTCCCCTGGTACTGACTTGGTTTAACTTTACATCTCAAAACTTTTTTGTTGTAGAGCTGCGTTGCGAGACTTGCATCTTTTTACATGTAATGTTTTTGATGAGATCTCATTTCTTTTTGTAAGTGGTATTCCTTTAATTTATTACATTCCAATCCATTCTTTTCAATTTGAACTGCAAAATTAACTTTGTAATCGCATGTATTTGTATAGGATTACAAACTTATGTGTGCAGTTGTGACTGAAATTACAACCTATTTAGGTTTTTAAGGACTTGATAGGCTAAAAACTAACTATGTTTAAAATTTGGAGCTTGTAGGTCTGCTAGAAGTACCTTAAAAATAAAAATAAAATAATTTATTTCTGTAAGTAGGCCCTCAAGGGCTCTTTTACATGTCTTTCTTACATTCTTTTATCTTCTTTTTTCCCTTTTCTTAAGAATTATGATGATCAGTGAGTGAGTGAATCAGTGAATCAGAGAATCAGTGAGTCAGTGACAAAACTAAGGAACTTTGAATAGTTCTTAAACTACACGTTCAAATTGAATGATATTGAGAATATATATAAGTCTTATTGTGCCCTATATATTCTTGAAATTACAGGGTTCTAGCTTTAGCCAGTAAAAAAATACGGGAGGCTGAAAATGGCCTGAATGGCTTCGAGAAAAGGATGGTACGAACGTGCCTTTGTTTTGCTCGACTTGGCGGGGGCACTGCTGTGCCCCCAGATAAAGCCTTAGTACGATGAAACTGAAGCGCGACACTTAAGTACCTAATTCCGTTAAGCGCGCACCGACATTCGCAGGCACACACGCAAACAAGCACGCACGCACACACGCATACATACAGTGCCTAGGGTCTTTAATTCTTGTATGTTTGTTTGTGATCGATAAACATCTGCAGCATTCAGGATTTTTTTGTGTTTTTTCCAGGCATTTTGCCATGGTTTCAGGATTACTGTACCATAACTTAAAATAATTTGTCGAAGATAAAAAAATCCACTTGGAGATGCGCGTTTCCAGCGAAAGTCGCGGGTTCGAATCCTGGCTCATATGAATGAGGTTTTTGGAGTTTGTGTACGAAATATGATTTAATATTCATTTCTGTGAAAGAAATCATCGTGAGGAAACCATGCAATAAAACAAAGATTTCTTCGTACAAAATCGGGTATAATTTAAGTAGCAGTGGCGTGGCATAAAAGATATCCTTGGGCAAACCGGTGCAGATTTGGCATACATTTTTCTTAAAAGTTGTAGAATAAGGTGCTCAAATGCGTAATATTAGGCAAGCCGGTAGGAATCGAGTTCTTTTTACGCCACGCCACGGTAGGTAGAATATTTTACTTGATTGTAACTCAGTAACTCGTAATATGCATAGAACTAATGTTTCTTAGTACCTACATTACCTGGTTTGGTGCGAAGAATATTCTTTGTACATTGGTTGTAATTCACGAAAAACAAAGGGTTAGTCATTCTCAGTGGTGCTTTGAAACTAAAAACTAACTTAACTTATCCTAATTTAACGAATGAATATTTTAATTGCACCCTGCATGACAATATGTTTGTGTAAGTACACAACAAAACGGACCCAGTTGATTGCATGCCACCATAACGTGACAGGGTGGCTTGACAACGGACGTACCGTACCGAACCTAGTGGCACAGCGACCCAGAGCGAGTCCTGGCCTCCAACACGAGATTGCGCCACTTGTCCTGATCCTGAGTTAGATCCTGAGTAGGGAATGCACCTCGGCTATTTTTTGTATGGAAAAATCTCGGTTTCGGTTAAAACTCGAGTTTTTTCCATACTAAAAATAACCGATTGCAATCCCTAATCCTGAGACTTAAGATCCGCTTCAACAACAGGTGAGCGTTTTTCAGAATAAGCTGGTCGTGTATTAAGTTCAAAAGTACAGTCGATTCTGAGTAAGCATAACTCAAAAGTCAATATTCTAAGAAAATAAAATCATATGCACTTTTTTGAAAAACGCTCTCATGCGAACCCAGTTGATGGCACGCCACTGTTACGTTACACCACAGGGCAGCCCCATATAAGGGAGGGATGGCCCATGGCCATGGCAATAAATCATGGAACCACAGGTGTCGCTAGTTCTGTTCAGTTAGCTTCGCGGTGTCCGTGGATGGTAAGGTACGACTAACAATTTTGCGAAAAATAAACAAAAAGTACATACTTAGTAGTATCATTGTTAAGGCCATCACACCCGGACACCATGAGAGAAATGGCCAATTGTAATAAAAAAAACCTTAAGGAACATCTCATTAGATCACAGTAAATTGTTCAAAAATTCATTATACTTAAGTGTAGACTTAAATAACAATGTATAAGGTATATTTTTAAAACTATGACCAACCCCCGTACTTACTCGTAAAGAAGGATTGGTAAAGTGTATCAAGCATAATGACTCGGCGAAAGCCCTCTAAATAAAGAGCCGATTTAAAATACAATTGCTATCGGAGGGTCGGGGCCAATGGCGCGGAACGTGTAACCCGAGAGCTTTCTATTCTGGGGGCTTATTCCGACCCAACAGTCGGTGTTACAATTAAATTCACTTTTATTTACACATCACAAAATTACACTTAACTCATGTCCATTTATGAAATTTCATATGATTATTAAATTCATCCTCACTAATATTATAAACGAGAAAGTAACTCTGTCTATTTACCTGTCTTACTATATGCCGGTCTGTCTGTCCAGCGGTATACATAAGCGTGAAAAAATAAAATTTTCTTCACGCTTAACAGTTGAAGTCCACGACCAACAACCCGCCTAGCGGGCTAGTTGTCGGCTTCTGGTGTAGTTTTCAATATTTTGTCTGGTCGTGAAAGTGTTAAAGCGATTATAATGATATTTATGCAGATTACCACTGCAGAGTGTCAAATTTTTGTGGGAGTACGATAATTAATACTTCTCCTAAATCTCAAAGGCAAAGTCAAAGTAGGTACTTTATTCTTCAATTTAGGCATATTAAAATGCACCTATGAATATCAAGAGTACAACCTAATAGTAAACATCTCTTAACGACGATGCGGACGAAGTCGCGGACAAAAGCTAGTCTATTTTGTACATATAGGTATATTAAAATCGTAGTAATTTCATGTTTGTTCGGACATCACGCTAAAACTACTAAGCCGATTTCCATGAAATTCGGTGTACAGGTATATTATGGCCCCGGTCAATACATAGGATACTTATTTCAGCTCTGTACGTAGTTGCCAGGGGTCCACTAGTAACATATATTCTATAAAATAAACTCATTCTTGCCTACAAACAGAATTTTCAATGTTATACCTAATACTATCATGTCAACATAACTAGTATCTATAGCGAGAACAACAGCCTTGATACCGCCAATCCCAGTCTGAATCGGACAAGCCTGAAATATTCAACGCAGAGAGCCAATTCGGATCGCCGATAAAAGCAGCATATCATAAAACGAATCTACATCTATCTTAATAGTAGTGGCTCTATGAGCTGTTAGCTTACACCCTTCTTAGCAATATCGTCTCTCACACAATCAATCCACATTTTCCTTTCTTTACCTCTTCTTCTAGAACCCTCCCTAGTCTGTACATAATAATAAAAAATCTCAGAAAAAACGTTTGTGCGCGCATCACGCAAAAACTACCGGAGTGATTTCCATGAAATTTGGTATACAGGAAGATTATGACCTTAATAAATATGAGCTTAATATAAATATGAGCATTTTCATTGAAAATGTCTTGTTAACTGACGATTAGTGTCCAACTGCATATATTTCGTCACCAACTGACAGGTTAGACAGTATTTAAACATTGGTAGCTTACGTTTCGCCTAACCGTAAATTTTAAAATAAAAATGCCCACATATTGGGGGGGACAATCTTACACAAATCGAGCTAGTCCCAAACTATGCAATGCTTGTAGTTTGGGTACTAGATGATGTACCCACAGTACAAGCGTTGATTAGTTTGGAACTAGCACGATAAAACATCCATGACTAACGAAAAAATACTAGTGCTCATCACATAAATATTTGCCTTTGCCAGAATTTAAAACCCGGGATCTCTAGCTTCGTAGGCGGTGTCAATCTCACTATCGAAGCTAAACGTGTCGTGAAACAATTATTGAACCGATACAGCTACCGCAAACCAAGTTGCAGGCATCCTCTATAATCTATACTTTTAGGTATTAAAAAAAAGGTAAACTAAAAACCCACGTGACTCGGGTCGTTCAGCCAATCAAACTAATGTTTTATACGTGTGACACAATACCATTTGTAGTGTTCAGCACTGGGAATATTATAAAATAAAATACAATTAGTATCGAGGTACACAGAGCGGTTGATTGATAACGACTGTCTGGCCTTACGGGTAGTTTGGCACTGACTGACGTTCCCCGTCAACCGACCGTATACATTTATTTATATATATATTTAACCAATCTGTAACTACACATATTCCGTAGACACTACATCTCTTCCTTTTTTTCAAGTGTTTATTTTACAGGCAGGTATTTATAATCAGGTTTATTATCACATTAATAAATTTTGTTTTATTGTGTTATCAACTGTACATATTGATGAATACAATACCGATTCGAGCTAATTTACTACGATAATTTATGTCGAGCTAATGGGAGTTTTAGTTGTCGGTTCGCTACCCCTAGCCCAGCTAAGAAGACTCCGACAAGAAACTTAGCTGAGCCCGACCATGGTCGGAGTGAATTTAATCCAGGATATTCTGGTCCTGGGGAACATCGCGGTCCTTATGTGATGGTGTCACGAGGTCGAGGTCGCCCTCACCGGCGGGGTCTTGTATCCTGTAGACTTCATATTGTTACAACACGTGGTAATCTGGCTCTGAGCCATGCGTATTGTAAGTTTTATATTTAGTAAATGTTCACGTATTAACATTTTTGTACCATCTGATACTTTGTATTTCCAATTTACATCCATGTATTTCAGGCGAAATAAAGTTTCTGAAATTAAATTGCAGTTGAATTGTTTTTATAAAATGTTAATATTCTTCCTGATTACTCTCAATATTATTCTCGTGCTTTCCTTCCTTCCTTTCCTTTAATTTTACTTTTCCAATTTGTGTGTCTTCATCTGGGTCATGTGGTCCATATTCATTACCTAATCTAGGTGATTTTACCGGTAATTTGCCCCGGTGGGACAATCTATTTTGGACCGACAATTAACTCGTTGGAAAAAAAGTTTCCTAATAAATTAATCACAATTACAACCATTATTCATTAAAAATCTTCCATTCTGACCCAAAAGATTATATTGCTATAACGATATTATAAGTGCGCCATTTGAATTGACGGCTTATAACGGCCATAAAATAAAAACATCATTCAGATTCAGATTCAGATTCAGATTCAGATCATTTATTGGTAAATGTACATCTCATTTACAAGTCAGTGTGCTTAACATATCTTTACAATGGTATAGAGTAGTTATTTCATGCATTATACATTTATATTTAACTTTAATATATTATTTTATATAAATTTATTATACCTAGTAGGCAATTTAATGTGTACTTAATTAGCGTTTGGGTCAACGATCCTTCGGTAAAAACTCATTTATTTTGTAGAACGCCATATCTAACAACAGCGTCTTAAGTTTTTTTGTAAATATAGTGTCGGTTGCCGAATTTATTATATCTGTGGGAACACGGTTATATAAGTTGCATCCCATCACGTCCAGAGCCGCACGGGCCTTCGCGAGTCGCGGTCGCGGGGGGACTAAGAGATTTTGCCTACGCGATGTCCTTTGGTTACATTGGCCGTAGGTTTTGTAATTATGTAAGTTAGCACGAACATATTTACAAGCATGTAGTATGTATACGCATGGCAACGTTAATATCTTATGCTTTCTAAACATTTTCCATTCATGAGTAATTGTGTAAGGTTTTATAATAAACTGCCAAGAACCGCAACTGAATTGTCTATTAACAAATTCAAGAAGTTTGTAAAGCGTAAACTCATTTCCAAAGCTTATTATAGCACACAAGAAGACTACATGAATGATGAAACACCGAGGGATTAATTACAACTGGAAATTATTTTAAAATAATGTATAATTAGTTGTTTTCCTGTTAATGTACTTGCCAATTGTTTTGACAATTAGAGATATATACATACATAATATCTCATATCTCATATACATCTCTAAGAAAAACGGTATTAATTTTATTTTAATGTGATAGCACAAATGTGCCTGATTTAATCTTAATACAAAAGAGATGTATAAGGATTTTAAGTAACATACGTAATTGCGAATCGTGTAGACCTCATTTTGTTAAATTAAAAATCCTAACACTAACAAACATTCCTGTATATTCTCGAGACGTGTAAATTCGTGCGGAAGCACCCTAGTCTATACACTCACTCTAAAGATATTATCTATAAAGGTACTCATAGTTTACGACCAAGAAACAAACTGGTACAAGCTGCAGTCGCCAAACTCAAAAGGAACTCTAACGGACCGAAATGAATTCCATGTCGATAAAAATATAAGTATAATAATTTACCGAGTACGATTTCAGCCGAATATAAGTACACAACTTTTGTTGAAAAGCTGAAAAAACTAGCTATTGTCTCAAGTTTTTTTTTTTTTTTTTTTTTTTTTTATATATTTAAATAAGTAGATTAAGTTAATCTTAGTATATGCTACACCCTACCAGCAGGGTCCATGTTGAACTTCATAAGTAACATCTTGTAATACCATGTTGTGCATAAAATAAATGAAATGAATTAATTTACTTTTAAGTTATATCATGTGAGTCGCAGAATGTTTACATTTCTGTAAGATATTTTAGTAAACAGTCCCATTTTATATTTCGACGTTTGGAGGTCCTTTACACCTCCAAAACATAATATTTTGACAACAGAGACTCTTTACATCTCCATTAATATTACTATCAATATAATTTCTATTATTTTAATTGCCTTGTTTTGAGGCCAAGAGGCCTTTTACATCTCTAAAAATGTAGTTTTAAGTTTATTGTAACGTATTCATGAAATCGGATATAATAATGTCATACTTGTTGTTATATTTAAACATTTTAAAAAGTGGCGTGTTTCTTCCGGCGCTTCTTCTGACCAGAAGGTCACTACCCGAAGCAAGCGCCAAAAGAAAGAATAGAATCAGACTTCTTCTAGAATCAGATTTCTTTTTTCAAGATTAGGTTTGGTGAACCATTTGCATGACCCTTAAATAAGAGTAGGTAAGTTTTACCTTGTTGCATGTTCTTTTGTTAAGAATAGGTATGATGTACCTTTTTGTATGCATTTAGGTAAGTTGTACCTTATAGCATGCATGCTCTTTTTTTCAAGATTAGGTTTGGTGAACCATTTGCATGACCCTTAAATATGAGTAGGTAAGTTGTACCTCGTTGCATGTTCTTTTGTTAAGAATAGGTATGATGTACCTTTTTGCATGCATTCCTCATTTTTTTTTTTTAGTAGGTTTGGTGTACCATTTTGCTCGAGCCTTTAGAGAGAGTAGGTTAGGTGTATTGTCTGACCGCCGACTCAAGAGTAAAGGGTTATCTATTATAGAAAGAGTGTAAGTGATTTCTTACGTATACAAAAGCTAACGTAATAGTTAGTACTAAGGTACAATATCAAATGACAGCGCAAAAATTGCAAATGCAATAAAAACATTGGAGGGTAGGGTTGCAACAATCAGGAATTTTCACTAGTACCAGTTCCGTTGAATCTGGTTTAGTGTTTTATGGTTGTGTTTTAATATTTTACTCACTTATTACAGTTTTGACAACCCTATGCAGGTGTGAAGATAGCTTTTGTATTTAGAACATAAAAAGCATTTTGAACTTTACTAGAAAGTGTTTAGGTCGA
Organism: Eudemis profundana; assembly: GCA_947034925.1. NCBI lineage: Eukaryota > Metazoa > Arthropoda > Insecta > Lepidoptera > Tortricidae > Eudemis > Eudemis profundana. The sequence goes on along the minus strand of OX344797.1, from coordinate 35,321,955 downwards.
AATTCACTACTTCGTATTACGACTTGTCACCTTTCGAAGTAATAATGCTATTGTAATAAGTTTTATGGCTTTTTACTCCAACGGCGCCGGACAGACTACACCTTGTTACATATCTCAGACTTAGACATGATATACCTTTCATTCACCCTTTTGTATGTGTAAACATATGCAGCAACCATTTCTATGAAACTGGTAGTTAGTATTTTTTATGCATATCCCCCTTTTACTGCTACAGTAAGCTCGCAACATGTAACTGTGCGTGAGTGAGTAGAAATAAACAAAGAAAATATACGTATTATTAATAATTTTCATCACGAGTTTATTTAGACATGTTTGAAGTTCTAAATGAACTAGATAGTTAATAAAGTTCTAAGGTAATAGGAAATGTACTTGTTAAGTGTGACACTCTTTTACACGTAATAACAAACAATATTCATATTTTTAAGAAATCAACAATGAATACTCTTTCCCTTATGCTATATAAATAATGTCGGCGGTACCTAGGTTTTTATCCGTAGGTACATTAAACCGATTACATATTAATATAATAACATCGTCATTACAACCGTTATACCGGATGGGCAACGCGCATGCGACACTTCCAGTAAATGAAAGCATCCATAGATTACGTGCGCTAACCATCAGGAGGGTTTTATGCATATTTGCCACCGACGCGTACATAAGAGTACCTACAATGTATTAATTAGCGTAGGGGCAAGTGCTGTACGTGTGGACGGTTTTACCTGTGGACACTACTCATACAGAGAAAACGAATAACCATAGTCAAATACCAATCACTTATTTGAAAAGTATTTTTTTCATATGGCAACACTAGCTAATCGCCATCTTTACTGATTACAGAAACTGTGTGTTTTGAGGCTGCCGAAAGTTTTTGTGACAAAAAGTAATTTTTTACCTTCTTTTAAAGCATGTTTTATGTAAAATCTCTAAATGTTGCGGGTGTCTTTGCAATGGCATATTAATTTATATGGTGTAAACGTTATTTCTACAAGATTTCGTTAATCGTAGGTAGCATTTATAGTGACCGGTATGAATTCAAAATAAAAACCGCCGAAATTGTACCTGTGGATACCTCCGTGAATGTACCTGTGGACTGTCCATAGGTACAGTTATACTGAATGTTCCTGTGGACAGTAAAATTAATATACAATATTTTTGTTTGTTTTAGTGCCTCGTAGTAAAGCTGGGAAAAATAGAGACAAGATATGCCTAGACACTCTGACTGCAGCTGTTTGGGAAGTAGAAAATGGAAGTTCAGTAAGGAAAGCCGCAGAGAAGTTTAAAATCCCAAAATCGACAATCTTTAAAAACATAAAATTAAATCACTGTCAAAATATTGGTGAAGAAGGCTTAGAACTCCTAAAAAATGATGTCAGGAGGATATTTAGCGATACTGAGGAGCAACAGATATATGATTACTTAAAAAAGCAGCATTACTACACACAGCATATTCTTCTGCTGACAATGGAGGCATTTTAAAATCCCATAATTATACTTGAGATTTTGCTAAGAATATTAGATTTCAAGAAGAAAAAAAGTAACTGTGATATGCAGAGCAACATATAATTACATGTTGTTTAATTGTATGTTGTTAATTACGTTATTCTAGAAGTTTATTCTGTTTAAAAGTATGTTGTTGATTAATGTCCGTAGGTACGTTACCGTCCATAGGTACGTTTTTGGAGTCCATAGGTACAGACAGTAGATGTACCTATGGACAAAATGAGTGTTTTTTTTAAAATGCTTCTATCCGCCATCTGCGGATAGCTAGCGTAGAAAACATATGTGGACTTTGAAGATTGTTTAATTGTGATTAAAACAAAATAAAGAATTCATTTATAATACGCGTAGTTTTTGTCTAACAACTGATTAAAAGTCAAATTCTGGAAAGTGTCCACAGGTTGAGCACTTGCCCCTATCAACAGCGACACCCCCAGCTGGCCATTGGTACATAATTTCCTGTTATAGCATGACCTTAGCTCTTTGTAACTTTTTAATACACTTGCTCAAAAAGTCGTACTTTTCGTAGCTGTAAATCGTGCGCAAAGTTGTATTTTGCGCACTAGTGCTTTTTACTTTCCAGCTAATTTTTTGAACACTAAATAACACATTTATTTGCAAAAGTAAAGTACAAAGTAATAATAAATATATATCTTGCTTTTTCATGTTTAAATTTAATTAAATTCTGTATGTTTATTTTCAAAATAATTTCTTTTGATTAGGCTGAATGGTGACAGCTGGTGCCATGATTTTGTTTCACCGACATTTTTTCGCAAATGTATTAAAAAACGTCGTTTGATTGATACACGTGCGGAAGCGTCATTTCCACTAGTCCCAAGTATTTACCCTCGCTTAGCGGCTCGGGCCAATACACCTCGGAACTCGTGAAAAATTACATACTTTCCGCACTTGTATCAAAAAGTACTAAACCAGTTTCGTAGATGGAAGGAGGTACAATAGTTATAATCGGGGCGAAACATTCTCATTGAGTTGATTTGTTCTGTAAACATTCCTGCCCAGATACTATTTAACCATAATTTTTAGTCAGAATTTATCTGTATGTCGCCAGACAGGATTAAGTGAAAATGAGTCGAAGAGATTTGTGGAGTCACGCTCCTTTTTAGGGTTCCGTAGCCAAAATGGCAAAACAAAACCCTTATAGTTTTTTTTTCAACTCGGCTCTTACTCACAGGCATTTGTCATTGTTGTGCAAAATGTTTATGCAAATCATTTCTGTTTTTCTCACTGTTGTTGACTGCACTCGATAATGACCGTCATACTAAGGCTTTTGAAATGTAGGTAAATATTCATGCTTAATTAACGAAAGTTACACAGTACAATGTTACTCGGTCTATATAGGTGAACCCTTTGACCTTGAACTTATCATTTGTTTACGTTTTAAGTAGCTACTTCAAACATTACCTACTTTTTCGTTTTTGATGCAATTATAAACGTCATGATTTGTGGTTAGATTTTGAGAAATACCGTATCAACCATTGAATATCGTCAACAACAGTAGACTACACAACAATAACATTTATTTCTGTGGTTAGCTTTAGTATCCATGGATAAAAATTGTACTTTTATTTGTGCAACCAATCAGTAACCCATAGGCCTTACCTTTTGTAACATGAAATTGTCATTTATTTACTCTCAAAATCTAAAATTCGAATTAATTCATGCATTAGAAAACAACTATAGTGTCAATTTATAATAGATGAACATTCGCCTGCGGCTTCGCCGGCGTTATTTCGTTGTTATCCTAAGGGAACTCCTTACAGGGATATAAAGTATCCTGGGTTTCACTCCAGGACTTGGTCTACTTGCATGCCGAATTTTAGCTCGAATTCATGCATTTGACACAGCGATATTTACTTACAACCTCCAAACACCTAAACATCTAAGAAACATTTCCACAAACTTTACGTCTTCACCGTGAAAATAGAACGGCAAAATTGAACATAGTAATATATAAATAAATTATTCTAAAGTCGGGTTCTGCTCCCCAAAGTTGCTAGCAAATAAATCTATAATATTTATTTCCGTGTCTTTAATAGTATTTTATGCAACAGTTGTATAAGAAGGTTCAAAAAATGCGAATTGCGTGAGTTGCGATACGAGCCGCGAATGCGGCGAGTATCGCAAATAGAGACGCAATGAGCGTTTTTTGACTTAATTATACAACGTTGCATACAATACTTTTTCTACGACAGGTTTTAAAATTATAAAATACAAACAAGGCATAACCTGCAAAGAAGGCAAATATGACGCATGACTGTCAGTATGTGTCTATGGTAAACTTTTTATTTTTTAAATGAAGTTGACACGCAGTGAATATATTAAAAATACTTTTGTTTTTATGTTGGCATCAATGAATTTAGTTCAGAAAGTTTTGTTTTTCTTAAAAGCCGTAGGATTTTAATTGTTTGTTAAGTTGGTAGTTGTGCATTTTTACCGTAAAGTTAAAATTGAGCGCTTAATCCTTGACCTCAGTTTAACCTAGATTTAGAAGTCTGTGGTTGCTAGCAATAACGTAAAGTGGCTATAACGACACTAGTGCTGTTATGGGGAATAGAGTATAGACTTCTCTGAACTCATATTATATATGTTCTTATATTAGTGTTCGTGACCAAGTAAAAGACAGATAACAGTACAGGAGTAGAAAAATATCTTTAAATGTCGAAATCAATCATAATCTTCATTTGTTTAAAATAAGGAAATACGAGTACACACGCACGGACGACGAATTTGGGTCATTGAAATACCACCATATTTTCTAAAATACTTCAAGAAAAGGTTGTGAGATTATTGAAGCCTGTTTTGATCCTTAATTAATGTTAGATATTATCTGCCATAATAACACTGAGAATAGTAGCAATTTCAGGTTTAGATCGATAAAAACCTATTAAAAATAATGACGTTAACGGAGTGAAATATCGCAAAAGTCACCATTCTTGGATAATAATATTTTTATGATGGGTAAGCGGATATTGCTAATACAGCTAAGGTATTAAAGAGTAGTATGTTATGTAAATGAAACAAGTGTCAAATATTGAAAAAAACACCTATTTCTATTATCTAAATTACGGTGACCCGAATTCTTTGACCGCGAGTGTATTTTAGCACTTGTTGTGACACTATAAAACTAGTTGCATTATCTATCATTTACTCTTTTGTTCTTTTTTTTTCCAACGATTGCTTGTGATTTCACTACAAACATTTTATCTAAAGTAGCACATACCTACGCGTCGAGGTTTGTCGAGCAGTTTCCTTACTAAATACGAATGCATAAATCTTCTATGTAGGTACTTATCTTGAACGAATCATTAAAATGTTCGTTGTTGGAGTACGATGGTCTCCTTTACTATTATTAACCTATTGGTCACTGATTTGTTTGCCCTAATTTTGTGCACGCAATTTACTCAGAAATTCATCCTAGTCGCCAATGTAGTGTTCAGCACTGGGAATATTATAAAATAAAATACAATTAGTATCGAGGTACACAGAGCGGTTGATTGATAACGACTGTCTGGCCTTACGGGTAGTTTGGCACTGACTGACGTTCCCCGTCAACCGACCGTATACATTTATTTATATATATATTTAACCAATCTGTAACTACACATATTCCGTAGACACTACACCATTGGCTGAATTACCGTGGTTTTTTTGTTTACATTTTTTTAATTACCTAAAAGTAGAGACTATACATATTCATATTTATTTATTGCGATCATGTTCATTGTAATACGTGCTAATACATAGATCTTAAAAGTAGGTGTTATACAGTAGGTACATGATACCCTGCTAGGGCATTGCTATATCTTACTTACTAAGAACGAAAATTATGTTGTTAGATAACGTAAAAGAACACGGTTAACTTAAGAATACTCATACTCATATTCATACTCATTTATTCGTAAAATGTTTTTCGATTTCACATGTCAAAAAAATATTACAATAAGATTAATTAAATTAAATTACAATAATACAAAGATAATAATTATGTTCCAATAAATTTCTTACACTGACAGTTACTTACACTAATAATATTCAAATAATCATTCGACAATAATAATTGGTTTCAGGATGTGAAATCATAGAATAAATAACATTAATTTATAATAATTATTATGAATTTATGTTAGAATTGTAGTAATAAATTGAGTGCTAGGTATTAATAAGATAGAAATAGGCGTTTTCTACATTTGATTACGAATCAATTGACATTGTAGTACCTATTCTTGGACGCTGTAGTAACATTTAGACAATAACAACTGTTTTAATATTACATACATAGTATAAAATATAAATGTTATAATAATTCAAACGTCCAAATAGCCCCGTTTAAATACGAATTTCCATCGAGGCTTGTCTAACGAAATTGGATTGTCGAATGTCGACTACACCATGCCCGCTTTCATGACTACTCTATTAAGCCCCTACTTTAGAATATTCGTGATTCGGTTTTGACCTCATAGCTTGTAACTTAAACAATAATATAACCGACATCAAACTTTAAATCTATTAGGCTGCGAATCCACTGAGACGGAGACGAGCGGAGCAGAGAAGACGTGTAGGAATGGACAAATACAATAACATTAGTGTTCGCTGTTTCAGATGTGGATTTCAACTAATGTGGTTGGTTGACGCTACACGTCTCCTCTCCGCTCCGCTCGTCTCCGCCTCAGTGGGGCCGCAGCCTTACACTAAGTAGTAAATTCACGAGATACTATAAAAATACTGATTGATATTCATGAGCTAATATTTGAGGAGTTTCCTTAATTCCTCCTAGATGTAAACATGAGAGATGAATTTAGAAACAAATGCACGAGTTACTATAAAAAGTAATATCATTAAACTCCTCTATAGTGTTCCCTCAATTCCTTATAGATTCCTTTCATCATCAGATTGGATTTTGAAAAAGTGGGACCAATCTAGAAGCAGAATCTTTCAATTAAATAAGTTTCTGTCAAAAAAAATTTTTGAGACAAGATTTTATTGCCGACTTTACGTTTTTCTATAATAGCAAATTGCACATCAAAACTAATCAAATGAGGGGTCATTCTAAGTCAAGAGGTAATTTTGATGTCTTCGATGAAAAATCATATATTTTTTAATTTTGTTTCGAAATAACGTTGTTACCTTTTAACACTTACCGCCTTCTTTATGGCCAGTCAAATTCGGGTTACCCTCATCTGGCAGAATAATATTGGTCAGAAATACACTCCGCAGAACATGTTTCGCAGAAACACATTTAGTCGAATGGTAGTTTTGCATAAACTTTATTTGGCATTATTATTTCTAGGCATACAATACATTTTGTAGCATATCATTTTGCAGATAATGACTTTCGCAGATTTTTTTTTAGCATAATTTTATGTAGCATAATAGTCCTGTAGCATACTTCTATTATGGCATAATGATTTTTCTGCTTGCAGAAAAGTAGGTTAGGTTAGGTTAGAACTGCGACCTCTTACAAAAACGAACGGATGTTAGAAAAGTAGGTTGGTTAGGTTAGAACTGCCACCACCGCCACCACGCCATGTCGAACGCTGCCTTTATGTCTAGAGACACCGCTATAACCTGCTCTTTGGATTGCTTCGCGGTATATACGATGTCAAAAACCTCCTCCTCCTACAAAAACGAGCGACGACTAATAATATTATACAAAACTATAAATAATATTTTTACAGCAGCCCATAAAGCCTCTCTGCTTGGGTAAATTATTAGGGCGTAGAACGAAAAGGGGGGACGGGGGGCGGAGCCACCCACAAGGGGGGCTCGGGGGGCGAAGCCCCCCGCATTAAAAAAAACTCAAACCATAAGTTCAATTAGGTTAGGTTAGGTTAGGGTTCGAACTGCGTCCCCCAACAAAACCGAACTGCTGTCAGAAAAGTAGGTTAGGTTAGGTTTGAACTGCGTCCTCTTACAAAAACGAACGGCTGTTAGAAAAGTAGGTAGGTTAGGTTAGTAAATTATAAGGATAACGAAGAAAACGGGGGGACGGGCGGGCGGAGCCCCCCACAAGGAGGGCTCGGGGGGCGAAGCCCCCCGCATAAAAATAAACACAAACCGAAGGTTCATTTAGGTAGAAATGTAGGTTAGGTTAGGTTTGAACTGCGTCCCCCAACAAAAACTAACTGCTTTTAAAAAAACTTGTGTTCACCTTGACATCAAATGTTATTCTGCAAAGCAAATTTTATGCCACCTAAATATTATGCAGAAAAATAATCTACGAAATGACTATTCCTTTAGAAGACTGTTATGACCATCAACATTATGCCAACATATGATTCGGGATTATAAAATTCTGCGAAATGATTTCTGCAAAAAAAAATTCTGCGTAAGGTGTTTCTGCCAAACAATACTTCTGCTAAGTATTATTATGCGAACCAAATATATGTCAAAAAAGTTTCTGCCAGATAATAGTGAACCGTCAAATTCATTATCTTAATTTACTTAGTTTAGTCACAATTGTACTTTAAAGATCCAAAATGTCTCTCCCCTGGCTTGTCCCTCAACCGATTCTCAACATGGGTAATTTTGAATACTTACATAGAAATCAAGTAAAATATTTTAGCCGTTCATTAACAAAAAATAGGATAAATAAATTATTCTAAATCAACAATTAAAATTACATAATTTTTTTTTCATAAAATTAATTACGTCCAAATTTGTCCCACGTATTTCGTGTCTCTCCCCTGGCTTTTTGTTTTTCATCAAAAACGAAGTTAAATTTATTTTAATGCGAAAAGTTATGATCTTGAAAACAATCTATCGGATTTTGTGTTAACAGCCAGCTTCGCATAAGCTAGCCACGTAGTTATTTTATCAGTCATTTCGTAACTTCACTTTGTCAAAATAGTTGTGGTCAAGTGAATGTGTCTCTCCCCTGGTAAACTTTATTTTGTGATTATTCATCAAAATACTTTAATTTAATATGTGTATTTACGGGTATTTATATCGTTAAATACCCGTAGATTATCATATTTTTCGTTAATGTCGTACAATGAATTCTATTGGAATTATTTATGTTTTTTAACCAATAAGTCTCTCCCCTGGCCAAATACAGCTAGATCAAGCAAGATCAGACCCGATATATCCGTATACGGCTTGATATGACTATCAGATTTCATATCAGATTATATTAGATCATATCATGGCATATGAATAACATCAAAATATATATATGTGTTGGGGACAGCAGCAATAATTCAAGAAATCCAAGATCGTCAATTGACTACTGTAGTACTAAGTAGATTTAAAATGGCGGCGTACGCCGTGTGACGTAACGACCGGTTGCGGTGCACGTAGACGGGCTCGTTGGGCAAGAGTGTCGATTCTCTTTCTGACTGTCGTGGCAACAACATTTGTCTTACGATTCTGTCGGTTCGTCTGCCATTAGTTAAAGTTGCTACTTGATAATTGTAATTCTGTCGATTAATAGTGAAATGAATCATACTGTGTAACGTAATTGTCTATTTGCTCACTCGAGTACCTGTGCCATAATATTGTAACAACCATTGTAATGCCTGATGATTTAAAAGAGAACCTGGTGAGTTTCTTCCGGCCCTTCGTCTCACCAGAATGTCATTTACCGAAGCGGCCAAAAGAATCAGACGAATAAATGATTTGATCTGACATTAATCCACTTCTTTAACCAACATACCTCAACGGCCAGGATTCTGCAGCTAACCCATCCTGACCTGACAGTCAGTCACGTGAATTCGACATATGATTATATCAGACCAGATATGACCATATCAGGAAACATCAGGCCTTATGAGATCATTTTTTTACGGAATCGAATGGTGAAATTATAATTTTATAAGTATTTTGGATTGATATATAATTATTGCTTGTTAATTTTTATTTGGAAGGACCAAAAATTATATTTTTATATACATTTAGTCTCTCCCCTGGAATGAGTCTCTCCCTTGGACTCTTATAAAACACGATAAAAATAATAAATTGACTGGCTAGCTTACAGGTATACAAAATTGAGTTGTTTCAATAAAAATATTATAAAATTTAATAGAAATGTTATAATTTATGTCGCGCCGTTTTTCAGATCGAATGAGACCTCCGAACATCTCACAAACTTACGCATTTATAATATTAGTAGGATAGGATTTTTGTCACTACCTCGTTGCATTTTGGAAAAATCCTTAATGTACGAATACAATAATGCTAAGATTTTATGCGGGACCAAGATTTTATAATGGGTTGCGGGGACTCACTGGATGCGGGTCGCTTCTATCCGGCCCATGTGGAAGTCTATCGAGGAGGCCTGTGTCCAGCAGTGGACGTCCTATGGCCGAAATGATGATGATGAAGATTTTGTTATATGTACATAGAATACAGATTTTTTTTTTTTTTTATATTAGGGGACAATCTTACACAAATCGAACTAGCCCCATAGTAAGCTCAATAAGGCTTGTGTTATGGATACTAGACGACGATATATTTAATAGATACATACATACAAATACTTAAATACATAGAAAACATCCATGACTCAGGAACAAATATTCGTGCTCATCACACAAATAAATGCCCTTACCGGGATTCGAACCCAGGACCTCTTGCTTCATAGGCAGGGTCACTACCAACTAAGCTAAAGCGGTCGTCAAGATATAGAGTAGATAGATAATTGGCAAGTTTGGCTCATCAATAGGCGCCGTTCCATAGTTCCCTAATTGCCTTTGTCTTAGTGAGTTACGGCCAATATCAGCCCGCCATAATGCCATTGATCGTAAATATCGACCGACGGTGTTTGTTTGTCACGATTTATTAGTACTCTGAGTTCAAGTCGTATGCTGTTGAGTATCTTAGTTAAGACACAGAATAAGTATTAGTACTACACGTACAGAAGCTTCACTCTCTATTAGAGAGTGAGAGTCTAACAAAACTGTCGTTCGGGTCCGACGACCGGACGGAGCTCACTGGCATCCGGCCGTCTCTTTCTATCGCATAACGCGTGCTAACGCGTGCTCTTTCTGATCGCTGGTTATTTCTATCCATGTGTGGCGAAATTTAATAATATTAGCCGCCCAAAGGTATCGCGGAGTGAATCAGACAGTCAGTCCTGGTTAAGATGGGGTTAAGGTGGTGGTGGTGGTGGTCTTTATGCCTATAGTCGTAATATATATAGTGCATTTGCCTAATAGCCATATTATAGAATCAATTTACGTCTACTCTGCCACAGAGCCACCATAAAGAAAATTATTTGATTATTTAACGTACACAATGTACGTATGCTATTTATGACTGTACTTATACTAGTTTCCGACATATTTAATGGGGTTTGCATTTTAGTATTAACTTAAAATTATTGAATAATGAACAATATAGGTCGATGAGGGTTAGTTTTAGGAAATATATAGTTAATTATATTTAGTTTGTGCCAATACAGATATAAAAATTATTTTGGTAGTGTAAACGTGGAATATCGCGACATTCCCGACGTTGCCGACAAAGAAATTAAGTACCAAATACAAATAACTGGCCAAGAGCATGTCGGACCATGCTCAGTGTAGGGTTCCATAGCCGTAACTATAAGGTAAAAAATACGATGTAAAAAAAGTACAACAACAAAAGAGTGTATCTTCATAGCAATTACGTCCTTTTGTTGAGAAGCGCAGTTTATCGGCAATAACTCAAAAACGTTTAACGTATTAATCCGATCTTGTTGAAATGAACAGTTGATCTTGTTAATTGAGCGTTATCTTTGTAATTTTTTTTATATTTTTCGGACACACGGTTTAGAAGATAGAGGGGGGGGGGGGACACAATTTTCACAACTTTCGGAGCGATTATTTCCAAAGGTATTCACTTAATCAAAAACATTACTTAAGGACCTTAAAATGTTTTCAAAAGAGCTGTCGAAGTATGTACCACACGTTGACATTTTCTGAAAAAAAAATGTTTTAGCTTCGCTTATATGTATGGAGTGCCCCCCCTCCCCCGTAGATTTTTTATTTTTATTATTTAAGGCGGGGATGTTCGAAGACGACAAGCAATTCGAGCTCCCCGCCCCCCTTATACGAACAAGCGGCGCGATCCCGTTCGAAATGAACTTTCGTGACCCCAACCTGTGTAAGTGTCAACTTATGCCGCAGCGAAATTGTAACAGTAGGTCTACTACCTTACGTACTCTCTGGTTGTTTATATCAGGTAGATATACCTATCTATGACATCGAAACACTTAAAATAAAAGGATCATCGTAATGTTAGAAAAGAAAGCGGCTGTTTTTCTAATAGGTAGTAAATAAATAAACTTAAGGCGAGGTGAGACCAGAATCGGGCACGGAAGCCTAGTTTCCAAATCATTTTTAGAGCACTTATTTGACTCTTAGGTCACTGTAAAACATATATAATAATATTCAGAACTGTATCTAGGGCTTCCTCTCACTTAGAACACGATAGCGAACACTTCGCTCGATAGAAAAGTAGCGCGAAAACACTATAAAATAAAGTATTTTTTTCATTTTGTTCATCACCAGTTACCTTTTCTGACAAAATTAATACCTGACAATCATGATTTCACAGTCATGCAGGGCATCCTCTCATGTTTGGGTTGATAACGTATACTTTTATGTTAGAAATCGAAGATAATCTGCAATAATCTGCATTCCGCCCGACCCTAGTTTGTATGTGAAATGCGAGCCAGGTCCTACCGCGCCTTAAACTAAACATGACAATATTATCACTGCCGGTTACAGTTGGCAGATATTGTAGATTTATTATTTACTTATAAATAAATTAGACCAACAGGCATCGTGTCGTACAATGTGAAAGGTAGGTACATATTTCATCTGGGGGCACGGCAGTGCCCCCGCCAAGTCGAGCAAAACAAAGGCACGGCACGGCCATACCATCCTTTTCTCGAAGCCATTCAAGCTAATTTCAGCCTCCTGTAATTTTGTACTGGCTAAAGCTACAATCCTGAAATTTCAGGGATATATACACAATAAGACATATATATTCTCAATATCATTCAAATTGAAAGTGTAGTTTAAGAACTATTGCATGTCAAAGTTCCTTAGTTTTGTCACTGACTGACTGACTGATTCACTGACTGATGATCATCATAATTCTAAAGTACTTCTAGCAGACTCACAGGCTCCAAATTTTAAACATAGTTAGTTTTTAACCGACTTCCAAAAAAAGGACGGTTCTCAATTCGTCTGTTTTTTTTGTGTGTTTGTTCACCGATTACTTGAAGACGGCTGGACCGATTTGGAAAATTCTTTTTTTGTTTGAAAGGGTAGAGTTCCGAGGTGGTCCCATTGCAACCAAATCAGGATCTGATGATGGAATCTTGGAGAAATCGAAGGAACTCTTCAAATATTATAGGCACACATATAGCGATTTCGGTATTTTTCGTAATTTTTTCTCGTCCATGTCTTATTAGCAACAAGTTTCTAGTGTTAGCCGACTTCAAAACAAAGAGTAAATTTATATCTAGGTTTCTTCCCCGATTACTTGAAGACGGCTGAACCTATTCTTTTTTGTGTTAAAGGGTTTATACCTCCGAGGTGGTATTGCAACCAAATCAGAATCTGATGATGGGATCTTGGAGAAATCGAGGGAACTCTTCAAATATCATAGGCACACATATAGGGATCAAACTTTGACTTTGACTCTGACTCTGACTCTGACTCTGACTCGGACTCGGACTCGGACTCGGACTCGGTCTCGGTCTCGGTCTCGGTCTCGGACTCGGACTCGGACTCGGTCTCGGTCTCGGTCTCGGACTCGGACTCGGACTCGGACTCGGACTCGGACTCGGACTCGGACTCGGTCTCGGTCTCGGACTCGGACTCGGACTCGGACTCGGACTCGGACTCGGACTCGGACTCGGACTCGGACTCGGACTCGGTCTCGGTCTCGGACTCGGACTCGGACTCGGACTCGGACTCGGACTTTGACTTTGACTTCAACTTTGACTTTGACTTCAACTTTGACTTTGACTTCAACTTTGACTTTGACTTCAACTTTGACTTTGACTTCAACTTTGACTTCGACTTTGACATATTCGATTGTCTGTAAAGTCGGTTTACTGACGATAGTTGAACGTGACAACGTCATAAGGTACTAACCCTAACCTTACCCTATGAAACGGAAAACTCAGCAGTGTCTCTTGTCATACAATAGAGATTTTGACAGACGTATCTTAAGGAATAAGGCCTAATTTACTAACAGTTTTTGGAAGTCGGTTTTTATTTTTTGTTTTAAAAATTTACTTTATTTTTAAATTTTTAGTAGCGCTGGAAAAATATTGTTTTAACCAAATAGACTTCAGTCTATTTATTTAAAAGAAAAATTTTCAGAATCGGTCTAGCCGTTTTCAAGTAATCGCTCTTTGTTTTGAAGTCGGTTAAGACTGGAAACTTATTTCTAATAAGAAATGCACGAGAAACAAAGAAAAATACCAAAATCCCTATATGTGTGCCTATGATATTTGAAGAGTTCCCTCGATTTCTCCAAGATCCCATAATCAGATCCTGATTTGGTTGCAATGGAATCACCTCGGAAGTATACTTGCCGTTTCAAACAAAAAAATAATTTTCCAAATCGGCCCAGTCGTTTTTAAGTAATCGGGGAAAAAACCTACATAAACAATTGTTCCTTTTTTGAAGTCGGTCAATACTAAAAACTTATTGCTTATAAGAAATGGACGAGAAACTACGAAAAATACCGAAATCACTATATGTGTGCCTCTAATATTTGAAGAGTTCCCTCGGTTTCTCCAAGATCCCATCATCAGATCCTGATTTGGTTGCAATGGGACCACCTCGGAAGTATACCCTTTCAAACAAAAAAAGAGTTTTCCCAAATCGGTCCAGCAGTCTTCGAGTAATCGCGTAACAAACATACAAAAAAAAACATACAGACGAATAGAGAACCGTCCTTCTTTTGGAAGTCGGTTAAAAATAAAACAAATGTGTGCAATGGTATACAGTTGAAGAAGCTTATGTTTTGCACAAGACTAAAATTTACTAATCATGATGAAGAAATAACAGTGATAAGTTAAATAACCTATCATTTTAATATTCAGCTAATCATTCGATATCAAAGGCGTTGGATTACTGTTAGAGTGTATACGCTGTGATTCTAGCGTGACGTTTATTTTGTCCGTTGAGTGAGGAGAGCTGTCACAAGCTCGAAAGCGACACAGGTCCGACCTCGGACACGCCCGGCGGGCATCTAAAGCCACAGCGCGTGGGCTACTTTGTTATATAGTACTGAGCTACTAAAAAATAAGTAATTTAAAAAAAACTGAACCGCACAGGTCCCGGTAAAATGTCATTATCTATCGATTGACATGTTTTTTAGTGATATAAGTGTGATAGAACTCGAGTAAAACTGGAAAAACTGCTAAAAAATTACCTGTTTTCGTGACGAATTATGATCGAGCGAAGTTGAAAGTATCGTGTTTTGAACCGCACAGAAACACAGAAGCACTCTTGAACTATAATATATTTCTTTTTCGATCCAAAAATATGAATATTTCGTTACTTAATTTTGATTCTCCCGGAGGTCGATTTCGGAAATCCTGCCCTTAACTACCAAACTTAGTTGCGGCGTCTACAAGACATCTATATTCCGAATTTCATCAGTATAGGTTTTGTAGTTTTTGAGTAAAATGCCTGTGACATACGGACGGACGGACGGACATGACGAAACTATAAGGGTTCCTTTTTAGCCATTTTGGCTACGGAACCCTAAAAAACGACGAATAAATAATAATGTTTTCAATACGAACGCAATAAACAGCACTCGTCGTTAATTTCCATAAGACAACACAAGCTAATATTATAATTCCTATCTACAAGTTATAAAGTGGCTCTGTTGTAGAGCATGCTCCCCAGCGCGGGCACTTTCAAAGCCCATTTCTACATAATTTTATGAATAATCAATTGATTTTCATCAATTTCATCATGATGGCTTTACGCCAGGGTAGCACACGAATTTACAATACGAACTCTTATTTATTGATTTTACTAGCACTACGGAATTACAAAAACAATTTCGTGTTAAAATTGAGTTTAATCCTTATCTTTTGTCCTGGCTGTCAGTTGCTTCAAACGGATTAACTTTGTGCGAATAAATTACCTTTCGGCCCTGAACGCATCTGCTACCCCTTATTACCCCTTTCAAGTTACCCGATTACCTTATTAACCTTTTCTGTTATTGATTGATTTCGAATCATATCATTCTTTAAGGTGTATTTTCGTCTAATAGTTGGTACATATTTAAATGTCAAGTTATTTTAAATAAGAAACGAAGTTAAAACGAAGTTGGTTTTATGCAACAGTTGTATAAGTAGGCTTAAAAAAATGCGAATGGCGTGAGTTGCGAGACGAGCCGATGTTTGTTATTTAAGAACGGGATAACAACTGGATGGATCAAGCTGATATTTGGCATGTAAGTAGACCAAGTCCTGCATTGAAACATAGGATACTTGATGTCCCGGAGAGTCCAAAGAGTTCCTTTGGGACAATAACGGGAACAACGCGGGAAAATGCTAGTACATACTTCAATAAAATAAAGGTTAACATACAAATAAAATAAAATAACACTTTCACTTATTAAAGTACTTCAAACTAGTGGAGTAGACGCGCTTGCGACTTCATTCGGGGAGGTAAAAATAAGCAAAATTTATATTTTTTGCTTCGGCTTACTCGGGTAAAAAGTATCCTATATTTAAACCGGAGTTATAATTTACCTTTACGACAATTTTTATGGATATCGATCCGGTGTGATGGGCACAGAAACAAATAGAAAAACAGAAACTCCTCAATGAGGAGTTTTTATGAGGAAGATCTCATAATACTATACTTTGAAGTTTTATAATAATTTGTGCTTATTGGTTTTTTTATTTATAAGAGAGTCGATGATATCTCACACTCATGAACAAAGATAGGATAAAACGGCACCTAATTAACAAAATCCTAAACAGAAACAAAACCTTGCGAACTAATTACTCATAATAATCGTTAACACTTAATTAAGAGTCTTAATTAAGAAAAACGATTTAATTAAAAGAATGCGTAAACAAATATTTTGTTTAGTATCCTTTATGGGTTTTCGGCATAATACATTCAAACTTCGCAAAAGAAAATTAATTGTAATGGCTCCAGAATTATACGGAAAGCACCCCTGCCTCACGGAAAACCAACGGGCGTAAAGACGTACAGAACTGATCGAAAACAAACCCTAATCCTTTTAAATATGCTTCAAATTCGTGCGCACCGACTACACGTACCTACGCTCAATCAGTTATTCTTAACTGATGGCCAAACTGCTAACATCCGTATCGCTTTCAAACAAAATCGAACCGTAAAATTAAAGCAATAAAGTTTAATATTATTTGTACAATTCCGTGACTTGGGCCATTACGGACCGGGGCCGGTATTAATAAGAGCCAGATGTAAGCAACCTTGCGGGTCGCATACTAATGATGGGTCAAATATTGTTAATTTTGCCTTGTGCAGCTTATTACTAGCGGTAATGGACTCGGGCTAGGCTAAGTGGTTGACCTGAGACGAAAGGAATCTTGCTCTGATAGAGTTGTTAATGAAGTAAACACGTCAAGTTGGAAATTTTAGATCCTGGTCAAATGGTGCCTTCGGTTAATTAGCTACTTCAACTAATATTTTTTTCTTTTAAATGGAATTGCTTTTGACTCTGATCATACGTGATGGTAAGAATGAGTATCCCTTATTAGGCATAACTTAAAAGTCCTATTATAAAAACCGACCCTATTATACCGACCGACCGAGACCTATTATAGACCGATTCCACCTTAGATGCCTCCGCAAAATATTAAAGATCAGTTGGTCCGATCGCGTGAGGAACACCGAAGTTTTGCGGAGAGCCAGCGTGGGTGGAATCGAAGTTTATCTTATGCGGCGACCACTTCGTTGGGGCGGCCACGTTTCAAGGATGGTGCCGGAAGGTCGAATGGCGAAGCGCATCTTTTATTCTGAGCTTGAGGAGGGCAAGCGGAAGCATGGCGGACAACTTCTCAGGTACAAAGATGTGCTTAAGCGCCACATGAAAAACGCTGACATCGACCCCGATCAGTGGGAGAGTCTGGCAGCCAACCGCCCAAAATGGAGATCTTTTATAAAAGAGAAGACCATAAAATTTGAATCCCGTCGTAAGGTAGAACTCGACATAAAACGAGATGAGCTGAAAGCCCGACCACCCGCGGTGATCAGTTATAATTATATCCATGGCGTACTTACGTGCCCGATCTGCACAAGAGTCTTCGGTAACAAGATCGGGTACGTAAGCCACACAAAAGCGCACGAGCGCCACCAACACTGGAGTTGAAGTAGTCGCTGTAGTCGAAAACGACTAGGAGAGAGAGAGATGATTATAAAAACGCATAACAGTCTAGGCATACGATGATTGCGCGTACCGCTTAAATGGCATAATAATAAAAACGCGTACAAGTTAATTGGCATACCTGAAATTCGCATAATATTGTTAGATATACCGAACGCATACCTATAATTTTATGCGTTGGGTATAAAATTAGCGTTATTGAAAAATAATCCCAAGTTTATATCCGTTGTTCATAGAATCGCAACCTTTTGGGTTTTTCTTACTAGTTGGTAGTAAATGCTGGCTGAACCGAACTCCTACCAGTAGAGTTGGTTAGGTTAGATCTGCGACCCTTACAGGAACGAATCGCTTCCAGAAAAGTAGGTTAGGTTAGGTTTGTACTGCGACCCCGACAGAAACAAGCTGCTACCAGAAATGTAGGTTAGGTTAGGTTTGAACTGCAATACCAACAGAAAAGGAAATTCCAACGTACGATTAGGCGTATTAAAATTATACTTTTTTAATATTTATGAAAAATAATGTTATACTTAGTCATAGTTATGCGTATTAATGGTATGCGAATTAAAATATGCATTTTAAAATATATATATATTTTAATATTATGCTATGCGAAAATACTAATATGCGTAACAACTGTATGCGTTGTCAAAATAGGAAAATTTACTGTATGCGTTTTAATATAGACCCGGTAAGAATTGATGGGATCTACAATGAATCAAACGTATCGACACAGTAAAATAGCAGTCATTTTTCTTTCTACAAAAGGTACATCGCGCGGCTTGTATGTGTGCGCGCCGTGAACGAACGCACTACAAGCAATGTATCGCGAATGCTTAAGAATGCTCCAGTGTGAATCGCACCATCTGCACCTCGACGTTGAATAGGTCTCGCGCGCTCCTAAACAGCTGAAAAGTACTTGTCTGTCTTTATACTTTGGTATCGGATCATAATTTAGCTAAATTAGGATAGCACTGACTCTGTGAGCTGCAGACCTCGCGAGGCTGTCAACCCCCATGGCTTCAATATTTTAGGAAATTTCTAAAAACTAAATCGACAAAAATATAATAAATGTCGTATTTTGGTCTGAATTACGAAAGCTTTAGGCATTAGTCCATACTCATGACTCAACCACACTATGATAGCAGTAATTCTTCCTACAAAAGGTACATCGCGCGCCTGAATGTGTGCGCGCCGTGTACGAACGCACCACAAGAAAAGTTTTAATAATGCATAAGAATCCTCCAGTATGGATCGCACTCACACAGACGTGATATTGCGGGTCTGTGTGAATACGTGTCGCGCGTTCCTAAACGGCCAAAGTTGGACTACCTACTTCGCCTTTATACTGTGACTCTACGGAAGTTGTTCCGTAACGCTAGTGCCACTACAAGTGCAATATACGCCATCCAACCGTCCTAACACCAAATCAACCCATACTCTGGGTTTCGACAACGGAAGAGAGATGAGTGGGAAGTGTAATACGCAATAAAGTATGATATGTGACTATGTAACGTACGTTATCTTACTGCTCGAGCACATTCTAACAAAGAATGTCAGGATGCGGTGCCTGCCTAGTTCGACCGCCTGTCCTCAACCAAATGTTTCCGAAATATAGGTATAAGTATCGAATCTGCTCACAAGATTTCACGAAAATCGGTAGAAACATGCAACTTGTAGAGAAGAGTCGGACACACATACGAAAGCACTTATGCCCAAGCTTAAATGGAGACGCTTCGCTCTCGTTTCACGCTCGCGCCAAAGTGCTCGCGCGGTCAATTTATATTCGTTTTTCGTTTGAAGTGTGCAATAAGTGTATTGTTTTGTACTGTATTGTATTATAATGAAAGGTAACACTTAACTTTTAAGACAGAGCAGTTATTTATCTACGCGCAAATTCCAAGGTATTATAATGACTTACGAGTATATTTTGCTCCAAGCCAACCTGTACAAACGCTCAAAGAAAATTAATTCCCCGTTGATTACACTGTTGTTGTTGTTTTCGTTTCCGCAGCACCCAGTGTTCGAATTCACTTGTTTGGGCAAAACAACTTAATTATGTCAAAATATCATTTTCGTTTTAATCTTTCTTACGAACTCACCACTTACTAACTTAAATGTTTCTATTAAGTAGGTACTAGAAGATGCATGCAACTGTTCGCGATGGTGAAATAATCTAAATATCAAATGTTTGCTTTGTCGTACAGTCAAGTGTAATTAGTATATTACACAACTAGGGTGGTAAAACAAAGAAAGGCCGAGATCGCAGATGTTTGCGCCCCGAGTTGCAAGCGAGGGACGTAAATATGCGATCAAGGGCTTTCTTTATTACCTCCCGTGTTGAAGAAAATGGCATTTTTTTTAAATGCTCCGGTATTGCGCTACATTTGAACGAGCACGTAAGTATGAAAGCGAAAGAACAGGTTTTGATACGTTAGAAAACAGAAATCACTTTTCTTCAGTGAAACTTCTACTTAATGTTAAAATTTAAATTCTGAGAAATTAATTACAATCTATTGTGGGTCGATAGTTATAAAGGATTTTATTTAAAGGTGTTTTCTTACTATGTTCTCATGTCAACCCCTTCAGGGAGCTAGTGGTAGATTATTGAGGGAAAACGCCGGACCGCACCAGCGCGGACCTCACTACACGAGGATTATCTACGTACCGCCAGCAAAACAATTTCCTTTTCTATATGCGTAAAGTATTTAGGAGAAAGAAGGTAAAGAGGACAGTCCTAATAAGATGTTATCTATTTATATATCTATTCTTTTCTATATTATTTTCTCTATCTCTACATATAATAACATTTTAGCAAGCTGTGTACCAAATTTTATTTCTCTAGCTATCGTAGAAGCCGAGATATAGTGAGCTCTTTCTATAAGGAATTCCCGGGTACGCCAGCTTGACGGTGTGAAATTTTGTACACCGTTAAGTTATGGAATATCTCGGCTTCTACGATAGCTAGAGAAATAAAATTTTAGGGCCCTAGGGTACTATTTGGGTACTATTTTTTGAGATATAAATCGTTTCCAAAAACAAAGCCGTTCCAGAGATACAAACGGTGTACGCCAGCTTGACGCCCGGTAGCGTACACCGTGAACAGGCCTTATATTTCGAAAAGTTTAAGGGTACTATTTTTTTCACCTAGGTATTTCGTCGGTACTATTTGGGTACTATTTATTGGCTGCATCAGATTCTGAATATCTTTACGGTGTACGCTATCTTGACGGACACCCACGAATGGCATAACGACACATTATGCTAGCTCTTGTCTAAACGAATCGCCGGAGAGCAAGCTGTTGAATGCCTTTCTTGTTGTTACTGATATGAAAATATTGATGCATAATATACTTGTATATGTATATAATCAACATGTGTGATACATTTTTGCAATAGGCTTTTAAGCTCTTTGATATGTAACTCGATGCAACTCGCCGACTTTTATTTTTTAATCCTTTAGTTTTTTGAGTATCACAGTCTTTGTACTAAATTTTGGTTTTAGCCCAAAACCCGCGCAGAATCAAGACGAATCTAACAATGCCACCCATAATTGAATCGGTTCAGTAGTTTTTGAGTTATGAGGGAACAGACGAACATACAAACATACATAAATATACATACGGTGCTAAAATCATAACCCTCCGTTTTGCTTCGCCGTAGTCGGGTAAAAACACGTTAATATTGAATTCTAACCTGCCTAGGGCCAATTTTTACCCGACTGCGGCGAAGCCCAAAGGAGGGTTATTGGTCGCAACTGTTTGATTGTACCGTTTACTGATTATGTAGTATGGAACAAAGATATCGAGATAATCGAGGGTTATCTTGGTTCTGGTGTAGGTAGTTAAGTACAAGTCAAAGTGACCGTCAACGTGTCCATACAAAATGTTGTACAAACATTTTTAGACGTGTTTTATTCCGGTCTGGCAAAAAATGCTTTTTGTTTTTATTTTGTTTTGCCAGCGTTACGTAGGGCAAGGCAATCAGGACGGGATATAAAGGGTGGCCCGTAAACTGCCCGTGTGAGATTGTACAGGATTTGTACTAAACTAGTTTTTTTAGAACGGCCTACAAGTCCATATAGTATAATCCTCATGTGGAATAACCATTGTTTTAGTAGATTTTGTTTTCATAATTAAAAACTATTTATTTATTTAGACTTTATTGCACAATGTAGGAAAAAACAAATGGCGAACTTAATGCCACAAAGCATTCTTTACCAGTTAACCTTTGGACCAACAGAAATATTAAGAACTATTCAGCATTTCTAAAAGTTTGTAAGTACAAGTACATAAATTCTGCCGTGCTTACGATAACGGCAGTAACTCCTTTCTAGGAGTCTAGGAAATGTTATCCTTAATGCAATGAAATAAAGTTCATATTTACTACACTACTAGAAAGGAGTTACTCCCGATCGTAAGCACTAATCCAATTTTGTTACCAATGAGCGTCACCATTTTGCATAGTGTTTGTATGAACGTGACGTAGTGGAAAGACAAAAATCCCATACAAATTTTGGGACATTTTTTTTTACGTATAAGGTTCGAAAGTACTAACGATTCTGAGCCAGAAAAACCTCACAAGTCCATATTTTGAGAAAGTAGCTACCCCGGTATTTTTTTGGAAAACGCTCCAATACGTTTGATGATTCCTTATTATTGATTAATGGTTTATTGATTACAGAAAATAAACCGCCTTGAGCCCCAAAATAAACCCCAGACAAAAAATGTTTGATTAATACTGTAGTATTAATCAAACATTTTTTTTATTAATCGGAGTTTTGCAAAATAACTACTTTGATAAAATTTGGGAATGAACATTGTTCAACGTTTATTAACCATTCAATATATTTGCAAAGTGTTACATTTGCTGAATGTACATTTGATCATTTATAAAATGAGGTTTTTGTGAAATGAATAGTTTGTGAGTCGTTATTTGTTAAATGATCATGAAATGACGGTAAATCTATTTTTTTCATACAGACTTAGTATATACAGCGACGGAACGGATGACGTCATAAGTTCCTACCGTTTTGTATAGAGCGTTTTCAATGCTCAGTGCGATCTGCAACTTTTGATTACAATTTGTGGCTGTTATACTACTTATACAAATGTATTAGGTGTCATATGTAGATATTTGTTCCTCACAAATAGTAGAATCGATTTACGACAAAAAAATCGAGTCAACAGGCGGATTACAAAAAATATAAGAAAGATTAATTACTATCTCTTACTAATTGGGGCTTAACTGTCGAGTAGCCTATTCGTTAAATTTAATTATTATTGCTGATGTTCTGACGTTAATTTTTTAGGTAAATAAAGCCTTTTTGAATGCTCAATCTTAGAAGCAATTTTCTTAGTTAATCAACGGAATGATTTTATAACTAAGTGTACCCGCTCGTGACTTCGATCGCGACGGTGAAATAAGTTAAATGTATCTGTGTCTGTCTAAAGACAAAGTGTATCCTTGTGTTTAATGCCGTACATTTTGAGACGAAATAACTACTATAACAAACATACATGGTAAATATCCCGTTAATAGTAGTTATCCGGCCCATATTTTTGTCTCTATGCGAATTTTAGTCCGTAACGTTGTCCTGTGGTCACGTGAAAGAAGGATAAACAAACAAAAATACGCGCGATATTACATCGCATGATATGGGCGATTTTGTCACTACGACCTTGAAGGCGCACTAAACCACTAATTTTATCTTTTTGAAAATAGTAATTGTGCATAATATGCGAGGTAGGTATGTGCGGCAAACTTGATGATGCGGTAAAAAGTCGTTTTTTTTTTGTTTGGCTTGTTTTAACGACCGCTTTAGCTTAGTTGGTGACGACCGCTTTAGCTTAGTTGGTAGTGACCCTGCCTACGAAGCTGGAGGTCCTGGGTTCGAATCCTGGTACGGGCATTTATTTGTGTGATGAGCACGAATATTTGCTCCTGAGTCATGGATGTTTTCTATGTATTTAAGTATTTGTATTTATTAAATATATCGTCGTCTAGTATCCATAACACAAGCCTTATTGAGCTTACAAGAAAAGTCAATGACACAAAAACGCCGTATGGAAAACCACGCTTTTGGATTTCTTTATAGAGATTATGAAAAAATACCTTCGGTCACATTGTAATATACAGGTTGTGATGTGGGTTCTATGGGGGTATGAAATAATACTCCTTCATGATGATAGTTGTTATATTATTGTGTAACGTATAACTATAGTAACAGCAAGAGCAAGTACAAGACGAGGACCAGATAACAAGGGTCTTAGAGCTAGTTACAGCTATTTATAATATATTAATGCTTACTTGCTATAACCCAAATCCGTGCGTCACATTTCGTAAACAGTAACGAAGAGTTAATGTCAATTCATCACATTACAGTAAGTTGGAATAATGAAACAATATTTTTTAAATACATCATATCTTATTACAAATTTGTACGTCATTCAAACACACTTTGCTATCAGATTAGACTCAATAATGTTAGTATACGATTTTGTTTCGTAACAGAATCATAAACTAACATGAATGTCACAAAATCAAGTGTCATAAAAACAACAGTTTCCTTACGAGTTATTAATTCGTTTTGTCATAACGGAACTGAAAACAGGGCTAATCAAGTAGTTCGGACATGAGATACCGATACGGCCATGGACCAGGGTTGCCAACACTAGAACTTAATGCACTTTTAAGAAATCAACATATTTACTGGAAATATTTTGAATCCTCATAGCTTAATGTGGAAACACCACAATTTTATTATAATTATAGATACATTGAGCAAATACATTGAAAAATCAAATATGATCCGGCATTAGCTGTAGTCGATCGTATTTGATTTTTCAATGTATTTGCTCAATGTATCTATAATTAACTCTAGAACTTTTTTAGCATGAGCAGCTAAAAACCTCGTTTTCATGTTTATATTAACGTTATTGATAAAACAGTACCTACCTAAAGTGTTGACAAGAAGTGGCAAATGCTATAAAATGTCAAAATCCTATACATTATTGTACGAGCTTGATCGTGTCCTCAATGAAGATTACTGTACGAGCTGTACAAGGCTTACATTTCGCCCGTCAGCATTTACGCCACGTAGCGCATAATTCTTAGTTTTAAGTCAGTGCATATCCGACCGCCGCGGAGTGTATTCATTAAGCTCAAACATTTGTATCATTTTATTACGTCATCAATAAATCATTATTTCGGATAATCTTCCGTTTTATCATTATCTACTATCAAGTCAAGTATGTGCGGGACTGGCCCGTACATCTTAATGGTCCTTCGAGCCACTTTGTGATCAGACTATCAAAACTCAAGCCACGTGTCGTGACGACGCATCGTGACAACGTGTTCCAGGAACAGTGAATATCAATATCATTCAAATATCAACGGTCATCTGAAGCATCAGTGAATAGCAATATCGTGTTATATCAATATCAACATATTCTCGTATCAGATTATCAAGTAAAGTAGCTATTTCGTGTCTAAGTTATCCGCTGTATGGTAGCGAATCGGTTGGGCGGCCTCCCACAAGCGGGTCTCACAGTCTGATTGAGAAGGCGCAAATACCTGCAGAGGTGACTAAAGCACGGGAGCTGCAATTATCATCGGCGCAAATATAACTCCGCTTACTATCACCGGGGATGTATCATATCAATGTATTGAGTAATAAAAAAGTATGGAAGACTTACTAAATACTCAAGGTCAACTCGCTGAGGCTATCTCCAAGCTTCTTATCAATTTCAAAAAAGACGGAGCAGAACGTAAGACACCACAAAATATCAAGAGGAAATTAGAAGTACTCGAACAATATTGGACGGAATTCCAGACAAATCATATCACACTATCTGAGTCCGAAAATCAAAACTACCTTTACTTTACTCAGAATCATCACGATCAAGTATCAAGCATTTACAACGAAGCAAAAAAGCTTTTTCTTCAATACTTTCCCACACATCAAGAAGAAAAGCCTGTTATCAGACCAGCTACTCCCCAGTTCACCTTGAATACGGACTGGAATCAACCACAAGGAGAATCGCGACCTCCGTCGGCAGAGGCTGGTCCTCCGCATTCACAGACTCAAAAAGAAGCCTTGAACCAAGATAAACAAACACCCAGACCCAACCCTCGAATGATGGAACGAGGTAATCAAAGTAAATTAGAGGAAATGTATCGAAAGCAGCAGAGTAATTTCAAGGCCTTCGAACGCGCTATCAATAATACACATTTAGAATCGCTAACCGAACGGTGGGAATTCGAAGATGCGTTAAAAACAATTCAAACTCGGTGGTTAACTATCGACAAGTTACATTGGGAGATAGACAGCGAACAATTAAACGAACAACCGGAATATGAAGACACTTACAACACTTGTGAAAAGAAGTACAACGATATCAAGAAACGTATCAATATCAAAATGTGGGCGTCTTCACACCGAGAGCGATCAACTCCAGCAATAGAAATACCGGCTTTCACTGGTAATTATCACCAATGGACATCATTCAAGGATTTGTTCACTGAAACTATTCACAAGAACAATTCCATATCAAACGCACAGAAAATGCAATTCTTAAAGAGCAAGGTCAAGGGCGAAGCAGAGAAGCTTATACAGCACCTTAATATCAGTACGGAAAACTATCAAGTATGCTGGGAAATCTTAAATCACCGTTATAATAACAAAAAGTTAATATTCAGCTCTCATATCAACATCCTTCTGGGATTATCAACGATGCAGCAACAATCAGCGGCATCTATCAAAAGGCTTCACGATAATACTAAGGAAAGCCTACACGCCATAAAAAATTTAGGTGTTGACATATCAACATGGGACCCTTTACTAGTACATTTACTAGCACAAAAATTGGACGCCGAGTCTCACAACGACTACATCGAACATCTTGCCGACCCGAGGGAGCTTCCGAAACTATCAGAATTTTTGAAATTTTTGGAAACGAAATTTACCGCACTGGAATCATCTCGTCGGAAGCAAGAACAGACCAAACCTATACAACATTCAAGTTTTGAGAAAAGGGCGTCATCATATTCTAATCCTCGTTTTGATCATACAAAGGAGAAACGAACCTTTCAATCAGAACCATACAAGAATCAACAAGGAACCCCATTTAAAAATTATCAAGCATACGCAACTAACACTGTAAGGTGTTCATATTGCAATAATAATCACGACTTATTTAGATGTCACAAGTTTCTAGAAATGACATCCGATGCCAAGCTTGCCGCAGTTAACACGAAACAAATATGTCCTAACTGCCTGTACAAACATTACGGAAAACCATGTTTATCAGAAAAGCGCTGTAAGCAATGCGGCGACGAACATAATACGATACTTCACGAGGCCTTTGTCGGCAAGAAGAAACAAGCCGGCAAGGAACCAAGCACCTCGAAAAATACAGGACACGTGTCTCAGGAAGGATACCTAGAGACCCTGCTATCAACAGCCCTTATTAACGTCAAAAAATCAGATGGTTCTCATATCAAATTACGCACTTTAATCGACCAAGGATCCCAAATATCAATAATTTCTGAGAACGCCGCTCAAAAATTGGGACTTCCACGTCATCACTATCAAGGCTCAGTATTTGGGATCGGGACCAAGGAAAACGCGTGCAAAGGATTTATCAATATCGAGGCCAAATCAATACATTCTGACTACGCCTTTAGCACAAAGGTTTTCATAATGAACCGCCTTATCAAGAATCTTCCAAATCGATCATTTATCAAGCCAACATGGCCTCACTTGGAAGGCATTCAGCTAGTCGACCCTGAATTCAATATCAGTCAACCAATTGACATTTTACTCGGCGCTGACATCTACTCAAACATAATCTTGGACTCGATTATCAGAAAGGATGAAAATACTCCAATAGCACAAAATTCTAAACTGGGATGGATTTTGTGTGGTAACATGACGTCATATCATTGCAACGTTGTTACAAATAACATCGAGGATATCAGCCGATTCTGGGCAATAGAGGATATAGCCGAACAACCAGATAACTTATCATCAGAAGATCAACATTGTATCAATCAATTTAAGTCCGAAACCTTCCGCCAAGAAGACGGACGCTATGTCGTTCGACTACCCTTTAAGCCTGACATTGAAGAAAAGTTAGGCGAATCACGACAAAAAGCCGTTGCACAATTTTATCAGCTTGAAAGAAAAAATGAAAAATTTGCAAATGACTATAAGGCATTTATCAATGAGTATCGCGAACTCGGACACATGCGCGAGTGCGACAGAGACACAACACCAAATAACTATCTTCCTCCCTACGCCGTGCAACGTGCTGAATCAACAACTACGGCCCTGAGAGTAATGTACAGTGGGCCAAATTTACAATCAGATTTATTTACATTAATTTTGAGATGGAGGCAGTATAAAATAGCCTTCACAGCGGACCTGGAAAAAAATTTCCGCCAAATAATATGCAACGAACAAGATCAACTTTATCAGAAGATTATATGGAGAGATCATCCCAAGCAAGCCTTGCGCGAATATGTTCTAACAACAGTAAGTTATGGCCAAAAAGCTGCACCGTTTTTGGCAATGATGACTCTCAAACAATTGGCAAATGATGAAGCACATCGATATCCTGAAGCAGCAAAAATATTAGAAAACAGTTTTTATATGGACGACTTACTAAGCGGCACGCACGACCTTGAAGCAGCAAAGAAAATTAAAGCCGATCTTATCAACCTACTCAAGTCCGGAGGTTTTAACCTACGGAAGTGGTCGTCAAATGAATCTCAATTATTGGAAGACGTACACCCCACAAATAATCAAGACGCCTTCGATTTTAAACATCAAGAATCAAAGAAAACATTGGGTTTACGATGGAACCCTAAAGAAGACATTTTTTCCTTCGAGTTCAAGATTGACCCATCATATGCAGTGAAAACCACAAAACGGTCACTTTTATCAGATATATCAAAGGTCTTCGACCCTCTGGGGTGGTTGTGTCCGATAGCAACCAAGTTGAAGTTGTTATTTCAAACCGTCTGGAAACAAGATTTAAGTTGGGACGATCAGGTCCCAGAAGCCATCGAAAAGGAATGGACCAATATCAAACAAAATATCAAACAAATAAATCAACTACAAATTCCGAGGTGGCTACAAAACGGCGAGAATAACACTATCGAACTACACGCGTTCTGTGACGCGTCAGAAAACGCATACGCATGCGTCATATATAGTGTAATTCGAGATGACAACCAGCATGAGCATACTTCAGCACCGAAAATCAACATAGTAGCAGCCAAATCAAAACTAGTCCCAGCCAAGAAAAGCATATCACTACCAAGACTGGAGCTATGCGCGGCCTTGCTGCTCTCGAAATTAATGAAAAAGGTCAGGGAAAGTTTATCAAACAACCATATCAAGCAATACTGCTGGACAGATTCTACAGCTGTTCTGGGGTGGCTACAAGGCGACGTCAACCGCTGGAAGCCATTTGTATCAAACAGGGTGCAGAAAATTATAGAAATATCACCTTCCGATTGCTGGCGCTACGTCAAATCTGCCGAAAACCCAGCGGACTGCGCAAGTCGGGGAATAACGGCAACTCAGTTAAAGGAGCATTCATTGTGGTGGACCGGACCCGCTTGGTTACCGACATATCAATGGAAACCACAAGAAGAAACTTATACAACCAACCAAGATATCAAAGTTACGAAACAAAGTAACGTCACAACGGTACACGATAACAATGACGTCATCAGTATCTTAATAAATAAACACAGCAATATCAACCGTATGACGCGCGTATTAGCGTGGGTTCTACGCGCTATATCAATTCGTAAGACAACTTTATCATATCTCACGGTTCTTGAACTAAAAAGAGCCCGAAATATGTTAATCAAACATATACAACAAGAGTCTTTTCAAGAGGATATAAAGAATATCAAGCGAAAAGGACATGTGAAAACTAACAGTGACATTTTGTCGCTCAACCCCTTTTTGGACGACAACGGTTTACTAAGAGTTCGTGGAAGAATTGGAAAGGCGAATATAGATCCAATGATGAAGCATCCTATTATCATCCCGCATCAAGGTCACATGACCGACCTTCTCATCGATAATGCACACAAACTGGCGCTCCACGGGGGAGCACGCCTAACCTTGAGACAACTGAGATATCAATTTTGGGTTATTGGCGGGAACCGGGCAGTGAAGAAATTTATCAATCGTTGTGTGACATGCATACGTCACAGAGGCGCAGTTCAAGAACAAATCATGGGAGACTTGCCGGCGGCGCGGTGTAACCCGACGCGCCCGTTTTATCACACCGGCATAGATTACACAGATACATGGAAGAGATGGAAGTCAGAATACTTATGTACACTTACTAAGCGAAGCAAGTGGCTAAAACCCAAGGAAAACATGAAGGTCGGAGATGTAGTTACCATCCACGATGCCAATCTTCCAGCAGGAAAGTGGGCACTGCGAAAAATCGAGACCGTACACACGGGGCAAGACGGCTATGTACGTGTTGTATCAGTCAAAACGAAAAATGGAGTTATCAAAAGGCCTATCACAAAGCTATCAAACCTGCATATCAATCAGGAAACAGACAGCACCACTACACCAGGAGCTGAACCTGAAACGTCGAAGCCTGACGTTAAGAAACAACGACCGAAAAGAAGATGCAACTTTCTTACATTGGCGCTAATATTCTTATTTGCAATGTTCACGCCCGCCCAGTGTGAACACAGCCTTACGAGCATAAACAAACATCAAGCAATTTACTTTGACAAATTATCAAACATGCAGATGATCCGTGACGAATGGAAGTTAATCGTGTATTACGATATGGAGCCTTATTGGCAGGGACAAAAGTTATTTCAACAATATGTTCGCTCACTAGAGGACATGTGTTTAAATGCCGACAAACAATCAAAATGCGACATTATACTCATACAACTACGGCACGGATTCGCAGAACTCGAATACTACAATAGCATAATGCTCGCTCAGCAGTTCACACGCTCGACTCGCAGACGTCGAGGCCTTATCAATGGAGTGGGATACCTAGCGAACAGTTTATTTGGAATATTGGACGAGCGTTTTGCAAAACAATATGAAAGGGATATCAATCTTATCAGGGACAACCAGAAACATCTTGCTTTATTGTGGAAAAATCAAACTTCAGTGGTTGAAGCTGAGTATAACTTATTAAAAAGAGTAGAAGAAGCCATGGACAAACAGCATAAAATACTCAACCGCAATATCATCAATCTGCAGAAGGCTACTAATATCCTGGAAAAAGTAGTTGTAGCCGTCGAAAATACAAGTGAGTTTATGCTATCATCGATCATCGCCAACTCAATATTGGAGAACTTGAAGGACATTCAAGAAACATTATTAGATACAATCACCGACGTGCATCATGGCCAATTTAACATTCATCTCTTATCTCCAGCTCAACTGAGGGATGAGTTAAGCATAATCTCCGGACAACTATCAAAGGAATTAGCAATCCCAATCGACAACGTGCAAACAGATCTCCACAACATTTATCACCTGTTAAAGGTCAAGACGAAGATGACCTCCAAATATCTGATATTCGAAATCAGAATTCCACTTATCAGTCGCGACAACTTTGAAATTTATAAGCTGATTCCGATACCTCAACAATTAAAGGACAATAATATGATCACCATATCGCCTATATCAACATATGTCGCTATCAACATACAAAAAGATTCTTACATACTTTTATCAGAAAAGGAGGCCGACAGCTGTAAACAAGACACGGCAAATCATTTGTGCCCTTTACAAAAACCTATATATCACATGAATGGAGACGACAACTTATGTCTCAAGAACAAACATGAATCTGTGTGTACCACTATCACACAACCCTGTGCTGACGAATGGGAACGAATAACAAAACAAAATAACTATCTGTATTTCTCTTGCGACCACCGAAATATAAGAATCATATGCGACACACAAGTAACTGCCGAGCAAATTAGCGGAGCTGGCATTTTATCATTGGGCGACGGTTGCATAATAAAAAGCGAATCATTCACATTATTCGCACACAAGCAACAAACAAACAACATTAATATCCAGCCGAACTTATTAAAAGTGGATATTCCACCCATCAACAACATTATCAACTTATCAATACCAATACGCCAAGAAGAGCTATCAACACCAAATATCACGAAGGAGTTGGAGAAACAATTTTTGGATACCGGAAGACAAGTAGAAGAAATGAAGGCCGGTGCAAGTGGCGGTTTATTGGCAGATCGTATATCACAGCATGATGTACACCAGTATGTCGTTATATACATTTTACTGGGCACAGCCTTACTAGTATTCGCTATCTACGCATGGAGGAGATTACGCCTTCGTTGCTCAGTACCAATACACTCTTCGCCCCCGAGCGACCGATCTGCGGGTATCAGCGTTAAATACGTATCCAGAAAGGAGACCCCGCAGAACCAGAGGAGTCAAAGGATGGCTAAAAAGAGACAGCCATCAACTAGCGCCGCAGTTCACACGCCTAGAGTTCAAGGACGCGATAAGGCTACGTCACCTATCGTCGGCGGACGCATCGCACAGGAATAAATGACAGTGTTGTGTGGCATAAATATTTTATAAGTTTATTTCAGTTTAACTTTTTTGTATGATTAATAAAAAAATTTTTTATTTTTCTTCTCGTGGCCGGGAGCATGTACGAGCTGTACAAGGCTTACATTTCGCCCGTCAGCATTTACGCCACGTAGCGCATAATTCTTAGTTTTAAGTCAGTGCATATCCGACCGCCGCGGAGTGTATTCATTAAGCTCAAACATTTGTATCATTTTATTACGTCATCAATAAATCATTATTTCGGATAATCTTCCGTTTTATCATTATCTACTATCAAGTCAAGTATGTGCGGGACTGGCCCGTACAATTACAAATCTTGTATTCGTACGAGGAATCTCGTACGGTTGGCAACCCTGCCACGCGCCGACCATGCGCTTGAGTTAAAATTATTTATTTTATGCGTTAATTTAGGTACTGGACAGCGCCCTAGTGTATACATACAGGCGATAGCGGTTTTTTTTAATGGAGGACGAAATGGGATGTCGAAAATTAAAAATTAAGCTATCTTAAGTACCTATCTAGTGAACCGTTTTTAGGGTTCCGTAGCCAAAATGGCTAAAAAGGAACCCTTATAGTTTCGTCATGTCCGTCCGTCCGTCCGTCCGTATGTCACAGGCATTTTACTCAAAAACTACAAGACCTATACTGATGAAATTTGGAATATAGATGTCTTGTAGATGCCGCAACTAAGTTTGGTAGTTAAATAATAAAAATAATAAAATCTAGGGGGGGCACTCCATACATGTAAAAGAAGCTAAAAAATTTTTTTTTCACAAAATGTCAACTTGTGGTACATAGTTCGACAGCTCTTTTGAAAACATTTTAAGGTTCTTAAGTAATGTTTTTGATTAAGTGAATACCTTTGGAAATAATCGCTCCGAAAGTTGTGAAAATTGTGTCCCCCCCCCTCTATCTTCTAAACCGTGTGTCCGAAAAATATAAAAAAAATTACAAAGATAACGCTCAATTAATACTTTCAACGAAAATTATTTTCAACAAGATCGGATTAACCGTTTTTGAGTTATTGCCGATAAACTGCGCTTCTCAACAAAAGGACGTAATTGCTATGAAGATACGCTCTTTTGTTGTTGTACTTTTTTTACATCGTATTTTTTACCTTACAGTTATGGCTATGGAACCCTACACTGAGCATGGTCCGACATGCTCTTGGCCAGTTATTTCTTAATCATGTACTTTATGATTTAGGACGAAAAATGGTCAAAAAAATAATATTCCCCCTATTATCTTCGAAGTCACTAAACAGAAAAATCTGTAATAATTACCAATTATTGATATCATCCTAAGTATTATAGGAAAAATATAACGGTTTTCCTAACTTGCATAGTTTTTTAGAAATTCGCAAAAATCGTAACACAAACATATTTGCTGCTATTAAACTAACCGCGACCTATGGAGATGTATGTAGTCAACATTTTTCAACAGTAAAGTTAAGTTCGTCTCACCATACAGTTTATCTTGAACTATTCAATTCACGTAGGTATCTACTTCTAGTTTGTACGGAACCCTCGGTGCGCGAGTCCGGCTCGCACTTGACCGGTTTTATTTTTTATATATTTATTTATTAAAAATATTTTATATACATTTAGAAACAGTGTCCCACAATCCCTATAATGAGGTTTGTTTGCGGGATCAATAGTCTCTATTTATGCTATTTATAGGTACATTAAGTTAAAGTACTTGAATAGTTTTTTAACAGTCTTTTAAAATGGACTTTTTCAGGCTCACGTCTAATTTCTGCTGGCAAACTATTGATTAATTACGGGATACGGTTTTTAGAGATCAGTCCCGGCAGGTTCGATATTTACCTATAAATTATCTTTTTTTGTCGATTAAGTTTTTGGAAATATTTCGATTTCATTTGCAAGGTCTACAGCTCACCGAGACACTAGTTCTAAAGGCCAAAAGTAATCCAAGCTATTGTAGACGTTGTCTCACATCGTCAAGTCAGTTGTGTGTTCAGGGCTACATCCATAAGTTATAATAACTTGCGTCCAGGCATCCCCGGTGGGGATGCGGCGTAATATCAATGCTAAACGTCTTGGAGGTCGCCCAAGTCAATTATAATTCAACTTTACTATACTGTAAGATAGTACAGTCAGCCAAGTCGCCAAAAAATATTCTCTAAGTTAACCATACGAATAGGCTAGACGACTAAAAAAACTGTTTAGTCCCTCAGTTAGATTATTAAAAAATATTGTACACGAATTTTCTTTTGTTTGACAAACAAAAAAAAATGACGAGGATACAGTGCTTAGAAGTTTCACGTCACTCTTTGGTACAATATTCACCTAGGAGTGACGTCACAATCCGTCACCCCAGAAGTTTGAAAATCTCTACCTTTGTCGATTTTAATAATTTGATAAAGCCAAAAAATACGTGTCCCATATTTTCCATAATCTAACTGACGGACTAAATAGAATGATACATTTTTAACAAAATCGTCATCCCCATACCGATTGATTTGGCATACCTGAAATTCGCATAATATTGTTAGGTACACCGTACGCATAAAGTTATGCGTTCGGTATAAATGAGCGTTCTTGAAGAAAAATGCAAGTTTATACCCGTTGAAACGGATCGCTTCCAGAAAAGTTCCAGTTTTAAAATATACTTTTTAACATATACAGGGTGACTTCGAATTGGTAATACAAAATGAATGTTATACATACATATCCCCTAAACTTAGCCCCTCAATTAAGTCTCATACTTTTAAAATAATCAGAAGTATGTTTTTTTTTTAATTATTAATTTATCCTGTTGTTTACCATTTATGCTGTTTTAGATTTAAGTTTTTGTAATCTTTTGTTTTGGTGCACAATAAAGAATATTGTATTGTATTGTATTGTATTGTATCCCATTTTTGTTGGCTTAACATGGTTATCCTACCATAATAATAAACAAAGAGGTTTAAAGATTTTCTAATGAACACTTTCCTCTTTGGTTATCCGTCACATGCCGCAATATTTATGAAGAAAACGTGTTTTGATTAGTAATTGTCAGTTGTCAAAGAAAATACGAGTGACAGGTATGACATTTAGGTATTTAATGGAGTGTAACCACACTTTAGGACTTTAATTATTTGTTTTGTTAGAAAATTAGCAATAATTAAATGCAGCAAATTTTAACATAGGGGTTAATGTGTTACACTACATGGCATTAACTGAGCCATAATCAAGTGTTTTGTATTACCATTTTGAAGTCGCCCTGTATAAAAAATAATGTTATACTTAGTTATTGTTATGCGTATTAATAGTTGCAAATTAAAATATACGTTTTAAAATGTGCATTTTAATATTATCCGTATATACAAAGGCGTAACAACGGTATGCGTTGTCAAAATAGGAAGATTTGCTGTATGCGTTGTTTTAACATTTTCTTAATTTTTTTCCCTTAACTAAGGACATTTTTTACGACCCTTCAGTCGATTCATTACCGTCTTTTTGCTTGTATTTATGGACAACGCCTTACTTTGCAAAGAACTCGAGAAGAGGACTAGTTATCTGTTTTGCCCTAAGGTTAACTGGTAGAGAATACCTTTTGGCATTAAGGTCGCCCTTTGTATGGTAAGTTTTCTTTTGTGCAATAAAGTTTAAATAAATAAACTCAGGTCAGGAAGCACCATGATTGAGACACTAATACCTACGCGGTTATTTCTTTAGCGAACTGTACACAGGGTTCGGGACAAGTTTTGTTATTAGGGAAGTGGATTACGTCATTTCAGTTGCAAAGAAAAAATAAAGTAAGTGCGTAGAGATCCAGACATTGTGACGACAAATTCATTGCTTAGGTATATTTTCCTTTCTACT
Source organism: Eudemis profundana (assembly GCA_947034925.1). Lineage (NCBI taxonomy): Eukaryota > Metazoa > Arthropoda > Insecta > Lepidoptera > Tortricidae > Eudemis > Eudemis profundana. Next base: position 35,285,619 of record OX344797.1, on the reverse strand, counting down.
ATTAAAAATTACTGGGACGCGCGTTTAAAAATAAAGTATTCTCAGGGTTCCGTAACTCAAAAGGAAAAAACGGAACCCTTCCTCCGTCCCACCATCCGTCCGTCTGTCTGTCCATCTGTGAAGTCCCTTTATCAGGCAGGCGTGGAGGTATCGAGTTGAAAATAAAACCACATATTCAGGTCTATGGTCCCTTGAAGCTGTGAAAAAATCAAACTTCTAAATTTAAAAAACGTTAATTTCGACATTTTCGGTTTTCTTAAGGAAACCACAATAGGGAATATGCATGAATTTTTTTTAACAGATTTATTAACAAAATATAAAAATACTGTAAAAAAGATGACATACAGTCAAAATAAAATTGAAATCGATCGAGAAATACGGAAGATATAAACATTTTAAAGCACTAATCAGACAGCGATTAGAGAGAGAGATCCGATATGGACTATGACGTCATAGTACACGGCCGCCATACAATCTCCATACTATATTCTGTTTTGCGAGAAAGAGATAGAGATAAATCTTTGTTGTGTTATATCTTGGTTATTTTTATAGTTATTCGAAAAATATTTTTTTCCTACTGTTTGTTATATGAATGAGCTTTTATTAAAGTTAATAAAAAATATCATGCATATTCCCTATTCAAAGGGCTTTCCGTTGACCTCAAACTATTACATTTGGCAAGTAATACCGTTTTATATTACCAGTACTTATAAGGAAAAATCTGCAAAAATTGTACATTTTTAATTAAATTATAAAAAAATACTTTACTAAGGGTATCAAAATTTATAGGGTATTTTAATATATGTACCTACAAATTTGTACGGAACCTTCGGTGGGCGAGTCCGACTCGCAATTGACCGGTTTTTTCTTACAATACCTAGGAACTATTATGTTTTTTTTAAACCATGGAAGAACAAACGAGTAGACGACCCGTCTGATAGTAAATGCTGATGATGGCCGCCCAATCGCCCGCCCATAGATACAGCCGCACCAATAAGAGCTGCTTATGCATCGCTGCCTGAGAACTAAGATGAAATGTCTCTTGTGCCAGATATTTTACAAGTCATATTAAATATGGGTTTTGGTTAGAGATGTGCCATTCTCGGAAACGTTCTCCGTTTAGTATGGAGAGAGGACGTTCTCGAGAACATTTCCCATACAAAACTGAGAACGCTTTCGAGAATTCTCGAGAACGGCACAACTCTAGATTTGGTTAGCCGCTTAAACGATTCTGAGGAGACCTAGTGTATGAATTTTGTAGTTATATGATTTGGTTGTATGTATATTGAACTATATATATTATCAGCAGTATAGATTATAAACGTGATGAATTGCGATCGTATATATTTTTAACTTATGAAAAATTATGTTATGAATTCCGTACGTTCTGCAATTTGACTGTATATATTTTGATCGTATGCAAAACGACCGTATAACATGTGTTTTTAGATATTTTGCTACGTAACCAAACACCCGTATAAAAAATAATATAGTTTATGTTTATGAATGAAGTCTTCAAAAGTGAACAAGTTTATAAAAATCCCCGTATTTTTCCCGTATTATACAACTTAAAACCTCACTTTTCCTCCCCCAGAAATAGCCCACTTAAGAGGCCATAATCTTAAAAAATACAGTCAAGTGTGTAACGGATATTGCATAGGTTCCGTTGCCATAATACTTTTATTAAAATATTTAAAAAAATCTGAATAATAAGATCATTATAACAAGTTGTTTCTAAATTTATCTGTTTATACCTGCATAATTATAATACATTGTTTGTACATTAAGGTTTTTTTTTTTCATAAAAGCAACTGGAAAGAATAGAGCAGATAATAAGACTTAAAACTAGACATACATATATTAAGGTTAATAAAGGGGTAAAAAATAATGCAGCGGCTCCAGGTCAGTGCCACGAGGGAGGGTGCCCAGAAGGCTGGCCGCATTACCTCGCTGGATAGCTAACGCTAATATCCTTTGGCATGAATATAAGCCAGCCTTCTGGTCACCTCGCCGTCGCCTCAATGAGCCGCTTCGCAATATCCCTAAAAGTTTTTAGGGCACTTTGTAGTCGGAAGTGTTTTAAATACTTTTTGGATTTTTTGTCTATTTGTTAGCGCATTACGCAAAAACTACCGTTACGATTTCCATGTTTGGTGTACAGTTTATGACCTCGAGTAACACATAGGATACTTATAACCTGATTAAGCTGGAGCAAAAAAGAGATGTTTAACTCATTTCACTTCCACAAACGAAGTCACGAGCGGGTAATATCGTAGATTTTTTTTTTGAAAAGTTATAAGGTAACGTCCTAGTATTCGACATGCTAATGCCCAATAGTCGACACCCTACCGACCTCTGTTGCTAATGATTTTACATACAAAATGGTGACTACTGAGACAGTGTCGAGCACTCGATGTCTACCTTAATAAAAGAAATGTCGGTCCCATGGAACCCTAAGAAAGCATAAAACTAAACAACAAGGGGAGATGAGAAATGGCAACAGCATGTAAATAACGCTGTTAGGGAAGCAGGTATCCCGAGCCCGCGACGCTTATCCCGGCTCGCGGCAATAAAAACGGCGGCAGCTGACGGGTTAATAATGGCCGGCGATGACATAATTCTCCACTTTTTGTATAAATTTTTATATAATAGAGTTAAAAATTGCGTAGAAAATATGCATTACGTAGCTTCGGTTTTTTCATCACCATGGATGGGCTAACACGTTACGCAGGTTTTTAAATAATTGAATGTGAGAATAATTTTATAGAGAGTGAGCGCAGGTACAGTTTCTATATATTACTGGCCAAACCTAATTTCCTTGAATACGAGTAGGTAAATCATCGTAACCTGAACCTAGCCCCTAACACATTAGTTACAGGCATATTAGAGGGCGATTAGTCTTTGTTTGCAACCTTTCGCCCCTAAATCTGACATTTCCATCACTGGCTGACCCCAGACACACGGTCAGATTAAAGGCTTATGCGGTCAGTTCTTAGGTCAATCACTGCGCGCCCCTATTTGGGGGTAGTGTAAGTCACTAGCTTTGGGCGCACGCTAAAGGTACAAACGCACTACTATTCTTTGTATGAAATTGTATGAAGTATATAGTATTAGTAACGCACTACGCGGCGCGACACTGCAGTAAATTAGGACGGAAACTACACCACACACGCGTACGTTCGTAGGTACCTTAAAACTATGTCAGTTACCCTACGGACACATTATTTAGGGATTCGGCGAAGATTCGTGTTGGCGTCTCTTTGGTTTCGGGGATGTACGTCAGATTCCGATTTCGTCAGATGACATGTAGGTCAGATTCCGTTTTTGGCAGATTCCATGGAGGTCAGATTCCAATTTTATCAGGTGCCACATATGTCTGATTCCGATTTCGATAGATTCCTAATAGGTCAGATTGCATTTTTGTCAGATTCCATTTTCACCAGCAGATTCCTAGTAGGTCAGATTCCGCAGGGGTCAGTTTCGTAGTAGGTCAGATTTTGAATACGTCAGTTTCCTATTTCGTCAGATTCCGAGTAGGTCAGTTTCCTAATTGGTCAGTTTTTATTTCGTCTAATTTAAATATCTCTAGATTTTTGGCTGTGGTGATGTCAAAAATGGCGCGCATTTCACACTACAAGACGGCAGACGTCATTTCAGGTCACGTCACAAATTAGCACCCCCATAATTTCGCTTACTACGGCAAAATACAACTTCCTCCTGAACTAAACCCCAATTTAACTACCCGCCACTAGTATAGGAAACCGCTTGCCGCCCGCCCGCGACGCCGCGGCTAATTTGTCCGCTTTTACCAGATTGAATGTTATTACTATGATTGCTTCGGGCGCACCTTGGCTTGTTGACTATTGTATGCTAAGCGCCGAGAAAAAAACTCCAATCTGTACTGTATTTGAATAAAACTTGATGGAATTGGCACTGTCAAAGACTTCGTTGATTTGAGCGGGCGCAGTCAAAAGAAACGTGTTGGTGGAAAAACATTGAATGTTAAGTAGAAAAACGAATACTAGTTTCTTTAATCATTAGTCTCCACGGCTAATCTCAACTTGCCACTATTATCTATCTTTTTCATTTTAGTACAATACAAGCGAAATAGCAAATCGTCTACAGGCTACAGTGATTGCTGAACGTCATGCAAGCTGTACCTCCACGTGTTTACCACCCTAGTGGTCTCTCTCTCGTTATTACCCAATGAATGTGTATGGTGGTCACCAATCAGATGGTATGTTTGGAGTTAATGATTTGCCTCCTTCTGGCTCTGTCCATCGCTTTCCTAACAATTGGAATTTGGAGGGAGATGAGTCCTTCACTTAATCAGTAGGTATCTAGTTGGAGACCGGCCTCGAACTGATTGGTCATGTGTTTCCATCTACGATCAGCTTTTGGAGGCTTTCATCTTTTTTTTCTATGTATTTCCGTCGAAATACGCAGGTACCTATACCTTAATGCCCCAGTGGTAGGTATTAAAAAACTCTTTAATTAACTGCAATATTTTTTGTGACCCTTTTGATAGAAAAATTTGTAATATGTCAAATATTTCAAAGATTGACTACACATGAGTTAGATCAGCGGTGTTTTAACTGATAGTAATCAACCTGCGGTCGTACCCTCGGATCTTCAAACTGTTAGCATACCGCAGCCACTTAAACTTTATTTGTGACACACGGACAAGCCGATTGACCGACAGCTCGGATTGGTCAGACCAGATCGTGATGAGGATTACCTAATACCTATAAATCCCAATATCGCATGCGCACGACGAAATCTAACTTAATAAAATAAAACTAGTGGTTCTTTGAGCTGTAGAGCTGAAGGCTCCGCTATTTTGTTTTTTTTTTCCAAAAACTGAATCGACAAAAAAATTATATAACTATCGAACCTGCACACAAAATTTCACGAGAATCGGCTGAGAAATGCGATCTCTAGAGGAGAACAACGGGACAGACATACGAAAGCATTTTTGCCCAGGCTGAAATGGAAACCTCCTTGGCGGAAGCTGAAACGGTTCCCACTCAACTTTGAAAGCTTGTAAAAAAGTTACAAGTTAGGTATCGAACTCAAAACTTTAACATTTTTGCTAGTTTTAACAGGATCTTATAATATCCTTAGAACCTTACATAGGTACAAGGTGCTTAAAAATTAGGTGCACATATTTTAAGAGACGTTAACTTACATGAAAATAATTTAGTTTAAATAGGAATTAAGAATACTTTTGATATAAAATAATATACATAACGTTTTCATGTTTCCGAGCAAAATCATGAAATTAAAATTCTGCCCAAAGATAATGTCCTGTGCATTTAACTGAGAAGATGGTTATCACTTTCTGGCAAGGAGAGTCTCCTTCTTTGTCATCAATCACATTGATTAAGATTGGCGGGAAAAGTGTCAGAAGGTAGGTACTAGCTTTTCATCAATAAGTATCAATAAAATGAATAGCCATATTTAAGTACTCGTCTGCCGTGTAGCGGTAAGGCAGTATTTATTATTTAGCGATTTATTTATATAACCAGACACAACGGCACGGCATTGACATTTATTTTAGTTTCATTTATCTAGTTGAAGTGGCCAGGTAAGTTATCTCAAATAAGAGCGTATCGCACGATGACCCGGGACAGAATTGGCCAGAGATGGCGCTGTCTTGATCACGTGACCAAATGTTCAAGACTATTATCACATCTGCTTATTTTATCAGCATGACACTCAATTTGCCGAATATTTTGAGTCACTTTCGAAACATGTCGAGTGGATGTCTCGTCTTTTGTACAACGTGAGTGATCCGTTTTTAATGCATTCATCATCATCATCATCATCATCAGCCTGAGGCACTCCACTGCTGGACGTAGGCCTCTCCCAAGACGCGCCACTTTGCTCGATCATCAGCTATACTCATCCAGTTGCTGCTAGCCGCCCTGCGCAGATCGTCGCTCCATCTAGCCGGGGGCGTCCCACACTGCGTTTACCTGTACGCGGTCTCCACTTTTAATTCAATACCTTATACAAATTTCAATTACAAAATATTGATAAACATTCACGAATTTCACTCATTATTATAACAAAACGCAAATGTTTTTACGCAATTAAGTCCTTCTTTGGTATAATAATAAATTTCGGTTACAAGTTACAACCAACATCCTAACTCATAGATTAGGGTTCGAGAATGACTCGAATATAAAACACACACCAAATGATTTATCACCGACAATGAAACACACTGAAAAACAACCCAAACACGTCATGCCAAATCTCTTCTCAGTAGCAGGAGGCCGTCCGATACTTTGCCATACTCGGCCGGGATTTTATGCTACGATTATAGTATGGTTTGAGCATTTCAGTTATTTGGCACTACAGCGGGGAGTCTGTTTGACAACGTTTGTGTCTGTGTTATAACCATACTATTGAGACCTTGCAACTGAGACTGGTATTAGTCGATGATTGTCCTATTTCTAACCCGTCCTTCAGGAAACCCCTGGCTTACAATTTTCCTCTGTAATTAATTCCTTTTTTCTTTTTTTTTATTAATTCCTTTTTTTATTTCCTTTTAATAAATTGAGATTTTTAAATAGAACTATTTAACTACAGACTTAAATATTTCGTACCTGAGCGATTGAACTTTGCTCGAAGAAAAACAATTGGAAACTTGAAAACACGTGATTTTACACAGATAAGACCTAACTAAAACGACTGTTCGCCCCCGAAAACCCCCACGCAGCAAATTTCACTGAAACTGTTAGAGCTGTTTCCGAGATCCCCGAAATAAATATACAACAGTTGCTCATTTAAAGATTATTAGATTAGAAAGATAGATGAAACGAGTAGATATATGTGACCAGGGCTCGAAGGCGGTACCTATTTTGCAAAAACCCCGAAATAGCCCAATATTTTGAGTTATTTTATGCTTTTTATGTAGAGCTCAGTAATGTATTTTAGTCATGTTTTCGTATTATTAGATTGTCTTGTCTGGTTAAAAAACGAAATAATAAACCAAAGAACGATAAGAACGGAAAGAATACCGGTATTTTTGTATGGAGCAAATACCGGTTTCCGAGCCCTGTATGTGACTATATAAAACTTTTTCATCACACTTGCTCGAAAATGGTGTCATTACACGTAGGTTCTGCGGGCCGTAAATGGCCTATTACGCCCTAGGGCGTAATGGTTTTCTTTTTAAATTTGAAACGCTGGTTTTGTTTTACTCTTATTTGTCATGTTCAAAGGAAACGCCAACTTACTTTTTTAACTTTTACACTGAAATATTTATTTAAAGATAACTGTTATTGCAAATACATGTAAACACATATTTCGGTAACATTAATTAAATGTTTAAATAATGTATTTATTTATTTTGCAAATATAAAATCAACTAAAATGGCCGTTACCGCTATGGTTTCCGAACGTGACTTGACTTTGTCTATGACTTTGACATATGTCACTAATGTCACTGTCTGTTTTAATATTTTCTTGTCATACTGGGGCGATTAGTAAGGTTATTTTATGAAGATTTCCTCACAAGTGTGATGAAAAACATTGTGTGTGCCACGGGCGGTAAAGGAATTACAAACTCGTGTTATTAAAGCCCTCGGTTTCACCTCGGGCTTATAACAAACACTCGTTTGTAATTCCTTACTTACCGCCCTAGATACACAATGTACTATTTCATCACACTTGCTCGAAAATGGTGTCGTTACACGTAGGTTTTGCGGACCGTAAATGACCTATTACGCCCTAGGGCGTAATGGTTTTCTTTTTAAATTTGAAACGCTGGTTCTGTTTTACTCTTATTTGTCATGTTCAAAGGAAACGCCAACTTACTTTTTTAACTTTTATTACTGAAATATTTGTTTAAAGAGAACTGTTATTGCAAATACATGTAAACACATATTTCTGTAACATTAATTAAATGTTCAAATAGTGTATTTCAGTATTTTGCAAATATAAAATCAACCATTTTAAGTCTTTACCGCTATGGTTTCCGGACGTGACTTGACATTCGCATTGTTTATGGATATTTCACTAATGTCACTGTCAGTTTTACAATTTTATTTAGGTTAAGTAAGGTTATTTTATACAGATTTCCTCACAAGTGTGATGAAAAACATTGTGTGTGCCACGGGTGGTAAAGGAATTACAAACTCGTGTTATTAAAGCCCTCGGCTTCGCCTCGGCCTTGTAACAAACACTCGTTTGTAATTTCTTACTTACAGCCCTTGATACACAATGTACTATTTTTGTCGTCTTGATAATACGTTACGGGTATAAACTTAAAGCGCGTATGAATGAATTTCCCTATCAGTCCGATCATTCAATAAAATGGAATTGTAAACTTGATTTCAACGTATTCCTGATACTCCCACGTAACGTATTGAGATCAGATCGGTACTGAGATTCTACCGGGATAGGATGTTTAAAGTTTTGTCGTAACGTCTGTAAATTAACCTTTGGTAACAAAACAAAAAGAAAGAGTGCTTGGAACTATGTGAGTCTTACTAAGTAACTTTATCCCATGAAAAATAAATATAGTTACAAGTATCCGTGAAAGTCAATTATGCAGGTACAGTCACCCGCAATAACATAAATGATGAAACGGATTATGCAATAATATCTGATATAACTCTATTAATTCACTAGGGATGTAACGATACCGATAGCGATATATCGGTATCGCGTGGCTCTTATTTTAAGGGGATTAGATATACATATACGTATAAATGCATTATACACTCTTTGTTGATATTTCCTAACATATTGAGGCATGTACGTACGTACGTTTATCTGCGCAAATGTGATCAATCAAACGAAAAAACCCTTTTTTATACCATAGGTAAAACCTTCTATCTGCCGAACGAGAAGCAACCCTATCTCAAAGGGTCAAGGATCGATATCCAACGTCACGCGTCGGGCTTAAGAAAACGGTCACTAGCAAAAAATATTTTTATGAATATGTATATGTAGTTATGTTTATATCGGGGACTAAAATTATTTATGGACAGCATATTATTCAATTTACTACATTTTCGGATGGTATATTCCAGTAAAGATGTAGTTTGGAACCAAAAACCTATAAGTATTTTAACTGCGAATATCACTTACTACCTCAACCTATAGGAATCTAGAAGTCCGAAATTTTGTACATGCAACTTTAGAAATATGTTTTACACTTTTCGGCCTTATTTCGTTGGAATAAGGTCGAAAAGTGTAAACATTTATCTGACGTCGACGTTTGAAACTGTACTTAGATGACGTAGGAATAATATCACAAAAACGGGGATTTGATCAAACTGCTAAGGGATCAGTACTAGGGAAAGCAATGAACGGTCAAATTTTATAACCGGTTTTGAACCGAAGTGATATCAAAAACTTGGTTAACCCGTTAAAAACCGGTTTTATCGGTTTTTATCAATTTTTGTAGTGTTCGTGCGTGTATGTGAATAAAACTTACTTTAAAATATCACTTAGCTAATTTATAAACAAAATCAACGTCAATGAAGAAAAAAGCACCTTGTATAGCTCCACTACACGATGGGTCATCTTCCTGGACCACTGCGATATGGGCCAGCGTGTAGAGACTAGTGGCGTCGGATGGCTTATGGTGTATGGGCGTGGGATGGCCGCGGTGTCGGTTTTTCGTCCGCACATCAAAGGTACACAAAAGGTCACAATTGATCGTCGCCATCGTGTAGTTGCGACATAGCCATCTTGCTGGGCCAGCAATGGAAATCGGATGGTCCATCGTGTAGAGGTAGCATGAGCCACTAAACACTCGCCAACATGTACACAAGTAGGGCCTGGTCACATGTTCACGCCACACAAAACACGTTGCCGTGCCGTGTATGGGCTTCCTACGCCTACCGACGTGGTAACGTCACAGAATAAGTATTATTTAATACTTTGCTTGTACAGAACTCGCACTGTCTAACAAAACCCACGTTCGAGTCACAAAAATGCGCCGAATCGTACCTTCTCGCTCTTACTCATAACGCGCGCTCTTTCTGGTCGCCACGCCCACTGCTAGGGTTGTCGACAAAAATAAACTTCTTATTACAGATTGTGTTTCATGTTAAATGTACTTATGGCGTTTATAATGGCATTTGATTTTATACATAGTCGAAATAATTTAGTATTTCAAGTTTCGAGTAGGTAAGGTATTGTTTTCCGTGGTGCACAGCAAAGATGTTTTATTATTATTTACCTATGGGTATTACAACCCAGTGCTTTCTACGTTGTATAATATAGGACTTAAAAGGAAAAAAAGATCGCACTTTCTTTTCAAAATTGAATGATTTTAAAATTAACAAAATCACTAGAATTTAATAATATTCATAAATTAACGTAAATGAACCAGATTTACCAATTATTCGCATCCTCCAGTAATGAAAAAAAACTTGCTCACAGGTTTCGCACACAGGCGCTGCCGGGGGTCGGCGCAGCCCTGGGCTTGCCTAATGCATAAGGCAAGGTAATAATAATTACCGCGAAACAAAATCGCGGAGTGACGTTAGCCTGGTAACGTGCGGCCCCGTCTTTTTTTCGCCGCCGCGCCGTTTCACCGCACGAGTTACTTACTGCATAAACGCCCCCGTTCACCCATAATTCATTATGCTTGTGCTTCAGGGCGCTTGAAAAGCATGTAAAAGAAGCATAAAAGCTTGTATGTTGCTATGCCGGGGGCCTAGCGGGTATACTGTCGGCATTACGAGTAACAAGGCACGGTCCTTCCTGGTGGGGCTCCTCGTTGCAGTACAAAACGCCCCAGGCGTGTTGTAGTGTGTAGGCCTTTAAGGTACCCGGGATATAACTGAAATGAATGGAATATGGATGCAGTAGGTACCTGATTAAGGATTTTGATTTTCACGTATGACATACCTGAAACAAATAATACAATTGTAGTGTATTCTAATATTAGCATAATATTCTAGATGGTGTGCATAATAGTACATTACACAACTAGGGTGGTAAAACTAAGAAAGGCCGAGGTCTACTAGGCCAAAATAAGTTAACTGTAGTTCTAAGCTTGTAGATGTTTTCATAGCTTCATAGTCATAATGATAGTCAAAGGCGTCGCTGTCAAATAAACACGTAACTGCGTTTCACACTTAGCGCCAGGTAAATATTCGCTGCTGCTGCCCGGCCAAACGAAACGCAACCCTATGTCTATCCCAGCACTGTTCTACAAACATGCTTGAATAACATTGTGAGTGCACTATTAATGAAAAGAGTGGCAAAGGAAAATGAACTCTGTCACCTTAACTTTAAAGTTCATTGGCATGGAGGAAAGACGGTAGACTTTCTTTAGAATTGCTTTAAAGAGGCGTGGACTGGGCTGGCCGAGTATCAGCCTTGTGGACAGGGATGTAAGATGCAGATTTTAATGGGGTGAACTGCATTTGAATTGTAATTGGTTTAGGGTTCACTGAAACGCAGGAGCTTATGAAAATATACATTTTTACGGAGCTTTAGGTAGTTGTACACCTATATTAGTAGTTAAAATGGATTGCTTAGAAGTAAGGATTTTTCACTGAACAAATTGGAGGTATATATTTTTCTTATTTTTTATCGTTGCCTTAGTTAAAATTTGCTTTTTGTATTAAGAACAAGCTAAAATAAACCAAAATAAAACGTCTAAAAATCCGGACTCGTTAAAACTGCATTCTGTAACAAATGGGACCAACCTCGAAGGAACCTACCCGTTCAATTAAAATATCGATTCGAACCTTGTGGAATTCCGTGGTAACAAAGTTTAAAAAAATACGTCCTACCTAGAGAACCTTTTTTGTGAAGTCGGTTAAAAAAGTGCGGAACTCTCAATTTTCAACTCTATTACAATCCTGCCCGGTAAAAGTATCAAAAGTACAGTTGAACAAGCTAACTGTAATTGACGTGGGCCGTCGCTGGCGGTACAATCTCAATTACTGCTGACTTCACTAAATAGGACCTAAACTGAAATCTGTTGATAAAATGTTTACCGATTTCTACTTAATATTGTTCAAGCTAGAACATTTTGAACCGACGTCAAAATATAGGTTCTCGGATCGTCGATTTTTCTGATGGAACTAATAATAATGGTTTTTCTCAAACATGGCATGAAATGTTGACATTACATGCCTAAAAATAGCCTACCTCGTTTCCGGTGTGGCTTGACACTTGGCACGTAATGGAATTTCATACTTACATTATATTGTATTTGTATTTTTTTTTTAATTTCCATTCCACATTTATTTGGGCCACGAATCACGGCATTCAGCCATTAAAAAAAAAAAACAAAAAACGATGTTTGCTATATTTTGCAGTTTTATTTATTTCAAATTGAACATAACAAATAACACATTATAAACAATTTTAAATTGCAATTTTAACTACACGAATACACATTTAAAATAATTTCATCTAAATATTCGCGGTAAAAATGTGAACTGAAACAGCTTTTGCATTGTCTTTGGATATAATATGTTACTAATGTCACTTTTGACAGAGAGCTTGTGTTATAAAATATTAAGTAAGGTTATTATAGTAAGTTTATTTATTTCATTGCATATTTGAGAAAAGCACTATACATACCTCGGCGGGAAATGGGGTTGCCAGCCTCGTAACTATATGTACTCGGCCGGCAACCCCTTACTTCCCGGCCTCTGCAGTAATGTACTATTTCTTTGGTGTAGTGGAATACAGAATACAATTAGCAAAAACGCGACTTCGATAATGTTTGATTGACACAACATTTCTAAATGAAATTAAATAAAATATCGTCTGCATACTGCATGCATTGACGTATACAAAGGACAGGGCTAAGCGAGCGCGCAGCGCAGACGGTTCCAACGCTTTGGCGGTAAAAATACCGCCAAATCAGTACCAGTCGGCAGTGCGACATGCAGCGCGTGCACTGCGCAGCTGGTCTTTAGAGCTGCCTTTTTTTGCTACGGGGAAAATAGTTCCGGACAGTTCGGATGGGCCTATACTTAAGCCTTGATCACACGTACCGAGCAAACAGATTACTGCATGCTATTAAACCACGATAATTGATTGTAGTGAACTCGACGGTAACGCAAGGATAACGTCAATATTAAGTTAAATGTGTTAGATAATGGGAATGTTATCTAATGTTGAATTTTACACCATAATATGTGACGTTCCGCAGGTAAAGGTACCTTATGGCGGGTAGGCGCTTACGCTGTTATTAACGGCACTCCTATATTAATTTGATGCTACACGACGTAAGTGCCGACCCTCCATAAGGTACCTTTTCCTGCGGAACGTCACATATAGTCACATGGATTGGAAAATACTAAATTATCATAAGAATTCGTTTAAGCACGCTTAAACGCACGTTTTTGCAACACTAGCAATTTCCTTTTTTTTTATAAACACTATTAATACGAGCGTAGAAACAAATTGTAACCCAAGCAGTATACCTCACCGCGACATTTGACAATACCTTTAACATTTAAATACAGAGGGGAGATGAAAGTGGCCTACAATTGAAATTCTACGGCAAATAAATTAAATGATATCTGTTTCAACGGGTAAGGGTCGGGTTGCATAAAGTTTAAGGTCATATTTTTGATAGGCATACGTGGATTTGTCATACTCATCATTACACATAACTGTAAATAGTCATACATGTATGCGCATAACGTTTTTAATCATAATGTTTAAGAACATACTGTGTAATGGGCATAAATTAGATGCGCATAAAAAAAATTAAGCATACTTTATAATGGACATAAATTGGTTGTTCATAAAACAATTTAATCATACTGTATAAACGCATAAACTGCAAAACGCGTAAGCCTGTTTTTCTTAGTAGTTACTTTGCTTTATTCACAACCTTGCTATTACAGTTTTTTTCACACCTCCTATTCAAAAAAAAAGTATTTTGCTCCCTCATAAGAGGGATCAAAGTGATACTTTTCTGTTCAAGGACAACAGAGTATTTTTAGTTTGAACCTACTTAGAATATGCCATACCATATACAGCTTTATTAGTATATTACACACAGAGGGCGGTATAATAAGGAATGGCACAAATCACAGGTGTTTGCGGTCCGAGCCGCAGGCGAGGGCCATAAATATAATATGGAAGTGGTAAATTCGTCCCGGCCGTAAAAAATAATAAACGTTTTATAAAATAATAAGAGACTATAAATTTAAAAATTCATTTTATTAAAAATGTGTGATGCTCTTTGGCTAACTATATATTTCGTTATTTGAATTTTCCTCATAGTCGGGTGTGAAAAGCAGTATGTGTCACAAGGTAGCAAAATTATTTTCACCACAGGCGTTAACACTTGAATCCCTCACTACGCTCCGGATTCAATGTACGCCCTCGCCGTAAATATATCATTTTGCTCCCTTGTCAATCTACTATTTATCTTGGACAGTCAGTGGGGTATGTTGTGATCGCAAGATACCTAACACTCCTCCTCGCTTCGCTCGTCGTCGTACCTAAGTGTGACTCTGTCACAGTTTTTTTATCTTGGACAGTAAGTTAGGTATGTTGTGATCGCAAGATACCTAACACTCCTCCTCGCTTCGCTCATCGTCGTACTTAACTGTGACTCTGTGTTTTTTTACCATTTTGGTACGGAACCCTAAAAAGGAATGATTAAGATCGATGATAGGGCTGTTAGGCCGTATCTAAGACTAGGTATTGTAAATCCAGCACGGAAGTAAATAGGTGCTTGTAAATTAAATGGTGTGATAATTTACATGCTCTTGAATGTAAGCTCATTGTTGCTCATTGAATTAGATCCAGCCTGTGATCTAATCAAGCACCTGTGCTAAGTGCCTGTATTGCGATAATCAGGTTTCCGGACAGACGGACGGAACATGATTAGCGACGGATGCTGTAACGCGGTCAGATCCACTGGGAGATGAGAAACGACTGGCTTTGTGTTTGACTTTCTGACTCATGGAAATAACAAAGATAAATTCGTTGTGAGCTTAAATATTCGGTATTTAGTAATTTTAAATATATTTTTGTTTATTTATTTAAACTTTATTGCACAAATGGTGGATTTAATGCAGTAGGTATCTTATACCGCACCTAAAATGTCTCTATTTAAAGTAATGGTAGACCGGTAGATATTAAGTCCGCCAATTTTACTTTCTTCTACTGTTCCATAATAATATAATAATAATAATATTCTTTATTTAATAGGATTTACAATTACATTAGTAACCTAGCCCTATAGTACATTACTCGTACAAAACTAGGGTGGCAAAACAAAAAGAGGCCGAGATCGCAGATGTTTGCGGCCCGAGCTGCAAGCGAGGGACATAAATATGCGATCGAGGGCTTTATTACCTCCCGTGTTGTGTACATCATTTTATGTCTGTCTACACTTGGCCAGAAAGTGGAAAAGGCCACTTTATGGCCAGGTGTGGCATAATAGTACATTACTGCAGAGGCCGGGAAGTGAGGGGTTGCCGGCCGAGTTCATATAGCTGGCCGAGCGAAGCGACGCCAGATAGTTACGAGGCCGGCAACCCCATTTCCCGCCGAGGTATGTATAGTGCTTTTCTCAAATATGCAATGAAATAAATAAACTTACTAATATCCTTGCTTACCCTAAATATTATTTTATCAGAAACTTTCTATCAGAAAGTGACGTTAGTGACATATTATATCCATAGACAATGCAAATGTCAGGTCACGTTCGGAAACCATATACAACCAAAAGCTGTTTCAGTTTACATTTTTACCGCGAATATTTAGATGAAATATTTTAAATGTGTATTCTCGTGGTTTAGTTTGCAATTTATAATAATTGGAAACTGTTTATAATGTGTTATTTGTTACGTTCATGTCAATTTTAAATGAAAAAAACTGCAAAATATAGCAAAAATGGTTTTTGTTTTTTTAATGGCTGAATGCCGTGATGCTGTGGCCCAAACAAATGTGGAATGGAAATTTCAAAAAAATACATTGCCGGCCTAGGCCGGCAATGTAAGTGTGAAATTCCATTACGTGCCAAGTGTCAAGCCGCACCGGAAACGAGGTACTTTGCGGCCTATTTTTAGGCACGTAATGTCAACATTTCATGCCATGTTTGAGAAAAAATATTTTTATTATCATATTATTTAACTGGATTAAATTACAAACTGGGCTACTCATTTAATTTGGGCAACCCAAAACTTAAAGCAGACACACACAGATGGCAGTCAAATCTCTCTGCTAATGCGTTTAGGATACTAATAAATAAATAAAGTCAAAATATAAATAATAAAGTCTATACAAATACCTACAAAGATATGCAAGCTTAACCAATCATTGACGACCAGTACGCTTATGATGCTACGATTTGCCACGCGATAAATAAGTGATAAAGCATCCGTCACTCTCACACTACAGGGTGTTTGTTACATTGAACTTAATACAAATTAAGCAATTCCGGCTGAGTTAACGACAGAGAACAAAATGCACGAACTGAGTTAATAAAACACGTCGTAATTAACTTTTGCTAGTTTGCTAACAAGATATAGAAATAAAAGTATCGTCGTAATGGTTACCGTAATCATGACGTCACGCGTACCTGACCTGTTTGTTTTCTTTTATGACAAATAACTTCAATAATGTGTGAGAATGCATTTTATTCATAAATTATCGGCCTAGATAAGATAAAAGGTTCACAAAAAAATTAGATTCAAACTTTTTTCTCTTAACTCTTTAAGTAGGGTAACCACGAGGAGAAAAAAAAACATGAATAATTAAAATAGTGATATTAATTAATTAAGCTGACTTTAACAACACGAGTCCTAGCAGAGGGTTTTAGCATCAGGGAGATGAGTTTATAAAACATGAGTTGTATTACGTTCAATGTAACAGCTTGTATATATGTCGCCGCCAACTAGCTTAATTAGCGATTTAGTTAACTGCCTAGCCTTTTCATTTAAATTTTAGGTTAGGTTTGTTAGTTAGCTTGTGTCCCTCAGAGCCGAAATAGAAGCCCCGCGTAGCGGGGCTTCGTCGACCTGCTGGCGGGTCATAATTTAGTGAAAATGCATTTGCATTTAACCAAATGGCTGATTAAACCAGTTGGCTGCGACATATTGTCACCCTGTATCCCGCCCGGTTATATTTGAGGATACAGTGTGAACATAATTGTGGAAAGATGAAAAAAAACTATGAACTCACCTTTCAATAAAAAAAAACAAACAATATTAAGTAGTGCTACGTACAGGACCCTTCAGTAGTTCAGGCTAACAGAAGGAGAATAAGGAAAGTCAGTTAGTGTATGACAAATTTATTTTTATTTTTCACTCGCTTGCGGCCTCACAGTACAAATTCAGCGTTTCCTTAGCACTACCTATTGTGCTCAGTTGGTAGAGCGGGGTCTTAAAGCCTAGGTTCTTCTAGTAGTGAGGTCACAGGCTAGTATAAATGTTAGTGCCTAAAGTTACACTGCCATCAGTTAAATTTAAACTAATCTCCTAACAATGACTTAATAAATTTTGAAGTCACCAACCTCGAGACTGCAGACTCTCATCGACACACCTTCTTACAGCAGTTCTGATGCCGGCAACAGCAACAGCAGGCTCCGGATGTTAGTGACCCGTAGTGTGCATGAGGACTATTCCGACGAGAGCGCTACAGCCCATGGGATTTATAGGTGAGGTGTGAATTAATACAAAACCATGTTCCTTTTGAAATATCCCGAAATTAGAAATTGAATTTGAATTTAGAAAATTAGAAATTAGAAAAAATTAGAAACAATTAAGAAAAACCCATCTTCAGCTGGAATAGAACAAATTGCTTAGGTACATTAGTATGCTAAAGTATGTGTTTTTTTCCACAGCTTAGAAGAAGACTGAAATTATGGTTATTCTCACCAGACAGAAGAGTTATATCCTCATAGCTCTGCGAAGCCCGCCACCCTTCATGAAGATGCCCCCGGAGGGCTAACTGTAACAAGACCTTTCAGTGAATGGGGTGCCTCATAGCCAGATGAGTTAACCTTAAAGAAATGCTACTCACAATTACTTCATGATGAAAATTAGGACTGCCTCAGCCGCGCCATATTTGTAGCCACCAAGGAGAACACAAACATCAGGAGTTGCTCCCTTCACGGCCCAGATGCAAAAAGCTTTTAAAGAGCTCCAGCCAGTATAGCTAGACCTCCTCTCTTTCAAAGATCATTTCCAACCAAATTGTGTTTCCACTAAGGACCTCAATTTCTCCCTAATTGATTTGGAAATCTAAAGAATTTCAATCCTATTAATTAAGAAATAACATTTAGTGATCAGAATATTTAACTATATTTACTTGTCCATTATATTCAAATTAGTTTATATTTTTATACTTTTAATATCTTATTATAATAAATGTTATTCCCCAATTTGCATTACAAATTTACCCTATAAATCTATTTATATGACATATAGCAACATCAGTATGTTGTATGTCAAGAATCTCTCAAATATGACACTAGACAGTTGTAGCAATGTTGCTAGACGAAAATAATTCTAACGAAGCTGTTCGAGACAGTTGTAAAACCTTTCTCTTGAACATAAAATTAAATTTGTCATATTTAAACCTACAATTAAATGCAAAAAACACAGCGTGACAATACCCCTCTCCCCGGTGAAAAGGTTTACCGCAGGGAAACCGCTCGCTGCCCTCAGCGATGTCACTAAAATGGAAATATCAAAAAAAACCGAAAATCCCAAAACCCGTACAAGAATATATCTATCGATAGACTACTGTTACACAAAAAAATTAGGTATAATATATAACTCAGAAATATTATGAACGAAATTGTTGTTGCGGATTCGAGAGAAAATACTACAGCCAAACCGTTAACTTAAACCCCCAAGTTTTATAAAAGTGCTTCTAACCTATCCCCCCAGAAATAATACCAATCTACGATTCTATCTATTTATGTACGTATTCAACGAAAAAAAACTCCCTACTTCCCGAATATCCTAGACTTTCCCCTTTCAAACTATATCTCGAAATCTCGAACCCACGCCAACAACTACCTATACTAATTAAAAAAAATAAAATAATAAACTGTCAGCCTTGCTGACGAACCCAACACCAAAACTTATCAAAATAAGGTCGGAAGGAACCCAATTGAACCAAAATACTCCTTCCCACCATCAAAATCCAACACAACCAGTAACCAGTCCTTAACCTTTTCGGCACAACAAAGCGTTGTGTCGAGAAGGTTAATGCCAACTGCCAGGACAGATGATCAGCATTCTTTAAAATATATCTCCGCTAGACCGGGCAAAAGTCAATCCAAGTGATCTAATCGATCAAAATATCTAGTATAGTCAGTAGCAACTAGACTATATACTAACCTTCACAATCCAAATCGAATACAACATCGAAAATGATCAAACTATTTATTGGTACCAATATCAAAACAAAACTCAAACACAGTATATAGTTTGATAAACTAAATATCTCGGACCTGATATGTTCACTACCAAAATTGTCCGAGGAAAAACCAAAATCGGAAATAATACTGCGCAACAAAATATGCCTCCACACATGTACAGAAAACCGCGGAAAAAAAATGTGTGGTATGCATCTACAGTATAACGGAAACGAAAATATATTTAACGTGTTTACGCACGACTTAAAAAATATATACGCACATAAAGACTAACTTTTGGATGATATTATGATTAAGATTTGTCGTCTCAAATATTCATACCATGCAAATACCTACCATTCTTCCTCACACATACTAAGTAGTGAAACAGTCTGCGCTGTTCACCACGAACCTTATAACTTGTGATTAAATATGACTCTGCAGTATTTAACACTAATTACCGACAACCTATAAACTTGTAAATGTTACAAGACCGTTGTTAAGTCAACAGTGGCGGTGCGGCGAGCAACCACAGTATGCGGGCCGCACGTCCACTGATCACAAAATCAGCAGCCGTACTCTATGCTTTTAGGTCTTTTATGTGCCATGAACCTATAGGATGTCCGTCCATCCTCTCCAGTTCATAAACTAAAGGAGATAAAACCGCTTTTACCCTACACTTCTCGTATTTGGGTGCGAGTTTTGCCATTTTGTACTTCAACGCATCGCTTTGTACGTATGAACGTTTCCATACAATATCTCCTACCGAAAATTGCGCTGAACGTCTTCTTAAATTATAATGCCTAGAGCTGGTTTCATGTGCCTTCAATAAGCGTAACCTAACTTGGTGGAAAATTTCTTTTAAGCAACCAAATTCGCCAGCGTATTCCTCTCTAGGAATAGCTGCAGAGTAATCTTGATCTGAGTCTTTATAGAACGAACCGTTAATGACCGGCTCTCTAGCGTGTACCAAAAAGAAAGGAGAAAACCCCGTGGATTCATTTACTGCACTGTTTATTGCAAACCTAATTTGGTGCAGTTTTTCATCCCATGTCCGGTGATTGTCCTCTACGTACGACGCTACGGCTGTCATCACCGTTTTATTGTAACGTTCGACTAAATTTACCTGCGGCGTATATCGTGGGCCATAAAATACTTTAGGTACATTGTAACGCGTCATTAACTGCTTAAACTCTGATCCCGTGAATTGAACCCCATTGTCGGTAATTACGGTCTCAGGAACGCCATGTTCTAAGATAACATGGTTCTCAAAATGCTTCGCCACCAACGCACTGGTTGCGCGGCGTAGTGGAAACAGCAGCGTGTACTTAGAAAAGCAACATGTAACCACGAACAAAAATGTAAATCCTTGTCGAGAGCGTGGGAGTGGACCAACCAGATCGATGCTAACTACTTGCATTGGACGATGACATACCTTTGGCTGACCCATCAAACCAGGCGTCAATTTTTGTGAGTGCTTATAGGCTGCACAGGTATCGCATGCCTTCACAAACTCAACTACGTCCTTATACATACCAGGCCAAAAGTATGTCAACGCCAACCGCCGATGAGTTTTATAAACCCCTAAATGCGCAGCCGTCGGTTCGCAATGGTTCTCTTGCAAAATTCTCTTTCGATCCCCCTTACGTACCACCTCCTTCCAATCAAACTCTCGCAACAAGTTATACTTGCTCTTGCAAAAACGAAATAGCTTCCCTTCCCTAACACAAAAATTCGGAAAGTTAGCAGGGTAAGCTTTACAACCGTTCAGCGTTCTATCAAACCATTCATCGTTCACGTCGTCTCTCACAGTCACGTTCACCGCGTCGACTTTCATGAGTCTGGACAATGCATCAGGCACGACGTTGTCGGAGCCCTTCCTGTGCTCAATATCAAAATTAAATTGAGACAGTCGGCAACCCCAACGCGCTAACCTGCCTGATGGATTTTCCAGCTTCATGAACCAACGCAATGAGACGTGGTCCGTAATCACCTTAAAGCGACGTGAACCCAAATACGCTTGAAACTTCTCGACAGAGAAAATCACCGCAAGAGCCTCCCGTTCCGTAGCACTATAATTGCGCTCACTCTTGTTTAGAGAGCGGCTGACGTACGCAATAGGATGCTCTTGACCGTCTATCGTCTGTGAGAGCATTCCGCCAATACCATATGAAGAAGCGTCGCAGTGTACAGCAAACGGTTTATCAAAATCCGGAACAGCTAAAATTGGTGCTGACACTAACGCATTCTTCAATGTATTAAAGGCGTTATCGGCCTCTACAGACCAACAGAAGGTCGGTGCATTCTTTCCCTTCGAGGTCAATCTATTTAAGGGAGCGGCTATGGTCGAAAAATCCCGGATAAAACGACGGTACCACGAGCACGTTCCCAAAAATATTTTCACCTCCCGAGACGTCGTAGGAATTGGAAAGTTCAAGATGGCAGAAATCTTCTGAGGATCCGTCCTCAAACCAAACTCGTCGACGACGTACCCCAGGTACTTAATGGACTGTCTAAAGAAGTTAGACTTCGCAAAATTGATAGTTAAATTTGCCATCTTCAATCTTTCCAACACACGATTTAAAAGCACTAAGTGCGTCTGAAAATCCGAAGAACATATGACGATATCGTCTATGTAACAGTATACCATGCCGTTTTCTATGTCGCTGGTTAGATTGTGGTCAATTAGCCTATCCATAAGACGTTGTTGTCTAGCCGGCGCACCCGAAATTCCAAACGGCATGACGCAAAATTTAAATAAACCACGACCAGGTACCGTAAAACTGGTTTTCTCCTGCGAGCTCTGTTGCAGAGGAATCTGCCAGAAGGAAGAGCTAAGATCGATAGACGAAAGGTACTTCGCTTCCTTTAAACTATCTAAAATCTGCGGAATATAAGGAATGGAATACGAATCACCCTTCGTCACCGCATTTAATTTCCTACAATCCAGGCAAAATCGCCAATCCCCGTTTGCTTTCTGCACTAGCAGCGCTGGATTGTTCCAAGGACTTTCGCAAGGAGTAACTACACCTAACTGCAACATACGATCGAGTTCGGAGCTCAAAATCGCCCTCTTTTCAGGAGATAGTGGATACTGTTTGGTCTTAATAGGTAAGGCGTCGCCAGTGTCAATGACATGCTCAATTAAGGACGTCCTACCTAACCCTTTCTCTTCGAACGAGATATCCCTAAACTTCCCTACTACGGCACTAGCAAGCTCTTGCTGCGTTAAAGTTAAATGCTCATACGACTGTATGGTATGTACCTGTTTAGAACCAACACTGTTACATCTCTCAAAATATTTCTCCGGAGCTTTAATATATGCTATGTTGTCAAATATTTCTGGCGCCAAGCGAAAAGCGTGCCAAAAATTTACCCCTAAAATAACTTCCGTAACAATATTGGGTATAACAAAAAACTTAAGCACGTGTGTAACATCCTTAAATGTTACCGGAATAAACATATAACCAATTGAGTCTACTTGAACGCCATTTGCAACACTGCACGAAATTGTTTCGGTTTTATGCAACTCGAAACCGAATTTAACAAAATCCTCGTGGGCATTTTTCCCAATTAAAGATAAGGAAGATGCTGAGTCTAAAAGTCCAAAAATCTCAAAATCACATACTTTTAATTTCAAATACGGCCGTATGTCATCTTTATTTGGTGAAAACAGAACCGAAGCAATTGAATCATAATTAAAAAACGTCTTCATTGATTCATCAAAATTGCCGTTAAATTGATCGCTACGATTCTGGCTAACTAGTTTTTTGACGTTGGTGAAACTTTGTGTGAGGTATCCGAACGTTTCTTACAAGTGTCACAATTTGCTATGACAACTCCATATTTTCCGCATCCAGTACAAATGTTATTCTTCTGTGGCTTTCCCCTACAGAAACTAAAGTTATGATTAGTACCACCACATTTATAACAAACCGGGACATTCCGAGAATTCGGTACATGTGTGGACCTGTTGTTAGAATACTGACGAACGTTGCTGTTATTACCTGTTGATTGTTGACTAAAAGTCGGCACCTGACGACCAGAATTGTTTGAGAGCCGCTGTTGTGCAAGGACATTTACTGCATTTACTTGTTTTTGCTTTGATTTGTACGCGAAATCACTGCTGAGCGTATTACAAGAACTCTTAGACGGCTCAACAAACAAGTCCGCCCGCTGGCGTGCTGCTTCCAATTTACGACAATGATCTTTTAAATCCGTAATAGAAGTTATATTAATCAAAGCAAGCTGTTGTGATAAGTTTGGTCTTATGTTGTGCAGTAATATTTCCAACCTAGCATCCTCTGACAGTGGAGTTTTAAGCCGAGAGAACAAACATGACATTATAGCAAAATAAATGTGGACTGGCTCGTCAACACCCTGAGTTCTCGACCTTATTTCTCCCATTAAACGATAATCGTAATCAACAGCATCAAATTCCGATAATAAATTTTGTTTCAATTCAATCCATGAAGAAACTTGGTCCTTAATACCTCTATACCACAACAATGCATTTCCAGAAAACAAAAGTGCTGCAGAACGAAATAATATCGCATCAGAAACACCAAAAGCTGATTTAAGTTCATCAACACGATCCAAGAATGATCTCAAGTCGCCGGAGCCCTCAAATTTCAAATTCCATTTAGCAATATTCATGTTACCAGAGCAAACAAGCTGAATATCCTTGTTTGAAGTCGGTTGGGAATTTGAAACACTGGCCTGAATATTTTCTACAGAACCCATAGACTGTTTAAAACCACCTAACTTTGAAAACAAAGATTCCAACTGAGATGTAAGGCCGGCCTTCAACGACAATGCCTCCGGATCATCCTCAGTCTGGACTCTCAAAAGTCTATGATACAAGTGATTCCCTAAGGCTTTACTACGACTTGAAGAGTGCCTGTCTTGCGTACGAGTGTACCTGTCAACACATGTGGATAGGTCTTTTAATTTTTCTGAAATAATTCCGAGCTCACTGTCGGTTTCAAAATCTGTCTCGATAATTGCTTCGGGTGGACATTCCAGAAGCAATTGCCTCAACTGTTTCCTCATACCATCCACAGTGCCTGCAGGTGTCTCAGATCTAATTGTGACTTCATAATTAAGCTCATCCTTCAACAAAGAATGAAATTGTAAGCTACGCTCCATTTTGAATTATCTAAAATAAATGTACTTAGTACTGATGGATGTGTAATCACAATAAACTACCACTCAGATATTATGAATCACCTGTGACCTAGTTAATACAATATTTTTAAATGAACTTGTTTTTACTTAATTTCCTTAACAAAATATGTCTGTTACTTAATTATCACTATAAAATGCACAAAAGGTAAGTATCAGAAAAAAAAAACAATCTGTCTGTGGTGTAAGTGTCTGAAAATAACAATATGTGGGAATGCTTTTGCCTAATAACAGTATTGTATATCAATCCCAATTTTTAAATCTTAATTAATGAATGGATATTTAGAATTGTTGAAAAACAATGTAATTAGGTATGATGTAAAATTGTTGTGTATTTTAAATTGGAATTGTTAAGTTTTACAATGTACCAAAACCAAAGCTTAAAAATCAAATCTAGAATTTCATGTGGTAATACTAAAACGTTGGTAATAAAATTAGCTTTTAAATGAACTTAAATCAAGTCTGAGACTTAAATACTATTTGTCTGAAATGCTTAACTGGACAATTGAAATAAATGTCTCTAAAATCACAACTAAATTAAATTTTAGTTTCAAAAGGTCTAAATTGTGATATATCAAGATCCAAAACTCAAAATAAAGTACTCAAAAGTAGTCGATTGAAAAAATTACACTTTCCTTTGAAAACGTCACTTGGTTATAACCTCTAAATAACGTGTTCACCAAAATTAGCTCCAAATATCAAGAAATACACAATATATGGATCAAATGGATCCCAAAACACAAAATATGTCTAAAAGAAATGTGTTGCACTATCGAAACACGAGGAACAAGGCTTGAAAAGTGGATTTCACCATGTAAGTATGAAATATTTTTACAACAATCGATTGGCAGTGTAATATATGCTCAAAACTAATGAAAGGTACTGAAATATACTGAATTTTCTCTAAAAGTTGGGCGCCAATGTCACCCTGTATCCCGCCCGGTTATATTTGAGGATACAGTGTGAACATAATTGTGGAAAGATGAAAAAAAACTATGAACTCACCTTTCAATAAAAAAAAACAAACAATATTAAGTAGTGCTACGTACAGGACCCTTCAGTAGTTCAGGCTAACAGAAGGAGAATAAGGAAAGTCAGTTAGTGTATGACAAATTTATTTTTATTTTTCACTCGCTTGCGGCCTCACAGTACAAATTCAGCGTTTCCTTAGCACTACCTATTGTGCTCAGTTGGTAGAGCGGGGTCTTAAAGCCTAGGTTCTTCTAGTAGTGAGGTCACAGGCTAGTATAAATGTTAGTGCCTAAAGTTACACTGCCATCAGTTAAATTTAAACTAATCTCCTAACAATGACTTAATAAATTTTGAAGTCACCAACCTCGAGACTGCAGACTCTCATCGACACACCTTCTTACAGCAGTTCTGATGCCGGCAACAGCAACAGCAGGCTCCGGATGTTAGTGACCCGTAGTGTGCATGAGGACTATTCCGACGAGAGCGCTACAGCCCATGGGATTTATAGGTGAGGTGTGAATTAATACAAAACCATGTTCCTTTTGAAATATCCCGAAATTAGAAATTGAATTTGAATTTAGAAAATTAGAAATTAGAAAAAATTAGAAACAATTAAGAAAAACCCATCTTCAGCTGGAATAGAACAAATTGCTTACATTAGTATGCTAAAGTATGTGTTTTTTTCCACCGCTTAGAAGAAGACTGAAATTATGGTTATTCTCACCAGACAGAAGAGTTATATCCTCATAGCTCTGCGAAGCCCGCCACCCTTCATGAAGATGCCCCCGGAGGGCTAACTGTAACAAGACCTTTCAGTGAATGGGGTGCCTCATAGCCAGATGAGTTAACCTTAAAGAAATGCTACTCACAATTACTTCATGATGAAAATTAGGACTGCCTCAGCCGCGCCATATTTGTAGCCACCAAGGAGAACACAAACATCAGGAGTTGCTCCCTTCACGGCCCAGATGCAAAAAGCTTTTAAAGAGCTCCAGCCAGTATAGCTAGACCTCCTCTCTTTCAAAGATCATTTCCAACCAAATTGTGTTTCCACTAAGGACCTCAATTTCTCCCTAATTGATTTGGAAATCTAAAGAATTTCAATCCTATTAATTAAGAAATAACATTTAGTGATCAGAATATTTAACTATATTTACTTGTCCATTATATTCAAATTAGTTTATATTTTTATACTTTTAATATCTTATTATAATAAATGTTATTCCCCAATTTGCATTACAAATTTACCCTATAAATCTATTTATATGACATATAGCAACATCAGTATGTTGTATGTCAAGAATCTCTCAAATATGACACTAGACAGTTGTAGCAATGTTGCTAGACGAAAATAATTCTAACGAAGCTGTTCGAGACAGTTGTAAAACCTTTCTCTTGAACATAAAATTAAATTTGTCATATTTAAACCTACAATTAAATGCAAAAAACACAGCGTGACAATATATATGTCAGAACGTGACGGATGCTTTATCATTTATTTGTCGAACGACAAAGCGTAGCATCATAAGCCTGCTGGTTAATGCTATCGAAAGTCGATTGAGGCAAAAAATGCGCGTTGTAAAAGTCATTGTTATAGTTCCTATGTTCGGCAGTGGACGTCTTCTGGTGGAAATGACGAATCATACAAAGTGTATGCCTGCCCTTAATAACTAGGCCAATCAACTATACCGGATGAAGAGCAGACGACGTAATATAATAACATTAATATATACGAGTATTGCGTCGTGTTCTTGATGAACCGTGGTCACCAGACATTTGAGTCATTCTTTTCTCTATCGACATTGAATGAATCCCATATAATCATCTTAATTACGAAACAAATTACACATCCTGTCATTTCGATAATTAATATTCTCATATTATATGGTGACTTTATTTCTATTGATATATGTATGTTGACTCGTTTCTTCAAACGCAACGTGACAGAGGCGTCATTTACACCTCCGTTACACGTTTTTAGTAGAGAGCCATTGTCAGTAAAAAAGAAGAACAACCCACTTACACTGTTCTATATATACCTGTAGCCGTCGAATGAAATATCATCATCATTTATTTTATTTAAGCCAACACCAGACCAGTCCGACTATACAAACGCCGCCCTGCATGTGCCTACAACACAACCCCGATAAATCCATCGCCAGAACCCAACTTAACCATTCACGACCACCTGGCAAAGTATAAAGAAGAACAAGTAGTCCAATTTCGGCCGTTTAGAAGCTCGCGACACATATTCACACAGATGCACGATAGCCTGCTACGCGTACGGAAAAAGCCGCTTTCTGGCCAAGTGTAGACATAAAACGGTACACAACACGGGAGGTAATAAAGAAAGCCCTCGATCACATATTTACGTCCCTCGCTTGCAGTTCGGGCCGCAAACATCTGCGATATCGACCTTTCTTTATTTTACCACCCTAGTTGTGTAAGTACTAATGAGCAGCGCTAAGTGAACCGCCGCGGGTGCCATAGTTCTGCCCGCCCGCGCCGCGTGCGCGCGCTCCGAACACTTGCGTCAGCTAACATCAGCCCTGAATATTTGCCAATATGCGTAGCCAGGGGAATTGTTATTTCAACAGTGACCCTAATATAAAAGTAAAATCGGTCTGCAAGGTCATCGGCCATTTGATTTCCTTAACCCTCATTTTCTTCCCCTTCCTTTCCTTTTCTTTTCCTTTCCTTTTGATTTCCTTAAGTAGATTTTTATTGTGTTCATAACCAAAACTGGCGTGGTTAGCCTATTGTAAATATACATAACTCATTTGAAACATATTGATTTTTCCATTATTATTGCCCTTGATCCTCGAAATGTTTTATCCTGTCCTATACATTTGAAAGTTAATAAAGATGTTTAGATATTTGTTACTCAATAACGCGGTAGGTAACAACGAAATGGATTGAGATGAAATGGCATATAAGTAGACCGATTCCTGAATTAAAACGTAAGGTACTTTTCATCCCGGTTAAGAGTTACCTTGGCTTATCCCCATGTATTTTTCTCGTTATCATTAACGGGAAAAACACACGTGAAAGTAAATGCTAGTGTATAAAAATAAAGCGATGAATAATGAAAAAAAGTAACCCATTTGATGATAATTGACTCTGTTTAAAACTAACGAACAAAATCTCTCTGCGACTCACGACTTTCAGCCCCCTCACAAAAATCATAACAATCCGGCCGGCGATTCCATAAGCATATTTCTCGAGTAAAAGCCAAGGCACAGTTAGAAGGAAGTGATAAAATAAAGCGGAATTCACATTAGCGTCAGAGCCGCTAGGCTACGAGCTGGAGCAGACGGGCGGGCGGCACTACTGATTTGAAATATTTTTACTACCAATTTACCCGCGGCTTCACCGGTGTTATTCCCGTTATTACCCCACGGGAACTCTTTACCTTTATATTTACCATTTACTAATTCCATGTATCAATCTAGGACTTGGTCTAATTGTATGCCAAATATCAGCTCAATTCATTCAGTTTTTGCTGCGTTATTTAGTAACAAACATCCAAACATCTAAATCTGGACATCCAAACATCTTCACAAACTATCACATCTATAATATATTAGTAGGATATGATAGTGGGAAGTAGGTTAGGATAGGATGGGACTAGTGAACCCGCTTGCGACTCAGTTCGCTGAGGAAAAGTTTATCTCTTTTTTGCTTCAGTTTAGTCAGGTAACGAGTATCATACCGGGGCCATGATGAAATAAAAATTCCGTACCTGAGAATCATAACACTGTAAGTTTTATTGTTTTCCATACTTACTTACAGTGTTATGCTTTTCAGGTAGGTACGGAATTATAATCGGCCCTTTCGGATCGGATTGGATTTTTTGAGTTTGAGACGATTTATAGCAGTGTTTTACCAAACAATAAAACACTTATTAAGCGAAATACCTTATTCGAAGCCTAATGTAAATATTTGAGAGTGGCAATACTGTTTGTTGTGACGAGACGGTTGCTGATTTGACTATACTCCCACTCCTTACCCCTCCACATTTCTCCCACCAGGTGACCCTGCCACGGTTTAGTCAAGCCGCGGCGGGTCCGTCATTGGATCTCAAATTTTATATTTTATATATATTTATAAAATGCAATGTACCACCTGATAATAAAATAAAATATTTAGAAGAATTATTCATCTTAGTGCTTGCAACACTGTTGAAATAAATAATGAAAAGTGAGGGTGGTACATTGCAAAGATTCTACCACCTGGCAGACATAAAAATATAGGCTTCGAATAAGGTATTTCGCTTAATAAGTGTTTTATTGTTTGGTAAAACACTGCTATTAAGCTTCTGTACCGTTATTCGAAGCCTAATGTAAATATTTGAGATCTGTCTGTTATCGCCTGGTGGCCAGACGTCAATGTGATTATACTTTTGTAATGCGTACAAGCGGTATAAGCGGTTATTATTATACGTATTACCGTATTTTTTGGGGAGTTTTTGATAATAAAGGTAATCAACAATAAAGGAGTGAAGTATATTGATTAAAAACACAGGTAGGTACAACAATATTTATTGCAATAAAGTGTACAGAGTAGCTGTAATCATTACCTAAAAATAAACGTTAGTAGTTACATGGATATCGTGTTATTATACATGATAGGAAATATGATTATCCAATTCATCATTTAGTGCACTACAATTTATAATTAGTACAAGAGGTAAATAAGTGAAGATATTTTAACATAATTATTATGTATTTGCATACGTGTTACAAAATAAATCTTTAAATCTCTAAGGCTGTGTTTTATTAACTAGTAATCTACCTTGCTTATACATTTGACTAATCAACTATAATCAATTTAACAATGGAGGTTAAATCATTTCAATTATCAATTGGAGTAAAGCTTCTTGTTACACTTGAAGCTGGTGCTAACTGCCTAATCTCTCTACAATAATAGTTTAAAAAAGTGTTCTGAGAGCGCCAGTTGCCGCGAGCTAGGATCTCGTCTAATGGGAAGTCTTGTACCCAGTTTTTTGAAGCTACTGCTGGACGTACGCTACCCGGGCTGGCCCGTATGCCTGCGTCCAGCAGCACTTGTGTAACCCAGTTCGCGACAACTGTTCGCGATGCCGGCTTTGGGGGCCCACAAGCTGTTATAAACAAATTATTAGATTTACAAACATTACGTCTTTCAGTTGACAGAGAGATAACTTTTTTAATCCAAAAAACAGGATCTAAATTCTTACAGTCATTATTCTGAAATAATCGCCATCCCGACTGTCTTTTTATAGCGGAGTCAGTCTTAGAACCGAAGATAGGCCAAAATGTAATGGAGTTTTCAGATATAACACAATTGTTGCTGTCTATAGATAGCAAAGTAAGATCGTGGACTCTGCGACCAGAACACAACAAAAGCAAAACGGACGCTCGCTTTGAACACTCGTAAAGGCTATTTTCATTAACAACACCGTTTTGTAAGCTGTTTACTAATACGTCAGTATCCCATATGGGAGCTTTGTCTACTTTAGGAGCTTTAATGGAAATAGCCTTTAATGCGTGCTTAACAAGAACATGAGAACCTAGGTTAACCTGCCTATCTGGGTCAGTTAGGGTGACAATTGCAGATTTGTAGACTAATATTGTGGAATATGATAAGCCTGATTTTTGATGTAAATCTATTAAAAACCTAGCTAAATCGGCCGCCGAGGGTTTAAAATGATCAACTTTGCTTTCTTTGGCCCATGAGTACCACCTATCCCAAGCAGGTTTGTATGTGTTTAACGTGGATTCCCGCCAGCTAGATCGTAACAGATTCTTTTGATCCTCTGACCAATTCCTTACGCTCTCTGCCCACCCCCACATATCCATACTTCCAGAGTTATGTCTTGGATTAGAGGAGGGGGCAGGCCTGTTACTGTATCGATCAGAACTTGATCTAGGTCTAGAATGGTGAATGGCGGGGCTCGGGCTCGGTTTTTGAGGTCGGGCCTCCAAAAAACCTTCGGCCATCGAGGAGCTACAATTATAAACATCCCTGTTGCTGTATTCATGTGTGCCAGTACACGAGGTATCAGAAATGGGGGTGGAAATAGCCAGGCTAACTGGTAATGCCATGTCTGACTGAATGCGTCGTGAAATTGGGCTTGACGATCTGTCACGTCTAGAGACACATAATTCGGCACTACGTGTGCCCTCGCTGACGCGAATAGGTCGATTATTGGTGTGCCCCATTTTGAAAATATTCTTTCTGTTATTGTGGGAAGAAGGTGCCATTCGGGGATGACAGATAGGCGAGAGAGCCGATCGGCTTCGCAATTGAACCTCCCGGGAAGATAGTGAATTTGGAAGTGTATGTTGTAATGGTCTACAAGCTGAAAAACCTGGTAACACAGGTTCATCAAAGCAGGAGACCGGGTCCCTCCCTCGTTCCTTAAGAAGGAAACCACAGTTTTGTTGTCGCTTTGTATCATGATTGAAGAGTTTGCTAGGTAGCGACAACGATCTTTTAAGGCATACAGAACTGCTAGCATTTCTCTCTGATTCGAATGGAGATTTGCTTCGCCACGAGACCATTCCCCCCATAATTTCATATTGTCCAGTTGGGCGCCCCAAGCTGTCATAGAGGCATCGGTTACTAGGTAATGACGAATCGGGGGATAATGAATCATGGAGTCGCTGTCGACGTTGTTTAGCCACCATGATGACTCCAGTAGCGCTTCCTGCGGGATCGGAAACCGACGATGAATGGGCTGCTTTAGCAGACTGTTGCAAAATATTAACAGAGCTCTGTGATTTAACCGTCCCCGCAGAACTGGGAAACTGGCAAAATTTATCGAGCCCACTATACTTTGAACTTCCTTTAGGTTCGCCGACCTGCGTTTTAGAAAGGTAGTTATTTTTTGTTTGAGGACCGAGCATTTGTTCGCCGGTAGACATTTCCTGTTGGCGTGAGGATCCCATACTATGCCTAGATACTCTATTCTTTTTTGAGGGGTTAGCACGGACTTGGCATAATTGACCTTCCAACCTAATCGTTCCAGAGTCTGAACAGTATCGAGGGCCTGTTTCCGTAGGACCCAAGGGTTTTGGTTGGCAAGAAGGAAATCGTCCAAGTAGACTATAATCCTGAACCCTTTTTCTCGTAGAGTTTGGGCAACCCAATGGGTCAGGGAGGCGAAGAGCTTCGGGGAACAAGCCAGGCCAAATGGCAGACAGGTCATCTGTAGCAGACGATCGTTGAATATCAGCCTGAGGAACCGTTTGTGATTCGTCGCGACTGGTAGATGGAAGTAGGCATCCGATAAGTCTATCTTTACTACCCAATCCAAAGGTTGTAAAAAGGCGGGAATTCGATGCATGTTTATTAATCTGAATTTCAGGATTGGAAGGTACAAATTTAGCCTTCGCAAATTGAAAATTGGTCGGGACGAACCGTCGCTCTTGGGGGTTAGAAACATTGGGGAGATAAAGCTGGGACCAGAGTCCGCAGGTTCCAACACCCCCATTTTTAATAATTTTCGTACGGCTTCCTCCATTTCGGTTGAGTATGGAGTTTGGAATCGGAAGTTTGGGAAATGAAGCGGGGGTTTTCTGTAAAAAGGGATTCGAAATCCTTGAATCAACTTTATTAGGCATGATGGGGCATTGAGAGACTCCCATTGGTCTACAAAGTACTTTAGCTGCCCTGCCTGAAAACATTTCGAGTCAGAACTTTCTTTTTGGGTTATAGTCCCTGCGCGGAACGTTCTGGCCGGCTGACAGACTCTGGTTTCGGGTATTGCTTTGCTGGAAGCTGTAAGGACCTTGAGGTCTCGACGCTGCGGTCCGTTGGCGAATTGCCTTCCCTTGGGGATTTGTAATTGGTCTAGTTGGGCGAAAAGTGTCGCGCCATGCAAAAGCCCAATTTTGATTGCCTTGCGCAGGCATAGGTAAGTAAGGCCTAGGCACAAAGAAGCCGGGTGGATCAAACGCGCCCTGCGCGGGCACTTTTTGAGCATAGTTTATCGCTTGGCTAGAGCCTGCTTGCGCAGCAGGTTTGTTTTGAGTTGCCGGTCGAATTGGCCAGAAACATTTCGAAATACCCTCGTGTTTTTCAATGGCCGTTGAAAAAGGTTCCTTTTGGAAAAGAAATTGCGAG
Source organism: Eudemis profundana (assembly GCA_947034925.1). Classification (NCBI taxonomy): domain Eukaryota; kingdom Metazoa; phylum Arthropoda; class Insecta; order Lepidoptera; family Tortricidae; genus Eudemis; species Eudemis profundana. The sequence goes on along the minus strand of OX344797.1, from coordinate 35,252,024 downwards.
CTTGGCGGGATCTTTCTTAAGGATTCTTTAAAGAACTTGTCTCTTACGGATCGGAGAACACTATCACGCCGCTGTTGAATAAGGTCAGCCCGGTGACCACATGCTAATTGTAATGCATCATTCGAGATTTTTTGGAATCTACCCTCTATGAAAAGTTCCCTAATTTTTTCTTGCAACGACTTTGGACTCAGGTCTGCGGTGGTCCGAGACCACGATACTAGGGATTCAAAGGCAGTCTCAGCAGCCTCGCCTTGTTTTATTAGTGCCTGCGTTATGGCCGCAAACCCGCGTTCGATCACGCTTAGGTTAGTAAATTTATCATAGGGTTTTATTTCGTCATTAGTTTCGAGATCATTAAAGGCTGGTTGGGAGCAATAAAGCTTTTGCACCTCAGAATATCTTACATTTGACCAATCTTCTGAATCAAAGTGCTGAACTGAATTTACAAGGTCAACGTGAGCCGGCAAGGATTTCGGGACAGAAGGCTCCTTCAGGACAGTATTTAACGAGAATTTTAACGTCGAAACGCTATCATTAGAGGCCGGAGCCGCTTCTTCTTCTGCCTCGTATAACTCGCCGCTCACGTTACCCTCTATTTCGTCTTCAAGATTAACGGATGGTGCCATGGGGCCCATCGATTGTAACAAATTGCTAATACAGTTTTGAATCTCGCTAACCTGGTTTGTTAACTGTGCCAGTGCCAAGTCATCGCTCCTTCGCTGCCGCTTCCTGTCGCGTCTGGATTTAGATTTTTTAGCTTTCCTTTTTAAGGTGGCCGGGTGCGACAGCGGCGGCTGTGATGAAGGCCCCGGAGTGGGTATAACCTCCTCTGCTGTATCCGTTGACGAGCTAGATGAACTGGAGCTCGTCATTTTACTCTGTAAAATAAACTTATATTAATAAAAGAAAATTTAACTCTCGAACGGTAACACCGTTATAGTTTGAAAAACGTTTTAATAAAATCAGCAAGACTTACAAATTCCTTGAATTTGTCTTGTCTACCGTACCGTACGTCTCGACAAACAAGACGCCAATGACGGACCCGCCGCGGCTTGACTAAACCGTGGCAGGGTCACCTGGTGGGAGAAATGTGGAGGGGTAAGGAGTGGGAGTATAGTCAAATCAGCAACCGTCTCGTCACAACAAACAGTATTGCCACTCTCAAATATTTACATTAGGCTTCGAATAACGGTACAGAAGCTTAATGTAATTATTATATTAAATAAAACAATAAAAACAAAATGGATTCATAAAATAACACCATTCAACTCATAAGTAACGTAATTTTTTTGTGACATTAGACACTTTTCTGCCCTTAAAATGTTGACGCACACTATTTTATAAGCAATTTCGTCTAAATCTCATCTTTTAGTCATTGTCATCGTGTTTCCTTTCCGGTAGTATCATAGAAATGATAGCTACAAAAAAAAACGAATTTAGATGAACCTATTTGATAAGAAATGCACGATTCGTAAAGAGACTTTTCATTTTAGTTTCATTTCATGCTGTTTTGTTTACAGATTAATTTTATACTAAATGCTGTTTGTGCATGCAGTTATCATTATCATTATCATTATCATACATGTACATATGTGCTGTGTGTGTATAACATAATAATCATACGAAAATAAAATATCCATCATAATATATAAAAAATCCCATCATAGGATCCTGATTTGATTTCTATGGGCTACTACCTCGAAGATAATACTCTTTCAAACAAAAGAAATGGAAACAGTCCATCCGTCTTCGAGTAATCGCGTAACAAATACACAAAAAATACAGACGAATTAAGATCCGTCATTCTTGTCCGTACTTCGTCAACATTTCATCTTCTCTTCTAGAGATAGTCAAAGTCCCTGTCTTGTCATATGTTTTCGGTGCTATCATAGAAATAGAAATGGTAGCTACAAAAATACCGCTCGTCTATTCCGACACCTTATTTGTAAATAGACAACTGTCAATGTTTATTCGATAGACTTTGTTTACTCGCCTAGGCCTTCATCACCGCACAAACTTATCAAAACATCTGATCGCGGCACCTCTTTTTCCAATTCTCAATGGCTCATACGCGGCGGCGGTGCTCGCTTTTTTTGACCACCCGCATACTTAACGTGGTAAATAGTGTAGGGAGCCGATTTCTGAATTTATTTAATCAGGTGTGTGCACGGTGCTTTATGGTAATGGCGACAGACAATTGGAATGAAAATGTAAGGTAATGACATGTATGGTGATGATATGACAAGTGTTCCTTTGTGAATGCATTTTTGAAATTAGAATACAGTCTGCAGCAACAGTAGCGAAAGTGCACTACTGGACCGAGCGAGTAGCTTGGGCAAAAATGCCGTGGCTTCGTCCGCGTTGTTTCCGTTTCTGTCCCAAGGGAACTATTTACCGGGATACAAAGTATCCTATGTTTCAAACCAGGACTTGGTCTACTTGCATGCCAAACTTCAGCTCAAGCCAACCAGCAGTTACCCCGTTATTTAGTAACAAACATCCAGACATCTAAACATCTAAGATGCAAACATCTTCACAAACTTTTGCATTTATAATACAGTCGAACCTGTTGTGTACATAATTTTATGTCTACACTTGGCCAAAAAGCGGCTTTTTCCGTACGCGCAGCTCGCTTGCAGCTCGGGCCGCAAACATCTGCGATCTTGGTCTTTCTTTGTATTACCACCCTACTTGTGTAATGTACTATTATCGATTGGGGTAATTCCATTTAAACGTAACGCGAGTGACGATTTCATTGCGTGTTTTCATCATTAGAGATACAAATTTAAGTGTCAGTATATTTATATGCATGATAAGTAACACTTCTTTAGAAATAAATTAACACCTTAATTTGCATTATGATTCGCCACGCAATAAAATCGTGACTCGCGTTACCTGTTACCGTGGATTGACCAATTCAGTTTTTGGAAATGTTTCACTCGCGACGTCTACAGCTCACATAGCTAGCTTTTGTTTGGCCAATAGATAATTAATTTATTATAGTACTTACTTAATATTTGTTCGGGAGTCAATCGTTCATAGTGAACTTGTTTATTAAAATAGGCATAAAAGCTAGTCAAGATATTTATAGTACCTAACTTTTTTCTTGCTGATATAGGTACTTACTTTTGCTGCTGACTGTACGAATAATTTTTGAATGGCGCAAATTTATTGAAATGAGTATAGTGATGCAGTTGACAATTATGTCAATAATTATTTAACATGCTTTTCAATACGTACGAGGAACTGTTTAAACTTGTATATGTAGTAAGAAAGGTATTGTTAGTTCCATGTGAATAGAATCGCTCGTTTCTACATACAAACTTAAAGAAATTTATGTATTGTACTTAAGAAATTTCATAAATTCATATTAATTAGAGTCTGTGCGGAAAGAGAATAGGATTTAAATTGGGGGGCGCTGTAATGCTTTTCTACCGTATGTATTTTCTGTTCTGTGGCCATGCTGGTTAGGTTAGTTCCGTTTTTCGCCACGCCTATTCTCTTTCCGCACAGACTCTAACAAGATCAATTTGGTTGAAATGGGTTTTATTTTATAACTTGATACATTTTATCTCAAGTTGATGTTGTTAATGTCGATTTTTAACTCTCTCTTTTCGAATCACCAGCAAAGCTTACGTGTCCGTCTGTCTGTTGTTCAGTTGGTGGCATCAGAGCTCAATAGGGAATATGCATGATCCCATCAAAAACATTACATGTAAAAAGATGCAAGTCTCGCAACGCAGTTCTTTTACAACAAAAAAGTTTTGAGATGTAATGTTAAACCAAGTCAGTACCGGCGGGGTGTCCACAGAACTCGATTCCCACCGACTTGCCTATTATTTAACCGCGGAGGAACATTTAATACTTCTCAAATAAAGAATCCTCCCTCCATGGGTAAGGGAAGCTTCGACGCCTGCCTTCGATCTTTCCTTTAATTATGTTAGTTATAAAAGCATCAAACAAATGTTACAGAACTTAAATTGCACAAATTGCACAAACAATATTGAATTGCACCCGATATAATGATGAATTGATGACTAAATAAAATTTCCAATTTGACAAAACACAAATCAATGTCCCTTTCAAACTATTCCGCAACTCGAGAAACAAAGGAATAAAATTCAAGCAAACATTTTATTTAAGTCAATTTTCCACTCCATTATTTACTTGACATGTACATGGCAATTTACTGTTGACCCAACAAAGACCTTAAGGCATTGACATAAAGTCCATTACTTTTTGATACACAGCATCTCGGGCGACATATCGCATTTTGACATACGAAACGAACTAAATGGCGAATCGGATGCATTCCAAACTGCGTCTTAACTGAATCGCTTAAGGCATAAAATCGATGTTTTTTCTTTTGATTCGACGGCTTTTTAGTTATAAATGGGAAATACAATCCTAGAAAATTCAGCTGCATTGATCCAACCCGACCGAATAGGGGAGGTCGTTAGCCCCGAGTAATAAACTCGTAAAGCTAGCGTGGAGATTACCTCCCTATTTGGTTAGCTTATCTCGCGCCGCAGTGCTATTGCCACAGATTATTAACGCAGATAAATAAAAAAGAAACCTCTTACTAAGGTAAGGAGTAAGTATGTAACCTACGTTTATATATTTTTCTACTCCTGTACTGTTATCTGTCTTTTACTTGGTCACGAACACTAATATAAGAACATACATAATATGAGTTCAGAGAAGTCTATACTCTATTCCCCATAACAGCACTAGTGTCGTTATAGTCACTTTACGTTATTGCTAGCAGCCACAGACTTCTAAATCTGGTTTAAACTTAGGTCAAGGATTAAGCGCCCAATTTTAACTTTACGGTAAAAATGCACAACTACCAACTTAACAAACAATTAAATTCCTAAGGTTTTTAAGAAAAACAAAACTTTCCGAACTAAATTCATTGATGCCAACATAAAAAAAAGTATTTTAATTTAAGTATATTTTAAATTAAAAAAAAAAAGTTTACCATAGACACATACTGTCAGTCAAACGTCATATTTGCTTTGTTTCCAGGTTATGATTAATTTCGTATTTTATAATTTAAAACCTAGTCGTAGAAAAAGTATTGTATGCAACGTTGTATAATTAAGTCAAAAAACGCTCATTGCGTCTCTATTTGCGATACTCGCCGCATTCGCGGCTCATATCGCAACTCACGCAATTCGCATTTTTTGAACCCTCTTATACAACTGTTGCATAAAATACTATTATATTATGCCACACCTGGCCATAAAGTGGCTTTTTCTGGCCAAGTGTAGACATAAAATGATGTACACAACACGGTGTACTATTAAATAGTACATTACACAACTAGGGTGGTAAAACAAAGAAAGCCCGAGATCGCAGATGTTTGCGGCCCGAGCTGCAAGCGAGGGACGTAAATATGTGATCGAGGGCTTTCTTTATTACCTCCCGTGTTGTGAACATCATTTTATGTCTACACTTGGCCAGAAAGCGGCTTTTTCCGTACCACCGGAAAAAGCCACTTTATGGCCAGGTGTGGCATAATAAATATAATACAATGGTCTACCATGAGTAGCAAGTATGGCAACGAATCAAAACCATTAATTCTATTAATCATGGAACTATTTCGGTACTTTGTGTCTAGAAAAAAATAATTATTATGTGCAGAAATATATCCACTAGTTACTTTTATTATTACCTAATTTTTTTTTGTCATTTGTATTAAAATATAATATTTATGGAAATAAATAAAGTCTTTTCAGTCTACCCCATGACCACGAATGTTGTAAAGGTTCGGAAAATCGTCTTGATAAGTAACACATCGAATATTAGCGATAAAAACGAGTATGCAAGATCTTTGTTGACGGTAGTATTAATACGCTGCTTTTGGATGTCATTTTGAGCTCTTTTCACGGAAGGTACCAGGTCAAAGTAAGGTAAAATTGTAAAGGTTTCTAAACACTATACCGGCGACCTGACTGCAGTTCTTGCCTCAGTCAGTACGTTAGCCAAAGTGACACAGGTTCCTGCTTTGGACACGCCCCCTGCGGGTTACTGAAGCTAAGCGCGCAACTAACGCAATATCTAAAATTCTGAGCTAAAAAAATAAAGTTAAAAGTAATTATCTGTAGAAAATTGCATATTTTTTACGTGTTTTTGTTGATAAAAGTACCTCTGATATATCTGTGGTGACTGTGTGATACAACGCCACTCTCTGATCGATTTGTTTTTGTATATTTTCTTTAATAAAGAACAGGGCTATAGGTACGCAACTAAAGTGTAATTCATCTTTACTTCAGCGAAGTAGTTACTAATTTTCTACCCTCAGAGTACTCATTTTATGCCGTCGTTTTTCTTTTAGATATCAAAATACATATTGCTATTCTTTGCAAAATAATTACTAATTTATGGCTAAAACATAGGCTCAGGTTTCTTTATTTACAAGAAAAGTCTGTTTTGATAAATTATGGTGTACATTGAGGTTAGAAAGTTGTTTACTACTTCGGACAAGTGAAGATGAAGAGACTTCCGTTATTTAGTGTCGCCTCTGCGTGGCAGCTCTGTGGGCCAAAGACAAAGCGTCGCCGTGTCAAATTAAACAAATCCCGGAGTTATGGCAATATTTGTGTTTGTTCGCTCCGGCGGGACTCACTTGGCTTTTTCTATCGTGAAGCCAGCAATCCGGTCTGGTTATACGCTATTCGATTTATTTTACTTTTCCAGTTAATCCGTTAATATTGTATAATAATGTTTTGAATTCGTCTAAAATAATTCTATTACCTCTCTACCTATAATAAAATCATAGCCAGACTTATGTTAGTTAAAAACTACTGGACCGATTTCCATGCAATTTGGTACACAGGTAGATTATGTCCCCGGTTAATACATTACATACAGGGTGTCCCTAAAACCAACTTTTATACGATCAGGGCTGATAGACCAGCTCATAAGAACCTAGATTAAGCAAATTTGACCTCAGTAAAAATCTCTTAGTTTTCGAGATATTGACGTTTTTGTAAAACTCGTGCTAAGTGATACCCTGACTCGGTGTTTTGAGTGTCATTGCTAAAATATCAAGTATTTTACAAATCTGTTTTTTGCTATGTGTGGCCAAATAACTATGCTATTGAACGAATTTTTTATTTTTGCTAATTTATTCATGCTGTGGACACAGTACAATAACAAAAAAAAATTATTCGATTTTTTCAAATTTCACCTCTGACTTCGAACTAGCGTGGTGAAAAAAAAATGTACCAACATAACCAGGCACTCAACGTAAAAAAATTGCGCATTTATTGTAGTTTCTAAAATGGTATAAAATTTACTAAAGACTGTAATAATTTTTGAAATAATGATATTTTGTTACAAAATTAACTGTCTGCCGCCTTCATCTCATACGATCCGGTTGAACTAAGTTTGCACCTGGCGTGCTTGACATCACATACAAATTAGGTGCAAACTTCACGTAATCGTCAATATCTCGAAAACTAAGAAATTTTTATGAGGTCGATTTTACTCAGTCTCGTTTTTTATGAGCTGGTTTATCAGCCCTGTTCGCCATTTTGTAAAATCGCGAATTTTGATAGCCTGGATCAGTCTTTCGAAAGTCATGACTTCAAATTTCAGTATTTTCTTAATCTGCTTTTTGTTTTAAACATTACTTAATAATTATGCTATCATACTTTATCAAAATAAATTAGATTTTACGTGATTCAAAATATGACCTCGGATTTGAATCGCGTAATACTTAAAACAAATTTACCATGCTAAAATAAAAAAAAATAATGTAGTTTAAAATAGTAAGATTTTACACACTAGACACCGTAGTTTTTAAGATAATAGCATTTTAATTCAAAAGGAGGTTATACTACAATATTCCATTGGTTAAATTTCGTACCAGAATTTGAATTTCGAACAGAAAAGGTATGATAGCATAATTATTAAGTAATGTTTAACAAAAAGCAGATTAAGAAAATACTGAAATTTGAAGTCATGACATTCGAAAGACTGATCCAGGCTATCAAAATTCACGACTTTTACAAAATGGCGAACAGGGCTGATAAACCAGCTCATAAAAAACGAGACTGAGTAAAATCGACCTCATAAAAATTTCTTAGTTTTCGAGATATTGACGATTACGTGAAGTTTGCACCTAATTTGTATGTGATGTCAAGCACGCCAGGTGCAAACTTAGTTCAACCGGATCGTATGAGATGAAGGCGGCAGACAGTTAATTTTGTAACAAAATATCATTATTTCAAAAATTATTACAGTCTTTAGTAAATTTTATACCATTTTAGAAACTACAATAAATGCGCAATTTTTTTACGTTGAGTGCCTGGTTATGTTGGTACATTTTTTTTTCACCACGCTAGTTCGAAGTCAGAGGTGAAATTTGAAAAAATCGAATAATTTTTTTTTTGTTATTGTACTGTGTCCACAGCATGAATGAATTAGCAAAAATAGAAAATACGTTCAATAGCATAGTTATTTGGCCACACATAGCAAAATACAGATTTGTAAAATACTTGATATTTTAGCAATGACACTCAAAACACCGAGTCAGGGTATCACTTAGCACGAGTTTTACAAAAACGTCAATATCTCGAAAACTAAGAGATTTTTACTGAGGTCAAATTTGCTTAATCTAGGTTCTTATGAGCTGGTCTATCAGCCCTGATCGTATAAAAGTTGGTTTTAGGGACACCCTGTATATAGGATATTGTTTGATCGACTAATATTTTCTGAATGGAAGTTCCTATGCAAAATTTCATAGTTTTAGATCGCACTAAAAGGAAGTTATAATGGAAAAATTAACTGCTAATCATTTTTAACCCCCGACGCAGAAAGAGGGGTCTATCTGTCAGTATGTCGGTGTGTCTATCTATGGCATCGTAGCTCTCGAACGGATAGATTGATTTTCATGCGGTTTATTTTACGTGAAAGCAGGTTTTCTTGCGCTGGTTCTTAGCTATGTATGGTAAAAATCTATCCAGCAGTTTGAAGAGAATCAGCTCTTTTCCAAAATCAAGGCATTTTCGGCATAAAATGGAATAATTTTTTTATTTTAGTAAAAATAACATTTAAGAAGCATGAAATAAAAAGCACATTTCAACTATTTGACTATATTATTTTCATTTAAACTTTATTTTCCTCAAATCGACGCCCTATCACCTCTATTGCTAATGAGTTAATAAGATGACAACTACTAGGAACTGTCCTAGTAATTGTCGTCTTGAATATTAAGTCACGTACATGCCCGAGTACTTGACCAGTGTCAAGCACTGGTGCATCTACCTTATAGGCTCGCATTCCCGCATTTTCCAAATGCGGGCAGTAAAATTCGCATTTTAAAGGATATATATCCTACCACGAGATATGGCTCCATTATCGGTCGCAATTTATTCCCTCCCCGTAAGCCTTGAGTTATTTACACTTAAATTTATTATGTTTTAAGGAGCTCCGGGAAATTTGTTGCTTAGAAAAGGGTGAGAAATTAAACGATTAACGTAGGTAATATTAATAGTAGTTTATGCAACTGAGACATAATGAAAGGCCTTAAAACACGAGTGTGGTTTTATGAACTGAACCGAAGACGAGTTTCATAATTAGATCATACAAGTGTTTTAAAAGTTAAAACTTAATTATGTACAGTTGCATACATTATTTTATCTACACACATATTATACTTAAATCCTCAATGATGTGTTGGGACAAGATTTCTAATCATGACCAACTATAATAATATAGATTTTCATAATAGCATCGATTCGATGTTAATGTGTCTTTTCGTACATTTTAATAATACCGGCACAGATGACACAGTGACGTTGCATTACTGGTTGCAACTTGCAATAATGGTGGTCATTATGTACGGTTTCCGAACGCATAAAATAGGATTTTTGATATGGGTGTACTAATGGTACAAGAAAACCAGGTATGTTCTTCCCGAGATTAGTGACCTCTTTTGACCTGAGACATGCTGACGTCACAAGCTTGATGCTCAAGCCATTATGTGAAAATAAATTATACAAGTAAATTGAGCTTCTTCACTTATTTGCTTCTAAAGCAAAGGAATGTTGAGCTGGTAACATTAGGTAAATAGTTTTCTTTTCACCCCAATAAAAGAATAACGTGTAAAAACAAATAATTTCACTCGCCGGTAATTTATTTCATAATCCGTTTCCGACGACGCATTTAGCTGAGTGGTAGTGACACCACCTACAAAGCTAAACCGGGAGGGTTCAAAACCTGGTAAAGGCAAATATTTGTGTGATGAGCACGAGTATTTATTCGTTCCTGAGTCATGAATTCTATCTATTTAAATTTGTATTTATCTATATAAGTAAAAATAAATAAAATAAAATAATTTATTTCTGTAAGTAGGCCCCAAGGGCTCTTTTACAAGTCTGATTCTAAATATGTATTATTTCTTTTGGCGCTTCGGGTACTGACCTTCTGGTGAGAAGAAACTCACCAGTTTTTCTTTTGAACCAAAAAGTATTACAACAATATGGCGTTAATATAAGATATCATTAATACATTACATTAAACTTAAAACTACATTTTACAGAGATGTAAAGGGTCTCTCTATACGTCCAAACAAGACAAATAAAAAATAGAAAATAAATTGATACAAAAATTATTGGAGATGTAAAGAGTCTCCGTTGTCAAAACATTATGTTTTGGTGGTGTAAAGGATCTCCAGACGTCAAAATACAAACTGAGAATATTTACTAAATATCTTACAGAAATATAAAAAAATCTGTGACTCACGATATAACTTAAAAACTAAATTAAAAATAAAACCATTTTCCTTAGAGGTGTAAATGGTCTCCAAGTGTCAAAACAATCAAAGTAGGTATATACAGGGTGTTTGGTTCATCGTTTGCCAAATTAAAATGGTAGATAGGTGGGGTTATTTTCTATCCCTCTACGCTCTTTAAAATTTTTTTTAACCCACGTGTATTTTTTTTTGCTTTCTTTTGTTGTTTTTGAAGAATTTACAGGGCCGACGCGTTTAAATTTGAATTTAAAAAAAAGTAAGTGGAAAAGAGATGAAATTTTTGTTGCATCGTGATGTGTAACGTGTCACGGTTGTATCAGAGTCAAAATTACTGACATTTTACTGCTAGTTTTTTTTTATTGACCCTGAAATGTTTTACAACATGTAAAAATTTACTCAAAGATCAATTTTGATTTGCAATTAAAAATAAAACTAAATGAGACCACGTTCTTAAAATAGTTTTACTAAATTCTGTGCTCTATCTTCTTTCTAATGATGTACAATAATCCCAAAGAACCTTTCAGGAACTTCATTTTTTCCCGATTTTTGTAACGGACGCAACAGGTAAATTGACGATGCCCAAACATTGGCGCTGTATCTTCTTTGGAATTTCCTTTGTCTTTTCACGGGTTTTCATTTTTCGGCGACCAGGTTTGCAGGTTCTGAAGATTTAAAACTTATCTTTTGTAAATTTGGACTTGGAGTTGAAGGTCAACTTTCACAAACTTGAGCGAAATCGATTATGCATGACAAGAAAATGTTCTTGAAAACAACACGTGCGAAGAGGTAAAGACTGCTATCTGCTGCATTTATTGTCCTGTGTAAGAGCAGGACAATAAGTGCAGCTCTCTCTCTCTTTCATGGGTTATGGGTTAAATGTCAACCCAGGCGAGCCGTGGAGCCGGTGCTGGGATCAGATTCATTCAGTCATTTGACTGTCACTAAAACAAACTTAACAAAAGACAACAGTATCAGAATTACAAATACGTTAGCCACCAGAGACAGTCAAATGACTGAATGAATCTGATCCCAGCACCGGCCCCACAGCTCGCCTGGGTTGACATTTAACCCATAACCCATGACAGAGAGACAGCTGCACTTATTGTCCTGCTCTTACACAGGACAATAAATGCAGCAGATAGCATTCTTTACCTCTTCGCACGTGTTGTTTTCAAGAACATTTTCTTGTCATGCATAATCGATTTCGCTCAAGTTTGTGAAAGTTGACCTTCAACTCCAAGTCCAAATTTACAAAAGATAAGTTTTAAATCTTCACAACCTGCAAACCTGGTCGCCGAAAAATGAAAACCCGCGAAAAGACAAAGGAAATTCCAAAGAAGATACAGCGTCAATGTTTGGGCATCGTTAATTTACCTGTTGCGTCCGTTACAAAAATCGGGAAAAAATAAAGTTCCTGAAAGGTTCTTTGGGATTATTGTACATCATTAGAAAGAAGATAGAGCACAGAATTTAGTTAAACTATTTTAAGAACGTGGTCTCATTTAGTTTTTTTTTTAATTGCAAATCAAAATTGATCTTTGACTAAATTTTTACATGTTGTAAAACATTTCAGGGTCAATAAAAAAAAAACTAGCAGTAAAATGTCAGTAATTTTGACTCTGATACAACCGTGACACGTTACACATCACGATGCAACAAACATTTCATCTCATTTCCACTTACTTTTTTTTAATTCAAATTTAAACGCGTCGCCCCTGTAAATTCTTCAAAAACAACAATAGACAGCAAAAAAAAATACACGTGGGTTAAAAAAAAATTTAAAGAGCGTAGAGGGATAGAAAATAACCCCACCTATCTACCATTTTAATTTGGCAAACGATGAACCAAACACCCTGTATATCATCGTCTAGTACCCATAGTATTAGTACAAGCATTGCTTAATTTAAATTTGTATAAAACAACATGGAATGGCAAAAAAAAAATTAGCAAGTAAAACTTAATTTCATAATAATGCTTTACCCATTGTTACATATACAATACTTATCTAAAGTATAATAAGTAACATTAATATTAACCTAAAACTAAAACCTTAAAGTAAACTATTAATTTCACCACGTCAAATTAAACTTGAACAATGTTTTTAGTGCACTACAAACAAGTTAGTGGCCAATGTCTTAGAAGATGAAACTCAGTGAACATTCCACATGTAAGAGCTGCAGAGCAGAGTCGGTGCCCTGTAATTGGTAGCATAGTGTAGCCCGGCCAGGCGGTCACAGACTAAGCGCGTACTGCATCGAAATGCTTAGTCTTGAAGAAATAGTACATTACACAACTAGGGTGTAATACAAAGAAAGCCCGAAATCGCAGATGGATGCGGCCCGAGCTGCAAGCGAGGGACGTAAATATGCAATCGAGGGCTTTCTTTATTACCTCCCGTGTTGTGTACATCATTTTATGTCTACATTTGGCCAGAAAGCGGCAAGACACTTTATGGCCAGGTGTGGCATAAAAACTATAGCGTCAAATGAATTTCTCACGTCAGTGGGTGTGCAACCAATCACAGATTTTTGCCTTACGATATGCAACCTATCCGAAAATGTCGTCAACTGAAACTGTATACGAATATTTCTTAGAAATGAGTTAAGACTTGACACATAAGACGTATTTATAGATTTAAAATAAGATTTAAAAAAGTGGGCGTTATGGGGTAAATTTTAACGTCAATTTTGTTAGGCGGTATCGTTCCATACATACATTGTATTTCGATGGAGTACTGCCACAGGTATTGCGGCGTAATGAGGCGTATCGTAAGGGCAACGAAGACATTTCTTGGCAAAAGAAAACCAGCCACGCTCTTCCCGAGACTGACATTTACGATCTCGGACATACTGACGTCACTTTGTATGTTGCCATTTTAAAATGCGTTTCTTCAATTATTTGCTTGTAAAAAATCGAATGTTGAGCCAGTACCTAACATTAGATAGTATTTTATTTTCACCAAAATGAACAAATAATATGTAAAAACTAATCATTTCGCCAGCCAGTAATATATTTAATTTTCTTAAGTTATTGAAGTTTTTAATCAATGATAACATTGTTGATATAACCTAACCATTTCTGATCTTCTGAAGAACATACCTGGATTTATTTTCTTGTACCATCGATATTTAGATACTCGCAGGTCGTAAACAGAGGATTATTCAGAGACCGGGGGTTTACGTAACACCTGCCCTTTGAGATGGAGATATATATATAACCCGACTAAATGAAATATTGAAACATTGTTATATCCTATCTAATTTGGTCGGGTTTCTCTCATTGCCTCCTGTCAAAATTGACCAATCTAAATGGTCTAATCACGACCGCTGATCTAGTTGGCTGAAACGGTTATGAAATATCGGGACGTAAAATTAAGTGTCTAAGTTGATTATTATAGTGAGTGATAATCGCAGAAACCAAAGACAATATTATCTTGTATGGTAAAACAAAGTCGGGTTAGTTACACCATTTTTAATCGAGAACGGTTGGACCCATTTTTATGATCTTTAATTTTTTGTGTTTGTCTCTGCCCCGAATAATAAAATAACTATTAAAAGTTCGACGGGATAGCTAGTTAACAAATAAATGGATTAAGATGAAATTGGCACAAAGGTAGAGCAAGTCCTAGTTTGACACAATGGGATAGTTTATAAACCGATAAAGAGTTTCTATGGATAATATAACGCGGGGAAGGTCGCGGGAAAAAGGTAGTGCGATGATGGGCCGGCACTGTATCTCCGTTGTTAAACTGTGGCTCGCTCTTGAGTCATTCAGAGGCATTCCAGTAATTACTCCACTTACGTGAAGACTGCCACCGCGGAGCACGGATTACGGTTAACGTGTGTAACTAGTGAATGTATGTCAGTTTATTTTTGACAGTGTTGCGAAAAAGTGCGTTTTAGCACGATTTCCGTGCATTTTCAGGCACAAGCGTGTTATTATAACCTTACCCAGTTTGAAGAGAGCTCTTCCACTTACCTGTACTTACAATAGCATTGTATGCATTTAGCATTGTGTGCATTTTCAGGCACAAGCGTGTTATTATAACCTTACCCAGTTTGAAGAGAGCTCTTCCACTTACCTGTACTTACAATAGCATTGTATCTATACAATGCTATTATCTACTTTTGTTCTCGAACCGCCAACCAAATACTTACAAAAAAAAAGGTTAGAAGTAGACTGTATGTATATCGAATTTTCAACCTTATTTCTTGTCGAGTAGGTTTGAAACGGAAATGAAATGCAACAAATGTTATGATCGCCATTATTCTGTTAGTGTATTTTGTAGTCTATTGTCCAAAAAAATAAAGTAGAAAAATTATATTAACCTTCCAAGGCGTTTATTGTCTTCTTTTACTACAAGCTCATTATCATAATTTGTGGTTAACCACTCAATGGTATTGTAGTCTCAAGTAGAAGAGCTCGCTTCAAACTGGGTAAGGTTTAACGTGTGCAATGAAAAAACGTGCTAAAACGCACGTTTGGCAACACTAATGTTTAACCAACTACCAAAGGAGTTCAGAAATACTGTATTTTTTTCCACAACCAGTGGAACGGAAAAGAGGCGGTAAATTTATTTGAGGTCATTGGTTATTTGTGCGTGTGAATGCATGACTGTTGCCATATTTTCTGGAAAAACTAGGTACTGGGCTGATTTTAATGCAGTTTGAAAGGTGAAGTGATCGAGACTGCTCTTAGCTAAATTTCACCAAAATCGGTTTAGCCGTTTATCAGATATTTTCATTTGAAAATTAAATGCCGGAGATTTTTATATACATATACGAGTAATACATATTACATAATTTAGTACAAGATTAAAATTTAAAAAGCATGAAATAAAACTTTTTACAGTTTTGTAAGTCAAGGGTAGCAGTTAAGATTGTTATCTGTTGTTAGGGTTCCGTACCAAAATGGTAAAAAAGGAACCCTTATGGTGCGACTCTGTCTGTCCGTCTGTCACAGTTAGATATCTCAGGTACTACTGCTGCTATCGATTTGAAATTTGGAATAGTTTTAAAAGTCGGTAACCCGAGTCTACTAGATATAAGAAAAATCTTATGTATGAGCGTTTTCCAAAAAAAATACCGGGGTAGCTACTTTCTAAAAATATGGACTTTTGAGGTTTTTCTGGCTCAGAACCGTTAGTACATTCGAACCTTATACGTAAAAAAAAGTGTCCCAAAATTTGTATGGGATTTTTGTCTTTTCACTACGTCACGTTCATACAAACACTGCAAAATAGTGACGTAATGGGAAAAAAAATTGGGACACTTTTTTTACGTTAAGGTTCGAAAGTACTAACGATTCTGAGCCAAAAAAACCTCACAAGTCCATATTTTGAGAAAGTAGCTACCCCGGTATTTTTTTGGAAAACGCTCATATACCTACCTTTTTTTCTTTTTTTTAAAGGGGCAAAATAGGAGGTCGAAAAATTTAAGTTGTGCTATTGTATCAAGTACCTATAAATGAAATTTGTAGATTCAAAAACCATTTTTTGTAATCATATACTTTTTGATTGAGGACGAAAAAAGTTCAAAAAAATACATTCTCCCCTATTATTTTACTTAGTTACTGAACATAAAAATCTGTAGCAATTACCAATTGTTAATATCTTCCTAAATATTACAGTAAAAATATAACGGTTTTCCTAATTTGCGCAGTTTTTAGAAATTTGCAAAAATCGTAACACATACTTATTTGCTCCTACTAAACTAACCGCCATACAGTTTTTCCTGAACTATTCACGTATCTACATACGAAAGAAACATGATGTTAGGTACCGGGTTCGATTCCCGGTCTGGACTACAGGTGAGTACCATTTAATTTTTCAATGTACTTTGATTTCTTGTATCTATATGTCGTATCGTGATAAAATAACAACGTTACATTAGCCAAAAATATCTGATTATTGGCTTGGATAAAGTCGCAGAGAGGGCGCTAGTTATGACTGACCATTTAGTATTAGATCCTTTTTGAGTACTGCAGGCAGTTTAGATTAAAAGGAGGAAATATGACGTTGATGGATGAATTGTCAGTCATCTTTAGAGAATGTACGGAATTACGTGGCTCTTTGGGAATTTATCGTGTAACTTCGTTTATTATCACTGCGACATTTAGATTGTGTAAAGAAAGACATGAAGAGCAATACACCAGTACTCAAACTGGTTATTGGACCATACCACTAGGGTGGCCAAAGGTGATCCGGAACCCAAAGGTATGGTTGTAGGCCTTCCTTGTCATATATATGTATTCACGTATCTACTTACGAGTTTGTACGGAACCCTCGGTGCGCGAGTCCGAGTCGCACCTGACCGGTTTTTAGGGTTCCGTAGCCAAAATGGCAAAAACGGAACCCTTATAGTTTCGTCATGTCCGTCCGTCCGTCTGTCCGTCTGTCCGTATGTCACAGGCAATTTACTCAAAAACTACATGATGGATATTGATGATATTTGGAATATAGGTGTCTTGTATGAGCCGCTACTTAGTTTGGTAGTTAAACAACTAAAATAATTATTTTTAGGGGGGGCATTCCATACATGTTACAGAAGCTAAAAAAAATTTTTTTCAGCAAATATCAACGTGTGGTACATAGTTACCCAGCTCTTTAAAAAACACTATAAGGTTCCTAAGTAATGTTTTTGATTAAGTGAATACATTTGGAAATAATCGCTCCGAAAGTTGTGTAAATTGTGTCCCCCCCCCTCTATCTTCTAAACCGTGTGTCCAAAAAATATGAAAAAAATCACGAAGGTAACGCTTAATTAATACTTTCAACGAAAATTATTTTCAACAAGATCGAATTAACCGTTTTTGAGTTATTGCCGATAAACTGCGCTTCTCAACAAAATGACGTCATTGCTATGAAGATACGCCCTTTTGTTGTTGTACTTTTTTTACATCGTATTTTTTACCTTATAGTTACGGCTATGGAACCCTACACTGAGCATGGTCCGACATGCTCTTGGCCAGTTATTTTATAGTTGCACGTTGGGCTGTTCTGCGCATTGCAAAAAAAAAAATATACTACTTAAACTTAAACTGTCCTTGTGTTTTAGAATTTTGAATGTGGAAACACCACGTAATCGTTATAAAGATTATTAATACAAAAACAAAACACATAGAAAAATTAAAAATGACTTACAATAGCCAAGGTCAGATTCGAAGATAGAGTCTCTGTCTTGCCGGAACAACGTGCTAACCACTACACCACCTAGTCACTTACCAACCACGATAAACTGTCCTTTTTAAACGAAATTTAAAAAATAATCAATGTAGACTCGCTTTAACATTTTACATGAGCTTAAGCGGTTAAATTTCTTTCCTCGATTAGCCAAGATTTGTGTGGCAAGTTCACACGGGCGGTTTTTTCAAGCGCGCAAGTGGGGCGGTTTTTACAACTCGCAAATTAAGTCGGATAAGGGTGTTTTTGATAAACGACTCTTTTCAAACTTTTATTCGGGAGTTTACCGTGATTTTTACTTTATTCATGTAAGTTACATTTTATTAGGAAATTAGTGAGAAAGTTGAGGTATATATTAAATCCGTTGATAATTTAGAGAACAAGGAACTCGCTCTGATTGAGTGGTTGATTGATAGGGGTCATGTGATTGTTTAGTTTGTGTTGCTTGCTTGTAGCGCTAAGTGAAGTCTGAAGTACCGAATGCAAATATTTTTTACCCCCGAGTCACAACGGATGGAGCGGAATGGAGGCTGTATATGCGTTTAGGGTTAGTGTGTGCGTGGGTGCGTGCGTGCGTGCACACACCTCTGTGTGTGTGTGTGTGTGTGTTACCGTTTTCCTGGTAAACAACTGAACCGATCTCGGTGCGGGTGTTATTTTTTTAAAAGGTGGCTTGACCGAAAGTGTCCTGAACTAGATTTCACCAAGACTCAGGAGTTTATTAAGTTATTCACACTGCTATTCAATGTATTATACACGAATTCTTATAACGTAATAGTACATTACATAACTAGGGTGGTAATACAAAGAAAAGCCAAGATCGCAGAAGTTTGCGGCCCGAGCTGCAAGCGAGGGACGTAAATATGCGATCAAGGGCTTTCTTTATTACCTCCCGTGTTGTGTACATCATTTTATGGCTACACTTGGCCAGAAAGCGGCTTTTTCCGTACGCACAGCGTGCGGAAAAAGTCACTTTATGGCCAGGTGTGGCATAAAAATAATTACAGATGTAGTGAATAATCCTTTCCTATCGGCAAAACTCGGAACAACGATAACACCCGAATGTTGCCGATGTGTCTATGAATTACTGTATTATTAAATTACGTGTAGGTATCAAATAAATCGCATACTTTATTTATTAATGTCAAATGTCAAACTGCCCGTTTGACGTATATTACACTGAGATGTTAAAACCACCACGATTCTATCATATAAAGAATTCGTTAGGGGGCGTTTCTCCAGAAATATGTCTGCGGTCACCTCATTCATCTGGCCCTTTTTCATACTAAATGTATGG
Source organism: Eudemis profundana (assembly GCA_947034925.1). Taxonomy (NCBI): domain Eukaryota; kingdom Metazoa; phylum Arthropoda; class Insecta; order Lepidoptera; family Tortricidae; genus Eudemis; species Eudemis profundana. The sequence continues at coordinate 35,232,782 of OX344797.1, read as the reverse complement.
AGACAGATGAATGAGACGCAGACATATTTCTGGAGAAATGCCCTAGGTAAACAAAAATATAACTAGTTACCGAGGACGTTTTATTTCAATAAAACGCACTGATAAAAACCAAATTCCGGTTGGGATGATCTAATGATTCTATAAGGATTGGAACCCCAAAAGTCTAACTATAAGTCAAAACTACAGTAGGATTTTGCAGACCTTTTTTATAACAATTAATTTTTTTAATTAATTAAAAATACTATGACATAACAAAAAAGACACCTCAACATAAAACAAAACAAACCAGCAGAGAAATTAATATAAATAAATATGATTTTCTGATTGGATGAACGACTTCGATTATGACAGCGGGATAAGAGGAGGAGGAGCGGGGTGGAATGTGTGATGCGAAACAATACTTCCAACTTCCATATCACAGTCAGAATCAGAACTATTTTCTGGTGTATCATCGTCAGAGTTTTCATGAACGGTGATTAGTCTATCAAAATATAGGTGGCCTGCATTAATACACGAGTCCATGAAGTTTATCACAAAATCTAACATAAATATCAACAAAATATTTCTGTGGTATTAACTACTCTACAGGGTGTCCCTAAAACCAACTTTTATACGATCAGGGCTGATAGACCAGCTCATAAGAACCTAGATTTAGCAAATTTGACCTCAGTAAAAATCTCTTAGTTTTCGAGATATTGACGTTTTTGTAAAACTCGTGCTAAGTGATACCCTGACTCGGTGTTTTGAGTGTCATTGCTAAATTATCAAGTATTTTACAAATCTGTAGTTTGCTATGTGTGGCCAAATAACTATGCTATTGAACGTATTTTCTATTTTTGCTAATTTATTCATGCTGTGGACACAGTACAATAACAAAAAAAATTATTCGATTTTTTTCAAATTTCACCTCTGACTTCGAACTAGCGTGGTGAAAAAAAAATGTACCAACATAACCAGGCACTCAACGTAAAAAAATTGCGCATTTATTGTAGTTTCTAAAATGGTATAAAATTTACTAAACACTGTAATAATTTTTGAAATAATGATATTTTGTTACAAAATTAACTGTCTGCCGCCTTCATCTCATACGATCCGGTTGAACTAAGTTTGCACCTGGCGTGCTTGACATCACATACAAATTAGGTGCAAACTTCACGTAATCGTCAATATCTCGAAAACTAAGAAATTTTTATGAGGTCGATTTTACTCATTCTCATTTTTTATGAGCTGGTTTATGAGCCCTGTTCGCCATTTTGTAAAAGTCGCGAATTTTGATAGCCTGGTGATCCAGGCTATCAAAATTCGCCTTTTACTGACTGAAAGACTGATGTCTTTCGAATGTCATGACTTCAAATTTCAGTATTTTCTTAATCTGCTTTTTGTTAAACATTACTTAATAATTATGCTATCATACCTTTTCTGTTCGAAATTCAAATTCTGGTACGAAATTTAACCAATGGAATATTGTAGTATAACCTCCTTTTGAATTAAAATGCTATTATCTTAAAAACTACGGTGTCTAGTGTGTAAAATCTTACTATTTTAAACTACATTATTTTTTTTTATTTTAGCATGGTAAATTTGTTTTAAGTATTACGCGATTCAAATCCGAGGTCATATTTTGAATCACGTAAAATCTAATTTATTTTGATAAAGTATGATAGCATAATTATTAAGTAATGTTTAAAACAAAAAGCAGATTAAGAAAATACTGAAATTTGAAGTCATGACTTTCGAAAGACTGATCCAGGCTATCAAAATTCGCGACTTTTACAAAATGGCGAACAGGGCTGATAAACCAGCTCATAAAAAACGAGACTGAGTAAAATTGACCTCATAAAAATTTCTTAGTTTTCGAGATATTGACGATTACGTGAAGTTTGCACCTAATTTGTATGTGATGTCAAGCACGCCAGGTGCAAACTTAGTTCAACCGGATCGTATGAGATGAAGGCGGCAGACAGTTAATTTTGTAACAAAATATCATTATTTCAAAAATTATTACAGTGTTTAGTAAATTTTATACCATTTTAAAAACTACAATAAATGCGCAATTTTTTTACGTTGAGTGCCTGGTTATGTTGGTACATTGTTTTTTCACCACGCTAGTTCGAAGTCAGAGGTGAAATTTGAAAAACATCGAATAATTTTTTTTTGTTATTGTACTGTGTCCACAGCATGAATAAATTAGCAAAAATAGAAAATACGTTCAATAGCATAGTTATTTGGCCACACATAGCAAAAAACAGATTTGTAAACAACTTGATATTTTAGCAATGACACTCAAAACACCGAGTCAGGGTATCACTTAGCACGAGTTTTACAAAAACGTCAATATCTCGAAAACTAAGAGATTTTTACTGAAGTCAAATTTGCTTAATCTAGGTTCTTTTGAGCTGGTCTATCAGCCCTGATCGTATAAAAGTTGGTTTTAGGGACACCCTGTATATAGATACTTCCTCTTGCAATGCGACCGTTCCCTACGTTGTCTCGATGGGTACTGAGTGCGAGTGAAGTAGTAAGACAAAAACGAACATTTCCGGGAAAATACGAAAGGAAAGGATTATTCACTACATCTGTACAGTGATGTACTATGTACTGATGTATGATGATGGGGTTCTTCATACAAAGCCCATGTGGTTCATTATAGTGTATTGTTGACTAGGTGAGTTGAGTGAGAGAATAAAGAACCTTAAAAATTGTAATATTGTCTTCGGTGTCCGCGATTATCACTTATAGTAATAAAACAACTTCTTACGGACTTAAAATCGGATTAAAATGTTGTAATATACGCGATTTAATCCGTTAAAGTTGTTTTATTACTGAAAAATTGTGTTAAGTAGGTATTTATACTAGTACTACCTACGCATTCATTCAATCAAGCAATATATATTTCATGTTCCTATAAATAGCTTAGTTACTTTAAAACTACAACTGTGGCATACTATACTACGAGATGATGCTATGGCTATAATTACATAAAATGCCTTTATCGTTTATGCCCAGTACGAGGCAAATCGACAAAAAAGTCAGATATCAAAGTCGTTACGTGAGCCCTTTATTCAAACCAGCCTTATTGTGCCATCATAAAATTCATAAAGAAACACCCCGAATCGAGGAGCGCTTTATACCCGAAAAGGCCTCTTAAGCGCGTCTGTATTAAATCCGACTTAACCTTATTAAATCCACTCCAGAAATCTGTACAAGTACAAAAAATGTTAATCCGGACTCCAGTAGCAATACCCTCACGTAAATCTGATTGCGTGGCGCGAATTCGTTCGCAATGTTGTCTTTATTATGGACCACGCACAATGAGGGTGTTTATAGTACATTGTGTATCAAGGGCGGTAAGTAAGGAATTACAAACGAGTGTTTGTTACAAGGCCGAGGCGAAGCCGAGGGCTTTAATAACACGAGTTTGTAATTCCTTTACCGCCCGTGGCACACACAATGTTTTTCATCACACTTGTGAGGAAATCTAATTAAAATAACCTTACTTAACCTAAAAAAATTGTAAAACTGACAGTGACATTAGTGACATTATATCCATAGACAATGCGAAATTCAAGTCACGTTCGGAAACCATAACGGTAAAGACCTAAAACGGTTGATTTTATATTTGCAAAATACTGAAATACACTATTTAAACATTAAATCAATGTTAGAGAAATATGTGTTTATATGTATTTGCAATATCAGTTCACTTTAAATAATATTTCAGTGATAAAAGTTAAAAAAGTAAATTGGCATTTCCTTTGTACACGACAAATAAGAGTAAAATAAAACCATCGTTTCAAATTTAAAAAGAAAACCATTACGCCCTAGGGCGTAATAGGTCATTTACGGCCCGCAGAACCTACGTGTAATGACACCATTTTCGAGCAAGTGTGATGAAAAAAATCATAAATCCACCAGGTGGCAGCAGGGTGGCGAATGGTCTATTTGGCAGTAGATGTCAAAATCAGGTGATGTGATTGGTGGATTTTGACACCTACTGTCAAAAAGACCATTCGCCACCCTGCTGCCACCTGGTGGATTTATGATTTTTAAACACCCTCATTTATCGCACATACATAACTTTTACGATACTAGCAAGCAAATGCACTGTAAAAAAAGAAAGCAATTAAGAAACTCTATAGTAATCAGTACTACGAGACGAGCACAGCTGACCTGGCCATTGACTGGACGTTAGGGTCAGACGACCTTGCGAGAGTAGCGGAGAGTCGGTGCACAACCTGCTCGGTGCAGGATCTGTAGCGACCTATGGGACAGGCCTATGCCCAGCAGTGGACGTCCGTGCCTTAGGATCAGAACGGATCAGAAATCGGAAAGCCACTTATGCTCCCATTAGCAGTCAGCGCCACATGAACCAGCAGATAGACATGACCATCATAATCGTTATTCTTCTTTTTCGTCGGTATCTCTTTTGACAGAGAGGGCATTTCAGTTATTGGTAGCACGCTTTTCGATGCGTCGTCATCCCCCAGGCATCGTCATCCTCCAGCTGGTTTCCTGGTACATTCGTACAAGGGAACATCTACTGCAGGTTACCTGGTTTACCTGGTCTATTCTCGTTATTACTTACCAAAAATAACATTTTTCATCTTTTCTTAGTAATTATTTAAGGGTGAATGCTTTATATCAGGATAAGTAGCACACAGATAGTATCAAACTAGAAATACACATGTTTATATGTATTCTCGTTGCTATTATAAGTGTTATTTGGGACCGATTGTACCTAATTTAAAAGCACTGTTACGATAAAATCTGCCGATTGTGTAAAACTGAGGCACGACATTAACCTGACTCATCCATAAGAGCTTAAACCCCTGATCAAACCTACGAGTCTGCAATGTGATACGAATCTTTCAATGCGATTTAAATGCCTTAACAAATCTACACGTCTACGAAGAACAAATTCACTTTACAAGTCATGACAGGCGCGTAGATTTGGCTGTAGCTTTATCCTCACCCTTGAGCAAAGCGAGGGGGCTAATTAGGGGTGAGACAGACAAACGCGTTGACGGAAAAATGTGTAACGAACCGTGTGCGCTGTGATGGCTGTGGCCGAGGGCTCAGGGATAAACTGAAGCGGATTTTAGCAATACTCTATCAATATCCATTGGCAATACCGTGTAGCATCTTAGGTTTAGAATACTATACTACCTACAGAGACTATCAAGTTATAGAATGAAACACATTTCAACCATGAATGATGTCGTCGAAGCGAACGATTACTCTCTTTTTGTTTGTATAGAGAGCCCACCGTCTCGAATCAGCTTAATTAAGAGCCGAGCTGGTATGCGTAAAGAGATAGAGCAACGATGACTAGTCGAGCTTTGTCTTAACCCCTCCCCCCCTCCCACTTCACACGTCACGACAGGTCATAATAAAATTAACTTGTACTCATATAGTAATCAAATGCGTTAGGCATTTGATTCATCATTCATAATTCCAACCAACAAGCTAAACTTTGAACTCCACAATGCGCAACCTTCTAACACTTGTGCCTCAAGAATATTTTCTTAGAATTGGCATTTTTCCTCTCGCAGGGCTGCCAATCGTAAACAGCGGTTAGCGCGGCGTTCCTTGCTGAACCTTGATTAATGTGCGAACTCTAAGGAACATAGGCATATAGGTATTGTTTGAATAAGTAACAGTCACTGTAAATCCGGTTTTAATTATTACCTACCATGTGTAAATTCTAAATCGATTAGCGGAAAAAAGGAATAATTTATAAATTTAGATTAATGTTATTCCGCTATTGTTGGCAACATCGAGAGCGCGCCATTATTCTGGCGGGCAAACTTGTGGTTCCGGCTCAACTAGAGGGCGCCACTGCTGAGGCGGGCGAGCTTCGACTTCCGGTCACCGAGGGCGCCAATCGAGACCATAAAAGCGGGCGGACGAGTTGGCGCGGCCTTCTGTGGTGGACTGGCACTCGACACGAGAACGTTAACTTACCAGAACGACTTACTGAAATTATTGTTTGATTATTCTTGTAATTACCTAGCTTTACAATAAAAGTAAATTATTTGTGGATTTCTATTTCATTTAATCACCGTCAGTTTACACTATTATCATTATTTCTATGGATAAATTTATGCCTCAAACCTAATTATACAAGCTTTTATTTAGTCCTGTGTAGTCACCTGTCCCGGAGTCTGTTTCTGACTTTTGATTTTTTTTTCCTGTGTTGTTTCCACGCCAATCACGCAAGTTTAAACGAACTATACTTATACCATAGATTTTTTAGTCTACGGCTCCAGGGAATCGTCCCACGTAACGAAGTTTGGCTGATAAAGCAATGAAACGCGTGGGATGCGATGAATCTTCACACGCAAAACCGATTTTTGCCCAATTATCAACCAATTGGGGCGGTATAAGCTCGATTTTACTTATATTGTGCGACTTTCAAAAGGTTTCTCTCAACCACGTGTACTTATTAGATGATTCACAAGTTGATAAGTAAGTTAAACGTCCTAGTGTTTGATATACTAATCGAAATAATAGTATCAATAAGTGTACCTCTACGTTTTAAAAAACGTGTTTCAAATTTGATCCCAACTGCAGTGGTCGCTGGACTTTGTCTGTCAATACCTTGGTCACGGAACTGTTATACATGTGCAAAAGATGAACAGATATTTCATTTAGGTATACCCGTAGTATTACATTATTAAAGGTTTTAGTTTTTTTTTTCAGTTAAATTGGTATACCACGCTAAGATTATCTAGGTTAATATTTAAAATTCGTAGGTATTCGTATTGCACAAATAAATTTTATAAATTGACTATAAATAAATTTTATAATCATTCATCTCAGTACAAAATAACATCATATACCTACATCATACATAACATAAGTTATATTTCTTCATATATTATATTAGTTTATTATATTACCCAGTCTATTTCTGTAGTTTAAGCAATGCACAGCGCGTGCACTATTCATAAATGTTACGACCGACCCTCATAAAGGGGCCAAACTGAAAATCAGCGCTGGGCTTATGCCCAGCACATGCTGAGTTTGGTGCCTTTGACCAACATGCTGCTTACCTTCTGTTTATGTAAACTTAGGATATTTAGTTTTAAGTCAAAACCCTCTAGTTCTACTATGTTCCTACTAAATATGTTACCGTGTCATGTTGTGTCAATAAATGTATTTTCATTTCATTTTCATTTCATTTCATTTCATTTTCATGAATCTCAGAAAATTCACCAAAAAATTAGATACATCCCTTAAGGCTCGACAGTTAGCATCAGACAGCAGGTTCCCAGATACGAAACAAAAATAAGCATCCCCGGGAATATAAAATATTGGTCCCATAGGAGTCTCCGTGATACTCCGCAGGACAAAACGTTGTAACTGCAAATAACAATGCGGTCGCATACGCCCTTTGAAATACGTCGTAGTACAGGCGAGTACAAAAGCGAGAGTTTCTGTTTAGGCTCTGGGGAGTTGGTTTTTACAAGGTTTTGTTTAAGTTTTCCTGATAGCTTATTCTACCTTGTTCTGTTGTTACAAAGGGCTTGTGGTGTCGTAGTTCTGTAGTTCAAAGCTTGACTATCAATACAAACGAAGTTTGATTCTTACATAAAAATAACGCGTTAGTTAGACGAACAAACATGTAAGCAAATAATATATAATAATTCATTTATTTTCAGATAATTTGTACATCCATTGTGTTAGTAATACTTATGACTATGTTAGTAGGTACATATTTAAAACATTAAGGTTTTTAATCCTCGGGACAGTCATTTTAGCATTGGACATAGGCTCAAGTGCATTTGCGTCCAGTGCTCAAAAATTCGTCCCTCTATCCTTCCCGCTATAACGGTTAGGAGACTGTTGGTGCTGGTATTGATGCGGCGCATCAGGGATGCGACTCTTTTCCGGACAAATCAAGTATGTAATACGAAATGACGCTCAAAAATTTTATCATTTTGTCTTTGGTAAGGTCTTAATTCGCTCGCGGAGGTGAAATAAGTTGAATGTTTCTTTTTTGTTTCGGCTTAGGCGGATAAAAAGTATCCTATTTATGTTAACCGGGGTCATAATTTACCTGCATGGGTACCAAATATCACGAAAATTTGCGCGATAGTTGTTACGTGATTCGTGAACAAACAAATAGACAAAAAGATAAACGACAGACAAAATTTTTAAAAAACTATTTATTTACTTGTTATTACTTTTTTTAACATTCTCCCGTTACTTTGTCACAAAAACAAGTTTCTACGAATTTATTATAATATGTAGGTTTCTTTCAGAAATCAGAAAATCTAAAGGCCGTTTCTCCAGAAATATGTCTGCGGTCACCTCATTCATCTGGCCCTTTTTCATACTAAATGTATGGAGACAGATGAATGAGTCGCAGACATATTTCTGAAGAAATGCCCTAAAACCCAAATTAGGTAGGTAGGTACTTATTACATATATAGAGACAAGAAATCAAAGTACATAGAAAAATTAAATGGCACTCATGCACCTGTGTCCAGACCGGGAATCGAACCCGGTATCTCTGGATTTCCGGCCCAGCGAGCGACTTAATCACTCGTCGACGAGTTACGTTGCTGTACGATTAAGTCGCTGGGCCGGAAATCCAGAGATACCGGGTTCGATTCCCGGTGTGGAGACAGTTGAGTGCCATTTAATTTTTCTATGTACTTTTATTTCTTGTATCTATATTTGCAACATAAATATTAGGCACTTATTGTTTACAAATAAAAGTGATTGGGAAAATTAAGACTTGTAGAAATTTTCAAATCTATACTTATCTTCATTTTCTGATTGTACATGTACTCAAATACCTCCGAGGCTGAATTTACAAGCATTTTGGCCGCTCAACATAACCGTTCCATATAATTTTGGTCGTTCACAATGGGATTGTCTCAGATTCACGCAACGTGCAATGAAATGGGCTATGCTTGGAGTGGCTCACTTCGCGATTTCGCCGCGCGGCTTCTTGTACCAAATTTTGCCCCCGCGGAAGGGCTCAGTTTGTTCAGAACCGCACTTTGTGGCGAGCTATGAGGGAGGCCTATGTCCAGTAGTGAACGTCCGAGGCTTATAGATAGATAGAATTTGGTGAAAGCAAATGTCGAGTCGTAGAACTATTGACAAAATCAGTCTCCGCCTCGATACCGCCTTCGTTCCTTTGAAAACTCAACTCCGACTCCCATTCCTTGCATAATTATTTATTTATTTAAACTTTATTGCACAAAAGAAAACTTATTGTACAAAAGGTGAGTTTAATGCCATATGCATGCCCTATCAGTTAATCTTAGAGCAAAGCAGATAGCTTGTGGGCAAATTTATTTACTTGAACGGTAATAACAATAAACGCGGCGGTAGAAACGCTGCAAATTTCCCCGCCAGCATAACTTTCCGCTTTTGTCAGCGACTGTATCGGAAAAACGGGTACGCCGTGATATTTAGCGGGACATTATTTATTACGTTTTACGCCACCATTTTCAACTATGCGAAATTGCTCCCATGGAAATTATTTAACATGCTGTGTTACGTACGCTGATAGCTTTCGCAGTTTGTAGGTACACTCGCAGGCAATATATCGTCGACCGTAGGCTGAATTAGCGTAAGGGTCATTGTTTTGCCTGTCCCTTACCGTAATTCAGCCTACGGTCGACGATATGATGAAACGGGGCATGCAAAAACAGCTGAGCAAATGGCACTACTTTCGATTCAGTTGGCTTCATTTTATTATTATAAACCTTTGTTTAAACGAAGCAAACTAAGTTAAAAGTAGTGCCATTTGTGTATTATCACTATCGGTTAATCACTGCCGTACCCCCCGCCAAGTCGAGCAAAACAAAAGCACGGCCGTACCATCCTTTTCTCGAAGCCATTCAGGCCATTTTCAACCTCCTGTAATATTGTGCTGGCTAAAGCTAGAACCCTGAATTTTCAGTGGCATATAGGGCATGGTATGACTTAGATACATTCTCAATAACATTAAATTTAAACTTGTAAACGCCCCATTTCATCATATATTATTTCGTGCTGGTGACTGTAGAAGTAATTCATTTTGAATTTTAAAATCTCTAAAATTACTTAAATTCCATAGTAATATTATCATTTTATAACATCGATGGGTAGTGATTAGCATTTTAGTTAATTTCTATTTTATCTGGTGAACTTAATATCTACTATGAAATGTCACTTCGAAATAAGTATTTGAAACAGTTATCGATAAATTTGATATCGGAAGGAAGTCCCTAGTTAATTGACGTTTTTGCCACAAAAACTTCTATGTCTGCTTATTATAAAATCGTGGCCCCAAGACCCTCCAGAAGGAAAAATCTGGCTGTAAAATGGAATGGAAGGAGATAGGTATTATTTGTCGCGCCGCAAATAGTCAAGCGTCACATTTGTGATAAAGGTCCTGGTCACTTACAGTAGTATCTTATAGTCATTCATCAAATTTTAAATATAAAAAGAACTTTAAAACAGTCAAAAATGTACCAAATAATCAGACACAAAGTAACATTAGTGACTTTGGATCCGAATGTTACGAAAATGCTGGATTGTCACAAATGTTACGTTACTTTTGCCCTTACCTTAAGGCGAGGTGAGACCAGAATCGGGCACGGAAGCCTAGTTTCCAAATCATTTTTAGAGCACTTATTTGACTCTTAGGTCACTGTAAAACATATATAATAATATTCAGAACTGTATCTAGGGCTTCCTCTCACTTAGAACACGATAGCGAACACTTCGCTCGATAGAAAAGTAGCGCGAAAACACTATAAAATAAAGTATTTTTTTCATTTTTTTTTCATTTTGTTCATCACCAGTTACCTTTTCTGACAAAATTAATACCTGACAATCATGATTTCACAGTCATGTGATGATCCTCTCATGTTTGGGTTGATAACGTATACTTTTATGTTAGAAATCGAAGATAATCTGTAATAATCTGCATTCCGCCCGACCCTAGTTTGTATGTGAAATGCGAGCCAGGTCCTACCGCGCCTTAAAATACTAAGTTGCTTAGCTTATGTATGGGAAACTTATTCTTCAAATTCTATGATTAGAGTTTTTGGGTTATCCGACAAAACATAATGAATAAGCATAGTGGGTGTATCCAGTCTTCGTACATTCCCAAAACTTAACTGTACATCCCACAACAATTCTGTAAACACTCAAATTAATTTTTGTTTAAAAACCGCTGATCGGCCGTGTTTGAAGTGCATCAAATCTCCATAGGAAAGTGCATTGGTATGACTTAGCACATTCTTTTAGTTGACGCACCATTACGTGCAGTAGTTATTCGCTGTTCCCCAAATTCTGGTGCGTCTTTACTGCCGCGTCTTTACTAGAATAAATATGGAATGATGACCCTGGTTAACACATGAAATGCTTTTTACCCATCCGACCCGGGGCAAAAAAGAGAGATTTAACTTAATATGTCATCCGCGATCGAAGTTCTGGCCGGATCCACTTTTCCACCAATTTTTCTATTTCCTATACAAGCTCTTCATGGGTGTTAAACACTTCAGAAATTTCAGTCAAAAATATCGACGTCAAATATTTTTCATCACACTTGCTCGAAAATGGTGCATTACACGTAGGTTTTGCGGGCCGTAAATGAGCTATTACGCCCTAGGGCGTAATGGTTTTCTTTTTAAATTTGAAACGCTGGTTCTGTTTTACTCTTATTTGTCATGTTCAAAGGAAACGCCAACTTACTTTTTTAACTTTTATCACTGAAATATTTATTTAAAGAGAACTGGTATTGCAAATACATGTAAACACATATTTCTGTAACATTAATTAAATGTTTCAATAGTGTATTTCAGTATTTTGCAATTATAAAATCAACCGTTTTAGGTCTGTACCGCTATGGTTTCCGAACGTTGCGCATTGTCTATGGATATGTCACTAATGTCACTGTCAGTTTTACAATTTTATTTAGGTTAAGTAAGGTTAATTTGAATTAGATTTCCTCACAAGTGTGATGAAAAACATTGTGTGTGCCACGGGCGGTAAAGGAATTACAAACTCGTGTTATTAAAGCCCTCGGCTTCGCCTCGGCCTTGTAACAAACACTCGTTTGTAATTCCTTACCTACCGCCCTTGATACACAATGTACTAATGCGGCCCAGATAGAGGTTAAAACAGAGGCTGAAAACGGGATTGTATTAAAAAGTCACAAATTCACGTGGGCGAGTCGCGGGGCGGTATCTAGTGAGTCGATTAAAATAAAACGTACACTAGTTATTAGTGAAGAGCCGCCACTGGCTGTTTTGGTCAGTTGTTTGCGTGTGTTGTTAGCGCTCGGATGCGTGAGTAACGATTGTTAAACAGAACCTATAACTAATCTGGGAGCATGCACTCTAAAAAAAATGGGTTGCTCCTAACAAGATCGTGATAGTTATAATCAAGCATCTTGATTCCATACGAGCCTAACAAGACGTTAGATGCACCAACTAAGATGATATTGATTATTTATCATAGTTATTAACGAGTTCTGATTTGATTCAACAAACATAGATGTATAAGGTAACTAATTAAACATGATCGAATCATGCAAAGAAAAAAATAATGATAGAAACAAGGAATATATTTGTTAAAATTATCAAGATTCTAGATTATTGTTTTAATCACTAATGAACTTGCTGTTTTAATTAATCAGCTTTCGTTGACATGTTTAATATCTTGTTTGTTTTATTTAATTTAGAAAGAAGAAAATCTCTTAGTAGGCTCAGATTTATTAGAGTGTGGAAACAGTTATGGACTGGCCACATCGCTACGGCGCGGCCCCGTCAATGTAAAACGGCGCGAAGAACGCGGTGTGTTTTTTGAACCGGATTTACGGCTGCGAGGGCAGCGTAGCGGCAAAGTATAAACACGAATAAGTAGTCCAACTACGGCCGTTTAGGAGCGCGCGACAAGGATTCACACAGACGCGGGATACCACGTCCGTGGGAGTACGGTCCATTCTGGAAAATTCTTACGCATTCTTATTTTGCTTGTAGTGCGTTCGTACACAGCGCGCACACATTCAAGCGCGCGATGTACCTTTTGTAGGAAGAAAAATTAGAGCCATTATACTGTGGTAGCGGCTAGTAGCAGTCATAAGTTGGAACCAGAGGCAGTGCTCCGACTTTCCGCTCCCACCTATAGTCGCCGCTTGCCACTGCTGCCCACCTGGCGTTAGCCAATTCCGCGTTGGCGGATGTGGGAAGTCCCTACACACATGGTAGGGTTGGCAACCACATGCAGGCAAGCAAGGTGAAGCGGTGCCGTTCCTGTGTCGTTCCGGAGCCAAGCTGTTATGTGTGCTTTAACCTTTAGCAATCATTCAACTTTGATCGTACCTTAAGGTAGTGAAAATGAAGTCAACGATGAAGCTTGTTTGCCTAGATGGTGCCTATACATTCTCGATGTAATGAGATTAGATTTTATTTTCCGGATAAAAGGCTCACTGCCTGCTTACTGGAAGGGAGTTCTGTTCAACTCTTTAGCTGGGTCCTTAGTACTTATTCTTCTTTTGTTTTTGGGATACCCGATTTCTTTTCATAACCACAATTTCTCCCTTATTTTTGTTTTCACGTGCCATGTAGCCAAATATTTGCATACAGACTTTCGTCTCTCATTTATTACACGTTGTTACGAAATCTTATCCATAAAACAGTTCCGTAACTTAAATACTGACAGACTTCGTAAAGCCTATAAACAAATCAAGATAGGGGGTTGGAATTTGAAGCGTATGTTTTTCAGGGGACATCAAGCAAGGTACTGTAAGGTTTGTACTATGATATACAAACCTTACCGCCTTGAATGACAGACTGGCAGCCTTTGGAACTATTAAATATTCAAATTTAATCGAATTCAGTCTGTCTCACTCTAGTGGAGGAACAAATGGATCACTTCTGTTGTAGACCTAGCAACGTGCAGTTGAATAAACGAAAGTACTAAAAGTATTGCCTTGTATCAGTTCCTGATCCTCCCACGACCCTGACAGTACACTTACCACTTGCCCGCCAGCTTTTTTGTGTTTGTAAAATCAAAACTAAACAGTCAATCGTTTATAAATTTGGTAACATTATACCTATTATATTATATCTATTACCTGATGTTTTATACAAGAATAGAATGCGGGGTCATTTTTACTGAGGTATTTAAAAATAAATCCGTTATAAATACCTATGATGCGGCCCGCTATGCAAAAAGGCAAATTGAAACTGGTGTTGAAATTTTGTATTAAAAAACTGGCCATGAGCATGTCGGACCATGCTCAGTGTAGGGTTCCATAGCCGTAACTATAAGGTAAAAAATACGATGTAAAAAAAGTACAACAACAAAAGAGCGTATTTTCATAGCAATTACGGCCTTTTGTTGAGAAGCGCAGTTTATTGGCAATAACTCAAAAACGGTTAATCCGATCTTGTTGAAAATAATTTTCATTGAAAGTATTAATTAAGCGTTATCAATGTAATTTTTTATATTTTTCAGACACACGGCTTAGAAGAGAGAGGAGACACAATTATCACAACTTTCGGAGCGATTATTTCCAAAGGGAAATAATCGACTTAAGAAACTTAAAATGTTTTTAAAAGAGCTGTCGAACTATGTACCACACTCTCCTTTTTCTGAAAAAAAAATGTTTATCCCCCTAAAAACATTTATATTACTTGTTTAACTACCAAACTAAGTAGCGGCTTATACAAGACACCTATTCCAAATTTCATCAATATCCATCGTGTAGTTTTTGAGTAAAATGACTGTGATATACGGACAGACGGCCGGACGGACAGGACGAAACTATAAGGGTTCCGTTTTTGCCATGTTAGCTACGGAACCCTAAAAAGGCGCGGACGCCATTTATAAAAATGCTTCAAAAATACCTTTTTTCAAACCGCCTAATAACTTTGCGAAAAACCTAACAGCCATAAAAATCCAAATGTTTACAAAGCGCCTCAAAGATGCGAAATGTCACTTTTTTCTTTATTGTGTTTATGCCGTGAATAATGGCCGCTATGTTCCTGTATCGACGGAGGCGCAATCTGTGCGATGGAGGAAATTTTTATCTTCCACTCGATGGGGTCGGGCCCCACTGCCAGCCGCGCTGATAGACGAGAATCTTTAAATGTGGGAAAGGAAGCAGATACCACCTGATGGAAGCAATCATCGTCGCCCATGGATATCTGCAACACCAAAGGCGTTGCCTACACGTTGTCGACCCTTGAGTACCCTGTTTACTCGCTTCTTGAAGTAACCCATATCATAGCGCTCCGGGAACACCCCAGGATCCCTCTCGAGGTGTTCCTGTAGCGCTATGATATAACCTCCCGGTCATTCCGCACGTTTGCCGCTATAAACCACTATGTGCCCCTGCCCAATGAGGGCGTTTAAAGGAAGCCACCATTTTCCAGCAAACCTTCTCACTGAAATAATTAAATATCCCATCAAACACATAAATAGAGTAATTAGCAAGAAATGGTACAGTTTTTTAAGTGTAAAAATATGGGACCGAGCGATTTAAAAAAAAAGGGTAGGTACATCGAAAAAGAAAGTTAGTGTTAATGTTAAATCAATATATTTTCGTGACACAACGGAAGGTTTGACGGTATTTAAACAATAACTATGAACCGTTGAATTGTACACTTTTTTTGAAAAACGCTCGTGCTCGAAAATGTGCCCGAATACACCTTCCGCAGTGTCAATAAGAACATAAACTACATGTCTTTCTTTGCACTTGACTGTACAGGAGGATGCCCGCATCTGTACTCGCGAAGGTGAAATAAGTTAAATGTTCTTCGCATGGTGCCTCATAGTTGTCGGGTAAAAAATAACGTTTATTTTAACCGGAGAAGTCATAATCGAGTATACCAAATTTCATGGAAATTAGTTCGGTAGTTTTAGCTTGATGCGCGTACCAACAAACCTCCAACCAGATAAACAGAACTTCCAAAACGGATTATATTTCGTATCCCAACCGAAGACGATTACTATAGTTTACATGCAGCAGTACATGAGATGATGCTGTCCTTGTCACACATTTAGAGCTATAATATCTTAAAAAGCAAAACCATACTTCCATCTCTCTCTCGCCGGCATCGCCACACCCGCGCGCGCGCTTACCTGACCTCATTACATTTTTTGGTGTTGTCCGAGTCGCACGAAATTTAACGTTAAAAAATAGTGTAGTGAAGTGAAAACGAAAGCGATCAAGGGATCGAAATTACAACCAGGATTATGAAGGTAAGTTTGTAATCATTTTAACAAAAGTACTAGTTACTATAAAGTGTTTTTAGATAATACGGCACTGCCAATAACGGTACTTTCAAATTTCCTTTACGCATCTTACCTACAAAATCATTAAACCTGGTTACTTACATATTTACGAATAAAAAGTAAAGATACGTGTATAATGTTATATAATTAGGAAAGATGTATAACGGATTTGCTGAGTTTTTATCTAACTTCATATCACTGTGTATGCCATGTGAAGGACAATTTGTCTCACCTATTTTCACAGTACCTAAACCTAACGGAACTCATCGTTTCATACTAATTGTAAGTTTAAAATAATTAAACAAATTCACTACGGTTCATCACTTTAAGTTGGATGACTGCGGTCGCACTACCGTAACGTACCGATTACTTTATTTCATTTCATTTCATTTATTAATTGCTTACATGTAGGTACATTTTATGTAAGGTATTGCAAGATATGGCAACAATAGATCTACATGATGCCTATTTTCTGATATCTGTTGATGAAAATGATCGCAAACGATTGCGTTTTAAGTGGCGACCACAATTGTTTGATTCGAATGTCTTGCTAAACGACAAGAATTTGTACGGCTCCATTTGTTTATATAAAATTATTAAAAGAAATATCTACGTACTTCGGGCCTATTGTCATTTGACTACTTAGACGATTTTTTATATATAGTAAGACCATAGATTTAATTACTTAACAAACGTAAAAACTACAAGACTTTTTTAAGTCGTTGGGGTTCGTCATCAATAGTGATAAAAGTGTTATGACGCCAAGTAAAATTGGCAAATTTTAGGGTTTGTGTTATGACTATCACCTTGCCTGGCGAAAAGAAACAAACATGTAGATGTATTTACACGTGTATAGCTCCACGAAAATCGTGTTGAAGATTTCAAGTGTGATCATATTGATCATCCACGCTACAAAATGTTGACATTTGTATACCTACTCCATGCGAGCCGTGTAGAGGGCTATTATATCCGAATGTTTACGTCTACCTACTCCATTTTAACAGTGTCGAGGATTTCATACTCCACGTAAATCGTGTAGAGAATACATACGTTTCATTCAGAACATCTGCTCCACTTTAATAGTGTCGAGGATTTCATACTCCACGTAAATCGTGTAGAGAATACACACGTTCTATTCAGAACATCTGCTCCACTTTAACAGTGTCGAGGATTTCATACTCCACGTAAATCGTGTAGAGGATACACACGTTCTATTCAGAACATCTGCTCCACTTTAACAGTGTCGAGGATTTCATACTCCACGTAAATCGTGTAGAGGATACACACGTTCTATTCAGAACGTCTGCTCCACTTTAACAGTGTCGAGGATTTCATACTCCACGTAAATCGTGTAGAGGATACACACGTTCTATTCAGAACATCTGCTCCACTTTAACAGTGTCGAGGATTTCATACTCCACGTAAATCGTGTAGAGGATACACACGTTCTATCCAGAACATCAGTTCCATTTTAACGGTGTCGAGGACTTCATACTCCACATGAACCGTGTAGAGGATACATTCATATTTACGGGGACACGGAGGCCTCGGACCCTGAGTTGGCCGAGCCGGGCGAAGCAACAACTACCTACTACTGCCGAGTACGTCGCCCGCGCCGATCGCGCCGGCCGAGCCCGTAACGATCGAAGCGCCCACGCCGCCTGGCGGCACTTGCCGCGCCCATAGATAGAGTGGCGAGACTATACCGTCATTGGAACCGAAAATATTAGAACTACTGGGCGAGGACCCAACTATTAACAAAAAATACGGCAAAAAACCTACATAAGGATATTGCACCCAAGTCGGCACCCATTTTGGCAAATGGATTAGCTAAGGACTTTCACCTGGAACTAATCAGACGTTACTTGCCTCCTGAAAATTGCCCCAATATGAGGTTTCCGATGCTAAATCTTGAGATCAAAGCAGCCCTTTTTGGAAATCAATGTATAAAAGGACTTCTACGGCCAAAGCAAGCAGAGCCAGCTGTTAGGTAGTCTCGGTGCAATAGGACAAGTGTTAAATTAGGCATTGTCATCTAAGAATACAGTATCTCAAGACATAATAAAGACTGAGTGACGCCGGCAAGCTCATATAAGTACAACAGCTATTATAGAGAATCTCAGTCTCGTCGGTTCGCAGCCCTAAACACTCTTAATTAAAATATTAGAGATACCGTCAAAAATACCAAAAATGGATGAACATCTCTTCCGTTCAGCCTTAACAGAGCATATCAAGTTTTCAAAGGCGATCATTGAAACCGGTTCAGAAATGAAATCGACAGTTGTGAGTCCTGCTTACAAACCATCAGTAGAAAGAAGCACAGCAACAACGGAGTGCTTTAAACTCGAGGGGGATGCCGCCACGAGTAGCAGCAGCGGCCGAGCCGCGGCCGCCCCCTGCACCTCACCGGCCGCCGCGGGACCGTCGCACAGACTCGCCGCGCGGCCGCCGCCCGACCAGCTACACGCGGCATTACGCGACCACGTGGTGGAGGCGATACTAGATGAACCGCACATATGTTACAATTTGATGTTTAGCTGAATTCATCAGATTTTTGCCCTCCGTATGCCCAGCCGTCAAATACGGATGGATGTAGGTATACTAAATTCTTCGAACGAGAAATATTTTAGCTCTGGATCACTTGGAAAATTACAACAAACAAATGAAACTAGAAAAATATTTAAGTCCACATTTTTCATGGCGGATTAATAATGTAATGATACATTCTCCCCGATCCGCAAGAATAACTACTTGTTAGAAATGTATAGTAATGCATCTATCTATAACTGGTTGGGGCGCGACATGTGGTGCCCAAACGCTTCTGGCAACTGGACAGTCAGTGAACTGACACTTCATTCATATAAACACGCTGGAACTTATAGCCGCATTTTATGGACTGAAGATATTTACAGCAAATCTAAAAGATTGCAACGTTTTACTGAGAATAGACAACACACCTGCCATGTTATATTAACAGAATGGGGAAGTACAATATCCCCATTTAAATAAGTATGCAAGAAACATTTGGCAGTTGTGCGAGTCAAAAAACGTCTATGTATTTACATCATACATACAGTCTTGCGATAATGTAGTAGCAGATCGGGAGTCTAGGACTCCAGCCAAATGAATATAGACACTGAATGGGAAATTTCTGGTATTTATTTATATATTTTCACAGATTGCTCATATGTTAGGCTGTACACCTGCATTTGACCTTTTCGACAGCCCTCAGAACTACAGCCTACTGCAGTAGATATGCGTCTTCGAAATTAGATCCTTATTCAGAAATAGTCGATGCCTTTACTTTTAGTTGGGAAAATATTATTTTTTATCTCTTTCCCCCATTCAGCCTAGTGAGCAAAGTATTAGAAAAATCATTTCAGATAAAGCTAAAGGTATCGTTGTAGTACCCTACTGGCCATCACAAGCATGGTACTCCTTGTGGTCTAGTCTTGTCGTACCTGAAAAAACGTTTATTGATTCCGACGGATCTTTATTAGTCTCTCCGTTCAGAACGCGCCTCCCGCTTCATGCCAGCCTTATCCTGGTGGCAGCTAAATTATCAGGGATATGATAATAAAGCGTGGCCTACTACATGAATCACTAAATATAGTGATGGCCTCTTTAGCAAAAATACTTTTAAAGCAATAATTTAAAACTTTATTAACTCAAATCCTGGGAGCTTCTCTGTAAAAAACGAGAAATCTTGATGTTTATGACGCTAATGACGGTGATGTGTTTTAACACATCACCGTCTTGTCTTTTTGATGATGTCTTTTTGACCATAAAATTTTAAGCTATAGCTGTTTGATCATACACAGATCAGCCTTATCGCAATACGAATGTTACGTCAAATGATTGGGTTAATCGATTTCTTAAAGGCTTACAAACTTAAACCTCCGAACCCGAAATATAAATCCACGTACAAATATAGTTCTAAATCATTTCTTAAATATTTATCGAAATGAAGATGTCTCATTAACTGATTTATCATATAAAACTTGTACTTTTATCACCATTGCTTCGGCACAATGGATGCACACGATCAGGCTACTGATAAAATTAGATAATATGCCAATAAGTAATGATGTAATTATGGCTTCACCTTCATTAGCACTGGTACTGGACAGTATAGCTAATGAGATGATACTCCTCCAGTAGGAGCCATCTAAATGTTAAATATAATCAAGGTTACAAATTTAATTAATACTTCGAGGCCTGGAGCTTGTTAACCAATCAACAGATTACCCTATATCCGCGAAAGTCCTTATTTGCCCAGCACTCGCAGTTCAAACGTATGTTAGTAGGACAAATGAATTGAGACGCCATCATACTAAAGGATACCTCTTTGTACGAAGGCCTTATAAAAACTTTGGATCTCAGACCTTAGCACACTGGGTTAAAAAGGTATCACGAGACAATGCCATTGACATAAGTATTTTCAGCGTTCACAGTACACGGGTAGCATGAAAATCTGCCGCGCACCGTGCCGGGTTTAATCTGGAGACTGTTTGCAAGGCTGCAGGTTGCAGTGATCGTTCCAATGTCTATCTTAATAAGTAATATTATAGAGACACCCTGGAATAAAATGAAAATAATTTTACGTATGCTATATCTGACATTCGCTAAATAGGATTAATTGCATTTATGCCATTAAAATTAAACAGTTAAGAATCTGATAAATGTAAATTGAACCTTAAAATTAAGTCATCAGAATATTGTTCTCAATTTCGTAGCTAATCAGCATTATAATGATTGGAATTACCAGTTTTTTACTTTTCATTTTTCACATATTGAACATAACAATGCTCTGAACATCTGCATGTAAACTATAGTAATCGTCTTCGGTTGGGATACGAAATATAATTAGGAATCAAACGAACTTACCTTACGTGATGTTTGATTCCAATTATGTGAGTATCCCAACCGAAGACGATTACATCGTCCCATCCCACCCTAGCCCAAGGGATAAAATAAAAAATAAAAAACTTGTCTACAACACAAAATATCTAACTCTGAAAAAATGAGGTCAGGTAAGCGCGCGCGCGGGTGTGGCGATGCCGGCGAGAGAGAGATGGAAGTATGGTTTTGCTTTTTAAGATATTATAGCTCTAAATGTGTGACAAGGACAGCATCATCTCATGTACTGCTGCATGTAAACTATAGTAATCGTCTTCAGTGGCGGCTGGCCCTACAGAGCGCTGGTGCGGTGAACTCCCATAAACAATTTTAAATGAGTTATAAAAATTACTTTTTAAATTTTTCGTAAAAAGCTTCTTTAAACTTTACCAATACCAGTAAAATTATTTTCTTTTACATATTACAACTTCATATATTATGTAGGTACACCCAGTCCCATACACCTATTATAATTGCTTAGGTAGCGCGCCAAACGGAGCGCTGAGGATTGCGCTCCTATGAAAGAAGTCTCAGTACATTTGCTAAATACAAAATCCAATAAGAGTGAAAGAGAAACTTCGCCACAGTCCTGCACGTGAAACAGAAGATTTTCTATGAGAAAATAGTCAAATTCGGTGCGCCGCTCTAGGCGTCGTTGCCGCACTGTAATGTTGTTACCTATGTCCGCCATTGCGATTGCGCGCGACGTTGCCACTCTTGTGTAAACAAACAGTCAACAGTGACAAACTTCAATGCATGCGCGCGAAAGCAAATTTGGGAGTTTTCTTATTTATTATAAGAAAATTAAGTAAATAAGTAATTTAAACGGCTTGTTGTGGGTGCTTGTTGTTGTGTGCGACTATTGTGAGTGCTAAGATGGACGAGTATAGCGTGGATTATATTAAAAAGTGTGAAAAAACTTTAGAAATGCGGCTTAAATTAAAGCAAAAGGGAGCACCACGCCCTAAACTTGAGCTTAAACAGAAGTGTACGTCGAAAACAAAAACATTTACGCGTGTGTTCAAATGTGAACAATATGTAAAAACGCCGTGGTTATGTGGCTGTAGTGATACCAACAAACTATATTGTTTTCCGTGTTTGGTGTTTGGAGCGGGCGCGGCTGGCGGCGGTAAGTCTGCTTGGACTGAAACGGGCGTTGATGACCTAGCTCATCTTACAGTCAAATTGAAAAAACACTTACAATCTAGGTACCATTTAATAAATGAATACCAGTTAGCATCTATCGGACGGCAAGATATTCGCAAAGCACTAGATTCGGCGTTCCGAAAGTCTATACGCGAGTTCAATGACCGCGTTAACGAAAATAGGCATATTTTGCGAAGGTTGATAGATTGTGTAGTGTTTTGTGGTGCATTTCAAATTGCTTTAAGGGGACACGATGAGTCCTCGGAATCCCTGAATCCCGGTGTCTATAGAGGTTTGGTAGATTTTGTAGCCGAAATTGATTTGGCCATGAAGCAACATTTAAGCACTAAATAAATTGTATGGATATTTTTCAGTTGTTTATTTAAAGTGAACACCCACTAAATTTTGTCACGAGCCGCCCCTGATCGTCTTCGGTTGGGATACTCACATAATTGGAATCAAACATCACGTAAGGTAAGTTCGTTTGATTCCTAATTATTTACGTTTTATTATTTACTTTTAACCAGCCAAACCAGCTACTTTATAAAATAAAATCTTAAATGTACAAACGTATTCTTGCTACAATTTTATTACGGCTTACGGCTGCCTGCGGAGGCTGCCTCCGTCGGCCGCCGTTCGTGTTGACGGTAACTTGTGTAAATAGATAGTTATGGCCGCACATAACAATAACTGGCCAAGAGCATGTCGGACCATGCTCAGTGTCCTTACACTGAGCATGGTCCGACATGCTCTTGCATGCGACTGCTATGGAACCTTTTCCATAGCCGTAACTATAAGGTAAAAAGTACGATGTTAAAAAAGTATACAATTTACGCAACTTTCGAAGCGATTATTTCCAAATACATTCACTTAATCAAAAACATTACTTTGAAACCTTATAGTGTATATTAAAGAGCTGTCGAACTATATACCACACGTTGATATTTACTGAATCATTTTTTTAGCTTCTGTAACATGTATGGAGTGCCCCCCCTAAAAATATTTATTTTAGTTGTTTAACTACCAAACTAAGTAGCGGCTCATACAAGACACCTGTATTCCAAATTTCATCAATAACCATCATGTAGTTTTTGAGTAAAATGCCTGTGACATACGGACAGACGGACAGACGGACAGACGGACGGACGGACGGACGGACACGACGAAACTATAAGGGTTCCGTTTTTGCCATTTTGGCTACGGAACCCTAAAAAGCACACATGTGAGTGTCACCAACGAAGTTGCCAAGCTATAGTAAAGGATGGTTTTTTTTTCAGTTGGCGATTATATTTGTAATCAATACGTTTTGCCATTTCACAATGAATAGACTTACTTCAGTCAGAATAGCGCTTGCAAATTGGACGTAGTTTAGGGAAAAGGATCCAACCCACAATAAGTCATCAGTGAAATGTCAATTTTTTGTTTAAGCATTTAAATTCTATAATTCTAAAATGTGGTTGGATCCTTTTCCCTAAACTAAATCCAAATGTGCAAATTTACTATGAAAATCATGGAAATCATTTGATGAACGCATAGTTTCGCGTTTAACTAGCCTCCTCGATCGTGTGATCTCACACCTATGGATTACTTTCTTTGGGGATATGTAGCGTTTGTAGTTTACCTGCGTATACATGTCTACCTACGCAGATAAACCACAGAGTTGGACCACTTGGAAGACAAGATTCGCCGCGTTATTGCTAATATACGGCCCCAGTTGCTCGAAAAAGTGGTCGAAAATTGAATTTCCCGATTACGCTTCATTGGAGCCAGCTGTAGCGCCCGAAATAACTTTTAAGCTCTAATGGCATGAGAATATCTTTGAAATCAAACGAATACCATGAAAATTAAATTTATTTTTAACTATTTTATTTCATTTAAAATTTGTAAGTATACCTATCTCTCAGATCATAAAATTGTACACCGTCAAATGGACACGCGGACGTAGGACACGCGGGGTAACATTATACAAGGAAAATACCCTATGGCATTAAGTTCGTCTTTGTAGAATAAGGTTTGTTTTGTGCAATAAAATTTAAATAAATAAAATACCGCCCAATTTCAGAAATGCTGTTGTCAATACTGTACCGTTTATATTCTTTGCGTATTCTTTGGACTACCAGTCCTCATTACTTCAATTACCTAAATTCGTTTTTTGTAAATAGTAAAGATGTGTATAGTTACCGCGTGGCCTAAGTTCTCTTATTTGGCGGAACCACAGAATAATTAATAGTACAGAAGTTCCTCTTTCTAACAAAACTGACGTTCGGGTCCGACCACCGGAAGGAACGCACCGCATTCGATCGTCTCTCTATCGCATAACGCATGCTCTTCCTGGTCGCTGGCTAAGCCTTTCCGGGGTGCCAAACATTTGGTACTAGTAGCCGCACGACGAAATCGCAGATTGGGCCACTCCCGGCGGAGCTCAATTTTTTACCCGACTGCGGCGAAGCCCAAAGGAGGGTTATGTGTTTGACCTGTATGTATGTATATCTGTTCCTGTGTCCGGTCGTAACTACTCAACGACACATCCGATTTTGATAAATGATACATCAATAGATTCGTCTTGATGGTGCGAGTGTCACTGGGTATGAAGTTCGTTAAAATAAACAAAATGGCGGATTTTATGCAGTTTCAAAGTGCACCGCGGTCGGGTTTTTTTTAGTAAAAATGTGGTTATTACGCTAACACCTCCACGCGCCCTTACCCGCCTTTGTCTGCTTACAAAATGGCGTATCCCTTGTTATTGGACAAAAGCGATTTGTATAAAAATCCATTGTTCCGCCACAATATGTCAAAACGTTCACAACTTCCCGTCAAATTACTTAGGTTTCAGATTATGTCTTTTCACATCGTGCCGATTATTACAAATTAGTTTATTTTTTAAAAGCCGGCTTTTTTCAATAAATGCATCGGAGCAAACAAAGCGCATACAAACATTTAAACACGACTCTTATTGTCAAAGCGTCAGAGTGCATGTTCAGATATTTTTTAGCACTCAGAAGTGTTACGCTTACGCGACTCTCCTCGACTGTTTTGCGAGATAAAAAAGCTATAAGAGCTTAGAATAGTGCTAAAGAAATAATACTTTCTCAAAACTCGAAAAGGATGGTTTGATTTTTTGGTGGTTTGTTAAGACAATGATATTAATATTGATTTCGATTTCTTTATTTCATATTATACAAAACATCCCTTTTTTTATTCTTGAATGTACCCTCAATCCTGTATTTATATAATAAAGCAATTTAAACCCATAATAACATCGACTTCGATGTTATTATGAAGCAGTAATAACATTTTCTTTCACAGATTAATATATTTGTTCTAACACATCAGTTTTTCTTTATGCTGTACATTACGCTAAAGGGAACGTACACGTATTTAATCGTCAAACAATAAAATAATAAAACAAAATAGCAAAAACTTAAATAAAACAAAATATAGAATAATAACTACACGCCAGAGATAATAATTCGATGTCACTAAAAGTTTAATTAAGTTCAATAAGTCCGGGCGCGATTTAATTCGTTTAAGCTGTTTTATTACAATGAGTGATAATCGCGGGAACCGAAGACAATATTAAGTTCATAATTCAAAAATATTTAAGATTAAACGTCAGAACGTTGGCGATAAGTGATATTATTTTCCCCCTTAGGTGAAACTTGAAGGAGCTACGGAAAAAAGTGAGCTAAGGACAAGTATGGCAAGCGGTTAACCTCTTTTCGTCGGTCGTCTTTTTGTGTTTTTAAACGGTTTTATTTTATGTACACTGGCTACTACAATGTCATCAATTTCCTCCCATCGAGTTAAAAATAGTAAGATTAGAGATAAATTAATTAAAATACACCAATTAAAATAATGCGGGCGAAGTGATGGGATCGGTAATACGCGTGGGTGTCACATTCCGAGTGTTTAGATTCCAGACAAGCAACAATTTTTTAAAAACGCCTTTTTTATTTATAGATTCGAAATTGCTTCTTGCTAGGCGTGCTTAAATAAAGAATATTTTTATATTGATTCGATGAGTTTGTAGATTAATCTAGATAGTCTCCATAACATTATAATTTTTTGAGACCTTACCCAGTTTTTTAAATTTATTCACATGAACAATACTTTGAACCACAAATGATAGAAGTAATAATGATTATTTCATTTGAATTATAACAAGTAACGATACTTATTTTGGATTTTACTGCGTGTGTAGATAAATATGAGTGCAAAATACACGTAATCTTGAATTATTTACTTTTATTCAAGCACTGTTTGCAGATGTTACCTCATTTTGGAATGATTGAACACTTTTTATAAGGATAATCAAGTATTTGGTTTGGTCATAAAATCAGATTTTTACTTTGATAAAAATTATAACGCTCTAAAAATACCACAAGGTATGTGTATTTGCATGATATTAAAAATCCAATCTACGGTTTGTTTAATAAAACAGATCATTAAAAAAGAGTACATTGATACCACCATTGAATTGAATTGAACTGTTAATTTCAATAATAAATTTGAAATATAGTTTATTTTTTATGTATTTCCCAAAAATAAAATATCAATTTATAGGTTATACGTGTAATGACACCATTTTCGAGCAAGTGTGATGAAAAAGAATTTTAAATTGGTCCCGCCGCCTTCGAATGACCACGTAACAAATACACAATCATAAACTTACAGACGAATTGATAACCGTGAAAAGTAAAGTAATGTATTAGTAGTTTATGCAACTGATAAATAATGAAAGCTATAAGGCATCATTATGTACAGCTGCATACACTGCTTTATCTACACACATATTATAAGCTCTCTATAAAGTGTTCAAAAACCATAAATTAAAAATGTTTTTTTATTTAATTTAGCGTCAAACTAGTGTCGGTCTCAACCTATTTGCAGTTGACATTTGGGTAAGGACCAAATTTTTGGCCCTGTGTCACAACTGGAAATTACACTGGAATGTGTGACACCGGAAAAAACGTCATACAACTTTGTGTCACACCGGAATGAAAATTGTCTTCAAAATGACCTAATAATCGCCACAATTTCTACATTTCGCCACGTAACCAACCAAATTTAGATATTTTTTACTTTAAAGGGTATATATCGTTTAAGTAAATACTTTCACTGTCAAATAATCTTCAGAAAACACAGTATTTCTTTTTTAATATTCAGAAGATCTTAGTGACGCGCATGTACCAACACATGGCTCGTCTAACAGTTCAAAAACATGGCGGCCGAGTCCAAGGCTAAATTTTAAGTAACAAGACAATTTTGCCATTAAAATAAATAATTAAACTACTAGTTAGTGCTATGGGTTTCGGAATTCTGCCATCGCACAACCAAAGTGCTACAACGGAAAACATTTTCGGGACACATCTTCGTTTAGACTACATTATCGTTTTTGGCATTTTTATGTAGATTCATGGTACAATAAAATATAGATAGCTATGTGTAACAAAAAGTAAGAAATTCATTTGTCCAAAACACCGGAGAGGGGATACACTTATTTTATATGGAGCAAAAAAAGAATCTACTTTGACATATGCTTTCCTAAAAAAAAATAAGCAAAAATAATATTACATACTTAATCACATATTTTTAAGATGTCATTATTGTTTGTGGCTTTCAAAAACGACTTTCGGTGGGTTATAATACTGTATATTCAATCACCAATAAGGGGGACACCATTTGTGTCTGGACTGGCCAAGAATTTGGTCCTTAACCATTTCATTTTATATGTGTGTTTACGTATGTGTGTATATCGCATCAAAACGGCTGCGCGGAGTGCACGGGTTTAATAATTTTTGGTAGAAGGATTGATTGGATAACTATCCTACGTACCTAATACGTATCCATATCTTGGTTAAAGGATACTATGTATCTTACTCCGAAAAGAAAGATGATTATGATTTTTTGGTTTATGTTACCTTTTTAGGGTTCCGTAGCCAAATTGGCAAAAACGGAACCCTTATAGTTTCGTCATGTCCGTCCGTCCGTCTGTCCGTCTGTCCGTATGTCACAGGCATTTTACTCAAAAACTACATGATGGATATTGATGAAATTTGGAATATAGGTGTCTTGTATGAGCCGCTACTTAGTTTGGTAGTTAAATAATTAAAATAAATATTTTTAGGGGGGGCACTCCATACATGTTACAGAAGCTAAATATTTTTTTTTTCAGAAAATATCAACGTGTGGTACATAGTTCGACAGCTCTTTCAAAAACATTTTAAGGTTCCTAAGTAATGTTTTTGATTAAGTGAATACCTTTGGAAATAATCGCTCCGAAAGTTGTGAAAATTGTGTCCCCCCCCCCCCCCTCTATCTTCTAAACAGTGTGTCCGAAAAATATGAAAGAAATCACGAAGGTAACGCTTAATTAATGCTTTCAACGAAAATTATTTTCAACAAGATCGAATTAACCGTTTTTGAGTTATTGCCGAAAAACTGCGCTTCTCAACAAAAGGACGTAATTGCTATGAAGATACGCTCTTTTGTTGTTGTACTTTTTTTACATCGTATTTTTTACCTTATAGTTACGGCTATGGAACCCTACACTGAGCATAGTCCGACATGCTCTTGGCCAGTTATTCTATAATTGCTGAAAATATTTCACATTACCTACCTGAAAATTCCATTATCTGAAATAAATTAAGACAATTTTATTTTGAATAGACATTATTTTTAGTCACATTCTGGTCGCAGAAAAACACCTGTGTCAACATTTCCCCCACTCAACGATACTAGTTTAGGAGAATTCTCTTTTGGAAACTCAATTTCGCAAGCAATATTTCTAACCTATCCTGTAATATCCACGCTAGGCCGAAAGCGTGGGCACCGTCGGAGCACAGTTGGCGTAACGCGAGATTTTGACAGATAAGGGATTTCGCCAAAACTTGTGACTGATGTCTCTTATTCAACTGGCGCGCGATCAATTCACAAGCGCGAGCAGACAGAATTTTCACTTTTGGGGCATTCCGTGAAAACATCTACTTTTGTCACATGCTCAACGCGTATGGTATCAAAAAAACTAATTAGCTGCTAGGATACAGTATCAATCTTAAAGCCGAGTTATGATATACCGATATTCGGCTTCCTAGCATTACTTCTCAAAAGTATTGCAAAGGTAGTGTCGTTTCCGTGGAATGGGCCTTTTTTTCACATGTAACACGTGCATGCGTACAACGTAGTTGAGTAGGGTCCCATATATTTAGCATAATTTCATTTGACCAAATTTTTTAAATAGCATAATTTTCCTCCAGCTTAAAAGAAAAAAAAATCAGAAATTATCTTACGTAAGTCAGTTAGGTTAGGTTAGAATTTTTGTTCAAAAGTAAAATCTGCAAAAACTAGATTATAGATCTTAATACAGCCAGGAGTGGCTCACTCCGCGATTTCGCCGCACGGCTACTAGTACCAAATTTTGCCCCCGCGGAGGGGCTTAGCCAGCGACCAGAAAGAGCACGCGTTATGCGATAGAAAGAGACGGTCGGATCCGATGCGTTCCGTCCGGTAGTCGGACGTGAACGTCAGTTTTATTAGAGAGATAGAGAGACTTCTGTACGTAGTACTATTACTTATTCTGTAATCCATTTTCAGTTTAAATTTTCTAGTTTTTGAAATTTGGTGGATTAGTTGACGAATCAAAAAGCACTAGGCATAAATTAGTAACCAGAGCATTCGTAACTGTGGATAATCTTGTGAGGAGAGGGCAGCGGGCAGCTGTGACAATTTGAGCTTAATCTTACATCGCCATTGTATAACCTGTTTAGTGAGAGAGTTTCAATGAGTGTATATTTCCGATTATCACGACTTTTGGGAAAAAACCCCTGAACTATTAAGAGGAAACAGGAGGGCAGTTTTTCCATACAAACGTAGTCACCTGTTTCCTCCCTGGATAATGCCAGTAGAGCAATAATTTTTTGTCCAAAAATGTATGGCTACTATTGATATGTTCCTATGTTTTCCTTTTTACGATAAATTGATTCTCAAAAGAGATAATTAACTTTCAAAAACCTAAAAAAAATGCCAGATTTTCCGCTATGTTCACACATCCAGAAAACAAATTTGACTAGATTATTAAAAAAAAAGAAAACATAGGAACACGGACAAAGCCTTTCTTTAATGTTTAATGAAAAAATTAGTTAAATAGGTTAAGTTTTGGGGAAGAAATCAGGGGACTACGGAACGTTGTTTTCCAAGCTGCAGTTGTCTCTATCGCGCTCTGCGGGGGAGAGGCGAGCAGTGCGAGACAGCGACACATTTTACAAATACCTAATTTTCAATTCTCTCGGCCTTACTGTATCCTCTTAAGTCAGTTGGTTATTCTACATTTTTAGTATTTATATTTTCTTGGATGCACTGCCATATAAGCTGCTTATGCGGTAGCTGATAGCTGATAGGTATTTAGACAGCGTACCTCGTTTCTAACTTGCACCATGTCAGTGGAGCCCCGAGTGAAAATTCCAACGAATCGCAGCTGAACTGGTACGCTCCACTGCTTAGGATTAAACATCGACCACAAAGGATTAAGTGGGAATTAGACCATTCCATAGATGGCCCTAATAAAAATGTTCATTTATTAATTAGCGCTGATGCCTTTTATATATTTTCTGATTCACGTAGAATACTTACAGGAGAAGAAAAAAACCTGACAAGTGCGAGTTAGATTCGCGCGGAGAGGGTTCCGTACGTTCAAAACAATATAAAACAATTATACTTTATTGTACAGACTTCTTATAGGTTTTCCTGTAACCTATAGGGTCTGTGCACACGGCGTCTTTTAAACGCGCCGTCGACGCGCGTTTCGTAGCGCTGTCGCTTTTACACCCTAAAAGTTAAGAGAAACAGCGCTATGAAACGCGCGTCGACGGCGCGTTTAAAAGACGCCGTGTGCACAGGCCCATAGGTGTAGGACTATTTTTTTCAAAATTCTACGTCCAATAGTTTCGAAGATAAGGGGGGGGGGGGGGGTGGTCAATTTTTGCCTATTTTCTTAAATAACTTCAAAACTTATTTAAAAATATATTTGAGATTCTCACCGTGAGCTCTTTCATTTAACATATCACACGATATAACTATATCGTGTGACATGTTAACTCTAACTTTTTTTTAAATTTTCTAGCTGACCCCCAAAAGTGGCCCCCATGATTATTATATTTTCGTGAGAAATCCGTGTTTGGGTCATTAACTTTAATATATGTACCAAATTGGCTGTGACTGACATACATACATACACATGAGTGATCCTATAAAGTTTGTTTCTGTTACCATTTAAAATTAAACTAATAAGGTAGACGTCCGAGTGCTTGACATTGCCCCGAAGTTGCCATCTAGCAATAGAGGTGACATCAAGGTGTCGACTATTGGGCATTGGCGTGTCGAGCACTAGGACGTTGACCTTACAAAGATCGCACTTCTTATTGGGATGCCAGCCAACTTTTGTAAACACTTCAATGCTTTTTCAAGCAATTTATACTATCGGACCTTTTGCCGACTCAGACTTAATTCACAGATAAAAATCCCCTGGGCATTGGGCCAATACTCAAATTGATCTTACTGCTAACTTCTCACAAGACTTATCTAGATGAAGTGTATGATGTTATTGTAAATGCAACCTTATATTATGTTGAATGAAGTGCACATCAGTTTGACGTGGAAGCCAGATATTACAAAGTAAGCAGTCGATACCTCTAGTGCACTCATGGCGACCTGGTATCTCAAACAAGATCGCTTGCATTCGATTTAGATTATGGATCTTCCTAGTTGTCGTGCAAGATTCAGTGAACATTTCTGTTAGCAGAAAAGACCGCTTTCCTAAGCACCACCTTCTAAGAACTGATGGCAGCGGTGGTAAGATTCTCGAGTGGCGACCACGTACCAAAGACGAAGTGTTGGCAGGCCTCCCACAAAGTGGACCGACGATCTGGTGAAAACCTCGGGAAGCCGCTGGATAATAGCAGCACAAAGCCGACAATCGTGGAGATCCTTGGGGAAGGTCTATGTCCAGCAGTAGACGGCTGAAATGATAATGATGACCTTCTAAGAAAAAAGACTACGTAAACTTAAAAAAAACGCCCTTATATTAAATATTCCGATATTGCTATACATGAGCCTAATATTTGAGGAGTTCCCTCAATTCCTCATAGCTTCCATCATCATAACCGGAATTTAAAAAATGGTACAAATCTGGTAAAACCTTTTTAATTAAAAATAATAATACTTTATATGAAAGAAACATTTTGTCTCTTTATTAGTTTTTCAATAAAATGTGGTGTAATTTACCCGCATCAAAAAACGAATAAAGAGACAAAAGTTTCTTTCATATAAAGCATTAATATTAGCGCCATCTCTCGCTCGATCGTCATACCTGTAAAGTTGTGCATTGGGGTGAGATACATGTGTAATACAAGTTCTCATAGGTGGCGTTTAGGTTTAAATCCTATTAAACCAGAATGATACAGAAGTCAAAGTAGATGGCAAAATTGAGGGCACTTGCTGGGTGCTCCGGTGAACGAGTGGTTGAGTTACTGGGCCGGAAATCCAGAAGTAACGGGTTCGATTCCCGGTCTGGACACAGGTGAGTGCCATTTAATTTTTCTATGATTTTTTGTATCTATATATGTAAAAATAATAATTTTACGTCATCCTAGGCCGAAAGTGGCATTAACTACCCGCTGCGCGGTAAGAATATACCGCTTCCTAGCAAAGAGAAGACGTACAATTGTGGACACACAACGGGCGGTAATTAGTAAAGCCCCAGATCGCATACTCATTGCAGCGATTTAGGCCATTTCTCACTATACCGCCCTACGTGTGTAATATACTATTTCATATCGGTACATTAACAACTGAGATAACAAATATAAAAAAATCGGCCAAGTGCGAGTCGGTTTCGTACCACCGTCGAGAAAAAGATGCCAATAAGCACATTATATAGTAATAAATAAATACACTTGGGAACAAAATCTGTCCATAATTAAGCTAAAATAGAATTAATTATATTGCTATATCGTTAAGATTAATTGTTAACAAAATGTACGAGTAACATTTTGACTAACGAAGGTTGTCTGGCGCCTAACCTTTAGACATAATTTACTAATTCTACTCAGAAGTATTATAATAGTGGTTACAAGCGCACTTGATCCTGATTAATCCAATCCAAACTAATATTATAAAATAAAATAAAATACTTTATTTCTGCAAGTAGGCCCTCAAGGGCTTTTTTACATGTCTTATTAATATTATTAATGCGAAAGTGAGTAATGAATACTAGAAATTAATATTTTTTATAAAAGAATACAAATATACCACCTTGATCGGTCATAAGCAATAAAATACTTTTTTCAGGATAGGTGCTGTTAAGAGTTTGGACGTACCTGCGAACAAGAGAAAAACTATAATTAATTACATATATATTATATATACGTCACTGAGAAGGTTCCTTACTGAAAGATTTGATGTTATAATGTCACCTTTAAAATCTTTAAATGATTAAAGGAGTAACCACACAGCTGCTAAAAATACGTGATCAGTGTTTACGCAACCAAATGTATGTGGAAAATGTGACGCCACCGCGTCACCACGTTATTCGCAGCGTGAAGCTCCGGTGTGGTCGATCCACGAACTAAAAACAATTCTTTAACTTCAACAGTAAGACAGCAAATGTTGCTAAAACCCCTTGTCACCCGTCAAATATTGCCTGTCTTTTTAAACGGTTTTATTCTATTTATGCAGTGCGAGAAACAGTTGATTTGTCGCTTGACCATTGATATCGCAGCAACATTTACTAAGTTAATAATATTAAACAAACCATAGCTTAATTGAGTATTGGGGACATTAAAATATACCACCAAATTATGAAAACCCATCATGCTTCGACGTCACTTCTTAGTGCATATAAAAAAACTGCTACCGGTCTAGGAGAAGCTTTAGCTTTACAGTGTGTTTAAAAAAAGATAAAGAAAAAAACCATTTATTTAGTCAGCGGTATTATACCACAAATTCAAAAGATTACTTTAATAGACCCGTGTCACGTGATTTTTTAGTTTACATTTTTTTAAATACGTAAAAGTACCGACTATAAGCTGATGGAATGTCTGCCACTAGTAGTATTAAACAAACGGTTCAGTAGAAAGAAGAAACTATTTGTTAACAATTGTAAAAGGACTATTAAACTGATAATTTCCTTTACTAATGTATATACCTACGCAACGAGTTTGGTTATATTTTGCCGAGTTGTGAAGTGAGCCAAGTTAAACTAGGCTCGCTCAAAAATAATTCCAGTCCCAAGATTGTAATTTAATATGTAAAGTAACGCCCTAAATTAGCACAAGTGCTGCCAAGTCGTGCGCAATAAGTTCGCAAGATTTACCCTGTATAGTCTAAGAGCTAACGAAAGAAAGAAAACGAACAAGGAAGTACTTCATGTGGAAAATATAAACGGAAGTCTGCTAAAAAATATTGAAAATAGAAGAGGAGAAAGGTTTGAGCATAGTTTATGATATAATGATAACATCGAACCCATCATTGAAAGGAAGATTAAAGGATAGAGGAAGAGAGGCGGGATAAGAACTTAGATTGATCAAGTGGAACTCAAGAAAAAGGTCGAATATATAAAAATATTAATAACTAGCTGTCCCGGCGAACTTCGTTCCCCCTCAGAATTTTTAATGTTTTAGTAGTTATTCGGGCCAGAAACAAACACAAAAATCGGGTTCCCTCTATGTGGCATAACATTTATTGTCCGAAACTGTTTTAGCATAACAGATGTGGCATAATCGGTTTTCGCCGAATGGTAATGTGGCAGAAACCTTATTAAGCATAATTAGTTACATCCCGAATATGTAGTTGTCTGAAATTAAGTTCGCATACTATTTTTATGACCGATTATTTTTACGCATAATTCTATTGTGCAGAATTTTATTCAGCATATTATCGATTGTCCGAGATTGATAGGTTAGGTTTAGGAGAGGTAAGTTATTATAATAATCAAGTGATATAATTCCGTTGGACATCTTGCTCATTCAGTATAACGATGAACAAATAACATTTAACATCTAGCAATTCTAACCTAACTTAGTAGGTTAGGCTAGAACTTTGATCCCTCACAAATCTCATAATAAAGAACTGTTGCTAAAAACGTTAGGTTAGATTTAGAACTGTGTCCTTACAAAATAAACAATTGATAGGAAAGGGGCTTAGATTAGGTTAAAACATTTAAGCAATTAGAGTTTTGCACGAGTTCATAGCTATGGAAAGGCCAAAAAAGGGGGACGGGGGGCGAAGCAGCCCACAAGGGGGGCTCGGGGGGCGAAGCCCCCCGCAAGAAAAAAAAGACTAGACAGAAAAAGTAGGTTAGGTTAGGTTTGAACTGCGTCCCCCAACAAAAACGAACTGCTGGCAGAAAAAGTAGGTTAGGTTAAGTTAGGTATAGGTTAGGTTTGAACTGCATCCCCTAACAAAAACGAACTGCTGGCAGAAAAAGTAGGTTAGGTTAAGTTAGTTTTGCACGAGTTCATAGATATGGAAAGGCCAAAAAAGGGGGGACGGGGGGCGAAGCTTCGCACAACGGGGGCTCGGGGGGCGAAGCCCCCCGCAAGAAAAAAAAGCTTAGACAGAAAAAGTAGGTTAGGTTAGGTTTGAACTGCGTCCCCCAATAAAAACGAACTGCTGGCAGAAAAAGTAGGTTAGGTTAAGTTAGGTACAGGTTAGGTTTGAACTGCATCACCAAACAAAAACGAACTGCTGGAAGAAAAAGTAGGTTAGGTTACAAAACCATATATTGTCGTCGACAATACAGTTAAAAGTTATATTATGACAAAACATCTTTCTGCCACGATAGCATTCGGTGTTATAATTTTATAATCATTTAATTTATGTGTAAATATGATTCGGAACATGAAAAGTAGGACCAAATAATATTCGGACTAACGTAATTCTGCGTAATAAAATTATGCGAATATAGATTCTGCGATAACAGTTTATGCACAAAGCCTAATATGGCTATATACATTATGCCACAAAGAATTATTACTTACAAAATTATGCCACAACAGGGTGAACCACAAAAATCAAAAATCATAATAATCGGTCCACCCGTTCTGAAGTTATAAATGGTGTTACTAACACGACTTTATTTTATTTATATGTATATAGATGTAATAAGTTCAATATAACCTTTTATGAAATCAATTTAGTAATTTTTTTACATTATATTTCGGAAATGACATGTGAAATTATTGAACGCATAATTTAAACAATTCATTATTGGCATTAAAGCTATGTATCGGTTAATCGTCAATTTTAATGAATTATGAATGAAATAAAAAGTTATAATTATTTTTGTATATTTTTATTTTCTCAAGTTAGGTGTTTTAGAATGTATGTATATATATAAAGTTTAATATAAACACGGTATAAAAAATCTAACCTATTACCTGCTACTTACGATGGCACCTGTAAACTTTCACTTTTCAAGTTAGCAAATAAATAGTGTCTGCGGATTAAGTCGGAAATGACCCCCAAACCCATGATTCCAACCGTAGCCAAGATAATTAGATTGACCTGCCCCGATATTCAAGCCATAATCATCAGCCTAATTTAGTCCTCTGCTGGACATAATATGCCTCTCCAATTTGGCACGTCACCTTTTAGTACGATGAATGGTTTAACATAGTATATGTTGACTTCAACCTCATATCAACATCAGCCTGCGGCCTATACCTTTGTCATCCTTAAAGTAACCTTAAAGGTGTTTCTAAAATATTAACGGGGGGAGTGTTCAAGCAATAGTAGGTAAAAAAATAATTTTTAAACTAAATTAAAAGTATTCTTGATAATTACTGTTAGCTCTTGGCTTATCTGGAATAAACTGTAGCCTAACGATGCCATGTTTAGACAGCTCTGGTCCTTCTAGTCGAATGTCTTAAGATAATATACCGAAATTAGTCCGTATCAATACAAGGAATCTAATTTATCTAGTTGAATCCAGGCTTTAAGGCTAACGTCCTAGTGTCTGACACGCTAATGACTAATAGTTGACACCTTACTATCTCCCAGTGGCGTGGCGTTGAAGAAATCCTTTGGCAAGCCGGAGCAGCTCTTGCTTCAATTTTCTTTAAGATCACTAGAATTAAGTACTGAACTGCCTAATGTTAGGCAAGCCGATGGAAATCGAGTTCTACGGACGCCACGCCACTGCTATCTCCTCTATTGCTAATGACTTAACTAGGCACAGTCGGCGGAATTATTTTCTTTATATTTAGAATTGTTATTATGTAGGTAATTTGTTTTATTGTATTGAATAAATTACTGTTTTCTTAACAATCAAGATGGCAACAACTGAGACAGCGCCAAGAACTCGAACGCTCGAACTTAGTAGGTAGCTTTAGAAATTCCTGAAACTAAATTATAATTTATATCCCACAGAAATGTGCTTTAATGACTGTGCTTTGGGATATACATATATCGGCGTTGCCACAATTTAAAAACATACTGTATGCCAACGCTTAAGCTATCGACTGCCGTATCATACTTAATTAAGGTGATTCGGGTCAGCCGGCTCTCGATACAAACAAAAAGAGGGTCATTGTTTGCTTCCACGGCGTAAATTATGTTTTATTTTATAGCTTGATACATTTTATTTCCACAAAATGGCATGAGAAATCTCAAAAAATAAAAATAATTTTAGAATAAAACGTTTAGTTTCAATTCAATTGATGCTGATAGATGGCGCTGACCTTAAAGTCCCAGTATTACGGTAATTATGATTTTTGAGACGTCTCATGTAATTTCGCGCAAATAAAACGCGTCAAGCTATCAAATCAAACACATTCCAAACATAATTGCTTTGCCAATGCAACGACGTCGAATCAACATCCCACATGGCGGTAACCTCGTGAGCCATGTTAAGGTACTTACTGAGCTTGTCCTTCTCGGCCTTCACGAGGTTCTCGTCATGGGGGATGGTGATGTCGACGAGCATTGCACGGCGCTTGGATCGATCTATTAGCACGATATCAGGGTTGTTCGTATGTACGAGTATAGTGTGCTGTTATTCGAGCCCTGAAAGTTAGGTCCCGAGTTACTAAACAAGATTGCTCTGCGTAATAAAACAACTTAAACGAATTAAATCGCGTATGTGTCTCCTTTTTTACGTCACGACGTTTCGTAACGTATTTCAGCGTCCGTGGTCGCGGGTAGACGCTGAAAAAGGTATATATGAGAATAAAAAGGGAAATGACTGATACTCCTAATCGAGTATACCGAAGACAACATATTACGATTGCTCTGACTGAATGTCATTTTTTAGCCATTATTATCCCTCATATGTATGTGTTTCTCATCTATTGCATATTCAAAAGAAAATAAAACACTTTATAGACACCAAACTAATTTCGAAACTTGTCGAGTACTCAGGAATGCTCGAATGAGTTAATTTCCACGCACTATCTCCATAGAAAACACATAAAAAGTACAAAGTTGCCGTCGGTTTGTATTTTAATACTATCGACACTTGGCATAATCGTGACATGGTACTTGTCGCCATTAAACCTGTACCTCAGCGTATAAAGGTCGTATGTACTACTGACTATAGGTACGTTACGTTTACGTGGTATCGAACCATTTGGTTCAGATGAATCGTGAGGCTTCTTTGGATTGCATATATACTCGTATGTGTTTTAGGTACTAGAGCCATTTTATAGAAAGTTGTACATTTTTTGTTGTTCTGATGTTTTTTACATCAGTTCTTTTCAAAGTTGCGCGTACTGATAGATGAAAATGTGTCACAAAAATCGTTATTCCGTTCCGTTACAGCCAAAGTAACGGAATAGGAATAAAAAATATTAGGACACATTTTGTCTCCTATCAGAGTAGAAATTATGTAAAATCTTTCAGATCTAAAAATAGTACATTACAAAACTAGGGTGGTAATACAAAGAAAGGCCGAGATCGCAGAAGTTTGCGGCCCGAGCTGCAAGCGAGGGACGTAAATATGCGATCGAGGGCTTTCTTTATTACCTCCCGTGTTGTGTACATCATTTTATGTCTACACTTGGCCAGAAAGCGGCTTTTTCCGTACGCGCAGCGTGCGGAAAAAGCCACTTTATGGCCAGGTGTGGCATAAAAGTTTTTGTACAACTTATGTTAGTGTGTAGGTAAATAAAACGGCCCACAAACGCGTGACGTTAGTATTTAGCACTTGTAAAAACATCTGGTTGCGATATTGTGTCTCATTCTTACACATTCTGTTGTGCGTGTACGTGTCGAGAAATATCACTGCTATATCACTTTATGCCTTTGGAATCACACGGGAAACATAAGTTTCAAGAAACTCGCTCCCCGTCGGTTTGACAGTTGTATGTGCTAAATGCTCCCATATCCTTGTTTAGTAGCTGTTACTTCGCACGGCAATAGTTTTAATTTTCCGGTAACAACCCAGCATTAATTATCCGCTATAATTAGGTAGATATATAATATATGTTACGATCTGTCCAACGACGATCACTATGCAAAATGCTAAGATGTTCTGCGACTATAGACCTAGGTACATGGCATACGAAGGTTACCTTCGTAAGCCTGGTTCCGTATATGTCCCAATTGAGTTGAATTTTATGTTAAAAACATCAAAGTCAATTGTATGACGGCAAAATTTGCATACGAAAGGTTAATTTAGTAGCGAGGTATGCCTGAGGTGGCCGGACGAGGAAGCGAGCGATGCAATTCACC
Organism: Eudemis profundana; assembly: GCA_947034925.1. Lineage (NCBI taxonomy): Eukaryota > Metazoa > Arthropoda > Insecta > Lepidoptera > Tortricidae > Eudemis > Eudemis profundana. The sequence continues at coordinate 35,192,756 of OX344797.1, read as the reverse complement.
TAAAACAAGCAACGCCGCGCTAACCGCTGTTACGATTGGCAGCCCTGCGAGAAGAAAAATGTGCCAATTCTAAGCCAATATTCTCGAGGCACAAGTGTTAGAAGGGTGTGTTTATGGAGTCCAAAGCCTAGTCAGCTGAGTTGGACATTAAGTTTATTCATCATCAATTATTTCAACCAAGCATCCGCTGCCTTAGCCGTGTAAATTATTTAAGAGCTTAAGGTACATCGACGTCGACACCTCAGGCATTCAAAGGGCTGGTAGCTTCCTCACCCAGCATATAAGTATCGCCATACATCGAGAAAATAATGCTAGCATCTTTGGCACCATGCCACGAGAGCCTTTTTTAGGTATGATTTATTAATTTAAATTGTAGGTATGAGTATGAACGGCACCGCCTCACCTCATCGTTTCACCGTCAACCATACACAAGCACGTAACGGAAGCGAGTAGGCATGTCCGACCCATCATCACGCTTACGGCTGGCCGGCAGCACGCTTACCGTGAGGCAGCAGCTGCCTTGCTGCCTCCGTAGAAGCCAGTGAACCGCGAGTCGCCCACGCGCCGCTAGCCTGTGCCGAGCCGTGTCGTTGCCGTTCCGATACCGGTAAGTGTGCGATACAGTATGGAATTTAATATAAAGAATACCGAGCGGCTTGAGCCGAGCCGCCGCCGTTGCGGCGCCATGCTGATGTGTGCTTTAACTTTTATGCGGTTGTGGCTCGTAGGTCTACGTTACTGTAATTTTCTTTTGTTTTTCATTCAAGTCCCAAACGACTCTAAATGAAACTCATCCGGTTTTTTCTTTTACAAATGGCTGTAAACTAAATTGGTTTCTTATTTTTTGAAGTCTTTAAGACACTAACCACGTAGCAACAAACTAGTGTCAGAGTGATTGGTGGGCTATTCGTGCCGCGGCCGATATTGTGTTCCGTTCAATTTGAAACGTGGCAAAAAATAAAATGCTCAAACTCTAAAAGAAATCATTGAAATTTAAACTTGTTTGCATCGCATAAATAGACTATACAATCATCTTGAATGCAGTCAACACAAATTATATCACAACAATACATAGTTGTACTTACGCGGTTTTTGAAAATTTGCAAAAATAAGCTACGAGTACTTAACTTATATAGTACTTCCATCGATTTTTTAATGATAAAATAAGGAAATAATGATTTAACTACTAATAAGGTCATAACACTCATGACACTTTCTTCATAGAAGCGTAACACTATCTGAGCATTTTGCCACCTCTAAAAAATCTGCTTATTTGTTTTTATAGCAGCAATTGAATTTTTTTTACATCGCACATTGCTCGACTAACTCGCGCAGCTCTTGGATGGCCTTATCACAGATCACAGTATAAGAAAGAAAGAAGAGAATTTTGCAAGAATATGTAAATCAGATGACATTGACAATGCAATATTATTATGACATGGAGCCGATCTGATGATGGAGCCGGATGGTAGCCATATTCACCGAATTTGGGTTCATTTGATTAGTTGTGACGGGCAGTTTGCGATTATGAAAAAGAAGTACGGGCGGCAATAAAAGCTTGTCTTAAAAAACATTTTTTGACGGAAACTTATTCTTCCGACTCTGAATGTGTGTGTTCCGTGTACGAACGCAGTTGGTTCGGGTGAGAGACTTCTGTACATAGTACTATAGTATATTGAGTCACAAGGGAGCAAAATGATGTATTTACGGCGAGGGCGTATATTGAATCCTGAACGAAGCCAAGGATTGTACTATCCGGAGCGCAGTGAGGGATTCAAGTGTTAACGCCCGTGGTGAAAATAATTTTGCTACCTTGTGACACATACTGCTTTTTATACCGACTATGAGAAAAATTCAAATACAAACTCTACCTACCAAAATAACGAAATATATAGTTAATCAAAGAGCATCACATATTATTATTAAAATTAAATGTTAAATTGTAAAATTTATAGTCTAAAATTATTTTATAAAACTAGGTATTATTATTTTTTTCATCACACTTGCTCGAAAATGGTGTCATTACACGTAGGTTTTGCGGGCCGTAAATGACCTATTACGCCCTAGGGCGTAATGGTTTTCTTTTTAAATTTGAAACGCTGGTTCTGTTTTACTCTTATTTGTCATGATCAAAGGAAACGCCAACTTACTTTTTTAACTTTTATTACTGAAATATTTATTTAAAGAGAACTGTTATTGCAAATACATGTAAACACATATTTCTGTAACATTAATTAAATGTTTAAATAGTGTATTTCAGTATTTTGCAAATATAAAATCAACCATTTTAAGTCTTTACCGCTATGGTTTCCGAACGTGACTTGTCGTCTTGATATTTGTCACTAATGTCACTGTCAGTTTAACAATTTTATTTAGGTTAAGTAAGGTTATTTTAATCAGATTTCCTCACAAGTGTGATGAAAAACATTGTGTGTGCCACGGGCGGTAAAGGAATTACAAACTCGTGTTATTAAAGCCCTCGGCTTCGCCTCGGCCTTGTAACAAACACTCGTTTGTAATTCCTTACTTACCGCCCTTGATACACAATGTACTATTACGGACGGGACGAAAATATCACTTCCGTATTATATTTATGACCCACGCCTGCGGCTCGGAACGCAAACACCTGTGATCTGAGCCATTCCTTATTATACCGCCCTCTGTGTGTAATATACTGATAAAGCTGTCTATGGTATGGCATATTCTAAGTGGGTTCTAACTAAAAATACCTTGTTGTCCTTGAACAGAAAAGTACACTTTGATCCCTCTTACGAGTATGAGGGAGCAAAATACTTTTTTCATCACACTTGCTCGAAAATGGTGCATTACACGTAGGTTTTGCGGGCCGTAAATGAGCTATTACGCCCTAGGGCGTAATGGTTTTCTTTTTAAATTTGAAACGCTGGTTCTGTTTTACTCTTATTTGTCATGTTCAAAGGAAACGCCAACTTACTTTTTTAACTTTTATCACTGAAATATTTATTTAAAGAGAACTGGTATTGCAAATACATGTAAACACATATTTCTGTAACATTAATTAAATGTTTCAATAGTGTATTTCAGTATTTTGCAATTATAAAATCAACCGTTTTAGGTCTGTACCGCTATGGTTTCCGAACGTTGCGCATTGTCTATGGATATGTCACTAATGTCACTGTCAGTTTTACAATTTTATTTAGGTTAAGTAAGGTTAATTTTAATTAGATTTCCTCACAAGTGTGATGAAAAACATTGTGTGTGCCACGGGCGGTAAAGGAATTACAAACTCGTGTTATTAAAGCCCTCGGCTTCGCCTCGGCCTTGTAACAAACACTCGTTTGTAATTCCTTACCTACCGCCCTTGATACACAATGTACTATTTCTGAATTGGAGGTGTGAAAATTCTTATTCAGTGCCTATGACCGATTGGCCGCCGCTGCCGCTACCGCTGGTCGCGCAATGTCGTGGCCAGGCCGTAAAGGGCTGGAGTGTGCCTAATTTTCTTTCCTTGTACGCGACATGTAATAGCCAAAGAGAGCGCACGCGCACGTAAATTGCGCTGCGTTACAGATATTCCAAGTCATATCGCCTGTGACGTGTCGCGGCCATTTCGTGCTAACCGCGCTGATGTTGGAAGCAGTCATCTAATACATCATTAGCTACGCCCTTATCTAGGTCACACCAATAACTGTCAGTCTGCCTGTCTCTCCGCGGAGTGTAAACAAGACTATTCAGCCACAGCGGGCGGTCACGATTCACTGCGCCTGAGTCGAACCCACGACCCGTGACCTCACGTCATCGTGCTGAACGTTTCGTAAGCTGTCGATACCGTAGCCTCCCCGTGTGATATCAAGACGATAACGAGAAAGTTGGACTTATAAATCGAAAGTATACAAATAGGTACTATAATTTCTAAACAATATTTAGTCGTCTGTTTTACGATGTAAATCTTATATCTCTTAGATCGACTGAAGGAAAAAACTGGTATCGTATCTTAAGATATAGTGTCTCTGATAAATTGCGCGAGGCAAAGTCCCAACAGCATTCTTAATGCTTTTGCGGGAAGGTTCAATTGTCCCATACAAAAATATTGGATAGGGCACATAAAGGGTTTAAAGGGTTTTTAGGGTTAAAAGCCTTTAATTTAGCTTGTATTACTAACCTTAGATCTTTCTCAGATCCTTGTAACTAACATTACTATGGATATGTTAGGTCCGAAATAAATTAATAGAATTAAATTAAACTGAATTGTCAAAACGTTAAAGATCTGGCGTACAACACGCAAGATTGGAAGGAAGCCCACTACAAGAGCGCAACTCTTAAATTAATAATTATGAGTTAAATTAAGTTTTACGTGTTATGTTTCCGAAAAAATCCTAATATTTAATTAGTAATTCAATATGGAATACTGCAAACGCATAATAATTTTATTTACAGTGTGTTTGTTGACTGACCTAACCGGTTTGTTGGTTTGAAGTAAGCGGTCAAGCGGTGTCATCTGTCATCTGGAAGTGGTCCGTGCTTGGTCTTTGGCGGGTAGTTACCAAATGTCAAGTCAAGTATGACAGAGGACTCGTAAACGTCAAGTTGAGAATAAATACGCGAGTTGTGCAGAAACAGGGATATTCCGGTTTCGGAGATTGGACCGCATGGTTGCCGGACGCACGCATAGAACTCTCCGCATTTCGTAATCCGTTTACATCCCGCGAGTGCTACATTATTTCTTCTGTTTTGTTGTGGAAATTGATTTAAGAACTATTGTGTGACACACTGCGTGTTTATTTTTGAAAACTAACTATTATCAAGATGGCTGTTGATAGCGAACCAGGCTCAGAGTCATACAGAAAATTCTGTGTAATTATAGAACCTGGTTGTAAAATTTCACGAGAGACGGTTGAGGAATGCAACCTGTAGGAGAACAGCCGGGCAGATATACGAAAGCATTTTTGCGCAGGCTAAAACTAAATATAGTACATCAAAAACAAAATTTATGATATACAGAATGATTCGGGAAACGTGAGCTGGACTAACCCTACGGATTCAGTAAATCGTAATGGAAAGATTGTTTTCAAGACAAATAAAATACGGTAATTTCACTATTAGTGGTAGGAAGCAGTAGCTTACAATTTATTGTATTCGCAGGGTTGATCCTGCTCACGTGTCCCGAATTACTCTGTATAAGGAACAGGTGAAGTGGCAAACAAATTCTAAGAAAATACTAATTGCTACAAATTAGGTATATTGCCAAGCAAATGCCTTTACCTACAAAAACTAATAACATCTCTGTCGCAGATTTCCCGTCCTATTCGTTTAGCGCATAATAAAAGTCAACTTATTGGCATTCCCCGATCCATCCTTGTGCTTGAAATATTGTTTTTCTCCTTGCGTTGGCGTAAGCAATATTCGCATATTGTAATATACTGGCTTTTGAACATATTTTGTCAGCATTTCGCTTTATGAAAATGTTTTATTGATGTTAGGGGTTTTGGAATGTTAAGGAAATATACCAAGACGGTTTCAAGTAACGAACATCGCGGGAGTAGGTAGCTATTCTAATTTGTTCCAGAATTATGAAATTGTTAGGCAAAAAATCAGTATCGTATGTTACACTATAGAGCGTTGTCTCCATGTCATTTAAATACCTAATTTGTTTAATTTAATATCTGCTCTGAAAGACAAATCAGAAAATGAGGCGAAATAAAAATTATATGAGAATGCAACACCTTCAAACACATAAAACGTTTTTTTTTTTACTTTTGGCATAAACATCCGTTTTATTACATCAGTATTTCGAGTTTTTAAATTTTCTTTCGTGAGTATTCCATATCATGGGAAATATAAAAAAGCAGTGTGTCATTTCTTTCATCGAGATTTTATTTTACTTCTTCTAAAATATAATCAACATTCATAAGCGTTAATCAAATAAATCAAAACTATCGACGTAATCACTAAAGTTCATCGAATTACAATTAAATCTCAAATTCTTATGCAAAAACTCGAACTTAATGAAAATTATAGTCAATCAATTCCTTAACCACTTCATATTTCTCTAAAACTAATTAATACGTCTTCGGCCTCATACATAATAGATGAACGTATGATGTATGGAATGAAAAACGATACCAAAGTGGGGAAAATGATTCTAAATGGTCAATTTGGCGTGATGGACGAGGTGCCACCTAAAGGTTGTGTCTGTCTCAATTACTGTGAAATATGTATGGGCAGAGTAACACTCGAAGGCGCCTTGATTAAGTTTGATATTCAGTGTCACCTCATCAGCATTCCCAAGCGGTTTCCCTCTGTTCCTTTAGTCCGATACGTCACAATTAAAGCAAACGTCCTAGTATTCGACACGCTGATGCCCAATTATTGGTGTGGTGCCCGGCTATTATAGTCGACAGCCTGCTGTCACCTCTATTGCTAATGACTTAACATACATGATGTTAGTATGTAAGACATTGCAATGCCCTAGCAGCGTATCATGTACCTACTGTATAACATTTTAAGATTTACTGTATGGACAATGAACATGATCGCAATAATTATGAATAAATGAAATTACCTAATAGGATGGAAACTACTGAGTCACTGTCGAGCACTCGGACGTTTACCTTATAGTAACACTCTAGCGAATATTGAATAACTCTATCTATTTAAAAAAACCGCATCAAAATCCGTTGCGTCGTTTTAAAGATATAAGCATACATAGGGACAGACAGCGGGAAGCGACTTTGTTTTATACTATGTAGTGAAATATTATCTCGTTGCATAGATTCGAAGTTTAACGGTAAATTTTGCCCAAATTCTTCATTTCATTTGGACATCAGAGAGTAATATTGTAGGTACTAGGTTCACTTATTTCAATACGTTTTATAGATATCACGTGTATATTTATAGTTTATTTATTTTATTTAAACTTTATTGCACAATAATAAAGTACAATTGGCGAACTTAATGCCTTAAGGCATTCTCTACCAGTCATCCATTGGGTAAAACAGAGATTTTTCAGAGAGTTTCGAGATGGTTTTCCTTGAAAGATTTATAATATTTTAACATACATTTTCCAAACAAATATCTAACTCCAAACATTGAATCTACGACATTTTTATTGACGAATTTACATTCACATCACAACTATCACAAGATAGGTAAGTAGTTACCTACTTACTACAAAAATACTGAAATTGCTATACATATGCCTGTGATATTTGAAAAATCCCCTCAATTCCTCATGGATACTCTCATCAGAACTGGATTTTGAAAAAAAGAGACCTATCAAGAAGTTTTTTGAAATAAAAAATATTTATACAAATTGGTTCATAAGTGACGGACTTCTGAGTTAAAAAAAGTACAACAATGTAAAGAACCTTCTTCTTTTTGTGAAGTCAACCGACTTCACAAAAAGAAGAAGGTTCTTTACATTGTTGTACTGTTGTGTAAAACGGGACAGTCGTGTATGAACATACGAGTATCTATTTAAGGCACATCAACGTTATTATTAAAACATTGTAAGTTCGCGCATAGAACGCCCCATACAAACACAACGATACGTTCGTATGGATAAGTTATGCCAAATGAACGGAACCCGTTTGAAATATGTCAAATACTTCTCGGATGTTTAACCTCTTTCATTGCCAATTGGACAATACCATGGTTTTGTACTTATATTAATTTTTGTTAGACGATAACTTGATTTGGTACCGTAACGTATTCCGGACCTTCATGAAGTTGGCCACAACTGTTCTACCAATTTCAGAGGAGAGAAGACACTCGCCAGGTCACTCATATTCGGGTCAGCTAGTTTGTAGATTCGCTAGGTGTAAAACCGAGAGGTTCAGAAGAGATTACAAGATTCTAATAAACAAAATATTGAAAAAAAAAACATAACTGTATTTATTTCGATATTTGTGTTTAAGCTTGGTAAGTCGACGCAAATTGTCTATAAGTACACACCACATCATCATACGTTGGTTCCAATTATTATTGAACAACTTTGCATTCAACAAAAAACCTGAGAGTCTCAAACCTAACATCACTAAGGTAAAAATGTGAAAAATGTTCTCGACAAATTCCACCTTGGATATCTAAATAAAATATAAATAAAGACGAAATCCATTAGCTAACAAGCTTATTCAAACAGCCAACTGGGTCGCAGCGATTATTCATTCGACTCCCGACGATTTACGATTACCTACGGATCGATTAAAACAAAATCGAGATATAGCGCGGGCCAACAAAGAGTAATTAGGCCAGAATCGATTGTTCCAAATTGAAGGATGAATTTTTAATGCGATTTACGAATGGAATATAAGTGACAGTGGCGGGGTGCCAATTGACTTCGATTTTCTGACCAGCTAGCCATCTGACCGCGACATATTTGGAGCGCGACGCAGCGTGTAACAGCCAATGGGAAAGCGCAAATGCGTCGCAGCGCAATGCACACGCATTGTCATTGGCTCATGTTGTGTTGCGCGCGATATACGTCGGCGCTATCTTGTGCAAGCCGCGGTTACTTGTTTAAACACCACTGTCTAATCTACATCCCAATTGATATAACCGATCCAAAACTACTTGAACTATTCATCAAACTAATAAACCCAGTGGCCGAATAACATTCTAAAGCTGTCGTGACACTAATGGCGCATCTTTCAACATATTCTTTGCCACATTTAAATTTATATACAATATTAGTGGATAGTTTAAATAATTCGGCGAGATGCGCAGCGGGAGGCCTGCAGAGGCTAGGCCAATCCCTACAAAGGAGGCCGGTCACACGAATGTTGGTTTTAAAGGCTCTTATACACGGGCGATGTTTCCAAAGAAAGAGACAATAACAACTAAGGACTTTAAATGTTCGAAAGCAGCTTCGTTTAGCAGGCTGATCAAGTCAACACTGGTTGGTATGTGTGTGCTGGCTCGCAGTAGTCTACTGCGCTGTTTGATGTGTGTGTACAGCTCGTAGAAGGGTACTACCGCTCGTTGATGTGTGCTTGCTGCTCGTACTCGTAAGTACAAAGCGACCAGCTTACTAGAGGTGCTTCAGTTATCTATTAGTGAGGCTAAGTCCGGCTATTTATTTTAAGATCCTTGGCGACAACCTTCACCATCGCGTCGACAACTGCCGCGGACTTACCACTATCTCTGACAAGTGGCTCTCTAGACCTAAGTCGGTAAGTACCATACTGATTTAGAGCTTGCCCCGTCCTCCTAGAGATTTTCTTTCTGCTTTGTAGAACGGAGTTGTATAGAAAGCGCGTGAACAGGCAGAAGATCCTCTGGTGTTGAATGTTCTTGAGTGGCGATGGCCACTTTCCACAGGAAGACTAGAGTCTGGCTAATGAAAGATGAGACTGACAATTATTCCAAACTTTTTAAATGGCGACATTATACAAACGTCAAATGTGTCAAACGTCATTAGATTTCTGAGGATAGTATGCTGTGGTGATTTTGATACTCAATATGCAACATAAGAAAGTAACAGTTTCCGAAAATACTTACTGAATTGTTTTTGATTTTCTTTCCGTGGCTAATGTGGGGAGTGGGGAGTAAATATATATCATAAATAAACACTAACACTCTAATAAAAGCTATGTACTTACCAATTTTCACTAAAATCGGAAGAATTAAAAAGGTGACAACAACTCAAAAATCGGCTCAAGTATCATTACCGTTTTTGTCACCCTATAAACAGTGTTGCAACCCGTTGTTTTTTTAAATTTGCCGCTATTTTTTAGTCTCATCTTTCATTAGCCAGACTCTATCGCTTCGCTTTAAAAGAAATACCAAGAAGTCATAGGCGCTATTTTAATTTGAATAGCTACTTATATTTAAAAATTTCCACCTAAATATATTAATTTTCCATTTCATTTGGTGGCATTTGAACAATTAATTATACCATTATTATCATATTTTCAAATCTGATAATAATATTGACGGCAACTGAAGTTAACGGCGTGCAAAGTAGGTCGCCACCACTTCTTTTCAGCACGCGAGGTACACACATCTTTTCCTTCTACCTCGATATATTTCTGTGGATCTACCACTTCATTCGTCTTAGAGTTCTAAAGTAGTAGACTACTTTCTTGGCTAGCGTACTTACTGTCATCTGTGAGGAAGTTGTACTGTAGTTTGTGACCTCGTGTCTCACGTCCTTAGCTCGCGCCCCACCGACTACACGCACAAATTATATTTTTTTATGACGCCTTTGACAAATTGGGTATTTTACGAGCGGCCATCATTGGGGAGTTGATCCAATATTGGCCCCAAGTCGGCATACCTGGCAATTCCATTTGCGCGGTGAGGACTCGTTTTTAACAACAAATGGGGCTTTACAATCGGTGGGTATAGGTAAAAGTAAAAAAAATTTCAATGTTGCAATCAGGGCCCTCAGCAAATTGAAAAAAACCGGACAAATGCAAGCAGGATTCGCCCACCGAGGGTTTCGTACGTAGTTACATATACATATTAAAGTACCCTATTTATACATTTTGAGTCCCTTAGTAAAGACAATTTTTTTAATGATTTAATTACAAATGTATAGTCTTCAGATTTTTCCCTATACTTGTAGCAGAGTCGGTTTTAGCACAACCAGCGCCCTAGGCGACATTTCAACATTTTGGGAATTCACGAGTAAGCAGGCCTCGCTCAGGGAGCGAGAGAATATAAAGGGGCGCCCGAGTCGCCCCTTTATGTCCGGCGCCCTGGGCGATCGCCCCATCGTGCCCTACCCTAACGCCTTTTTTTTAAAGCCTGACTAACTTGCGACCCTTATTGGGCATAGCAATCTTCGGACCAGGTGGTCGGCCGTGGCGTTCCCTGGGGTCGAACCAGGTCGCTAGCCGGACCACCTCGAGTGTACCCTAACGCCGCTACTTACTTGTGTTTAAGACGGCATTACTTGCCTAATTCCATAGTTCTAGGTGAACGGAAGTACCCCATAAATTTTGAATTCCTTGACAGTGTCGAAATGTACCTTTTTTACGGCACAAACGGCCGTATTTTTTTTACGTAAACTTAGAACTTTGAATTCTTCACAGCTGCAAGAGACTGTAGACCTAAATATATGGTTTTAATTTCAACTCGATACCTCTACGCGTTTCCGAGATAAAGGGTCTTGAGAGACAGATGGGCATCCGTCTGTCCGTCAAGACGGACAACAAAGTGATTTTATAAGGGTTCCGTTATTTCCTATTGAGGTATAATGCTATAATGAATTTGGTTTGGAATAATAACAAAAAACGCAAGCAAAACTGAACGAGAAGAAGGGCTGCCATAAATAAGACTAAGACTGGCTTCTAGAGGATACTCTTTCTTATGAAGTTTTTAAAACAATGTGATCAACAAAAATTAAAGAAATACGGCGTATGTGTACCGTCACCCCTACCCTAATTCGAAACTCCGTGCATTTTTCATATCATAACCGTATAATAATAAATAGCTAAAAGCAATCATGGGCTAAGTGTTCTGATATCATGGGCCACCGCAGAAGCGAAATATGGTAAGTATATAAGGAACCTATAGGTTGTTACGACTCTTTGTCGGACGGCAGTCAATATTGATCGGATTGTCTACACGATACAAGGCACATTATTAACCTTTTATTCGGCCGATAAGACAACACTTCCGGGTAACAGGGCGTAAATATTTTACGAGCAATCATCACAGGTTACGTTTACGGTGATTGTATCAAAATTTACTTTATTTATTTTATCTACACACCAGTGGCGAGGCGTTGAAGAAATTCTTGGGCAAGCCGGAGCAGCTTTGGCTTCAATTTTCTTTAAGAGCACTAGAATTAAGTGCTGAACTGCCTAATATTAGGCAAACCGATGGGTATCGAGTTCTATGGACGCCGCGCCACTGCTACACACATATCATAAGCCATCTATAACTCGTTCAAAAACCGCAAATTACAACTAGCACAAAGATAAACTGTTTCGTTAGAGCAAATTTCTTACCCGTGGAAATGTTACTTGCGTAAAGTAATGTATGCAATTATACATAGGTAATTAAACCTTAAAAAACTCGTGGTATCTTATTATGATACTACTTGGGCATGCTCCCGGTACTGGATTTCCATACAAATACGGAACCGGAACCGGGAATTCCCGGTTCTCGCCATACAAACTCAGTACCGGGAGCATGCCCTAGATACTACACTCGTGTTTTAAGGTATCTCATTAAGTATCAGTTGCATAAATTACTATTAAGGCCTGTACTAGGAAAGTAAGTAACAACTGCGACCCCTGTACAACCGAACTGCTACCAGAATGGTAAGTTAGATTAGGTTTGGTTAGGTTTGAACTGCGTACCCAACAAAGCCGTACTACCTAGGTAGGTTATATTATACTAGAACAGGTTAGGATGTTTGAACTGCTACCAGAAAGGTAGGTTAAGTTCGATTCGAACTGCGACCCCAAGAAAACCGAACTACTACCAGAAAATTACGTTAGGTCAGAAGTGTCTCATTTGGCCTTGAGGTTCCGCGAGAGGGCCTACAATTAGAAACGTAACGAATATCGAACGACAAAAATGACCGTTAACTCTATCCTAAAATCAAACGTATAAATAAGTTTAACGTCTTCCAAAAGTTTTTTTTTCTGCTGCTTCCTCGTAACAGAAAGTTAGAGCTACACGTGTATGCAAATCGAAAAGGGGTCGACAAGAATAGGTAATCGTTATCGACAGACAAAAGTCAAAGAAAAGTTTAATTATACCTCTTTGGAAGTAAAATTGCTTTAAAGTTTCATCGGAAAGGCTATTGGATCACTTGAAAATTGGGAAGTTTCCGTTTCTTATTAAAAAACGCATTATAAATGTCATTGGAAAAACATTCGACTACGAACTCAGCTGAACTGTTTTTATTGAAAAGCCTGTAGTAAAAATCAAATAAAACTAATTATTAAACTGCCTTTCTAATATCGTCACTCCACCTTGTTACAGGGCGCCCTACACTACGTTTTTCGATTCGCGGTGTCCACTCTAGAGCTCGTCTGCCTCAGTGGTCGTCGGCTCAACGACAGATACACCCAGCCCACTGCCACTTGAGGTAACTTTGGTTCTCTGTCGAATTTCTTCGTTTCGGATTTGATCCCTAAGAGACACGCCAAGCATAGCTAGTTCCATGGCTCGCTGAGCGACTTTAAATTGGTGAACCAGTCGAGTGGTGAGCCGCTCACCCCCTCCGGAGCCGAGACGCGGCCACGTCTCGGCTCCGTAGGTCATGACAGGTAGATGCCCAGCTACGATACATGTTTCTCATAGTATCGTAGCTGGGCATTTTTGCGACGGTTGACTGACCGCAGGCTACCGATTCCGTCAACTGACTCGCCTGGTCTATATAAGTTCCTCGATGTAAAAAATTAATTGAGTTATTCTTGAGAGTTTTCTGCAAAATATAACTGAAGTTAGCTATGTTCTAATTAAATACAAATGCCCTTGATTTTTTTGTGTTTTAATACCCCAATTTCGTACTTTCATTGTATAGTAATTATTTAAGTTCATAAATAGAAATATTCAATGCAAAGAGCATGGTATTCTTACGGCGGCCTTACTACAAATGAGCTCTACTTTATTTTTGAAAGGAATGTCATCACATTACCGCTCGCTATAATATAGTCCATAACCTTTTAGAAAATTTATAGTAATAGTTATTTAATAACTAGAACAGGACTATTATAATGCATTAAAATAGTTACATTAGCATAAAAGCGCAGTTTAGGCCCGTTTGGAACAACGATCCTTGTTAGCCATTTGATTTAATGACACCTTGACAAAAAACTATAAAAAATTACTAAACCGTTTAAACTGTTATTAGTATAAGTTGAAAATAGGACTTCTTCTCACGTACCCACTCATTATATAGTTCATTATTTGGTGTTTTATACTTTGAAAGGAAGTCTTCAAGTGTTTTACTGAAACATACTTACTACTTCCTCGAAAAAAAAAGAAGGGTGAGAAAACTTCCTCTGTTGCCAAAAATTGGTTACTGGCCGATTTAATTTAATGGAAAAAGCAGTATTATACAGTTGTACAAAACAGTACCTAAAAAAACTACGTCTTTCGAGTTTAGTTAGTAAAAAAAACACCTTTAACTTTCTGCCAAATAATCCAGTGATCCCTGTAATTAAACGTTTCACATTTCGTATCATATATTTTAAATACAAGTTTATTGTATGACATAAATGTGACCGCTGTTAGCGTTTTGATATGTCAATTTCAAATTTGCACGTGCACAACGAAGGTGCTGCCATCTGGTGCCTGCCGCCAGTCCGAATCTTGTATTCTACTATTATGCTGGGGCCCCAGCATAATAGAATATACATTAACGGGAAACGCCAATTATTTTATCACGATGAAGGCCTATTAACGTTGCAGTAGCCACGGCTTACTACTTGCCATTGATATTTATAACCAGTGTAATTTTTTTTCGAGCCTGATAAAGTATTTTTTACGCATACTGACTGAATTCCTGTTATTGTTACACTTATTATGAGATAGGTACTATTTGTCAGATATATTTCTTAGATGCCGTACAGTCAAGGAATTTAATTTCCAACCCACCTAAGGTCCAATATCGTATAGCATACTGTCATCATAAGAGCTAGCTAGAGTACAACGTTACTTTGGCATATCACACGCATTGTTTTGTGTCAGTAACTAGGTAACAGATTAACAACGTTGACATGGCGAACTGAAATTTGAACGTCAAGGCACTACCAAAAAAGGACGCCAGCCGCGGAATCGAAATTCGAAGAAAGTCCATCTTTCTCGCTTTTACAATATTCGAACGAAAGGAACGCAGATAACGAAATTTAGACTATCGACGTTTACGGTAGACTTTCCAGAGTCTGGATTCGGAATTATTTTAAAATATTCTCCATTGACACTGACACCAACTGACACGTATTCGTAATTAGATGAGCAAACGACTTCGCAAAGAGGTTATCTGTAATGTGCAGTGACAAATAATACGTATTGACATTTAATAGCACATGACACAACTAGGGTGGTAAAACAAAGAAAGGCCGAGATCGCAGAAGATTGCGGCTCGAGCTGCAAGCGAGGGACGTAAATATGCCATCGAGGGCTTTCTTTATTACCTCCCGTGTTGTGTACATAATTTTATGTCTACACTTGGTCAGAAAGCGGCTTTTTCCGTACGCGTAGCGTGCAGTAAAAGCCACTTTTTGGCCATGTGTGGCATAAATACTATTACTGAAATAGAAATTTCGACCTTAATGCATCGTGAATGCTTAACAACAATTCAATGAAACGGGTGGGAAATTAAATTCCTTGACTGTACCTGAACTAATGATAACACGTTAATATGGATTGCAAATTAATCTATTCAAACCGTATTCCAATATAGCTTATACGTTTATAAATTATGGATACTAACCTGTAAATGTAACTGTAGAACATAATCTCCTCCTATGCTCCGAGGTGGGCGCAAACAACTGCGACACAGTTTAAATACTAATGCAGCTGCTTCCGATCTTAATTGTTATACTCGTCTGTACTTTTTATTATTTTGTTCAGTAAAAATCTTTAAATACTGTATCTTTTGTCGATTTAGTGCTGCCACCTATATTGCAGCACGTTCCCTATAAGCAAAATCGAGGCTTATATCATAACACCAGTTGGTTACTACCAGATGCGAGAACACGGTTTCTGTTTTGATAAAACTCACATTAATCTCGCGCTTGGCCGTCATTCTGTTGGAATGCAGTCAAAGATCCAGTTCGTCAATGGATTATCGTTATTTTTATCGATAATCGATTTTGCTTTTGCATACGTAAATAGCGGAAATACGAAGTTTAAAATGTTGCCATTCGATTCGGTTCGCGTGATTTTGACGATAAAAACTCACTTTCTATGTTTATTTAATTGCAATGAATTCATTTAATTAATGTGTCGTTTTATAAATAAAACATTAGATACGGGTGTTGATAAATATTTGGATGGGCTTGTGGCGACAGTTTGAATGTCGGTGTTTTTGATGGTGCTGTTCTTTAAAATGTGAAACTTGAGACGGTTGGATGCTCGTGTTTCGGTACTAAATCATACAAATTTACATAGTGTGAGTTATTTTCACATTTTAACACGTTAGTATTATGTATCAATTCTACTCTACTATACCGAAGTCGTTTACATTTTTATGAACAGAAACTAGATTCTACGCCGCAACTTCATCTGCGTAAGATTTTCAAAATGTTGAGTTTATATTCGGAAACTCCTTTCACTTCCCTGACACTGGCTGTACACACTCGGCGAGACCGGATGAGATTCACAATATTAAACTCTTCACACAATATGCCTAAGACAAAGGAAGTCATACGTGACTCGGCTAGTCTCGCCGAGTGTGAACCAATGGGATAAAAAAAACATGTGTTCTAAGTTTTATCTCGCTGTGTGTTTTAGCCTATCCGTTGTATCTTTCTTTTCTATTATCCTATAAATATTAGGTAGGTACTTATAAATGTGAAAGTTTGTGAAGATATTTGTTACTAAATAACACGGTTACAATTGAATTGATAGATTGTTTGGCATAGACCAAGTCCTGGATTGAACCATACTATGTATGACACTGACGTGTTTTATAACAGCCACAAAATGCCATCACAAGTAACTGACCGTACAACGTAGGTACATCGAAAACGTCCCAAATAAAACAGAATTCTGTGCCCACGCTGTACTATGAGGATGTCGACGTTAAAGAAAAGGGATCGTCAGGATTAGTGATGGGTCGGCGGTAATATTCACGTTACCAGTAAATTTCCAACTGGAATATTACTAGTAACTTACCGGTAAGTTACCCACGATCGGTAAGATTAGGTAATATTGAAAAAAATGTTAGAAAGTAGATGTTTTATTCGTGTTCCCTAAGTACTAACAGAGTTTACATTGGTGTGATTTTTAATGATAAAGGTTAAGAATCTTTTTTAAGTTAATAAATTACCAATCTTACCAGTAACATTCTCAATGTTACTGGCTTACTGGGTATTTTCCCAATGCTACCGGTAATATTACCAGGTAAGATACGAAACTACAGTGTTACTTGAGATTTATTGATCAATTACTTAGTTCGAGGAGCAATATATGAATATCTGGAGGCACGGTAGTGCCCCGCCAAGTCGAGCAAAACAAAGGCACGGCCATACCATCTTTTTCTCAAAGCTATTCAAGCCATTTTCAGTCTCCTGTAGTTTTGTGCTGGCTAAAGCTAGAAACCTTGAATTTACAGGGATATATAGAGCATAATAAGACTTAAATATGTTTTCAATAACATTTAATTTGAACGTGTAGCTTAAGAACTATTCCACGTCAAAGTTCTTTAGTTTTGTCACTGACTGACTGATGATCATCAAAATTCTAAGGTACTTCTAGCAGACTCATAAGCTCCAAATTTTTAGCTGTTAGGCTATCATGTCACGCAATACCTACCTAAAAATATTGCAATTTCATAATCATCAATATAAACTGCATCAGTAAGTTTATAATCATACACAAATACATGCGATTACAAAGTTACTTTTGTAGATCAAATATGGAAATAGAATGGATTGGAATGTAATAAATAGAGGAAGACCACTTACATAAAGAAATGAGATCCAATCAAAAACGTTACATGTAAAAAGGTGTAAGTTTTGCAACGCAGTATATCCATTCTATTTCCTGTACCTTAGAATTATGATGATCATCAGTCAGTCAGTCTGTGACAAAACTAAGGAACTTTGACGTGCAGTTCTTAAACTGCACGTCGAAATTGAATGTTATTGAGAATATAATATTTAAGTCTTATAATGCCCTAAATATCCCTGAAAATTCAAGGTTTATATCTTTAGCCAGCACAAAATTACGGGAGGCTGAATATGGCCTGAATGGCTTCGGGAAAAGTATGGTACGCCCAGGTAAATTACCTTTGTTGTTGTTTGCAGTAAATAATCTAATAAAATGCTTAAATTTATTAAGTTTTATCATTATTATGGGATCAAAGTAACCCCACCCCACACATTTAAAACAAATATAACTTCAAAAGTACTTGACCGATTTTTTTTTACGGGTTTTTAGCGTATTTACTTTAAATTATCTATAAAAAAGTAGGGGTTTCAAAGTAACCCCATATAACTTCTCAATATAACTTTGATAGCCTTGTTTTTTTTGTGAAGAAACTATAAGTCCATAATTTTTGGCATTTGGCAGACTGAATCTTGAGAAAAAACCGATTATTATATTTTAATTTCATATTTTTACGTGTATTAGGATCGTCAAAAAGTGGTGTCAAACTTCAAAATTGATCAAAGTAACCTCGGTTTACGGTAACTTAAAAAAAGATTTGTAACCTTTATCATTAAAAATCACACCAATGTAAACTCTGTTAGCACTTAACACCAATAAAACATCTACTTTCTAAAAGGGAATATTCCCGCCTTTAGTAAGTTACCGTTAACGACCCATCACTAGTCAGAATGTCTATCAGAATGCGCAGTCAAGCGTAGGTTTCGATCGATTTGTGCACGATAATTAGCAATTACGATTAGTAACAACAAACGAGGGAATGCAGTGAGATTGGATGCGCTACTCGTACTTAGACATGACCCTTCGCCCAAAAGGCTCAGCTCAACCATCACTGGCTCTAATTCCTTTGTCCAGCACAATTCACCATTTTTCTGACATACAAAACGTCATTGTATGTATCGCAGTGGCGTGGCGTAAAATATATCTTTGGGCAAGCCGGTGCAGATTTGGCGTACATTTCCTTAAGAGCTGTAGAATAAGGTGCTCAAATGCCTGATATTAGGCAAGCCGATAGGAATCGAGTTCTATGGACGCCACGCCACTGATGTATCGCGACCAAAGACACTCAAGCATAGACAAATTTAACATTCCTTCGTGGGCAGAATTCCGACACGGCGACAAATATACGTTATAACTTATAACGACGGTCCCTTCGTATTAAAGCGTAATGTAAGAATACATGGGGAGTTAAGTGATTGTTCACGCTGATCTAAAAGTTATTATATGTGATAAATTAAAAACATTAAGTATGGCTGTTTTATACTAATATAATAGAATAGTTTATCACAAAGAAAAGCACTTTTTTTAAATTTTCGTTTTTGATGAAAAACGGCTAAATGACCTTTTTTACATTGTTTTTCAATGAGTGTAAATGCGGTTAAGTTTCAGATGTCCGTTTATACTTGGAGAATAACATCGAAGTTAACTTATTAAAGTCGATAATTTAACAAAAACATTTATTGGACAGTCAATCCATAGTACTCCTAAAATTAAGAAATGTTGACTGGTTGTATAAAGTATATCTAAAACGCACCAATAACAAACATCTCAATATACGTTGAACTCCGCGACGAAATGACGCGTATTTCAAAACGCAGTAGAGAGAGACAGTTATGTCTATGTGACCACATCTACAACACCAATTCTTAAATTTTAGTAAAGTTAACCTCTTATACGTTTGAATATCTCCTGTATATCTTCACATAGAAAAAAATGTATGTGTTACCGGCAATTTGTATAATTCAGGCATTCTATACAATACCTAGGTAATCAGAATACCCGGGGCGTCTTGGCAATGTATGAAATAATTATGATGAATATTCTGCCATCCTCAGACTAAAAGGCCGCTAATTTGTATGAACTTCCATAGTAAGTAGCGGCCTTTTAGTTTGAGGACGGCAGTATTGTTGTCCATTGCATACTTTACCTAGGTAAAGTATACAATTCCCAGGTATTGTATAGAGTACCTCCTGGTCTATCAGCAAAGTGTAAAATAAATAGATTTTGGCCTATATTCATCAGTGTATGAGTCAGTACCTCCCCATTTCAACCTTGAGACGTGCAAAGCTGAGCCGAGGCCTCCCCCAAAGACTTCCATAACAAACCGTCACACGCTTTTTGCCTTCAGCAACTTCCAGAGATCTTAACTAGGTCATCAGTACATGTTGTTGCGATCCATGCATGATGGGATATCGTCGGTGTAGTGTTGGACCTCTGGTTGGGTTGCCTCTGCGATCTCTAGCCAAGCTTGCAACAGGCTTTTGTTGTTCGCCCTCGTGGTAGAAAAATAAGTTACCGGACTTTAGGGCTGTCGTCTCCTCTCCCTCTCTACAAACTTTTCACGATCCGATTACGTTTCAGCATATCTACCTCTTTTTCCAGCGTGTCTGTCTCTTCTTCTAGCGATTGTCGGTTTTGGTAGCCAGAAATCTGTTGGTGATTCTTACCATTGCCTGTCCCGCCGTTACCATAACCGCTACTGAGGGCCGTGGTTCTTGTTGTGCTAACATTTTGGAGGGGCTTTGCCATAAACGCCACGCTTGGTAGGCGGATTGGCGGGAAGGAATTTTGTTGTTCTTCAAGAGGATGCTACTGCCCATGCCTCGTGATACTCTTATTCGCCTTTTACGGCATCCGTAGGTAAAAAAGAGATGGCAATAGTGTAAATGACGATGAACGCTAGCCACACGGTCAGTAGGTCGTACCAACCCTACCCACCTTTAAAATGACAGATAAATAAAACATGTCATATTTAGTTCAAATTTCGACCAGTCCCTCCCACCACCTCTCGTTCCCTTCCCACCTCTCGTTTTTTTACACATATTTCCGGCAGAGCATTGGGCATTGCATAGAATAGAACACCTAGGTAAGGTATGAAATGAGTAATATTTCACACAATACCTGAACGTTTTAGGTATTCTATACATTACCTAGGTATTATATAGAATGCCGGATTATACAGATTGCTTGATGCGCAATAATTAATTAAAGCCATATAGACAATAAAACACCGTACCGTCGAATTAAGTGTAATTTTGAGCATGAAAAATACATTTAAGGCTAAGCAAATAGTTGCCATACATACTTACCAGTGGCGTGGCGTCCATAGAACCCGATTCCTATCGGCTTGCCTATTTTTAAAGCATTTGATGACCGGAGACTACTACCCCTGAAGAAAAAGTAATCCAAATCTGCTTCGGCTTTACTAAGATTATGCGCCACGCCACTGATACCTACATATTTTTTCATTGTTATTTAAGCATTCTGAAATTAACTTTTATTTTTCTTTGGGATGACTTTTATGTTATAAAATTCAACATTAGTCTCACTCACGGTACTCTAAGTCCATCTGTACATACAAGCGTTCGTCCTAATTGCGGAGTGCATCCCGCCCGCCCTTAGTTATGAAGCTGTGTTAAAGGAACAGTTGTACGACTGAATGACTTAATTTGCTGCAGCGTATTTAGACTGCGAAGCACAGTGCGTTAAGCCGTCCACACGCGAGTTTAGAGCGCTTTCACAAAAAGGCATTTTAGTCGGGCATGGCATGGCGAATCCCTTCATATTATAGCGGCTGCAGCGCGGTTAAGAGGAAACAGTAAGGTGGAGAGAATTGAAAATTAGGTATTTGTAAAATATGTCGCTGTCCCGCACTGCCCGCCTCTCCCGCGCAGAGCGCGATAGAGACAACTGCAGCTTGGACCGAAAATACCTTTTAAAATTTCATGAAAACAACGTTTCGTAGTCCCCTGATTTCTTCCCCAAAACTTAACCAATTTAACTAATTTTTTCATTAAACATTAAAGAAAGGCTTTGGCCGTGTTCCTATGTTTTCCTTTTTTTAATAATCTAGTCAAATTTGTTTTCTGGATGTGTGAACACAGCGGAAAATCTGGCATTTTTTTTAGATTTTTGAAGGTTCTCTCTATCTCTTTTGAGAATCAATTTATCGTAAAAAGGAAAACATAGGAACATATCAATAGTAGCCATAGATTTTTGGACAAAAAATTATTGCTCTACTGGCATTATCCAGGGAGGAAACAGGGGACTACGTTTGTATGGAAAAACTGCCCTCCTGTTTCCTCTTAAGTCGCGACGCCGTTGCTAGTGTAGCGTTGCAGCGTGTACCGTTGCAGCGTGGCTCGGTCGCGCTGCTGAAACGCGTTTGAAGGACGTTGGGTGAAGACTGGCCGAGCTAGTGGCGGCGTATACGCAGTAGCTTCCGTCACGTGAAAACCGCTACTTAAAACGGCTTCTTACGTTTTTTTTTAAATTTTCTATAAGACCCGAGTATAATTAAAATAATTACGAGTGAATCTCCAAAAAAGGACTATGAAGTTTAGTTTGATGGCGTCATATCGTCAGAAAAAAGATAAAAGGTAAACGTCCCAGTGTTGCACACGCGAATACCCGGTAGTTGACGCCCTGCTGTCACCTCTAATGCTAAACACTTAACATTCAAGATGGCTACTACCGGGACAGACGCCTCTGTGGGCGGGAGGCTGAGCGGCGGCACGGCCTGCTCTACTCCCACCACCAGCTTCAATTACAAACACAAACACCCCCAGAAACTCCATACTTGCACACCAACCAACACCACGCGGGGGACCCAAAGTGTAGACCGATAGCGCGGCGGGTTCCCCATGCACACTCCACAAGACGTGGGGGAGGTTTTAGTCCGTAGGCGTTTGCGGATAGACTCGAGACAACGAGACGCTTGAGTCTATCCGCGAGCGAGTCGGGCACGCTGTCAGGTACGGGCCTGGCAGTATCCAATGAGGATTTCCTCACTCCACGCAAAAAAAAACTACCGGGACAGCTTCAATCACTCGGACATCTACCTATTTAAATCGAAAAGCGCGTCTAAACGGGCAATATGTTTCTGCAATTTGTGGACCGGGCATTACGTGCATCTTGCTTTAGCATACAAACTAAGAGAACGATAGCAAGACTTGCCGGCCGCAAATTGTTAAGACGCACCTGAATTAACAGACATTTGGTTTTGTCGAGTAAACTTCCCCGCGTGCTGGCTGCCTAGTCCTTGAGTCAGCTCCCGTCTAACACCGCTCAGTGTAATTGTAAAAGTTGAGCAATGAGTTAGAGTGCTCGTAACAGTTGTTCTATTGTCAACTTATTAATTTCTTACAATTGCTTACTCAACTCGGAACATTTGTGTTATAAAATGTTTCTTTAATGACAAAGAGTTAAGACCCTCGTGCTGGTGCCCACAATTTTATAGATGATCAAATAAAAAACTATTGCGTTAAACGTATAAACAAAATATTTCATCCAGTTAACGTTTGTTTTTCAAGCACTGTTGTCACTCAGAATTCACTTCTATCCATTACAACTAAAGTTAGTTTTGCTTTAAATTATAACATCAGAGCTTAAGAACAAAAATGTTGTATGTATAATTTACGAATGTTTGCAATTCCAACCTTAGGGAGTTCACATAAGGTTTAAGTTCGTTATACCTTCATTTGCCGATGCAACCTTTCACATTCATAGCGATATACTAATATGTAATCTTGAATTAATTCGGTTTAACTTTCGTTTTATATTAATGGTATTAAGGGCAGAGGTTACCACGTGGGTGACACTTCGGCATTTGGTTTTATTATAATTTTACGATTCGTTTTAATGATATATAAATTTAATTAAATTAACTCGCGTAATCCTTTGAAACTCGTGTTTTACAAGTCTATATGGCTAGTTTAGCGGATCATCTATCTATAAGCCACGGACGTCCACTGCTTGACATAGGCCTCTCCCAAATGACTGACCTAGCTCGCAGGATTCCACAGTTTACCAGTGGCAGTGGGCAGGCCATATTGTAGCTCGGAAAACCGATATCCGTTGGGGCTGTAGCGGATTATACTGGTTCACTTTCATTTATTTATTTAAACTTTATTGCACAATCCAAGAAAGTACAAATGCCGTAAGGCATTCTCTAACACACAATCATTCAGACTAAACAGATATCAAACCAAATTTAGTCGGTGATTTGATGACCGCAATGTTGAAATGTATCTATACATTCGGCGATAAGCTACGACCGAATCAGGAATTTCTACAAATATTTGGATATTCTAGGAATTGTTTTGTAGGTACAGTAATGGCGTTCACGACCTGAGAAAGAAGAATGGCACTGAAAAAGGTCTTTTGCCGGTTCGAAAAGGAAACGAGAAGAACTGGCGTAAAGAAACTTGGCGAGATGTATTTTTTCTATACAGTCCTTATACAACATTGGGGGAGATTTAAAAATTAGTTAAGTGCTTAATTTTAAATCTCCGGAGTTAAAAATAAGTAATAAAAAGTTAATAAATAGTTTGTGAATTTTTGGTCGGTTTTTCTGTCTCTCTGTTTGTTCGCGCATTACGTAAAAACTACCAGACCAATTGTCATGAAATTTGGCATACAAGTAGATTATGACCCCGGTTAACACAACGGATACTTTTTAAATCCGACATTTCACCTCCGCGAACGAAGTTGCGGGTGGGTGCACTAGTATTGAAATAAATGTCCGAAAACCTTTTATGTAAGTCACTAAATACTCATTAGCCTAGGTTTCTTTTAACATTATTCTGAAAAGTCAATGGTTTCTGTAAAGTAGGTGGGTCATTCTCATTTATATTTGTGACTTGTCACAGCCTTGTGCAGAAAGTTAACGTACCTATACTTAATTTTTCCTTTTTTATATACGAACTGAAAATAAGTAAGTAGGTACAGTACTTTTATCTCACGAGCGCGGGTGAGCCATGATTGTAGTTGTGACGCGTATGGACACGCGCGCTTGTGTGCGCAACTATAAATACTGTCAGCAAATACATCATCTTCACAGTACAGAGACATGCATCTTCACAGTACCAGGGGCGCATTTACCCTAGGAACAAATGGGCCATGGCCCGGGGCGGCCCGCGCAGGCCACGAAGGTCGCGTTCTCCTGTCGCTGAATATACGGCCATTCTCACGAAGTATGTCTGCGGTCACCTAATTACCGCGACGCTGTTTTCATACTAAATGTATGGAGACGTGGTAATTAGATGTACTTCGTGAGAATGGCCGTTTAAAACACAACGTAGGTACACTCCCAGTTGGGCGGCAATACTGCCGTCCCAGTTCAAAATGAAGCATCTCAAAAAAATTAAATCTCACTTTTTCACAGTTTTGCATAGAAAATATAGGTATCAATTGATCATCAAATGACATTTCCAAAACCTTACTTTATTAAATTTCCCTAAACGTCATTAAGAAAATTTTGCACGTCTCCAAAATCATGCCATTTTCAAAACATTTAGAAGTAGGTTAGAGTTATTGCTAGTACCTATAGTTTTCGTGTAGTTAAGGAAAAAATATGTTTATTGTAATATTTTCAGTAATGTAAAATGTATTTTCCCTCTATTATGCCAATCCTTTCCAAAACTAAAATTGCTTGTTTTTCAAAACCTATGAAACTGAGATGCGTCCTTTTGAATTAGGATGGCAGAATAGTAGTTTATGATTAAAATTGTATTAAACTGTAGGTATATTTAGTATTAGATATACCTTTTGATAGTGCCTGTTGCCTGAGATACAGGGAATCCTAGTTCAGGCAAAAGGTTTAAATATCTCTCTAATTGTATATCTTAGCAGTAATTTAATAAATTTATTCTTATTTTTATGTAACTGGTACATAATATGAGGCCTTAAAATACGAGTGTGGTTTTATGAAACGAGCCGAAGTGAGCCGAAGCCGAGGGGTAACACACTCATGTTACATTACTAGTAATGGTGGGGCATTGTACAGGATGTCCCAAAACTATGCCACATGAAGGCAAAGTACCTCAAATATTGGATATAGGATATTTTGCTGAAAGGAGACTTTATTTTATTTTTAAAAGTAAGTAATACTGCATTCAAAGGATTAAAAAAAAATTACTTGTTTTGTATGGGAAATAATTTTGTTTACATTTAAATCAAATATTTTACGCTAATCCTCTCTTTTGAGATACTATATTACTCAAGAGAAATTATTTGTTTTTGTTCACTCTTTCGATTGTCATCATAAAAATACGGGTTGTTATTTTTTCACATTTAAGTCGGTTCGATTCCCCGACGAAGCATGTAATTTTTAGAAAATCTTTGAATGCAGAATGTCTTAGTTTGAAAAATGAAATAAAGTTCCCTTTCAGCAAAATATCCTATCTACAATATTTGAGGTACTTTTCCTTCTATGCCTATGCAGTCTTGGGACATCCTGTATACGGTTTCCGAACGTATAATAGTGGATTTATAATGTGGGTGTAGATAAACTTTATGGTCACGTATATTTTTTAATAAATGAAGCATATATTTCAAAATAATAACAATACAAAGTAACTAAAACTAAATTAAAATTAAATATACGATAAACTAAAACTAAAGAACTATAGATTTAAATTCCCGTTAAATTTCAAAAAACTCCCCCGGGTAGTATTACCCCCACAGAATACGCCAGTCATTATGCTCATCACTACATAGTTTAATGATTATGTATAAATAAATAAATAATAAATAAATATTAGTGGACAATCTTACACAAATCGAACTAGCCCCATAGTAAGCTCAATAAGGCTTGTGTTATGGATACTAGACGACGATATATTTAATAGATACAAATACTTAAATAGATAGAAAACATCCATGACTCAGGAACAAATATTCATGCCCATCACACAAATAAATGCTCTTACCGGGATTCGAACCCAGGACCTCTTGCTTCGTAGGCAGGGTCACTACCAACTAAGCTAAAGCGGTCGTCAACTGTGTATGTAATCACAATAGTACATTGTGTATCTAGGGCGGTAAGTAAGGAATTACAAACGAGTGTTTGTTATAAGCCCGAGGTGAAACCGAGGGCTTTAATAACACGAGTTTGTAATTCCTTTACCGCCCGTGGCACACACAATGTTTTTCATCACACTTGTGAGGAAATCTTAATAAAATAACCTTACTTTTCGACCCAGTATGACAAGAAAATATTAAAACAGACAGTGACATTTGTCACATATGTCCATAGACAATGCAAACGTCAAGTGACGTTCGGAAACCATAGCGGTAACGGCCATTTTAGTTGATTTTATATTTGCAAAATAAAGAAATACATTATTTAAACATTTAATTAATGTTACCGAAATATGTGTTTATATGTATTTGCAATTACAGTTATCTTTAAATGAATATTTCAGTGATAAAAGTTAAAAAAGTAAGTTGGCGTTTCCTTTGAACATGACAAATAAGAGTAAATTAGAACCAGCGTTTCAAATTTAAAAAGAAAACCATTACGCCCTAGGGCGTAATAGGCCATTTACGGCCCGCAGAACCTACGTGTAATGACACCATTTTCGAGCAAGTGTGATGAAAATTTATTTAAAGTTTAACCATAAGTCATCAATTAATTTCGCCCCATTAATATTTAAATTGAAATACATTTACATGTTTATGACATAAAATTATGTCTAAATGTTTTACCTTCGGAATACTACACTAAATAGTTTTATATGCTCAGAGGTAAGTACATAAGACAAGCTATTACATTATTTTAAAGTGCAGGTTTCATCACAATTCTGACTTAAAAATAAAATTTAACACTTTGTGGTAACTATAGTCTGTACTTTTAGGTATTAACAAAAAACCATGTGACTAGGGTCGTTCAGCCAATGGTATTGTGCCACAGATACAAAACGGTGCTTGCTTTGATTGGCTGAATGACCCGAGTCACGGGGTTTTTTTGTTTACCTTTTTTTAAATACCTAAAAGTACAGACTATACAATATCATGTCATGCGCCGATAGACATTTACACCTATATACAATAATTTTATCGTAGATACTGTGTTTGTTTATTAAGATTTTTTCATAAAAATAACTGGGAAGTGTTAAAAATAACTACCCAATAAAATTGCATTTCTAAAAAAGTAGATCATCGATTACCAAGCGAATGCTTAGTCAATTCCTATTTTGTTACGCATATTTTTGATGATTATTTATTATTGGTTGATGTTTTGTTGATCAATTTGGATAGTTGGGGTATTGTTTATCAGTAAATACATGGTAACAAAACAGAAAAGTTAACGATGTAGCTAACAGTTTTGTGCATGCATCACATAAAAACTATTACACTGATTTATGTGAAATTTGGTGTACGTACCTTTTATACGTAGATTATGACCCCGATTAACACACTACAGTGAAGCAAAAAAGAGACTTAATTTATTTCACCTCCTTAAACAAAGTTACGAGCATCCTCTGGTAACGAAATAAATCGTATTTCGCGAGCATTCCACGGGAAAGGACTAGTCATTTGTATCTCGGCCACAGTACAGAACAGAGCTACTAAATTTAATTGTAACACACTTCAAAACTCAAAGGGCCAAAGATAAGGGTCCGTTGCGGCCTTAAACGTAAAAGCGCAAAAGGTTCCGCGGTCGGAGTTATAAACATCGTATCGAGATGAAAAAGTTTCTAGGACTTAATGAGAGACACACAGGTGGTAAGAATAAAATGTTGTCGGCTACAGGGGTTAATTTACCTTAGGGACAAAATGGCTAAACATTTAAGGGAATTAATTTTCAGATATTTTTTCCAAGCATAAGTGAGTTTCATCTTAGGAATTCCTAAGCAAACAGTTATAAGTACTCATTAACTAATTTATAGGTTGTATGCTTATGGAATGCGTATTGTATATCGACCATAGAGTTTTATTTGAAACTAGAAGCGCCCGTGGCTTCGTCCACGAAAGTGAAGAAAAGTAAAACAAATTTTCAACTAGACGACATCGTAACGTGACACGACGTCGCATTGTGTCACAACGACGTACTTGTTAAAAAAAATGTGATACCAAAAATATATTTAGCCGGAAGGCTGTGAGAAACAACGTTCCGGTTACGTCGTGTATTTTGAAGAAAATCAATAAAAAATATGTTTAGCGTGGTAAACATTTGGGTATCGTCCGTCGTCCGCTTTTCAAATTAAACCCTTCATACGTCCGTCATCGACACCTTCTTTCATTCTATTTTACCATAAACGTTTTTTTGACCAGTTTGTTTATAAAGACAATGGTGCAGTCCGTGTGTACACGTTTAATTGCCAAGTTGTAGGAACGGAACGCTGCAGTTGACTCTAAATAAATTAACGCTAAACACACATTCGTCTAGCTTTTCTCTTTGCGACGTACATAACTTTACTTCCTGAATATTGTATGCTTATTTGTTGTACGTAGTTTTTGTTTCTAAGTAAGTAGTATTTACCCGCGGCTTCGCCTGCATTACACTAGACTCGGCTTTGGGACTGTATTTCAGTGTCATAAAAGTTAACTCTAAGCATCGTCTTTGAAAACAACATTTACTGAGATGAAAATGAGGGAAATAAAGCGGACGCCGAAATAAAACACTGAATATTGGCCCAAAATATTATTTAATAAATCCCAATTTCGTCCAGCGTGTAGGCAAATGTTTTAATTGGATCACATGCATGAGTTACGTAACGATACAACCCGCCTCAAAGGCACCCGTTAAAAATAACAATATGGATTATCGCCTCAAGGTTGTCCGAATTAGGTACGCCGTTTTGGACGAGGCCATTGTAATGAAACATGTAAACACTTTGTTTACTAGATTGTATACAGGTTGTTTTTTAGAAACTAAGAAAAAATAGTTTTCCAGGTAGTTCTACTAGTGTTTCAACCGCTCTCACATAACGCATGGTCGCATTTTGATTATTTCCCTGTAGGCTCGGACTACCTTTTTCTGTTATTTTCGAGCACCTATGAGTCAAGAATACTAAGTAACTGTAGAAAAAACCGCCCGAGTCGGACTCGCCCACCGAGGGTTACATACAAATACTTTAAATAAAGACTGTATATATATTTTTATGATTTAATTAGTTTACAGATTTTTCTCTATATTTATAGTACAGTCGAGTTCATCATTATCTGAGCAAAGAACGGATCAAAAATATCTGATCTAGTTCTTAAACATAAATATGCAAAAGAATAATCGTTGGAGAAAACGTATCGAGTAGAGGCCAGAGATCGGCAATGTGGCGGCCTCAGGCTACTAGGTAGAGTGATAACCTATTTACGCAAAACGGCTGCTAAAAGCTGGATGAGATTTGCCGCGGATTATGCTATAGAGCGGCCGCACATTGGAACACTAAACTCGACTACAAGTGGCTCAGAGCGACTGCACATTGGGCCACTAGCGGGCGGCCACTAAACGCGGCTACGAGTAGCAAACGCACGTCACTCCCGCAGTTTGTGACCCAAACGCAGCCACTCGAACGCCCGGTGTGCGCCAGTGACATACAAAATATATGAAAAACCTCTTACTGAATGGCTTTCTGACTAACACCAGCAATGTCGCTCGAGCGGCAAGCGGTGAGGGTATTGAACCACGAAGTCTGTCTATATAAAGAATGTTCTTCATCATCATCATCATTATCCTCATCATCATCATTTCACCCCACATCCACCTTTCACCTTTGTTTCGCTTTTTCACTTTCATGCCACTTTGCCCGATCTAGCCTCTAGCGCTTTGCTAGTCTGATCCGCAATTTCCCTGCTGACTCCCTGATATCATCTGACCAACGAGCTGGTGCTCTTCCCACTGGTCTCTGGCCTAGTCTTGGTCACCACTCAGTAATAACTTTTGACCATCTGCCGTCGTTCCGTATCGCCAAGTGTCGTACCCATCTGCACTTTACTTGAGTTATCCTTACGCCGATATCAGTAACTTTGGAAAGGATGTTGCCTAGTAAAACTATTGTTCTAGGTGATAAATTTACTGTGCACGTTGAGTCCACTATCTTACACGCTTATGTCACAAAGCCAACTAAACTCTAGGCGATCAGAGCGACTCCGCCTGTCCCGATAAGAGCCGGCTCCGGGCTTAAGGCTGCTTTGAGTGCTTGGCATTCACTTGCGATTGTAAACTGAGTGTGCGCGTAGACAACTCTACTGCGCAGTATATCTACTGTGCACTGCACAGTGTGCAGTGCACTCTACTATGTCTGATTTTATATCTTTGGAATGTCAGATATACTGCGGAGCCTAAGCGAAAGATTCTTAAATACAATAGAATTTAAAATGGGAAAAAAGTTATCCCGCAGTTGGTTTAATATCGCTCTTTAGCGACAAAAATTATTTTGATGTTTGCTCACTGTGTTGTATTGTATTACCTATTACATGTATATCGGAAGTTGATATATAAATAGTGACTAACGCTATAGAAAAGTGCTATCAAAACATTGACTCCTGAACATATCTAACCTGAATTTTGTTACAGTTTTGCAACAACACAAAATGTAAATGCCCCTGCATTGATTAGACTAAACATTAAATTGACCTCATCATTAATGACGACAGTAAAACGTTCGCAGCCATTAAATAGCCATTAGGAGTGAATGTCGGACGTTTTTCAATTCGCCGTAACGTAGTATTTGTATCGGGTAATGTGAGAAGTTGCCACTCGAAGCGGGCCCGAACTTTTGCAATAAAATTGTTCGTGCGTGGGCCAATTTACAAGTTCCGCCGGTTTTAATTTTATTTTTGGGTCACTATAAAGTAGAGGCCAGTCGCCTGGACTACGCCGTTAACCAAGCCTAGTTTGGTACATTACACAAAGCCTAGTGCTTTAATTATAATTTATGATTATTCAATAATTATTGATCCAATTATTATGAGTTAGCAAACAATTCATCCCTCTGTTATGTATTTTTAGGCTTTAGTTTTCATATTTGTGTTTAATATGGTTCATGTCATGTATTTTATAACATTCCGTGTTTTTTTTGATACCCGGTAAATTCGACATATTGCTTCGTACCTACGTCAACAGAAGCTACCTGGTAGGTATATCGCTTTTTATTAAATTCGAAAAAAAACTTTTTTTTCTTTTCACACAAAATAAATTAATATTGAATTGATAACCGTTTTAAAAGACACTTCTGAGTTAGTCAAAAATTAACGTCAACTATGACAGTGTTGGGATTATGACAGCTCATTTATACTGGTTCGTGATTAAATTAATATTATGAATATTTTAAAAACGGTATGAGTTACAACATTCGTTTCTAGAGAAATTAACTTAATTAGATCTGGAAAATGTGCCCTCGAAGTTAACGGAAATCAATAAAAACACGGTGTATAGTTGCCATCTGTAGTTTTGTATCCCAGCAAGTCACACGACAGGCAGACCAAGCTCGTATTAGCCTTAAAAAAAGTAGTTTCGCATATCAACTTTGAGTGCATTCGCAACAATATGCAGGTTCAAAATTTGTTGTAACACAAAAAAACAATCAATTTTGTAATGGTTAAATAAAAATAAACATAGTAAAAAGAAAACAAAATGGTAGATCAATTAATCAGTGGTTATGCGCTCAAAATCTCGCTTCCACCTTGTCACTTGCACCACGGCCCACATTCCTGAATTCGCCGAACACGTTGCGATGATACCGTCGTTATGTGTGGTTACCCCTACATAGAGGGATTCTCCGGTATTTGTTTTGTTAAAAATCAATTGCTCTGTATAGTGGCCACATCTCCCGTACTATATCAGGATAGGTAATTGAGTGTCTAGACATTCAAGTCCAGACTTTGGGTAGACGACATAAAATAAAAAGTAATACTTAGAAAGAATTTACGAAATTTGAGGACAGAGGGCATCTGTAGTGTAACCGATGACTCCATAGAAAAAAGCGATTATCTAAAACTTGTGATGTAGAGATAGACGACAATAACACAAATAACAGCATATTACAGGTTTTACTTTTAAAGTACGTATTAAACGATTCTAAGTCATTAGGAATATTCTAAAGAGTTATTAGGTCGGTATGTGCGTTTTAGATTAATCTTTCCTATTTGGATGTATTTAAACATAAATGAGAGAATGATGTTACATGATGAATAACGACCTTGTTTTTAAAACAAAAAAGCGAACCAGTATATATTCATATTTAAGCATGCATCATCTTAGAGCTTCAAACATAAACCCGTTTTTCATAAATTTAGAGAAGTCGATGTAATCTTAACTTTTGCGTTAAAGTTATCCCACATGAATAGGTACTTGTGGACATCATCATCTGTAATAATAGAATGACTCCCTATCAAATGGAAACGTATTTACGTCAGCAAGATTACTGCCAAAGTGTGTATTATAAAATCAAATTCAGCATATCCAGCTTTCTGCAGAAAACGCACGCAAGTTCAATTTTCCAGTCAAATGACGCTGACGATTGTGAATCTTAACTAGGAACCATAAGGTCGAAGATATGATGTCAGGGAAGCGATATTTTCTTAATTCGTAAGTCTTTAATACGGGGAGACTTGGCCGGATCCGAGCGAACCGCAAATAGGCTTTGTTCTAATAACACGCGGTGCGAGGCCCAAGTCACTAACTTAAGCGGATTTTACATCACAGTTGCACAAACATTAATTAGTTTATGTAACTTTCTGACCTTGTCACCATTAATTTTAGCCCCGAGTCAAACGCTGTTACACCGGGTTTGTAAAAACCCAAAGAATTTTAACAGTTAATTTCTTGGTGTTTCCCGCCTACTCAGAACATAAGTTTTATAGACTAGTGACTCTGTGAGCTGTATCATCGCGAGTCTGTCAGCCCTCATGGCACCGCCATTTCAAAAAAGTCCAACAACTGAATCGACTAAAAAAATCCATATAATCATCGAATCTGCTCACAAAATTTCACGAGAATCGAACAGCCGGACATCCGGACAGAGATACAAAAGTAAAGCGCCCGATCGCGAAAGGAGGGTTCGATATATGAGTTACCTGTAGGTATATATTTCCCGGCCGCGAGCTCCTGAGGAGTTCCGGCCACTTCCGACGTGCAGCAACGGGCCGCGGATGCAGGCCCCGCTGCAGAGGCTCCATCACCGGTGTGATTTTAGTGGGTATACTTCCTCCTTCTGAGGGGTGAAGGGTCCCCGAAGGGCCCTTTTAAGGGCCTGAATGCCTGGGAGGTAAGTGAAATGCATTTCCACACCGTTAACAAAAAAAACCTGTATGTATGTTGTTTGTCCATGCAGATTTTAATAAATAATAGCTCATTAAATTAATCTTGATTGCGCGAGCGCGCGAGCGGTACAGAAAATTCTTAATATTTTAAAAATAAATTCTTCAAAAAAAATTACGAATCTTTTATAAATAAATAAATATTGCGGGACAACCTTACACATATCGACCTAGTCCCAAACTAAGCAAGGGTTGTAATATACGCGACGGCGACGATAAATAAATACTTAAATAGATAGAAAACATCCATGACTCAGGAGCAAATACTCGTGCTCATCACACAAATATTTGCCCTTCCTAGGATTTGAACCCTGGATCTCTAGCTTCGTAGGCGGTGTCACGCCCACTAGGCTAAACGTGTCGTTTAAAAAAAACTTGTCAGAAAGCCTATAGATTTTAGTCGCATATCGAGCTACTTGACTTCTAAAAAATATTTTGAATTTAAATTCCATTAAAATCGCGTTACTGACGCGGGTGAAGCGCTCGAATAATAAACCCAGTACGAAATTATATGCATTTATGCATCACAGTCGGACTACTTAGTTTTCTTTAAATTATTCGACGTTCTAGATACACGGCTGAATTTAAATTCCGCAAAATAGCCGCAAAGTAACTTGTGTACATAACCACGGATACTATTACGTATACAAGCTCCTCTCTCTAACAAAACTGTCGTTCGGGTTCGACGACCGTCTCACTCTATCGCATAACGCGTACTAACGTGTGCTCTTTCTAGACGCCGGCTATCACCACCCATGGATGGCGAAATTTAATAACAATAACCTTGCAACGGAATCCCGAAGTGGGTTAGTCCTGCCCAAGCGATCTAATTTTCAATTTCCTAAACGATCACTAAGTTTACACCTTCACCGCGCAGAAAGTCGTATATGTGCTATAGCTTGGCAACTTCGTTGGTGACACTCACATGTGAGCTTTTTGTTATTTGCAGCCGTAACTACTCATACAAGTTACCGCCAACACGAACGATGATCGACGGAGGCAGCCTCCGGAGGCCCCCGTTCGTGTTGGCGGTGACTTGTGTGAGTAGTTACGGCTGCACATAGCAAAAAGCACACAAGTGAGTGTCACCAACGAAGTTGCCAGGCTATAGAAATGTTTTGATTTACGACGAAGAACGTTTAAAAAATACTATTCCCCTCTATTATCTTCGAAGTTACTCAAACTCAAACTCAAACTCATTTATTTCTGTAAGTAGGCCTCAAGGGCTCTTTTACATGTCTGATTCTTTTCTTTTCTTTTGGCGCTTCGGTAGATGACCTTCTGGTGAGAAGAAGCGCCTGAAGAAACTCACCAGTTTCTCTTTTAAAAACAACATTACAACAATTGTGACATTATTACATAAGATGACATTTATAAAATGCAACAAGCAAATAACTGGGCACAGTTTTTTTTTACCTTTTACCGAGAGACGTATATAATCTCCGGATCCATTACATTACAAAACTTAAAACTACATTTTTAGAGATGTAAAGGGTCTCTAGGCGTCAAAACAAAAATATAGAAAATAGGCAAACATAGACTAAAATTAATGGAGATGTAAGGAGTCTCCGTTGTCAAAACATTATGTTTTGGAGGTGTAAAGGACCTCCAAACGTCGAAATACAAAATGGGAAACGTATGTTTCACGTCGAGAAATAGACTATTAAGCTAACAGTCATTACAACTAGCTACAGTATACATAACATGTATGTATTCAGTATGTCAAAATGCAAATATTGAAATAAAATTACATTAAAATAAAAATAAATGAAACAGTGGAACGATACAGCCCGTAGCAGCGACGCCATCTGTAGGCATCATGTACCTAAACCTCTCCGGGACACTGCCCTATTTCGACGACTGCTGCGACTGATGCTTTGGCCATGGTTCTTTGTCATCCAAGTAATCTTGGACTTTATAATAAGCTCTCTTCAAAAGCGCAGATTTTATGTAATTTTTAAACGAACTATAAGGCAGTTCCCATGCATCTAGGGGTACCTTATTGTAGAATCTAACACAGTTGCCCACGAAAGATTTTCTTACTTTCTGTAGACGGATTTTTGGGACAAACAGCTTATGTTTGTTCCGCGTATTTAAACTGTGGACATCAGACTGCTTTTTGAAGGAGCTGATATTCTTGTGCGTATACATTATCACGTCTAATATGTACTGTGAAGCCACTGTGAGGATTTCTATTTCCTTAAAACGTTCTTTCAGCGTACTGAACAGGAAAATCTGTAATAATGACCAATAGGCTAGATGACTAAAAAAAACTGTTTAGTCCGTCTGTTACATTATGAAAAAATATTGTACACGTATTTTTTGTTTTGTTTGACAAACAAAAACTGACGAGGATAGAGTGCTTAGAAGTTTCGAGTGACGTCACTCTTGAGTACAAATTGTACTCAAGAGTGACGTCACAAGCCCCCACTCCAGAAGTTTGATGATCTATAACTTTGTCGATTTTTAATTTTTTGATAAACCAAAAAATACGTGTCCCATATTTTTCCATTATCTAACTGACGGACTAAATAGAATTGCATATATTTAACCCAGTCATCATCCCTATTATTAATATTATCCTAAATATTACAGGAAAAATATTATGGTTTTCCTAATTTGCATCATTTTTTAGAAATTCGCAAAAATCGTAACACATACTTATTTGCTCCTACTAAACTAAAACCGCCATACAGTTTTTCTTGAACTATTCACGTATCTACTTACGAGTTTGTACGGAACCCACGGTGCGCGAGTCTGACTCGCACTTGACTGATTTTTATTAATAATAATTACCGCCAATAGATGGGGCTGATAGAATCAGACCGGTAAAAGAGCCTATGAAACCTACTTGCAAAATAATAGTACATTACACAACTAGGGTGGTAATACACAGAAAGGCCGAGATCGCAGGAGTTTGCGGCCCGAGCTGCAAGCGAGGGACGTAAATATGCGATCGAGGGCTTTCTTTATTACCTCCCGTGTTGTGTACATCATTTTATGTCTACTCTTGGCCAGAAAGCGGCTTTTTCCGTGCGCGTAGCGTGCAGAAAAAGCCACATTATGGCCAGGTGTGGCATAAATGACTTTATTTTATTTGAATATAAATTGCCGATTTCATGTTTTTCTGACTTTTTGGAGCTGTTGTTTGACGTTAATAAAATGTATAAGGCTATTAAATAAAACAAATATTTGAACGAAGTTAAATGTTTTCAAAGTCAATTCCTAACCCTTTTTCATTAATAGGGAAAATTGAGCGACGCAAACCGCCTTAAGCAATTTCATTGCCCTAAGGCCTAAGCCATTAATTAATATTCCACGTGACCTTGAGATACACATATCTTTGTATTGCTTACATAACATGTATTCAAATTCAAACCACTTTATATTAATGATCATTATATATTAGATGTACTCGAACAATTAAAACTTATTTATAACTAGCCTTTCCCCGCAACTTTGCTTAGAATTAAAGTCTCCTCACATCTCAGATCTCGGATCTCACAAAGGCCATGGTCTCCTATTTTATGCTATACGCGACGTCTGACGTCAACGTCAACTTTTCGATTGACGTCTCAACGCAACGCACAACATCGGCGGTCAATACTATACGTCCGCGGTGGATGAGGACATTTCAGACTCGTTCTTTATTATATCTCGCCATTTTATATATGACGATCACGATTTGAGGCTGCAATTTATCGAAATATTTTGAGACGCGACGCAAAGAGTTTGAATCAGGGCTCCAAACCGGTATTTTACAAAAACCCCGAATTAGCCCAATATTTTGAATTATTTTATGCTTTTTATGTAGAGCTCAGTAATGTATTTAAGTCATGATTTTGTATTATTAGATTGTCTGGTTAAAAAACGAAATAATAAACCAAATAACGATATGAACGGAAAGAATACCGGTATTTTTTGTATGGAGCAAATACCGGTTTCCGAGCCCTGGTTCAATGCCGCGTACGACATCAAGACGCCAACGTCTACGTGTGAAAGAGACCGCAACAGTACATCTCTATAGTAAGCATTGTGACGCAGCGTACGACGTGATGCTGTAAGCGGCCGATGGCGTTTATAGGAGACTATAGGGAACGTGCACGAACTAGGTCGCAGTACTAAACGACAAAAGAGACACTGGCGGACAATAAAGGAAACTATCGCTCCTGTCAAATCAAGCTGTCAATGTCAATGACAATATGTAAGTGTCAATGTCAAACACAGTAAGTCGTTGCTACACTGACATTAATCGTCCTTCATCGCGATACATTAACGGCGTTTTCGTTAATGTGGCCCCAGCATGAGAGGGTATATGATTTAGATTGACGGCACCAGTTGGCAGCACCTTCGTCGTGCACGTTGCCTACAGCCAAAGCAAGTCGGTCAAGTGCGAATCGGACTCGCCCACCAAGGGTTCCGTACTATCTCGTGTTACGTATTTAGCACATATCGATACCTTTAGACTCAAAGGGCGTAAACGCCATTAGAACCTACGGCGTTTACGCCCTTTGAGTCTAAAGGTATCGATATGTGACGTCCTACGTGAAAAGGTACCTTATGAGGGTTTCTAGTTACGGAGATATGAACGGTTTTGTGAAATCCTTCAAAATCATCATTTTTTTCTTTTATGCAAAATTGTAAAATATAGGAATAGACGTGTATTTGTAGCTTGGTTTCACTGCTGTACGTTAATTTTTTCTATTTAAAAATTGGGTTCAAAGTTTAGTAGAAAAGGTACCTTATGGCGGATCACATACAAAAATGATAAAGCTGTTGATAAAATTCATTAATAAAATTTACTAGCAACTTTTGCTTATTTCTTTTTTATACCACGACGGTGGCAAACAAGCATGCGGCCTGCATAATGGTAAGCAAAAATTTTCGAAATGATCCTAGAAAGCTGAAAATTTGGAAGGAAAGGGCCACTGGGTGCCACAGATACGGAATTGAAAAAAAAATAAAAATAAATACATTTGTATGTCGTTTTTTTAAATTTTTAATAATTAAACTTTTTTTTAAAACAGATAAAAAAGTGTTTTTGACGAATCGTATAACTTTTTGACCATTTTTAGAAAGACCTTGTTTTTTTTTTAAAAATTGACAAAAATAAAAAAAACACTGGCGAATGCCCATCATTTTTGACCATTTTAGAAAAAGTTTTTTAATTTTTTTTTCGAAAAAACTTACAAAAATAGACTTTTTTTTGCGGTTTCTATAATTTTTTACCACTTTGTCATGTTTCCCTTTCAACCTTTTTAGAAAAAGTCTTAAAAACATTTTTTTTTTTAAACATAAAAACGTGTTTTTGGCGAATCGTGAAACTTTTTGACCATTTTAGAAAAACCTTGTTTTTTTTTCAAAAAAATTACAAAAATAAAGAATCACTTTTTGGCGAATGCCTATCATTTTGACCATTTTAGAAAAAGGCTTTTATTCATTTTTTCGAAAAAATTACGAAGAAAGACATTTTTTGGCGGTTTCTATAATTTTTGACCACTTAAGAAAAAGAATATTTTTAATTTAAAACACGCTAAAATCCACGACGAACACTTCTCACAACTATTCGAACGAAAAGGTAGGCAAATACTGCTCATGCCGGCCGGCTGAGACTCCGAGCGGCCAGCAAGACCGAGAGAGAACGATACGTAAAGTGTTGGTGAGAGTAGGACAGATGCGTGGCGGTACTGGCGGTGTAGCCAAAATAATACCACGGCACGGCGGTATAAAGGACAAAAACTGAGCAAGTTACGACAAGTATTTCTAACATTTTTAAATTACACCGCCATAAAGTACCTTTTGTACTAAACTGTAGAAGCATATTATTCAGCCTTTAATTCGACTATAACAAAAATAAAGATAGGCAAAGACGTGTCGTAACATATAATTTACTAAATGGAAATACATAATAAAAAAAACACAATTTTTACACAACATTGAATATCTCCGTAACTAGAAACCCTCATAAGGTACCTTTTCACGTAAGACGTCACATTTGAGAATTACTCTTAATTGGTCAAGATTTGAAGTAAATTTCTAATAACCTTTTTTCTTCAGTTTTCTGTCTTAATACAAGATTTGTCAATAAATAATGTAAATATCGTGCCATACTGTAATTATCAATAATTTTTGCTTATGGCCCGCCATGATGTGATGGCAAACGTGTATAACCATATTTTCATTTAATTATATGGGGTAAATGTTGAGGTAAATGAGTATTCAATCCTTAGAGGCGTGTGAAAAATAACAGCAAATTTACAGAAAGAATTTTAAGTTGCAAAGACACTAGTGGTCGCAATAAATTTAGATGTCGAGTCTCATAGCACAAAAAAACCAAAAGCTTAAGCTTTTGTCTATTACAAAGAATCGTGTTTTTAAATGCATAAGAAATGCGTTAATTGCTTTTAAGACAGATTTATTATTTCAAGATGGAGTGGTATGGATACACGACACTAGACAACCAGATATGGTCAGAATGTACAAGGTGACATGTTGAGGTTTTGATGCAGAATATTATGGTTCTTAAACCTAATGGTCTAAGGTACAATAGTGCAAACATGAAACTATCTTTTCGAAACTTACGCATTCCAGGCAAAACCCAAACACGTGTTGGTCACTTGACAAGAGACGCGTAGCCGCTTGGTTTGGACGAGCTACGCCGACAGACGCACGAGGCGAGGTTGCAATGAAAGAAAAGGACGGAGCAACCTTTCGCTACGAGTGGAAGCAGCACGGCTATGGCGCGGGTGCAGGGAATGACACGAGGCGAAGTAGCTTTGCGAAGAAGAACTTATGTTTAAGAACATAGGGTTTACTATTGTTTGTAAATAAAGATAGTATAAGATAGTTGTTTGTGTGTGTGTAGGCGAGACGGTTGGCTTTTCAAAAATGTGAGAGATAGGAAAAGAAGGGAGGCTGGGCACTTGATCTGGAGACGAGACGAGGGGAGGTCGACGGTGCTTGGTGGCCGAGGGGATGGAGTATCGCGAAAACCATAAAAGCACCAGTGCTTATAGTCGCGAGTGTATATTCTATTATAACTATGTCTATCAAGTAAAATAGATTCAGTGTACTTCAAAGGCGTTTCCCGTGTCAAGTTAAGTACAATCTCTTAAACCACAGTTAAAGTTATTTGGAAATAAAGTATAATGTAATTTAGCGGTGAATTGATAATAAATGTTATAGTATAATCAGAAGTATTGTCAGATGTTCAAAGAACTTGTTATCCTGGATAATTGTTCAATTAATAATTCCAAATAACTGCGACTAATTCTTTTATGGAATGCTTTTGTAATTTTGAAGCATTTTATTTGTTTAATATTTGGGTTCGAATCTCAGATAAAATAACAAATACGTTAGAAAAGCTGACGGGTTTGATTCCCGTATGTAGTATCTACGAGATACTAATTCTATAGCCAACTGCTTGTGAAAATTATGGATTTTATTTCTTTAACGGGTTCGATCCCTCGTTGAAGTATGTATTTCAAATAAATACATAATTATATTGATATCAGAGCCAGTGCTGATATGTGGCACAATATTGTATTGATTGGGCTTTCATTATTTGTAAATGAGAGCGTTTTATTGTGGTATTTTTATTATGTTCATAATTAATATACCCGGATTCGACTTCCGTGGTAGTTAAAACTCTATGTTTGGAATGTGAGATAAGTTGAGTTATTAATGTGTTTAACTCTGATATAATTGTGGAAGTCTGGCAGTGTAGAATACCGTATTTCGCCTTATAATTTGTCGACATGACTTGTATTCAATTTATATGTTTGAAGGAAGGTGTTTAGTCATTATAATGTGTGTCTAATGTCTGAAAGCTCATTTGTTCAACTATGTATAAACGTATGTAACTAATGTTGACGTATCTCCTCTCCTCATTTTATAAATAACGTAATAGTCGTTATATAGTGAACTGTAAATCTAGCTTTTAAAACAAAGGGCGTGAGGTTTTTCTCTTTATCTGTTCTGTTTTTCTCCTCACAGTGGTTTTGCCCCAGGGAATTAGAACAGATATCAAATAAAGACTACCAATTAGCTTTATTTGATTAATTAGTCAAAGTTTCGATTAAACTCAGTGAAAATATAACATTATTGGAGTTTACGAATAATAAATATATTTTAACTCCTTTCTGTATTTTATTACTGGCATTATTTTAGTTACCCTTTACTCAAAATACCTCAGATCAGATTTTAATGTGTGTACGTACGAGCCTTCGATTGGTTCGATTATTTTATAAGTCATAGGTCATATACCTATATACACACTTATACATACTCATATACTATTAATTATATATATAGGTAGGGGGGGACCCCTTACAATAAGGTACCTTTTCTCAAATGTATGGGAATAATTTGTGATTTTTACGTAACTTCAATCGTTTATAAATAAAAAAATACGACTTGTAGAATAATAATGACAGTTTTGAGATACTTGTGTAGACTGATTAAATATAATTTAGAACGCATTATACGAAAATTGTGAATATTATAGGAATGATGAAACATATAATAAAAATGACATTTTAATTAAAATAAAAATATTTCGTTAACAATGTGATTTTATTTCTATCCCAAAATGTGCAGTCTAATATCTCTAACTATATACAATGGTTCAGATTACAATATGTTAAAGAACAGGCCGATTTTTTTTTTTTTTTTAATTTCGTTCTCATAAGCTACTTGCTCTAATCAAAGGCTGATTTTTCACGACCTGGAAGTCACATTAAAAAAACCATTACTGATTTCCAAAGAAAAATACCTTGAGATACATAATCAATCATCATCTCCATAACTTCCAACGGGAACATACTTAAAATTAGTTTTAAACTTCTTTTGACGATTTCTCAAAAGTGCAATTTTAGCATGTGCAGGTTTGATGTTTTTTTTAAAAAAAAGTATGGGACTTAGGGTCGTGATTCTTTTTGTATTAGATAGCTTATTTAACACAGATTTAGGATCTGTGCTTAACTCAATACCAACCATAAGGTACCTTTTCCCGTGGAACGTCACATATTTCATATCCCTGTAATTATTACTTTACAAACATTTTGTTACCTGGTCTAATAAAATAAATAAAAAGCACATAGTTGAAGATAAATTGCATTGAGAGATCAACTTAACTTTGCTGTTGGAAAACTGTTATATATACCTGGGTCGCGCGGTTAGTTTAGTAACTAACAAAATAAGCTTGTACCTATTGCGATTTTTATAATTTCTAAAAAACGATGAAAGTTACAAAAACCGTTCTATTTTTTCTGTAATATTCAGTACTATATCAATAATCGGTAATTATTTCCCATTTTATTTTCAGTAACTTCGAAGATAACAAGGGAATGGTATTTTTTTGAACGTTATGCGTCTTAATTCAAAAACTATTTATTTAAGAAATAATAAAATAAAAACAGTTTTTTAATACGTACAACTTAAGCCCTTTTATTTGATATAATAGCCCTACTTTTAATTTTTGACATCCCATTTCGGCCTC
This sequence comes from Eudemis profundana, assembly GCA_947034925.1. Taxonomy (NCBI): domain Eukaryota; kingdom Metazoa; phylum Arthropoda; class Insecta; order Lepidoptera; family Tortricidae; genus Eudemis; species Eudemis profundana. The sequence goes on along the minus strand of OX344797.1, from coordinate 35,149,435 downwards.
CTTTAAAAAAGTAAACAAGGTAGGTAAAAGATTTTTTTTATGTCATTGGACAATTATTTATGTTATTGAAGCTCGGGGTAGCATTTTTATCACTATTTCAAATTTCAAATCCATAGCGGCAGTAGTTCCTGAGATATCTGGCTGTGACAGACAGACAGAGTTGCGCCATAAGGGTTCCTTTTTTACCATTTTTGTACGGAACCCTAAAAAGACAGCACCGATCGCCCGCGCGTGCCGATCCGAGCGACGTTTTTTTCGCCTATTACTCGACATAAAGCTTTTTCCGACCGGCTTAAGCCGATTGTGCGGGGCAGGCCCTTAGCGTTTTACATCCCTTACTTGAAAAATGATTCATTTCCCATACTAACTTCTAACACCCCATTTTACCACCTTAAAAAATAAGGTGGAAGTTAAAAAATAAGGTAATAAATAGCAATGACCATTAAGACAAGAGGACTGTCATTCTCCATACTTTGGATCGTGCTCCGACCGCAAGGGGATATCGCTAGGGGAGATGGCGCTAAAAAACTAAACATTTAACGATGTTATAATTGAACAAAGAAACATAGTATAGTAACAATTAGTTCGTAAACAGCTAATAATAAATAAATTCTAACATTTAAATACTGTGTCACGCTTGCAAAGTTGAATAGGGAACGTGCACGAACTATAGGTGGCAGCACTAAACGACAAAAGAGACACAGGTGGACAATAAAGGAAACTATCACCCCTGTCAAGTCAAGCTGTCAATGTCAATGATAATATGTAAATGTCAATGTCAAATATAGTAAGTCGTAGCTACACTGACGTTAATCGAGAGAAACACCGTGTGAAGCCGGGGCGGGTCGCTAGTATCAGATAATATCAAAACATTTTTCCTCTGAATCACCACAATGTTAAAGTCTGGTAGCGGTAACATCATTGTAACCGCATTGTACGGACGTATAGTACAGAGAGTTCAGTTCCCCAGACGAATTTTCATGTATCATATATGGAAGAGGATTTTTATTACCTGTGTACCGTAACTATTGGGGTGGATTTATGACCTCCCTAAGGATCCTGTGCCCTTGGTACATGACTGTGATGTTGTGAAGCTGTGACGTATTACCATATAAGCATATACGTGTGCTTAATCGGGCCAAGAATACTAAAGTAATGTTGCCAAATATTTTATCGACATAAAATTACAATTTTACCGTCAAGATCAAAAATATCAAGACGTTATTTTAAAACAATAAATATTATTTATATATTATTTATTCGGGCCAGTTGCAAAAGCACCCTGAAAATGATCGCTAAACGATTTGATTGTGCTTATGTGAACCGTTGTGTGATGGTCCACCTAAGTAGGGGTGTTGTTTATGATTTTTAACTTTTCACACCTTTTAATTTGTAACTTGATTTTATTGTACTAATAACTAACAATAGTTTTAAGTGTGTATACTAACATAATTGATCCAAGTTGGTCGTGAAATAAATGAATTGAATATATGTATGTATACTTTTTAAAATAAATACAATAAACAAATTAAAACTGCATTTAGAGCCAAAAATAACTTTGCTAGCACACGTATAAAAACAAATTCCTATCAAAAATGTCATTTTCTGACTGTCCTGTTTTGTTTAATTGGAAACTGCATGTCATAAATGAGCCTAAGCACTATGGATTTATCTTATGTTATTTAGATGATCCTAGCCACCTTCCGATTCTATCATCAGATCAGCGAGATAGTATTACGGCACCATCATGGTATTGTACAAGGACAACGTACGTTTGGGGACGCAAGATTACGATCTTGCGATGAGAACAACCGAGAGATTCGACTGCCACCGTGAGAGAATGTCACCCGTGCGCGCCTAGGTTTCACTTTTTCCTTTTGAAGTAGAAAACCCTAAATAGATTTAGCCAACGATAAGCCAAAAGAAAATAGAATTTTCGACAGAAAGTTACTTATCTATATAATTAGTTGCGGCAGATTAGACATTTTGCCCACGTTTTCTCGTAAAAAGAGACATGAGAACCGGTATGCGAATTGTTTTAGGTATGCCTGCCGGGAGCCGACAGATTACGTGGCCAGCAAATTTAGGTCTCCATCGTTGAAAGTTTTAAAGCTTAATCGTAGCACATAAGATTGAATCTTACATGAAACAATTATGGTGGTAAGTGTCACATTATAATAGTTGTAACGGTTTACGTATTGTGTTTGTAAACTGTTAGATTGTAGTGGTATAAAGTTTTGGGTAATACTGTTTTAGTGTCTACAAAACGTCTTGGAGTTTAGGGTTCGTTCGTTCGATTTTAGTTAATTTTTGTTGATACTGTAAGTACTTAACCTAGAAAAATACGAAAGCCCTTTCGGAAGCTAGCTAATTCGGAAGGCTGGAAATCGTCGAGTCTACGTTCAAGACGGTTCGTGGTAACCCTCGAGAACTGCTTGTTTACGTGGCTCAGAAGCGGTACAGGCCTGTTGTTTTACAATAACTTTATGAACAGCATCACGACACTTTTTTTCACTGTATCAGGTTGTACCACTAGTTGTAATGGAATCAAACAGCCTCTTAAATGCTTTGAGTATCGATATCTTCCACCCGCCTTCTGAAACTCACTTGTAATTCCATCATCACCAGGCGGCTTCTTGTCTCAAGGCTGCTTAAGAGACTTACTGATCTCATACAAACGAAGACACTGTAACTGACCACCAGTAGTGTGGCGTCCAAAGAACTCGATTCCTACCGGCTTGCCTAATATCAGGCATTTGAGCACCTTATTGTACAGCTCTTAAGGAAAATTTACGTCAAATCTGCACCGGCTTGCCCAAGGATATCTTTTACGCCACGCCACTGCTGACCACCCATAGACTTTAACACGTTGCAATAAAGTTGATATTCGTTTACAAATGTACAGTTAACAGTGTGTTCGATTGTACAGGCATATCTTTGGTGTAGTGGATATCATCGTCATCAGCCCGTAGTGATCCACTGCTGGGCTTCCCCAGTTTGCGCCACCATACCTGTTCCTCAACACTTTGCATCCGCTCCGGAGGCTTTCAACCTTTCCCAAAAGGGTAGTTCTGTGCGATTTTTTACCGTTTTGCTTGCTTCATCCATCGCCACTATTATTGGCCGTTTTATAAAAGCAATCAGGATCATTATGATAAAAATAGCAGATGCACGCGACTTCTACAACCGAAAACGAATCCATAGTTTATAGGGAGCTCATCCATAATCTGCCGATGGTAATGATGCGATTAGTGCGACTGTTTAGTCGCAGATATAGTCTGAACGCTGGCTTAAGGGCAAAGAGTCATAAAAATGAGCTAATTGGTTATCTATTATAGAAAGAGCGTAAGTGATTTCTTACGTATACAAAAAGCTAACGTAATAGTTAGTACTAAGGTAGAATATCAAATGACAGCGCAAAAATTGCAAATTTTTTTTTTTTTTTTTCTCATTATTTAATCTGCCATCGGCCATCTAGGCCATAATCAGATAGGAGGGATTAATTTTAATTTTCTTTGGGTGGGTTCCATTGAACGCCATCTCCAGTGTATGTGGGGCTTAGTGTCTTTGATCCAGCTCTAGTATATGCCATCTTTTTAGCCTTGGTAGGTATTCATTGTCTTGTAACAGGTCCCTGGCCAGTTCATTGGAGTGTTTTCGTAGCCTGTTCTTGTAGTTAGTGCAGTATTCATTCACTTCTTGTTTTATAGTTGGTAGTTCGGTATATTCGTGTAGCTCATTATTCCTTGCAAACCATGGAGCGCATGTGATTTGTCTCAGTATTTTATTTTGGAATCTTTGAAGTATTTCCAAGTTGGAGTTGCTGGCTGATCCCCACAACTGGATTCCGTATGTCCATACTGGTTTTATTATGGCTTTGTATACCAGTAGTTTGTTGTTGAGCGTTAGAGTGGACCTTCTTCCTATGAGCCATTGTAGATTCTTGCATCTAATATCCGCTTCCTTTCTTTTCATTTTTATATGCTTTGCCCACGTTAATCTTCTATCAAGATGGAGACCTAGGTACTTTACACATGGTTCACTTGGTAGTGGATCTCCTCGCATTGTCACTGGAGGGCAGTCACCTTTGCGTAGGGTGAAGGTTATTTGTACTGATTTGGAGACGCTGGCTTTGATCCGCCACCTTTCGAGCCATTGGTCTATTTTCTCAAGGTGTGACTGCAGTTTCCGTGAGGCAATTTCAGGTATCTTGTCACTTGCAAGGCAGGCAGTATCGTCTGCATATGTCGCTGTAATCACTTCATCTGAGACCGGCAGGTCTGCCGTGTAGATTGAATACAACACCGGGCCAAGTACAGATCCTTGAGGGACTGAAGCTTTGACATCATACAGGTTTGAAGTTTCTCCGCCTAATTTGACTTGGAATTTTCTGTCTAATAAGTATGACTTCAGTACCATATAGTACGAGTTGGGCAGCCTTGTTTTCAACTTGTACAGCAAACCTGTGTGCCACACCTTGTCGAAGGCTTGTTGGATATCTAAAAAGACAGCAGCGCAGTACTCCTTGCATTCCAGAGATTGCCTTATCTTATTCACAACTCGATGAACCTGTTCAACCGTGGAGTGTTGTTCCCGGAAACCGAATTGGTGGTCTGGTATGATGTTATCTTGTTCCAGTATCGGTTTTAATCTGTGTAGGAATATTTTTTCAAATACCTTTGAAATTGTAGGTAGTAGGCTAATTGGTCTATAGGATGTGGGCTCCGTAGGTGGTTTCCCAGGTTTAGACAGCATACAGATCTGTGATACTTTCCACAGTTTCGGATAGTAGTGAACTCTAAGAACAGCATTGAAGAGCATACATAGGAAGACAACTGCTTTCTTTGGTAGGTGTTTCAATATTTCCCCAGTTATAAGATCGAAACCAGGTGCCTTCTTGTTACCCAGGTGTTTAATAGTGCTGTACACTTCTTTTGGGGTTATCAGTTTTAACGGTAGTGACTAGTGACAGTTGCTGGTCACTGTTTACAGTTTTATTCACTAGTTCATCAATATCTGGTGCTGCCGAGGCGTTCGGTGTGAAAATGTGACTGAGATGTTGAGCAAATATTTCTGCCTTCTCCTCTGCTTTTTTGGCCCATGAACCTGCTTCTGTTCTTATTGGCGGGATGTGTTTTTGAGGTCTTTTAAATTTTTTCGTAATTTTCCAGAGTGAGTAGTCGGTGCATTTGGAAGCTGTTAGTGATGAAAGTTTTTGTTGCAGTGTGTCGTTTTCATTTTCTTTTATCATAGCATTTAGTTCCTTAGCAGATCTATTGAGCGCAGCCTTATCTATTGCGTGCCTGCTTAGGTGCCATTTCCTTCTTATTCTTCTTTTTTCCTGTACCTTATTTCGGATCTGTAGTGGAGTATTATAGACTTTACTTAATATTGTTAGAGAAGGAGTTGAACGCCAGGCAGATTCTTGAATCTTGTTTGTGATATAGAATGTTGCTTCGTCAATATCTTCAGGTGTTTTTAATTTTACTTTAAGGTCGAGTTCTGTGCATAGGATATCCGTGAATGTAGTCCAATCAGTTTTGTGATTACATAATGTTTCTTGTTGTTCTTTGTATAGAACTGTAGAACTAAAAGTTGCTATTATTGGTGAATGGTCTGAAGAGGAGTCTAGACAGCTTTCCACTTCAAAATAAGTCTGGGAGAATCCTTTTATAATAAAAAAGTCCAACAGGTCTGGGCATTTGTTTTGATCCGTAGGCCAATATGTGGGTTCACCAGTGGATAGCGTGATCAGCTTATATTTATCTATACATTTTTTGAGCTCACGACCCCGGGTGGTGACTAGCCTTGATCCCCATTGTGTATGTTTGCTGTTCCAGTCTCCGCCACTGATATACCTTGGTCCAATCCAAGCGTCTCGAAGTACCTATAGAACATAGACTCATCTATAGTGTGTCTCGGTGGACAGTAGACAGCGCTTACATTATAATCTCCAGTTCTATCCTGAACAGTAACCGTGGTAGCTTGAAGGTAGTCTTTCTTGAAGTTGCTATGTAAATGGTGTTTTATGTTACTTTTTATGATTACTGCTGTTCCTCCATGTGAAGTTCCATCAGGGTGATTTGTGGTGTATACTTCGAAGTTTTCCAGTTTGAAATCCTTGTTATCATTTAAATGGGTTTCTGATATTAAAACTATATCAATTTTATTTGTGTGGATCAAAATCTTTAACTCATTTTTGTTTGGGGTCAATCCATTTATATTCCATATTCCAATTCTTAACTGAGCCATTATTTGTTACTAATGAGGGCGGTTATGAGACTCATTAATGTCCCCATCTGTTGGATAAGTAGTTCTATTTGTTGTGTTTGCTTATTAATGGTTTGCATTAGTATGGCTTGCCATTCACCATGGCTATGTTCGTTTGTTGATTCTAGATTATTTGGTATATGTTGTTTTTCTCTATTTGTACCATTTTTCTTATGTTTTACTATATCACTATATGAAGCAGTTGCACCTTGATCTCTAGCTAGTTGCTGTTGTATGCCTTGTTCCACACTTACGCTGTATGTTGATGTTGGTAATTCAGGTGTCTTCTCTAGTCCAGTATTGGTTTTCTTGTTAAGGTTCATATTGTCTTGGTTTTGTTTTTTCCTTTTCCGGGTTTGTATTTCACAGTACACTTTGCATCCTTTATAGTTCGCAGGGTGGCTCCCTCCGCATAACGCACACTGTGCAGGTGTATTTTTATCCTTGGTACAATCTTTAGTGCTATGTGGGCCAGCACATTTGTGACACATCTGTACGGCCGCATACAGTTATTTTTTGTGTGTCCATATTGTTGACATCTGGTACATTGCACGATGGCATTACTCTTCCAGGGTTCCTCTATTTTCACAGATTGATGGTAGATATATTTAATATTCATGGCATTTTTATTTTTCTCGTTTGGTTCTAGATTGACATAGAAAACATTACATGGGTCCTTGGTGCCTTTTTTAGTGGCATTGACAATGTCTCCTCGCACTGTATTGCCAGTTTCTTCAACAGCTTTTAATATTTCTGCAAAGGGAGTAGTATGATGTAAATTTTTAATTACAATTTTTTTGCATCTGTCTTCTTTTCTTGTAAAGGTATGACCAATAAGTCCTTTGTTCCTAATATGACTTATTATTTTCTTATAACTCTCCGTAGTAGATGTGGTTACTATTAGTTGATCTTTAGTTACTATCTTGTATGTGTATTCAGTATGGTTGGCCACTTCATTGAGACAGTCTGTGAGTTCCTTTAAGTCCATAATACCATATAAAAATATTGGTGGCGGTTTTGAGGGCCTCTTTGGTTTCCCGCTATTCACAGTTGTGGGTTGATGGTCCTTCTCTACTTCGTCAGTGGGTAGGCTTGAGAATCTATTAGTGGTTTCAATCAGTTCTGCATTTTCGAGGTTGGGCCTGTTCAAGTTGAACCTTTGCTGTCGCGCTTCATTTGTTTTTGGTAGTTTATGTGTTGTTATGGCTTGCTCCGGTGAGCGATATCTCTTTTTACTGCACTGTGGCACTTTTTGCCAGGGAACCTTATTGTTTGTTTCTTGTTCTGTGTCATTTCCAGATCTGCTTATCTCACTATCAGTCATTTGTTGTTTGTCAACAAGGTTTTGTGATGTGTTTTGCGAGTGGACTAAAATGCTTTGAGATGGATTTTCTATTGGTGATATTCTTTGTACGTCTCCAGTTGAGTGACTTCGCTGTCGCGATGTTGTATTGAATAGTCCACTATGGAACACTTGTTGGACGTAATGTTTTTTTGTGTTGTTATGCATCGTTTCCGGGTTTGTACTTAGTCCTGGGGTTGTATCCTTATTGAGGTCTATTTGGGTAGTTAATTTAGCCATTTTCCAGGTGTATAATAACAGGCATCATGCACGAAAGTTTTATTCACACACTTTTGCACAATTGTTTTTTGAAGTTTGAGGTTATAATTTTATTGTCCGGCAGTTTACTGTTTTTATACTAAGTAATGTTTTTATATTTATATCACTGTACTAAATTTAGATGTTTTTGCATCTGATTATCACTGTTTAACAGCAAATTTCCACGAAAAAACTCTAATTAACGTAATATTATTCGGAAGTATTTGCTGACGCATTTGCGTTCCGTTACACAAAAATTGCAAATGCAATAAAAAACATTGGAGGGTAGGGTTGCAACTACTTATCGGGAATTACTACGAGAATTATTCCAACTAGTATTCCGTTGAATCTGGTTTAGTGGTTACGCGGAGGTTACGTGTATACGCCATTTACTTGTTTTGTTAAAAAAATATGTTTCGTCCGTGGCTAGATAAACAGGAACCCGACTATACTCGTGTTCGGACTCGTTTAAATAGCGAGAGTAAGCAAATTGTTAAAAATGTGTACAATGGACTTTTTAGAGAAATAGGGCCCATAGCATTTAAAAAAACTGCTGAACTTACTCAGGTGCCATATTTAAATATATCTTTGAATTATTTATGTTGTATTATTTTACTAACTTATTACAGTTTTGACAACCCTATGCAGGTGTGAAGATATCTTTTGTATTTGAAACATAAAAAGCATTTTAAACTTTAATAGTACAGTGTTTAGGTCGAAATTCACTTGTTCGTATTACGACTTGTCACCTTTCGAACTAAACATGCTATTGTAATCAAGTTTTATGGCTTTTCACTCTTACGCAGGCGGATAGACTATAACTACCCAAAAATTTAGCAGCAGAGTACATAACAGCAGAGTAATAATAAAGGGCGGGTAATTAGCCTACATTAGACCGACCAGCTCCCAAAGTGCGAAATCTCGTTAACTCCATAATTTCTAGTTAAGTGCCCAATGTAACTCTCTTAAGTGTTTCAGACTTACATATATAGGAATTAGGAAATTACAAGATTTGTGTTGATAACTTCACTTTCTGTTTTTGTAGCTTACACAAGTACACGCCTACGCTGTGCACCTGATACAGGATGTAATTTAGGGTGTAAATATCTCAGAACAGGCTGAGATTTCGAAATTGCTACAACCTTTGATTTCAAGATTGCGTCAACATTAGGGCAAAAGACATTTCGCCATAAAGTGATACGATTTGTTTTGCCCTTTCTTCCACTTTTTAGGGTTCCGTAGCCAAAATGGCAAAAACGGAACCCTTATAGTTTCGTCATGTCCGTCCGTCTGTCTGTCTGTCTGTCCGTATGTCACAGGCATTTTACTCAAAAACTACATGAAGGATATTGATGAAATTTAAAATATAAGTGTCTTTTATAAGCCGCTACTTAGTTTGGTATATAAATAATTAAAATAAATATTTTTAGGGGGGGCACTCCATACATGTTAAAGACACTAAAAAAAAATTTTTTCAGTAAATATCAACGTGTGATACATAGTTCGACAGCTCTTTAAAAAACACTATAAGGTTCCTTAGTAATAATTTTGATTAAGTGAATGTATTTGGAAATAATCGCTCCGAAAGTTGTGTAAATTTCTCCTTCCCCTCTATTTTCTAAACCGTGCGCCCGAAAAATATGAAAAAAATCACGAAGGTAACGCTTAATTAATACTTTCAACGAAAATAGGTGTGGTATTTTAATATTTTATTACGTTAAATAATACAAATTAATAAACAGAGTATGGTAAAATATAGTCAACGAAAATTATTTTCAACAAGATCGAATGTACCGTTTTTGAGTTATTGCCGATAAACTGCGCTTCTCAACAAAAGGACGTAATTGCTATGAAGATACGCTCTTTTGTTGTTGTACTTTTTTACATCGTATTTTTTTTACCTTATAGTTACGGCTATGGAACCCTACACTGAGCATGGTCCGACATGCTCTTGGCCAGTTATTGTTCAGACTAAAAGTGATCTGGTAGTTTTTGCATGATACGCGCTCAAACAACGAAACACACAAACATTTCAAAAACTATTTATTTAATATTGTCTTCGGTTTCCGCGATTATCACTCATTGTAATAAAACAACTTTGAGGATTAAATCGCATATATTACTACATTTTTACGTCCCGACAGTTCGTAACCCTTTTCAGCGTTTGTGGTCGAGGGTAGATTGTGAAAAACATATTTTTCTGTGTCAAAATTACCATATATTTGCGTTTTATCACTTACTTTTAATACTTATCAGTTATTTTTCTAGGATTTTTTTCAATGTATAATCAAAGTCTTGCTGTGTTTTATTATAAAAGATCGAGAAAAGGAATTCCTCGTACTTGTGTGGATATTACAGAATACGATGGAACAATTGTGTGTAAGGTCTTCAAAGATGTTTTATTTGTACGTACACATTTTGCTGGGACAAACATTGTGACATTTCAGGCCCCGGAGAGACATTTCTGTGACTTTCTTAATGAACTCATTACACCCACGGTGTTTCAGCGTAGGACGGAGGTAGAGTTGCCAGATATCCTGATTTGAGCGCGACGTCCCGTTATTCCGTGGTTTATATGTACGTCCTGATCGGGACGCCAAATATTCTGATTTTCAGGAGGCCCTTATGTCATCTAAGGTTACTTCATAGCTGTTTCAAAGCAAAAAGCCAGAGAAATTCATGTCATAAATTACCGTTGTTGTTGTGAGTGGTCATATACATGATGCGTTTTCAATCTTAAATCTTCACCAAAGTCCCGATTTTAATTGTACAAAGTCCCAATTTTTTGCAAACTAGGACAACACTAGACAGAGCTTTGCGAAAATAATAGGCGTGAACCATATGAAGTTTTACTTGGACATTCCAGGGTCATTGTAAGTATGTGGGCGTGGTTACATTTTCTTTAAGTGCTATTATAACGAAAAAACCGGTCAAGTGCGAGTCGGACTCGCGCACCGAGGGTTCCGTATAAACTCATAAGTAGACCAACCTTACGCCTAACAGCAACCCTGCCTTAAACCCACTTTAGCCCTATTAAACCAGGAAAAATCTTAACAGCGCGATGCAGCGTATGCTACAGCGACATCTATTGATACTAAATAGCGCGTAAATTTTACTTGTAATTTAAATTTAAACGTTACTTTTTGTTATTGGCTGATTGAAATAATTCTTTGTCAACTAAGTTAGTTCTCATGTATCATTTTTCATGAAGGAATCATGTTTTAATAATAATAATAATAAGTCTTTATTTCGGACAAAGGTACATCCATAGTTTGTTATTATTGGCCTTAAAAAAAAGTTTTGAAGCACACTTTATTTTAGATTTGTGTCCCTAGATGGCGCTAGTGGTATTTCATTTTTATGGTATTTACTAGTGTCAAATTTCCTAACATACTCCTATTATAGAGTTTTTAATAATTATTGTTACTTTATGTTTTTTTCCCGATTCCTGATGAGTGATCATTGTATTTAATAGACATTTTTTATGTAATCTGATATAAACCATCGCTTAGTTTTGCTACTCTCCGCTAGATGGCTCTCGTAGGGAGGGTAAAATTAATATGTTAAGATTTTTGTAAATTTTTAAAAAAGTATTCTAGTTAGGAAGAGAAAATATAACGGTCTTCCTAATAATAATAATAATCCTAATAAGTAGATACATGAATAGTTCAAGAAAAACTGTATGGCGATTAGTTTAGTAGGAGCAAATAAGTATGTGTTATGATTTTTGCAAATTTCTCAAAAACGGTGCAAGTGAGGAAAACCGTTATATTTTTCCTGTAATATTTAGGACGACATTAATAATTGGTAATTATGACACATTTTTCTGATCAGTAACTTCGGAGATAATAGGGGGGGAATGGTATTTTTTTTAACTTTTTTCGCCATAAATCAAAAACTATTTCTTTAAGAAAAAAAAATAAAAACGGTTTTTTAATCTACAAATTAAGCTCTTTCATTTGATGCCCCACTCGATATATAAGCCCTACTTTCAATTTTCAAAATCCCATTACGGAGCCCTTTAAAAAAAAAGTAAAAAAGGTACAAGATTTTTTTTATGTCCAATAAGCTCGGGTTAGCTACTTTTAACACTATTCCAAATTTCAAACCGATAGCAGCAGTAGTTCCTGAGATATCTGGCTGTGACAGACGGACAGACAGACAGACAGACAGACAGACAGAGTCGCACCATAAGGGTTCCTTTTATACCATTTTGGTACGGAACCCTAAAAACTACTGACAGACCGTTTAAATTAGCGGCTCACTAAGTTTCAGCAATTGCGGACGACATAGTGGCAAAGGAAGTTAGTCCAGGCCGTTTAATAAAAACTATATCAAATATATTATATTGAAATGCGAAAACACGAAATATAAATTTTCAACACACTTGCTCATAAAATCGCTCTAATTTGGTGGTTCTTATGCGCGGAACGCAGCTTATTACATACAAGTGCTTTTTACTTTCCATTGCCACACAAGTGCTGTAATAACCGCCAATTGACCAATGAGAGCACGTCGTCGTGGGACTCGGCGTGCGGATATGATCCCCGCGCAGCGCCGCCACCACCAGTCCGCCACCTCGTGCCTGTCCATGACAATGATATTTTATAAGTAGATAGGTTACAAGCACTCCAAAAGTGAAGCACTAGAACCACTATAAATGTAGTGGTGCCCTTTTTGTAGTGGGTAGTCACTCGCGGGTCGGTCAACGAAACGCACGACGATGTCAAGGGTGAATATTTGCAAGATTCCCAAAAAAAATGCCGTCGTGTGTGATCAGAAAGTGCGCCAATCATAGCAAAAAGTGCAACAAAGCGCAAGGGATCTCATATCACTTGTAAGTATGCTGCAATAATTTGATTTTATCATTTTTATTATTTTATTTTTCAAATACGACGCCATCTTACTATCATAGACGTCATATGAATGAAAGAGACAAACTTACGTCTTTGACAATGAGAGTGACAAGGATAACCATACTGCGGCAAAGATGAACATTTACAGATGCGTCAAGTTGAATCGCATTGATTCCTAGTTACATGCCTTAGTATGCAAACTTGAACCATAATATCTATTCAGTGCTCATACAGGTTTTTTCTTATAAATTATAATAATATCTTAAGGCATATCTCGTTTTTGTAAATACGTCGGAGGGTCGCGGAAAAATACCCGCGTAACCTAGAACCAATAAATAACCTTTACAGCGTATTTTTTAACATTGACACTGGACAGTTTAAGAATAACTTGAATAAAGGGTGCGAATAAAAAATTATCTTAGATACTTTCTAGCTATTTTTAGAAAATGATAATTTTGGCATAGAATGCCCTAGCATGAGTTACTTATAAAAAGTAATAAGTGTGATGATTTTATTTTTATATGGAGACCACAGAAATAAATCAAGGTACAAGGAAAAAAAGTGTATGTACCTCGCATGCTAAAAAGAAGTAGCGGCAACCTACTTTGCATGCCGTTAACTGGTAAGTAACCATTCTTTCTCAGAGATGTACCTAACTAAATGGTGTCTAAGTGTCAAAAATCATTAATACTATATAAACCATTTAATACACAATTTAATTGTTGAAACGTATTAGAACTATAAATATTATTAGAATACAAACTAAGTGTAACATTTTAATGTTAAAACTTTAAGTTGAATAAAAATCATTTACACTATTGAAATTCCATAGGTAGGACCTAGATAGGCAGAAACTACTCTGAAATGTAATTTTCACCTTCTGCGTGCTTAATCTGTCTTAAATGAGCGCCGAGCAGGCACCGAGTTTGGCCGAGTCTAGCCGATTGGTTCACTCGGTGACGTTTAAAAATTAATCACGCAAGTAACAAAAAGCTAGCTGTCTCTTTTTTTCATTATTGTAACTATGCCATCTCTTTTACGCAATCTGTTAATATGTGTAAGTATGTACACCGTACAGTGAGGTACGAATGTGTGCTGCTGCTTTCTTGGAAGCATATTTCTCAGCTGGCGAGTATGCGTATAACGTATCTTCTTATAAAATATCATTGGTCTATGAGCGCGCCCGCACTACGCCAACACCACACGACGAGGTGAGGGTAGACGAGGATAGATTAAACCACTAAATAAATATGTACAAAACAGAAATTCTAAATGATAAATATTATGTTTTATTCGCAAGTGTGTTGAAAAACGTCGTATGACACTCGTGGGCATTGGTCATTACAGTCTCGGCTATGCAGCCCTCGCCTGACGACTCGGGCTATGCAACAGAGCCTCTACTGTAATGACCAACTTCGCCCACTCGTATCATAATGTACTGTATCTATACAGGGTGGAAAAAATGACCCTAAAATGATAGAAATAGCCATTTTTACGCAAAGGGAACTTCCTTTTATTTTAAATAACTGGCCAAGAGCATGTCTATAAGGAAATGTGCTACAGATAAAAATAAAACTAAAAATATACAACTGAGAAAAGGTCTTAATTGCCGTGTAGATCAATGGCACTTAAAGATGGCACTTAAAGATGGCACTTAAAAAATGGCACTAAAAAGGGGTGTGTGTGTGACACTTGGAGAATCAACATTGTGCTTGTTTGTTGTGTCTTTGCTAATATTATCACGTAAAACGCAGTAAAACCTACCGAAATAAGAGCATAACTGGGACAAAACGAAGGCGCCAACACTTGTGGTCCAGAAACTGAACGAAAGAACACTCGGTGAGTTTTAGTAACTTCATAATTCGTCAAAAACAGATTCGATTAATACGGATTTGATCAGAATATGCACGCACACATGTAAACATTTTAAATTAACTGCTTAATTATGAGACAAAAAAATTAAAATTAAAAGGTCAATCAGCTGTTCGCCTCTTGACAAATGACACAGACATCAGTGTACTGACGCAAATAGTCAGTATTGCCAGCCTAATAAATTGCAAAAAGTTGCGTTCAGGCGTTGTATACGGCGTATTTTTGGTATCGACTAGAGGTCACTTTTAATTAGATATGGCATCAAATAAAAAAACGATAGTGTGCAAAAAATGCAAAAAAGATATAAAAGAGAAGCATTTCCTAATTTGCTCACTATGGATTTCTTCACTTCATATTACATGCTCTTCAGTAAGCGATCAGCTATACGACTTAATGTCGGTTGAAAAGCGGAAGTCGTGGAAATGTAGACAATGCCTGAAAATAGGTCATACGCACGAACATACAGATATGAGCACCTTATCTAGCTGTTCATCTAGTCAGACACCCAAGACACAGCAAAACCATCGAGACAACATTAAAATAAAGCCGGTTACACACCGATTAGAACCGGTTAGAACTAGAAGGGGTCAACAAAATGAAATTCAGGGCAAAACTAAAACATATGCGAATATAGAATCGGATATGGACACAGCCAAAATAGAAAGTATGGAACCATCATCATCATCATCTAAAAAACCAGCTTGTAAAAAAGATAATGAGCCTGCTACGTCAAACACTACACAAAATTATAAATCTCCATGTCTAGAAAAGGACACTGAACATGTTGTTAGTAAATATGTAAAAAGAAAAGCAAGTAGCTTGTCGCCGATAATAAATACAAATAATCCAATGGATGACTCTTCATCGTATAGCTCATCGGAATCCACTCCTAACAGTAAGAATGATAGTTCTAAAAGCCTACCAAGCTTTTTTCAAAGTTCTCAGATTTGCGAACTGAAAGATCAAATCACTGTTCTCTCCACACAACTAAGGTAAGGTTTATTCGTTACTATTCAAAATAATTTTCGTTGAATGTATTTATTAAGCGTTACCTTCCTGATATTTTTTTCATATTTTTTGGATTTACGGTTTAAAAATTAAAGTTGGGGACACAATTTATGCAACTTTCGGAGCGATTATTTCCGAAATTATTCACTTAATCAAAAAATAGTGCATAAAAGCCTTATAATGTTTTTAAAAGAACTATCGAATGATGTACCTCACGTTGATGTTTGCTGAAAAAAAATTTTTTTAGCTTCTGTTACATGTATGGAGTGCCCCCCCTAGATTTTTTTATTTTTATTATTTAACTACCAAACTTAGTAGCGGCATCTAAAAGACATCTTTATTCCAAATTACATAAGTATACGTCTTGTAGTTTTTGAGTAAAATGCCTGTGACATACGGACGGACGGACGGACGGACATGACGAAACTATAAGGGTTCCTTTTCAGCCATTTTGGCTACGGAACCCTAAAAAGAACACTCAGATTGGGTTATTGATTTGATACAGATAAAATAACTTTTAGGTCTATAAGATACATGTACCTCCCGTAAACTCAGGTTTTTATGGTCAAATGCACACAACTAGGGTCCAAAATATTAATGCACTCTCGTCTAGACAGTAGCACACAATTTTCAGCTATGATTATAATAATATGAAGCAGTATATATTCAAATATTGCTCATGACTGACACGACTTAAGGCAAAATTGGCAATATCATAAAAACACCGAGATACGAGAATATATGTTAAAATCACATTTTTAGACTTTTCCAAATACGTGCCAAAACGCTTCCCATTGAAGCCCATGAACGGTGTGAACAAGTTTATACACCCTCTTAGGGCCGATACAGACGGACTGCAACCCAACTGCAACTCCCTACGATTTGTATGGGAACTGCATCACAACTGCGCAGTCGGCGTGCAGTTGTAATGCAGTTCCCATACAAATCGTAGGGAGTTGCAGTTGGGTTGCTGTCCGTCTGTATCGGCCCATAGTCATTTCAACTTCAACCATTTTGGTATCAGAAACGAGTAATATTCAATTTTTAGGGTACCACACCTTAAAAGAAGAAAACTGTCTGTCCGTTTGAACAAACAAGCTGAAATGAATATCAAATACTGTCTGCGATCCCGTGAAGCAGTGAAAAAATCAACTACGCCGCATATTTTGACGCTCGCTCAAAACCGTCAGGGTAATTCGCTTTGGCCTAGAATCATGAAATTTGGTAAGAAACAATGTCATGTAGATGTAGCACAAGTTTAAAGAAATTTGTAGTTAGTTACATCAAAAAAAATATATAAAAGTTTACACTATAAAAATATAATCACAAATCGGAAAAAACGGGACCATTCTTCGAGACTCGATTCCCGTGATGTAGGTACACTATTTATATACCTACAAGTTTGTACGGAACCCTCGGTGCGCGCGTACAACTCACTCTTGATAGTTTTTTTATAATTACTTATGTAAATGTATGTGGACTAAATAAAATATTTACGTTATTTGTATGGAAAATGACAGTTTTGAGACCCATTTTAAGTGTTTTTTAATTTGACAAGTTTATAAACAAAAGCTAGAAACTTAGTTTATGAAGACTACTTAATTGCGTAATAATAATGTACCTTGGACAAAGTTATAGTGTATAAATTCATTCGTGTGCAATTATTTTGTAAAAGGAGACGCGAGTTTAGCATTGTGTGTGATCTTGCGCGTCATCAAATTATTGCCTTTCATGTTTCACGACATGTCCCAGAATGCCGTAACGTAATCTATCAAAGGCATAATCTGGGCCTAATTATTTTGTAAGATAATGCCGCTCGTAGCTCCGTTTTAAGAAGCAACCTGTATGAAGGGTGTACGTGACATGAGTTTCCTAGTAAGATATGCTCTTTTATGCTGGTATTCAATGTCAGAATATTACGTGATATTACTGACATTGTTGTTTCGACATAAAAATATATGAAGCATAAATAGAATATTAATATTTTAAGGTTTGTGGTATAAATTATTATAAAGAGGATTTCTTATAAAACGTACATAATAATAAGTACCTATATATCTTCCTTTATTATAAGTGTTAAGTGTTTTAATCTGGTTTTAACATATAAGTAATAGTCTATGTAGGTAAAGCGGTCAGTCATAATCGACCACCGACTCAAATCTTTGAATTCGTCATAAATATGTCATTACCAGTAGCCCCTTTAGTGAAACAGGCACTTAATAACCTGACGAAAGATGAAATCCAGGACAGAATTCTAACAATTTTCTAGCCAATTATTTATCAATCTAATTTTGGCACGACCTTTTCAAACGTCAGGTTCTCCGCCTAAAAAATATTAAAATCCAAACGGGCGAAAATCAATATGGCCACTCTACTGAAGACTACCTTTAACTAGGGCCCACTTAAACGTCTTTACTTAATATCGCCCGATACACCGGCTTAAGTCCCGCCAGATGCCATCCTATTTACAACTTTATTACCCCCGCAGAAGCTCGATATTGGTTCGATGAAATTGGAAAATAGGTCGTTTATAAAAATGCCTTTAATGAAAGAACAGTGATGCCTATTCTGTCGGAAGCGGGGTATTCTTTCAGACGATGGTGAGATTTTTTCAAGAGACTCCTTTGATAGCTTATACCTACGGTGCGCCAAGTGAGCTGGAAATTATCACTTTTATGTAACTGATCTTAAGGTTGAGTTTCCGATTGATTTTGTCGCCGGCTACCCTTAGTCCTAAGGTATTATGTAGCAGGGA
This sequence comes from Eudemis profundana, assembly GCA_947034925.1. NCBI lineage: Eukaryota > Metazoa > Arthropoda > Insecta > Lepidoptera > Tortricidae > Eudemis > Eudemis profundana. The sequence continues at coordinate 35,131,074 of OX344797.1, read as the reverse complement.
GATAAGGGCATCAAAGACTGGGCGTATTGTCTGAAAAACGCTTCATTATTAGAGAACCTCGATTCTCGTTCAAGTTTTGCGTTTTGTGAAAGTTTTTAGGTTGTCTTATGATGCTGTCGAAAGACTTGACGTTAAGTTTAGTGTCTAATTGCAAAAGTTAGTAAGATTATTATGACGTTTAGTAGACGTCTAACAAACTAAACGGTTATTGGGTTGAGTAATTTAAAAAATTAAGTTTTTTATAACGCTTTAAATTTTTGTTCGCCTTTGTTTTTTGGACCCATTGATTTTTACTGTTTCTATATGATTTTATGTGCAATAAAGTGTTTCCATACATACATACATATGCCGCTTGTGGATAATCGAAATAAGCGTTTTTGTTATTATGCTAGTAAATTAGATTACAAAAGTAAACTGAAAGAAATCGTGTACAATCTGCGCCCAGTCACGCGATCAAGCAAGGGTCAGTTTCAAAAAAGATGTCCGTAGTTAAGGAATTAATTTAACAAAAAGTTAATCTTGTTCCTCTGTACGAAATGCATTTCGGGAAAATCTTTTACGTAAGTCACCTAGACTAGGTTAGGGTTGTTGAATTATTATTCTGAAAGTCAATGCTATCTGTTAACTACTTTTTTTTATAAATACCGTGTGGAATGAATCGAGGGACTTTCCTGTAAATTCAGTGTCATATATTTCATGTAGAATCGATCTGCATTAGTTAAATGCTTGTAATAATAAGGAAAACAAAACTATCAAACTAATAGCTTTTAAAATTTGTACAACCCTACTGCTTCTACGCTATTGTTTCCATTTATTATGTCTGATTTCCTAGTTGGAACCTTTTTGTCTATAACGAAACCTTCCGTGGTTGTCAATGTGTCACATTAGTTTATCTTACCTACGACGTTGTGAAAAGTTCATTTACAAAAAAAGTATTAACCGTTTCTTGTTACCTACAAACAGGGTTGAAACACGCGGTTTTTAACAAGCGGTAACTTCGAAACGGTGATAGATTTGGGAGTTTTGGAAAGCGAAACACCAACTCGGTTGACAGATTTATTCCGACTAAAAGAACAACGTCACAAGAGAACTTATATCTACCTACATAATATATAACACCTCCACCTTTAATTAATAGTATACTTAATTACTTACATTATGATTAAGTTTTTAGTTTTTAGTGATTCTATACAAACAAAGCACCCTTAACCTAGCGGGTAGCTCCACAACTAAATACATCTTCAAACCCGAATCTGATCGGGGGCTTGCGAGCTCTAGTCGGTCTATGTTCCTCGCTAGGAGAGGATTGGTCCACAGAAGATGGACTTTCTAGTGCAGGTGATGCCGCTGTGTGTGCAGGTGACGGCGCTGGCGAGTCCAAAGCTACCAACTCTGCGCTACGGTCACTCACGACGGTCTCACCTACGTCAGCCGTGTCACCCATTAATCTAGCCTCCGTCTGACCCGAAGTCTCGTCACTACCAGGAAATATCAGGGAATTGCGCTTAGCGGTACCACCTCCGCCTTCATTTTGAGTTATCCGCCTACTCTTTAACTGGTCTATATGTCTATGAACCCCGGTTCCGTTACTAGATTCTACATAATAGTCCGTATCTCCGCGCCTATCTAGTACTGTGCCCGGTGTCCACTTGTCCTGGCCGCGATACTGGCGCACCCACACCGGGTCGCCGGCGCGCAGCTCGCGCTCGGCGCCGCCCGCCGCGAGCCGCTGCCGTTCCTGCGCCGCTCGGACTCGATCTGCGCGCTCCGGTTTTAAACAATCTAACCTTGTACGTAGGGAGCGTCCCTGCAGAAGCTTCGAGGGGCTCTCCCCGGTAGTGCTATGCTCGGTATTACGATATTGCAATAAAAATCTCCAGAGAGCGGTCTCCGTGTCTAAGTTCTCTTTAAAGGCCTTTACGATCACCGCCTTACATATTTTTACTGCACTTTCGGCTGCTCCGTTTGATGCCGGATGATATGGTGCAGTCAGTACGTGATCCACGCCGTTATTTGCCAGAAATGATTTAAACTCGGCGCTCGAAAACGGAGGACCGTTATCGCTTACGACCTGTTTCGCGATACCGAACCTAGACCATAATTCCCTAAGGACTCGTATTACCGCCATTGCCGAAGTCCCATTCATCTTTATAGCCTCGATCCATTTCGAATAAGCATCCACCACAATGAGGTAGGTTTGTCCGCGGATCGGGCCGAGAAAATCAACATGTAAGCGCGCCCATGGCCTGTCTGGCCACGCCCACAGGCGCGGCGCGTGCGCCGGCGGCGCGGCGGCCGCGGCGGCGCACACCTCGCAAGCGCGGCACTGCGCCTCGATAGCCTCGTCGAGCCCCGGCCACCACACGTAGCTCCGTGCTAGGCTCTTCGTTTTAACAATCCCCATATGCGCTTCATGGAGTTCTTTTAATACCTTCTCTCTACATGATACAGGGATCACGACCCTATGACCCCATAATATGCATCCCAATTCTGTATACAGTTCGTTTTTTCTATTAATGTATGGACCTAACTCTTTAATCTCACACTGCTCGGGCCAACCGTCTCTAATATAGCTCAACACCCGGCTCAAAATGGCATCTGAGGAGGTTTCCCTTTTTAACTTGTTATAATCTAGCAATAAAGCATCCGAGGCAAAGTGCAAATAAGTTTGTTCCGGTATCTGGCCCGCCTCCTCAGATGCCTCCTCCTTGTGTGACTTTATTAGTCGAGATAAAGCATCAGCCATATTCTTCTCTGTCGACACATACTCAATATCAAAATCGTACGCGGACAGCACTATAGCCCAACGCTGGAGCCGGCTCGCAGCGGTAGCCGGCACGCCGCTGTTCGGCCCAAAAATACTCACGAGCGGCTTGTGGTCCGTGCGTAACGTAAACTTACGTCCATAGAGATACTGGTGGAACTTACTCACCGCAAACACTATTGCCAAAGCCTCTTTGTGAATCTGGCTGTAGTGCAACTCGTGCGTAGTAAGAGAGCGCGAAGCATAGGCCACAACCCGCTCGCTGCCGTCCGGCGCGCGCTGCGCCAGCACCGCGCCTAAACCTCGTGAGCTCGCATCACAAGTCACTACGGACTGCAGTGAGATGTCAAAATGAACTAATACTTGCGTACTCATCAGCAATCTCTTAACTTGCTTAAACGCTGCCTCATGGTGCTTATCCCAACTCCAACGTACCTCTTTTTTTACTAACTGGTATAAAGGACTCAAATAAGTGCTCAAATTACGCACGAATTTGCCATAAAAATTTATCATTCCTAAGAACGAACGTAACTCAGCGACATTCTTTGGAGCGCTCATTTCAACAATCGGCTTGATCTTGTCTGGGTCTACCCTAACCCCCTCCTTGTCGACCTTAAATCCCAGGAACGTAACCTGGTCTGCTAAAAATACGCATTTGCTTTTTTTCAATTTTAACCCACAATTTTGCAATCTACTGAACACTTCATCTATGGTTTTTAAGTGCGATTCCAAGTCCGTCCCTGTGATCAGTATGTCGTCTAAAAAATTAATTACGTTCGGGATTCCGTTGAGTACGTTTTGCATCATTTTTTGAAAAATACCCGGGCTGGACGAAAGGCCGTACACTAATCGATTATATTTTAGCAATCCCCTATGGGTATTAATAACGGTATAACCTTTTGACTTTTCATCTAATTCATACTGATTATACGCATGCGAGAGATCCAACTTCGTAAAGTATACATTATTGCTTAAATTCGTAAACAAATCTTCAATTTTCGGAACCGGGTACCTATCAACCAGTAAGACTTTATTCAATGTAATCTTATAATCCGCACATACCCTTATTCCGCCATCCGATTTCCTGGCAATGACGAGAGGAGTGGCCCAGTCGGAGTGGTCGACGGGCTCGACGACGCCGGCCGCCAGCATGGCGTCGATCTCGTCGTCGACGCGAGCGCGCAGCGCATACGGCAACGGACGCGCGCGGCAAAAAATTGGCTGAGCCCCCTCCCGCACACACAGCGACGCCTTACCGCCGGTGTACCGGCCCAAGGCATCCTCGAATAACTGTTTATGCCTGGAAAGTAAATTCGATACAATGTTATCTTTGTTTATTGTTATCCCAGTCGGCATGTCCCTCAACTTAATGTTGTTTACATTCAATGGTGGTATTTTAATATTCAGCTCGGCGAGCCATTGACGACCTAACAAATTAGTACAACCATTATCGATTATATACAAATCTAAACGTTTCCTTTCATTCCCGTAAACTACATCGACTTCAAGATAACCTAGTGGCCGTATACTTGATCCATCATAAAATCGAAGTGAAAGTTGACATGGGTGTAAACTACAGTTACTAAAATACTGGAAGTACGTATTAGTACTTATGCATGACAAAGCCGACCCAGTGTCAACTTCCATCGATAAGGCCTGGTTATTTATGACGATTGAAATACACACCGGTTTGTATTGACTCAAAGACATCAAATTGATTGTTGCTTCCCCGTCCTCTTCGTAACCGGCCGCGACGAACTCGTCCCGATCCGCCTCAGCGTCTCGATCCTGCACCCAATGCAGGCCGGACCCGGCACCGCCACGGCCGCCGCGGGCCCCCGCGCGCCACGGCCGCGCTCGGCCGGCGGAGCCACGGCCCCCACCGCCGCGACGCGCCCCGCCGAACCCACTGCCTGGACTTCTATAATCACCCCGCATCACTTGCGGGCACATCCTCCGTAGATGCCCTCTAACTTTGCACACGTCACACACGTACTGGCTAAATTTGCACTCGTATTGATGATGCCGGGGGTCGCCGCAAGATTCGCATAACCCGCGGCCCGCACCCACCGGTTGCAATTTATGCACGGTGTTTACGCACTCGTTCCGCTCGCTGCTATTTTTCTTATCTCCGATTGCATGTGAATCCCGCTCCGCCGCTTCCAACGTAGTAGCAATCGTAACCGCTTTGTTATAAGATAGCTTTTCCTCCGCGAACAATCTCTGTCTCACCAAGTCACTATTCACGCCACAAACGAATTGATCCCTCATATTATCGTCTAAAGTGGTGCCAAAATCGCAATATTTGGATGCTTTCTTCAGTTCCGCCATAAAATTTGCTACTGATTGTCCGTTACTTTGACGACACTGACGAAATTTAAACCTTTCCGCAACTACCGACGGCTTTGGTTGTAAATGATTTCGCATTATTTTAATCACATCATTGTACGTGCAATCACACGGTTTTTTAGGGCTACACAAATTCACCATGAGCTCATACGCGGCGTCGCCTATACCACTAATTAACGTAGGCAGTTTCAGCGTATCGTCCACCTTGTTCACTAGGAAATACATGTCGAGCCGGTCACAATACGTTTGCCAGTTCCCGGTCTCCATATCAAAACACGCGATACTTCCCACACTTTTGGCCATCTTCTATCTTATTGTTCCACCAAAAAAAAAAACTTATTCCTCGTTCGCCAATGTTAGATTTGGGAGTTTTGGAAAGCGAAACACCAACTCGGTTGACAGATTTATTCCGACTAAAAGAACAACGTCACAAGAGAACTTATATCTACCTACATAATATATAACAATATTAACATAGTTTATTTGCTGCAGAAAAGTCCATGGTTCCATTCCACCCTGTATATTAAAACTGACCTGTGATTGACCTCAGTAGTGCCTGATGGAAACCGACTACGAGGCCGAAGGTCTCACCGATTCAGTAGATGCCTATTTACTCGAGTCTTGAAGAGTCCTAAGTAGTATTTGTCAGCCAGTGTCAGTCTGGGAGCGAGTTCCAGTCCTTGGCAGTACGCATTAAAAACGTTGATGCAAATCGCTACGTGCAAATAAACGGAATGCGAAAAGAGTATTCGAACAAATGAAATTTGTAACAAAACATGGGGACCGGTAGGCGTATGAAGGGTAGGCTTTGTCGCGCGATAAATAAATGAAAATGATAAAACACCAATCACGTTCTGACAAGTATGTAGGTGGGAGAGTGACAGATACTTTATCATAAAAATATTGATCGACAAAGCCATCATAAGCCTGCTGGAGGACAAGGCGTTTAAAAAAAATAGCAAAACAAGGGGAAAAGCCACTTTAATTACTGTTTTAATCAAAGTGTTTTAAAGAACTAATTTCACGTCAATCGGCCGTCAGGCAGGGTTAAGTTTTCAATATGACGTAATTAATGATGGGCTCAGCCGACAAAGGGTTATTAATTGACTTGGAAGCCGTTTTGACGTATTTCCACGGCCGTACAATATTGTGTGAACTATATAATATATATGTACAAGTTGAAATAAATCTATTTATAACTAGAATATACCCGCAATTTCGTTAATGGAGGTGAATTTAGTTGGGTTAAAAGTTTCATTGAAATCTACATATATAGATATATTAAATCAAAGTACACAGAAAAATTAAATGGTACTCACCTACCTGGTATCAGCGTAATTCGTCCCGTTCGTTTTTCGTTCAATTCGTATTTCGTCTCATTCTATATTCGTCACACATTCTCTATGTATAAAGAATAGTCTTAATAAAGAATGTGTGACGAATATAGAATGAGACGAAAAACGAACTAAACGAAAAACGAATGAGACGAATTACGCTGATACCACCTACCTCTGGATTTCCGGCCCAGCGTCTTTACCACTTCGACCGCCGGAGCACCCAGCAAGTGCCCAATTTTTCCATCTACTTTGACGTCTGTATCCCGCATTTAAAAACGAATAAAGAAACATCATGTTTCTTTCATACAAGTTCATTAAAATCTGTTGAAATTTATTGCGTGATGCACGCATAAGTCTCAAGTAGTCCTTTAACGATGTTATTGTATGTATACTCGTAAATAATATGTGTATTTAAATACTGAAATTCAAGACACAACATCAAGAGTGTTCCAAAATTGCGTTATAATTGGAACATATGTCACCGCTAAGAAAGGATGATTGGGTTGCATAGGCGATGAAACTTTGTATGAGAATTCCATCAGCTGGCTGCTAGCCTGCAGCAGGCTGGTAAAGACATTACCTAAAAAGAATGTCATTTTAAAATATATGAGTTAAATGTCCAGTACAGTCGACGTCAGAAATATGTTTACACTTTTCGACCTTTCCGCGATTTTTGCTAGATCCTTTCATCAGATTTTGATCTGGTACCGTACCAAGAACACCTAACGACCCTTATAACTATATAAAATTATAATTCATAACCCTTATATACTTCAGTCGTCTTCCAGTAATCGGGGAACGTTCATTAAAAAAATCCGTACTAGAGACCTCTTACTCTCTTAAAATCGGTGAGAATACCGCTTACGATACGTTTACAATTAATACGATTTCTATACAGCACTAACTCAGCATCGGTTAAAAGTCATATCTCAAAATGAATCTAAGAGATAGGCTTCGAATCAATGAAAAATTCTTACCACAAAGTGCAGATTTCCACAATGCCTTTTCAGCATTCAGCTGCGGAATTTAAAAGTAATAGGATGTGGACTGAGCTGCGATGTCTCCAGGCCGCAGCCTACAAACGGCTGCGTCACTAAGCCTAATCTAACTTCTTACGATAGACTACTTTCCTATCAAATTATATAAATGAAACTTTTTATTAAGAGGACTTAGAAAATCTGAAATACTTTCAATCGAAACCATGACAAGTATTGATAACATCAGCCAGCTGATTAAAGTATAATCCTATCCTGCTAATATTATAAATGTGAAAGTTTGTGAAGAGTCTTGGATGTTTATTACTGACTAACGCGGTAACAACTGAATGTACGAGTATTGAGATGAAATTTGGCATGCTATGCTAGTAGACCAAGTCCTGAATTGAAATATAGGATACTTTATATCCTGGTAAAGAGGTTGCTTAGTTTATTAACGATATAACACAGGCGAAGCCGCAGGTAAATGCTATTGATTGAATATTATGAAAAAGAAAATTTTGTAAAATATCACTATTCAATTCTTTCTTTTGGCATGTGAATACTTATTAATTTGTTGATCAAGTTAAAAAAGAAAACGCTCTCAATGGGCTAGACGACTAAAAAAAACTGTTTAGTCCGTCAGTTAGATTATTAAAAAATATTGTACACGCATTTTTCTTTTGTTTGACAAACAAAAAATGACGAAGATAGAGTGCTTAGAAGTTTCGAGTGACGTCACTCCTAGGTACAATTTTCACCTAGGAGTGACGTCACAAGCCCCCACTCCACAAGTTTGATGATCTATAACTTAGTCGATTTTTAATATTTTGACAAACCAAAAAATACGTGTCCCATATTTTTCCATAATCTATCTGACGGACTAAATAGAATTATATATTTTTAACCCAGTCGTCATCCCCATTACAATGAATTTCTATATCGTATTTGGTTTATTTAATAAGATCTGTTTTCACCTTTGTTTTCTAACTACCATGAGCAACAAAGATATAGATTCCTAAAGTAAAACCTTTTATACTAGGAACTGTCAAAGGAAATAATTACATCCAGGAAGTGGTTAAAAGACTATATCAAATTAGATCTTAGGACTATTAGTAGAAAGCATGAAAATTAAAGCCACCGACGGAACTAAATGCAAAAAAATCGTTGTGGAGGTGCTAGTTATACCGGGTGTGGCCTGTAATACGAGCAAAAAATTAAACCGTAGTAGGTTCTACTCCTCAAACTAGACAACTTTTATTCAGCGACTTTTAAAAATAACTTGTGGTTTGATTTTAGCACACTTTAAAGTTTATCCGAACACGCAATGTATTGCGAAATTGATTACGTCTGTAGGGTGACAAGATTGACAAGCAATGTCAATTAGACGGATTTTGATGTACATTGAAAATACTAATTACTTTGTATGAAAAAGAGACAATCTAAGGACTACATATTTTTAAAAAGTGGTTGAACAAAAGTTTTATTATTTGAGGAATAGAATCTACGGTTTACTTTTTTGCTCGTATTACAGGCCACACCCGGTATATATCATTCTACTATATTTTGGTTCTGTGTAATATACTGTTGATTAAATATAATTATAGTACTCAAAAAATACTATAATTCGGTTAGTCCTTACAGTGGGATTTAGGTTGGCCGACTTTATTATGCTGGTTTTCATTTTTATGTAATACCAACATGTTTAGGCGTTTAGTTAGAAATAAGCTTGATTCGGCAGAGTTGCCTCACCCAATTGGAAACGTACTCTTTTTAATGGGTTTTTCTACAAGGTGCTATATTATCTTTCAGTGTAGGACTGTAGGTACTATATTTATACCTTGGGCCGACAAAAAATAAATTTGCCCAAGTAATAATTATCAACCCAGCCAGCCAGTAGGCTTATGATGCTACGCTTTGTCACGCGATAAATAAATGATAAAGCATCCGTCACTCTCACACACTATTGAACGTGACGGATGCTTTATCAATTATTTATCGCGTGACAAAGCGTAGCATCATACGCCTACAGGATATGCGTGAGGTTCAGGATGTAACAGAGACAACTCGCAGTAGAGCTTTGTCTTAACTCCCACTACATCTCTTCTCCGGCACTCAAGTACGTTGTACCTAGATGTAGATCGTTCCCAAATAAATGTACATAGTTAGGGGCTTAATTTGATAAACTATTATTGTTCCTTGTGTTGAGCATACAATTTATATGGTTAACTTTCGTTCCACAAAAGAACTTTATCTTTCTAGTGAAGCAGCTGTCCATATCAATCTATCAGCAAACAATGAACTGGCCGATATTGGATCATCGCGGGACCATTAAGCGAGTTTTTATTAGAAAACTTCGCCCGTAAACACGGACAGCTTCCTCTGGTGAAATTCTACAGTCATTCATGGACAATCTCGCATCTGGTTTAAAAAACCTTCATCATCAGCTTATATACGTCCCACTGCTGGGCACAGACTTACTGTCACAGACGAGAATAAATGGGCTGTAGTCCCCACTGCTGCGGGTCGAGAATTCACATACCCTTCTGAATTTCTTCGCGGATATACCGGGTGTGGCCTGTAATACGAGCAAAAAATTAAACCGTAGATTCTATTCCTCAAATAAAAAAACTTTTGTTCAACCACTTTTAAAAAATACGTAGCTAAGGACTACTTGTCTCTTTTTCATACAAAGTGATTAGTATTTTCAATGTACATCAAAATCCGTCTAATTGACATTGCTTGTCAATCTTGTCACCCTACAGACGTAATCAATTTCGCAATACATTGCGTGTTCGGATAAACTTTAAAGTGTGCTAAAAATCAAACCACAAGTTATTTTTAAAAGTCGCTGAATAAAAGTTGTCTAGTTTGAGGAGTAGAACCTACGGTTTAATTTTTTGCTCGTATTACAGGCCACACCCGGTATGTGCAGGTCACCCCTCACAAGTTTTTATATTTTTATACCAATTTCGCTGGTAATAACTCCCAACGCCTGGAAGCATGTAGATGAATCGGGCATGATGGAATCACAACCGATGAAGCTTGCTTATAATAAATTTAATTTTATGCAAGATAAGTTTTAAATTACGAATACCCGGAAAATAACTGGTTTTCTGTAGCCAGCGACAGCAAAGGTACCTGAAACCAAAAATAGACATTTATTTTTTTTATTACAAAAAATTATAGGTACCTAAACCAACCTTTCGGTTGTCATGAACTACGGTGCTTTTCCTTCCTTCCAATTTTAGTTGAGTATTCTTTTAAAACAACGTATTTTCAACCAATTAAATATCCGTGCCTTTACCTATGACAGAAACATAGAAATTTAAGTTTCAACTTGTTATTTATAAGGTCTTTCGCCTACAAAATACTACAGTGCTACAATGTGGTTCTACGGCGTAGCACGCGTAGCAGCATCGTGTTGCACAGAAAATATCATATTCACATTCAGCCAATTCAAGCCAATTTCAACTTTAAAGAAAGGTATTAAAATTGACATAGGATCGCAATTTTCCTCTATGTTACATAAATACGGAACAAAAACAACTAAACGTTCAGAAACTAGCTCTAATCTTCAATTTAGGTTTGAAAGGGTTGCGTTAGAATTTATATTCGAACGCAGCTGTTTTGAGTTACGCCCTTTGGTCAGGGGATTTATGTAGGTTGTTGTGCATTGTAGGCAATAACCGTAAAACAATTAACATTGTTTTGTGCTGTGTGTGGTATTGTCTGCAAGGCTTTGTTGCACTCTCGTTCCGGCAAGTTTCCGAATCGGCCGGGAAATTGGAGTTTGTTAAACAAGGTCGGAAAGGGATCCATTTCGAGCAATCTGCCTAAGATTAAGGGTAGAGTAACATCACCCCAATTGTATTTTTTTAGAAAGGCATACGTGGACGTCGTTCCGTAAGTGATCAGACTCGATTGCAATACTTTTTTTTTTACAAAAAATGTTATCTTTATTTAAGGTTTTATTAATAATATGAATATTATAATACATTTTTCAGGTCCTCCGTGGAATTACAACTTGTTTTATAATCAGCTATAAACGTAAGTTACGAGGCTCGGAGGAGCTTTACATCGTAATATTAACTCTTACTTCACAATTTACGAACTAGGAACGTGACGAAGGTCACAGTTTACTTAACTTTGGAATGAGAGGTCGTGAGTTTGGATTATATTTTTAACCAACGCTAAAAAGGAGACGGCATAGGCTTATAAAATATTGAGAGCCCGGGTATGCATGAGGTGCGGGGAGAGGGCAACGCCTCGGTGACTAGCACCGAAATACACTCGCGGACGATGAATTCGGGTAAGTGAAACACCGCCATATTTCCTAAAATACTCCAAGGTTGTGAAATTATTGAATCCCGTTTTGATCTTACATTAATTTTAGATATTATCTGCAAAAATAACACGGAAAATAATAATAGCAATTTCAGGTTTGGATGGAACTCTTAAAAAATAATGACGTTAACGGAGTGAAATATCGCAAAAACACAATTTTTGGATAATAATATTTTTATAATGGGTTAGCGGATATTGCTAATTACAGCCAGGTATTGAAGAATGGTAGGTATATTATGTAAATGAAACAAGTGTCAAATATTGAAAAACACCTATTTCTATTATTTAAATTACGGTGACCCGAATTTATTGACCGCGAGTGTATATCGAGGTAGAAGGAAAAATTGTATGTACCTCGCGTGCTAAAGAGAAGTGGCGGATATCCTGTGCCCCTCTCCGAACAACCTTAGATTTCCCGAAGTGGTCAGAATACACACAGACCATCCAAAAAAAAAAAAATAAGTGGCGGCGACCTACTTTGCACGCTGTCAATTTCAATTGCCGTCAGTATTATTATCAGATTTTCAAATCTGATAATAACGGTATAATCAATTGTAGAAATACCACAACTAAATAAAATGGAAAATGTATGTCATCACTAAATAACACTTTTGCCGTCAAAAAAATGTCACACGCTTGGTTCCCATACAAATTGACGAACTATTTTCTTCTAGTAATAAAACAACTTAAACGGATTAAATCGCGTATATTACTACATTTTAAGTCCCGACGTTTCGTAACCCTTTTCAGCGTTCGTGGTCGCGGGTAGACTGAGAAAATCATAAATTTCCTCTGTCAAAATTACTGTTGTGCAAACCTACCCACTTTAATAAATACAAATTCACCACCACAAAATCAAATAATAATCAAATTGACCACGAACGCTGAAAAGGGTTACGAAACGTCGGGACTTAAAATGTAGTATACGCGATTTAATCCGTTTAAGTTGTTTTATTACTATGAGTGATAATCGCGGAAACCGAAGACAATATTATTTTCTTCTATCTCGATATATTTCTATGGTGACAAGTAAAGCTTTAGGCTGCGTTTCCACTAGAGCTGTGTGAGGTAGCGGACCGGAGGTGCAAGGAAAGATCCACTAATCGTGCCTAGCCTCACTCAGCGCGGCCCGGCTGGGCATTTCTCCAGAAATATGTCTGCGACTCATTCATCTGTTTCCAAACATTTAGTATAAAAAAGAGCCAGATGAATGAGGTGACCGCAGACATATTTCTGGAGAAATGCTTGGTTATGGTGGATTTTTTCTTTACTTTTGAGATTTTTCTGGCTCAGAATCGTTTGTGCTTTCGAACCTTCACTAAAAAAATATGGGTAAAATCTGGAATTATTGACAGCTGAGATAAGGCAACCAGGCAGTGAATGAGGATGGCACAAGACCGATGAGAGTGCGTAATAAAGAAGAGGCCTATACCTACCTAGGTGGGTGGATACACGTTGAATAGATAGACAGATAAAGATACGATTCCGCAAAAGAAACGAAGAAAAGCGCCAAAGTTACGACTTGCTAATTTGGTACGTTCCATATTTAAACATTCCACTCCATTACAGGAGCAAAGATGGCGCCTGGCATCACCTTATTTCGTGTCCTTAATTATTAACACGCATCGCCGTGTCGACGCGTTAATATTGCACGTGTCATTTACATGCTTAGCGAGGCGTGTAAATACATTACAACTAGTAGGGCACCTAGCTATAGTTTGGGTTTTAGTCGTAAACTAGTCAGTTTTATATTGAACACACCTAGATTTTTTTCTGGCACGAACGAGACAAGGCTAGTCGGCTGCTCAAAGTTAAAAACAAGTGATAGGTATGCGCCTTTCCAAGACTCCAGGATCGCAGGATATTAATTAATAAATAGTATAGGTATTTAAAAAGAGAGAGAAAATTACAACTAACACCAATATTTTGTATAAAAATATACACAATAATCTGCCCGCAAGTTCAGTGGCCGCGATAAGCTGGATAGAATTCCCTTGGGATAATAACGGGAAGGACGCAGGCGAAGCTGCGGGGAAATGCTAGTACATAAATAAATAGAGATTGAGTTTATGATTTTTGATTTAATAGTATCCAGTATTATATTTATTTTTCATTAAGGTACCTACAATAATAAATTGTCAAAATTCAATCTGAAATCGCGTTTTTTGCTCTTTTTTCCACTACTCGCAATGAAACCAAATATTTGCCCCCCAGCATTGAAAACTCCTACAGAACTATCATATCATTCGATCAGTAGACAGACGAAATACTAACAATACTCTTGTCACATCACAGAATAAGTAATAGTACTGCGTACAGAAGTTTCTCTTTCGAACAACACTGATATTCGGCTCCAACCAACGGACGGAACGCACTGGATTCGTCGGTCTTTCTCTATCGCATAACGCGTGCTCTTTCTGGTCGCTGGCTAAGCCTCTCCGGTGGGGCAAAATTTGGTACCTACCCGTAGTCGCGCGGCGAAATCGCAATGAGCCACTCATATCTCTAGAGAGGAGAAATATTAAACAATTTTGTCCTACTCTCGTTTGGGAACATTGAGAATTTTCTAAGACCTTTTAACATTAAGGGCCAATACAGACGGACTGCAACCCAACTGCAACTCCCTACGATTTGTATGGGAACTGCATCACAACTGCACGCCGACTGCGCAGTTGTGATGCAGTTCCCATACAAATCGTAGCGAGTTGCAGTTGGGTTGCAGTCCGTCTGTATCGGCCCTAAAAGAATCCGTTGATACTGTTGAATTTTCTCATTATTATTAGTGAGGTATACAAATACAACTAAGATACCAGGCATTTATAATTTGAAATCTAACAAAAGAAACCATAGTGCAATAGATTACCATAAAGCTCGGCGCTTTTCCCAAGACGTTCTTTTCTACTGAATAATATTAACCCACTTTTCCTGTAAGACTCTTTGATTTGGTTAGAGAGAAAAACTGGATTTTAAATTGAATTCTCTTGTCTATTTTAAACTTTCTTAATTGGATTGCGTTTTCAAATATCCTTAGGCTAACGGCAGCTTACAAACATAATTTTAAAGAAAATTCGACAACCAAACCTTTTTTTTTCAAACAAAGCGAATCAGTCGAGCACACCTATAGTCAAACACATTACTAGAGACACAATACGAACGCTCACGCCACACAAAAGAAACGTTTTAAGAAAAAATCTTTCAACGATAAAAAAGCGGGAAAAACACAAGTGGCCCTGCTTCGCACTTGTTTGCTCGTCGAAATGAGGCTGGCAGGAAAAAAAAATCCGTGTTCTTTTTTCGAATTCCTCGAGGCCGAATAGGGATGTAGTGATGTCGGATTTTGCGATATTATGACCATCGAGAACTCTTTGAATTTTTGGTAACTACAAGAGAAATAGCATTAATATTTAGCATTAGAGAGTAGCGTATAGTTTAGCACTAGTAAGAAAGACGTTCCTGACAACAAAAACAAAATGATTACAATATTAAAAGCTGCGGTGAGTTTTATTTATAACATATGTACCTAAACAACTTTCATCCATTTATCTGAGGTTTTTTAAATAATTCTGTCTTAAATTTTGTACTTGGAATAGGTACTGTAAACATATTTGTTGATTATATTCCGAGCACTGATTCTCGTTTAGATACATTTAAACCCGATTTCTTATTTAAGAAAATCAAGCTAATAAATTCCGGAACCAGTTTCGGAATTCCGGAATTGAAGGTAAATTTTGGACCCAATTCCGGAATTGGAAATTCGACCAATTCTTCAAGCCCTAGTAGCAAAGCATAATACTCGTATGACTCCTTTTTCAGGCATAATATCGTATCGGCCTGTGGCACAGCACAGGACAAAGTTTATCTACATCAAATACCAATAACGATAAAAGTATTTATTTTGATATATATCAATCGAATACTAAAAAGTGCATTGTAAATTAAAGCATTGTCTTAAATTATCATTTAACTTTATGTTAGATATGATTATGGTATGTACTCGTACATGTATATGAAATCCTGCAATTTGCTCTTACTACTAGTTAAGTCACTATGGACATAGATTAAGTTGTTGGTTCTCCATGTAAATAAAATAAATAGTATTTGTATTTAATTCTTCATGCAATAACGGCTTACGCCTAAACCGTAGACATATTGTGCCGCAGATTTTTATGGCCCTAATTAAGAGAGGATTATGTGTAACTGTAACGGTTTCTGCGGCACTTTAAACAGGCTACAGATGACACTATGACACTTCACTACATAGTATAAAACAAAGTCGCTTTCTCTGTCCCTATGTCCCTATGTATGCTTAAATCTTTAAAACTACGCAACGGATTTTGATGCGGTTTTTTTTAATAGATAGAGTGATTGAAGAGGAAGGTTTATATGTATAAATACATGCTTAATATAGTAGAGAAACACCGTGCGAAGCCGGGGCGGGTCGCTAGTCGAATATAAAAATTGAAATCTCAGATACAGCCGGCAGAAATAAAATTGCTTTCCAATACCCAAGCAAGACGGTATTTGAATAATCTACAAACGACATTGTAACTTCAAAATTGTGTTGGAGCACGCAATACAACTTCACAGAAACTGCCAGTACAACAATGCTACGGGACCGTTCCACGGAAACGTTACGTAAGCGACTCTACTTTTTTCCTACGTATGAAGTATTCATGGGCAAAACTGTAACGCAATATGGGTTCCACTTGTTTTGGCATAATTTTATTTTTTGGTCGAATATTACGCATAGTTGTTATTTTACAGATCAAAGTAACCTAAGTGACTGAGGTACGTGAAAGATTTTCCAAATTATTTTCCATAAAGCAAGAGAAAATTTATGTCAAAAAAAAAACAGACGAATAAAGCTATGCCAAATAGCCCCACACCCTAGCTAGCGCACGTCACTAGCGGGGAACGCTGTTAACAGTCATTTGTTTCACACTGAATTCCGGCCTAAGTGCGCCGCGGGACGTATCGACAGTGCGACTTATTAGGCAGGGATTTATTGTGCTCTCCGTTCAGTTACTCATTCTGATTAACTACTGATTTGCTTATTCTAAGCTCAAGCGATTCCAGGGGCAAAAATCTATCTATATAAATAATAAAATAGAATCACTAAATGTATTGCTAACCGCAAAACTCGGGAACAGCTGGACCAATTGAAGTTCAAGGAAGGGTCTAACGAAAAAAAATTGAAAAAAAACCAAGGTGAACTAAAAACCCCAATTTTTTTCTTTTTCCCTACAAACTGTTTCTAGCTGTTAATTAATTTCAGTCAAAAAATATTAACGTCAAATACTATACGATCCAGATAAAGGGTTGAAACGGACGCTGAAAACGGGGGTTATATGAAAAAGTCGGATATTCCCGTAGATGAAGTCGCGGGGCGGCATCTAGTCATATAATGAAGATCGACAGTTTACTTATTATGTAGATAAAACTTACATATTGTTTGCGAGTTTGATGAATATCCATATTATGCTTACTAATATCATACCTATAGCAGGCGGGGGCACCTAGGGAATGCAATCTCGAACCGAGATTGGTGTTTCGAGATCTCGTCCAAAAAATCTGATTCGAGATTGGGTGTTTCGAGATCTCGACCGTCAGACTTTCGAGATCGAGATTAATCTCGATGAGATCGAGATTTGACAAAGTAATTAAAAATGAGTTATTTTGATCAAAATGCCTAAGAATTCAGTAACTCACTATTTTTGGCAAGGACTCAACCGAATCACAAAATATGTAGGGTTAGCGAGCAAAAATTATGCGAATAATTCTGGGTATAGGTACTACATCTGCCCGATTTTTTTGCACAGAGCGCACCACTGCGCTCATATCGTCGGTGAAAACCGGCCGCGCACTGTAGCACCATGTAGCACTGCCCGAATAACACAAATCTAGCCTCAAAATCATTAGTCAAAACAAATTCATTCATACGCATCGATCTCTTAATCTCGTTCCAGATCTCGATAATAATATACGAGATCTCGATCGAGATCGTAAGAATCGAGATTTCCTGCTGCCGAGATTGAATCTCGAAAATTTGCTCTCGCGAGGTCGAGGTCGCATTCCCTAGAGCCACCGTTAAATCCTACTTTCAAATAAATGGAGTGTTTATGTCCCATCAAAAGGTTCTAAGTGCAGCAAGTGTTAAACGTAGGTAGTTGACCAAGCGAGCACGAAGCACGAACGAAGCCTCTCCATTACAGCTTGGGGTTGGGCATAACAGCTTTCGTATGTCAGCCTGGCTGTTCTCCCCTAGAGGTCGCATTACTTTGCCGATTCTCGTAAATATTGTGAGCCGGTTCGATAAATATTATATAGATTTTTTGTTGATTCATTTGTACATTTATTTTTTGAACGAATAGAGTCCGTTTTTATAAATAATTCACTTTAAACCTCAGAAACCATATACACCTCTGAGGAATGTAGATTATATTATAAAAAAAAAATATTTTTTTGTACTTGCCAATGTTTTGACGCTTAGAGACCACACACATCTCTAATTTTTTTTTTAATGTTATTTTTTTAGTTATTTTATGTGAGTCACAATTCTTTTTTTTCACATTTCTGTTTTTTGTAAAGCATGTAAATTGATTAATAGTTCAGTAGTCTATTTCTCGTTTCCCATTTTGTATTTTGACGTTTGGAGATCCTGTACACCTCCAAAACATGTTTTGACAACGGAGACCCCTTACAGCTCTATTAATTTGAGTATGTATTTTTATATTCTATTTTTCATTGTAATTTATTTTGTTTTGACGCCTAGAGACCCTTTACATCTCTAAAAATGTAGTTTTGTTTATTGAAATGTATATTACTTAAGTAGTTGTTTGTGATATGCAATGTAATATATTATTGTCACAATTATTGTAATGTTTTTGAAAAGAGAAACTGGTGAGTTTCTTCCGGCGCCTCTTCTCACAAGAATGTCATCTGCCGAAGTGCCAAAAGAATCAGAATCAGACATGTGAATGCAGAAATAAATTATTTCATTTCATTTCAAAATGGCGGTGCCATGGGGGTTGACAGCCTCACGAGGTCTACCAGCTCACAGAGCCACTACAGCTTTTTTTTGTCAGTTATTGGGCGAGCAACGTTTACTAGTAATGGCGACGTGAGTCGCGACACGATGACTCAGAAGAGTGTTGGCACAGTGAGAGCGAGAGAAAATCCTCAACAGAATAGGATACAACATTGAGCGTTTTCCAAAAAAAGTGTACATGCTTCTACTTTTTGAGTTGTTCTTATTCGTTTTTTCTTTCGAACCTAACACATGAAATGTGTATCAAAATGTCCATTCCACATCGTCGCGTTTTTGCTTAAATGATATTAATAACGTGACGAAAATATGTTCAATATTTTGAAAAACGCTCAATGACTGAAAAACAAAGAAAGAGCGATTTTCTCCTGAAAAACTAAAAATTCATATAACTTAACATGATGGGCAGTCGCCATCAGATATATCTGAGCTGTCAGTGTACTCATAAATATCTGAACACGGCTCTAATGCTATGAAAATAGAGCCGTGTTCAGATATTTATGAGTACACTGATAGCTCAGATATATCTGATGGCGACTGGACTATATAAGGTCCTAATTTATTAGTTGCAGATATTTTAACATATTATACTTTACATTAAAATAATTAACTTTAAATAGAAACTAAGAAATCTTTTCATATAACTTTTTTGATTTCATTTACCTAACAAAAAAATTTATTATAATTTCGTCTAAAAAAAATCATCATGTGCTTTATCACACAAATAACACTATCTGTCATGTCAACAATTGTCTGTCGTAAATGTCGTAACGGTTCGGCGGGAAAACTGCAAATGTCATTACATTAGCATGGGATTTATCGACGTGAAGTGGCCAGTTACAGTTAAGTGGTACGTAAAAGAGCTTCTAGAATTTGTTCAATGACTTTTCATTTAGTAATCACATTAACAGGGTGTTATTACGTAGCAAATTTGTTTTTCCTTTTTCTGCAAAAAAACATCGTAAAAGCTATAATGTTTCATGCTTTAATATACTCCAGAGACCGAGTACTATCAGCTGTAAAAATATCTGCATCTAATAAATTAGGTCCTTATATACCCGTCGATGTAAGTGTGATAGTTTGTTCTCCTTTTATTCATTCTTGCGTGAAGTTGCAAATCAAGGATTTTATAATTATGGGCGTAAAAATAGTAATTGAAATCGAATCATAAACTCCAAAGACATTGAGGAAAATTATTTTTAATTATGTAATGTACCTTTTGTAATAAGTTTTTCTGGTGCACAATAAAGTATTTGTATTGTATTATATTGTAAAATTAATTTTATTCAAATCCAGCACAGTTCAGTATGCAAAGTCAAATTCACAAACCTTAAATTAAGTGACGTTCATGAAGGCACCGTGTTTGTTCACATTGCACGGAATATTAATACATCGCATATAATTTATTTCGCGGCCGTCCGTTGTCACAATTTATTTGTATTGTCACGAATTATTCGGGTCGGTACAATTGAAAGGTAATTTTCCAGAAATACCTACCTAATTTGATGTTCATTGTAACTCGTAGAACATTTACCGAATGAATGATTGTTAATTTATATATTAATTTGCACAAACGAAACTTATCAAAGCCACGGATTCCCGGTATGAACCCATACAAGTACATAATACCGGTATTTCATGCTTTAGCGGGGATGAAGTAAGATAAAGCTTGATTAGTCGCTGTATCTCCCCTCCTCGTACAATCGAACACACTGTTACATTTGTAAACGAATGTCAACTTTATTGCAACGTGTTTAGAGTAGCATCCCATGCAAACATCTACTTTTTGTCGCTTACGTAACGCTAATAAAACGTATTTGCTGCCAAGAAACACTAGCAACCTTAAAGCCGAGTTATGCTATTACCACACCGATATTCAGCTTCCTACCTCTAATGTTACTACTTACTTGTCAAAAGTATTAAAAAGGTAGTGTCCCTTACGTAACGTTTCCCTGGAATCCTCCTAAAGTCTATGGGTGGGCAGTTAAAACTGGCTTCGTTATACCTCATGCGTATTTCGGTTCGTAATTATTAAAATGTAGAATTTTAATAGGCCTAATTCAATAGGACTAGTTGCAAAATTGAATTTTTGATTCGCAACCGAATAATAGGTGCTTGAGTTTGCAGTCACCGGCTATTGCCGGTATATAATAAAGAGGAACATGCAAAAATATCTGACACCACTCTATTCCTGTAGTAGTCATGTCAGATATTCAGGGCTAATATCACAGATAAAATAATTATTGTGTCCAGTTTCATCATATCGATGGCAAAAAGCGGGAAAATGTAGTAAGGGCTTGTCCAGAAATCGGGTTCCCTTTATTTGGCATAATTTTATTTGTCCGAATGTATTGTTTAGCCCGAATTTTATTTCGCATAATTTTTCTCTAGCTTTAACGGAAAATATTTTGCAAAATCTTTTACATCAGCCACTTAGAACAAAATAGGTTAGGTTAGGTTTCTTTTATAATTATTCTGAAAAGTCAATATTGTCCGTAAAATAACTATTATGAGTAAATAGTATTCGGTTGAATAGAACATTCGGACAAATAAAATTATGCCAAAACAAGGTGAACCCCAGAAATCATGTGATCGTCTATGGGGGGCCAGAAAAATATCACGAATGATACAATCACCGTCATAATTACAACCACCAAATATCACCAAGGGGGAGGGGGGGTCAAAAATAGGCCATATTTGATCACATGATTTCTAGACGAGCACCAAATGAAACTATGGTGGTTACTACGTTTCCGCGCTTTTTGCCATATGTTATTGTTATTACCGATAACTGTTCCAAAACGTAAAACATCAATTATCAATAAACTATATTTCCTAAGCGAATGGTTTTTTCCTATAACGTATGCTGAATCACTGTATACATATCTACTTATCTAGACGATAATGTGTTTTCATTATATAAATTTTAAATTATGTCCCGGGACAAAACGCTTGGTAGGGACGGAAGGAAATCAATCGGAACTGGGGGATAAGATTGAGCGCGTTTCCCACGAAAATATCCCAGCAAACATGCTTGCGTAATGGTTGGTGAGTCACGGGGCTTTGGTATTGTTGTTAACGTACAAAAAATATACCTAAATAACTATTGTTGGGGTATGCTACATACACCCCACCACACCCGCCGGGTTAACAAGCTTTATAATGAGGATTTTCAGAATTCATTTATCCACCAGCTGGCAGCACTGTGGCGAATGGTCTTTTTGATAGCCAGGTGTCAAACTACATTGTGTATGTGGACTCCCTTTAATTCTTGATTTTATTTAGTTTTCATTATTTGATCTTACAGTGGAACTAGGAATGCATACCTTGTAATAATTTCAAGACTGACAGAAACACGTTTCTTGTATGGGGACTGGGGACAGCTTTTCTTTTTCATATTATTTTGTTTTTATTATTTTTATTAGCGGCAACAAAAACACACGTTCTGTGAAAATTTCATGTATCTACCTATTACGGTTCAAAAGATAAGACCCTGCGACAGACGGACAGACAGACTACGGAGGCTTAGTAGGTAATAGGGTTCAGTTGGCACCCTTTGGGTAAGAAACCTTAATAGTGGACCCGCTCGCTACTTCATTCGCGGAAGTGAAATAGTTTCTCTTTTTTGCTTCGGCTTAGGCGGGTAATATCTGTAAAATCGATTTAATGCGTGAACAAACAGACAAAAATTTAAAAATCTATTTATATACATTTTATTGCTTATTTTTAACTCTTCCTGACACACGCATTTTGTCAGTATTTGGACATATTAGCATAAGGAGGAAAAATGTGGCGTTCACTCATCCGTTTCAGGGTTACAGTTTTACTCGAAAACGTTAGTCATCATAAAAATATTTATAAATGCACTTACAAATAATAATATATGTGAAGAGCTGAATTGAAAACTTCTCTTCTTTCTTTCCTTTTTCAGAATTCGGTTAAAACGTATTTGTTGGTCTTATTTTTTGAACATGTAATTTAGTTCACCTTTACTGCCGGCCCCGTATTAAAAACTCGACATTTTGCTTAGTTTTACGATAGCAACTATCCCTTAGCTGTGCACGTAAAACCGATCGTTCGCTGTTACAGGCCGTTAAAGCATCAGCATTCAGCACACTTGTCGGACACGTCTCTGTAACATTTTCTAGGTTCACAAACACTCACAAAGTTAACAATGATTAAATTCCTTCATTCATGTGCAGCTACAACCGTTTGTGGGTCTTGGCTTCTGCGACAATCATCTTCCGTTTTACTTCGTCTCTCGCCTAAGATGTTTTTGTGCCAATTCTCTTCGAATCTTCCTAGACACCGTCTTACACCACTTCTTACGTTAAATGAGATCGATTTCGTTTGACCATTTATTTAGCACATTATGAGGGAGAAAGCTGATGGTAAATTACACCATATTGTTATAATTTGCAGTAGCTAATTCAAAATGTTGGTTTGGAAGGGGTTTGACCCCGCTGAGTGTAGGTTTTATCAAGGTAAATACTAATAAAAAGTATACTAAAGTACGTGCTCTGTCTGTTGCAGGTCCATCTATAAGGGGTAACCTTGGGTAGGTTACCTACGCTGGGTCTTCCGGTGCGTGTCTTCGATTCTACGAGTTATGTACAAGTGATTCATGCATAAAAAAGTTTAAGAACCTTATAAGAAGGCTGTCAAAGAGCCAGAGGAATAGGTATATTCATACATGGCACATTACACCCCAGCCGTGGGCAGTGGGCTGTTTACATTATCGGCCGCGTTTGACTCGGTAACTGCCGGCGGGATAACCCTACAAATTATATTATCCCTTTAGCGAATCCGGGACGTGTTTACGTTGACAATTTTCTTGGTGGCCCTAGCGCGTGGCACAAGGCATAAAAGATTTACAATTTGAGTTCAAATACGTGAAGACCGCCGACCGACCGCCTGTGGCAATCAGCTACAACTAAATTAATGGAGTTCTTAATGTAAGGCCTGAGCGGCCAGCTGAGGTGGGGCGAGCAGCGTGGCGGGCAGCGTCAAAGGGTTTTGTGCAGGGTGCACCCAGGACGCTCACATACATTTAATTTATGTTTAAGATGAACGCCGCACGCCCCACTCGAGCGTTCACTCAGGTCATATACTTACTTGCCAGGTATGTACAAATTAGAGACACTGACAATACCTACAAATATACTTTATGGCACACCAGAAAAACACATTACAAGAGGTACATTACATTAAAACAATTTCAAAAGAGAGAAAACAAGCGATCTTATCGCTAAAAAGCGATCACTTCCAGACAACCTTTGTTTAGCGACATGCAATGAAATACTTTTTCACTGAAAAATATCATTTGAAATATCACTCCTGGTCGTCCAGTCTTTCCACGTATATTCTACTACACGTAAGTATAAGCTCCGTGACTTGCTTCGACTTAAATAATTATAAGCATCGTATAGCAGACACTTAAGAATCTGTTAATTTGTGGTGGTTGTTGACATCTTAATTATATTAGTTTTAAATATGGCTGACATTCATAATTCAATCATCATTATTAACTATAATTTACGTTTAAAAATTTATTATAATTATCTTTTTAACATAGATTTATTGGAATGCGTATTTACGAGTATTATAATAATGATTGTTGAATTTGATGTAGCTTAGTAATAATGTTGTTTTATTCAGCTGGATGTTAATTATTATTATTTTAATTGATTATGTGTTTATGTTCAACACAATAATTATTGTACTGAATAAATGAAATGAAATATACTTTAATCAGTTGGTTGAATTTATCAACACTTTTTCAAAATCGGAACAGCAAACCTTAACATTATCTAAGAGAGCGTCCTCACTGAGAGCATTTTTGCACGGGCATTTGTAAACGAGCAATTGCACAAGCCAACCACCGATCAGCTCAACGTCCACACCACCCGCACTCAAATATTCGACAGCAAATGCTCATTACACGCGAATGTTCTCGGTGAGGACGCTCTTTAATGCTTTATTAGTTTAGAGTGCCCGGAAGGTTGGCAGGCGACGCAAAAGTGTATGGCTTGGGACACCACCGAACGAATCCCCTTCATCGGGAGTGACAGCCTGTCCCCATGAACTGTCATATCGCTGCAAAAAGGAATATGTACAATTTCATTTCCAATCTTTCTGAGGAAATCCTGAAGGGTTAGCGGTCAAGCGTGACTCGGGAATATTGAAATATATTTTCTCCGCTCAATATTAATGTCGTCCTAAGAAAACTTATTTTTCTGCATAATATTTATTTCCCAATGAATGCGGCGGGAATATGTCGTCTACAAAATACCTATATTTAATACATTATCTATTTATATTATGTATATTTGTACTTCATATCTCCCATTATTTTGTTTTATATTTTTATAAGATAAGATAACCGACCCCAAAAATAGTAGGAGCTTCTCAGTTCATTGAAAACTTTTTCTTTTTTTATTTATGTTTCCCGATATTGTGACTGTGGTCACCATGGCCAGAATCTGATGACAGGGCTTTGGAGAAATCGGAGGAACTCCTCAAATCGGTCATCGGCATTTTTATAACATAATATTGGGTATTTTTATAACAACTCATGCACTTAGGTAGACTAATTTGACATAAATTATTTAAAAAAATATTTCTCGTAACGTTTTCTAAAACCTTTTTTGGCCCCGAAAGCATTGTTATGGCAAAGCTACTATTGGATACTGATAATTACAAAAGGTATTTTAGGTATATGACATTTCCGCTTCATTAAGTAATATCGGATCACTCCCGCAATTTTAATTAATAAAAAAGTTTATAACCGTCACTGGATGCCAGCGGACGGAGCATCTTCAACTTTTTGACTACATTGGACCTGAGGCCCAACTATTATAATATATTTGTCGTATCGTGATAAAATAACAACATTACATTAGCCAATAATATCTGATTATTGGCTTGGATAAAGTCGCAGAGAGGGCGCCAGTTATGACTGACTAGCTAGTATTTAGATCCTTATTAGCAGGCAGTTTAGATTAAAAGGAGGGAATATGACGTTGTCGGATGAATTGTCAGTCTTCTTGGAAAATGTAAGCGATTGTGCCCATCTCTGTGAATTTATCGTGTAACTTATTTTATTATTAACGCGACATTTAAAGTATGTAAAGAAAGACATGAAGAGCAATACACCAGTACTCAAACTGGTGCGGATACTGGATTATTGGATAATTAGTGGACCATACCACTAAGGTGACCAAAGGTGATCCGGAACCCAAAGGTATTGGTTGTAGGCCTTCCTCGTCATATTTATTTAAGCTTTCGTGATTTTCACTCATTATCATATCAAAACAGGACTTAATCGAGTAAACATATGATGTATTTATGTGGGATACGAATTCAAACCACTGAATTAGGTATTAGAAAATCCCGAAAATCGGGACATTCTAACATTCACACCCCGAGAATTAAATAGAACCTTATTCTAACACAATTGGGATGAGAGCCTCTACAAACATGGCCGCCAAATCAAATTTGGTATGCGTCACATTACACTAAGTATGCCGGGCTATTTTTAAGCAAATACGAGGGCTATTTGCCGTTATTATACTCACCATGTAGAAAAAAATACTATAGCGTTGTTTCCATACAATATTAGGTACTATGTGTCAGCCATAGACGTCCACTGCTGGACATAGGCCTCCACGATAGATCGCCAGAGTGTGGTCCTATGCAGATCGCATTCACCGAACCCGCTAGCAGTGATCCGACACTCGTTTTTCGCCGCGCGGAACCTTGAGTGACGTCACATACGGATGTCGGTACAAAACCCAGTTGGTTGCTACGCGAAGCCGCACGCCAACCGCGGCCGCGTCGTACCGCAATGCGATCGCGCGCGCATTTACGGTTATATTTAGAGATTTTCTTCATGATCCATCAGAAAGAAAATTTGCATATAGCGTATAATACAGGGCCGCTATAATTAGGTAGTGGGATATTTAAATGCACTAAAAAGCACCGCTGTTCGGGTTAGCACCAAAATGGAAAAAATATTCAGACCTTAAATAAGCAGCTTCTTCCTCTGGACTGCATTCAACGGAGTGCGACTCGTATCGTCGACTCCCAGCGTATTTCAATTGGCTTGACTCCTTGGCGCTGCGTAGAGATGCAGCCTCGCTCTGCATTTTCTATCGTTTGTATAACGGGGAGGCCTCCGAGGAATTGTTCGGATTGATCCCTGCCGTTACTTTCCACCATCGTTCTACGCGACCACATTTCCATACTCACCACTTAGATAGTTGGCACTGTTGGCAGTCCACAACTGTGCGTTTTAATAGATACTTTCTGCCTCGCACTACTTAACTGTGGAATGAATTGTCGCTTACGATATTTCCGGACCGACACGACCTTCAAATCTTCAAGAATAGATCGTACTCCCAGGTGGGACTCTATTCTTGAAGATTGATCTTGGGATTGGAGGAGGGGAGTCACAAGTGCGTTGCCTGCCTTTCATGTGAAAGGCAGGCAAAGCACTTGTGACTCCCCTGGTGTTTCAGGTGTCTATGGACGGTGGTAATCGCTTACCATCATGAGACAGCAGGCATGTGTAGTTGACGTTTTCGACGTCAGGCTGGTACTAGAGATAATGGAATGGTTTGGGCACCAAAATAATAATGTAATATCTCACACTATTATTCCAGAGAACGGTCGAAGGAATAACTCGCCGTGGCGTCGCCCCTGTCTGGTTCCACCGGAAGACCAGCGCCGGCTCTACAGTTAGCATAATGCTGAGATGGGAACTTTTTGTGGCAGCGAGTTTTTTTCTTGTTTTTAACCTTTTGCTGTCGTAAATAAATGTATTTTCTTTCTTTCTTTCTTTCATCAGGTGATCCATCTGCTCGTTTGCCCCTATGACATAAAAAAAGGAACAGCAGGCAAGATTGGAAGCTACTCCACCTAGTGGAAGAGACTCATCTAGTAGTACATTTACAAAACTAACTTTAAAGTGAGTCCAATTTATCATCAATAAACGCATGTTTGGTAAGTTTAAAGGAAACAAATGTTCTTGTGTTCGAGTTAAATAAATAAAAAAAAAGACCACCTGACGACGACCTTCCTTCATCATTATTCCTGTTGTTAGGTTAGCTTAGTACATATCAATAGTATCTTAAACTAACCGACAAGAGTGTAACCCTTAAATTAATGATGATGACTGGAATGGAAACGGTGTATTGTATTGCAGCCTTTTTAGTGTTAGTACATAATGTCAATATAAATAACAATAAATTACCCACTCAGCTACAAACTTAGGAATGCCCTCGCAGGAAATCCCAGAACAGCCATAAGCGCTCAAAAGCTAGACGATACGAGAAGTTTTCCTCAAAGGAGGAAATAAAAAGTAATGTCGTGCAGTGAACAGCGATTTGCATCGAGAACATGGTTGGAAGTAAAATCTCAGTAACTAAAAAGTACTGGCTTTATACTTTTATATTTTATCTTTTTTGCTTCAGGTAGGCTGTAATCGTTAAAAGTGTCCTTTATTTTCAAGGCTGTATGTTACCGGCAATATGTTTAATCCGGCATTATATGCAATACCTAGGCAATGTATAGATTACCTAAAACGTGCCTGGGGGCCCAGTTTCGATTTATTCGTCGTCTAGTATCCATAACACAAGCCTTATTGAGGGACTAGTTCGATTTGTGTAAGATTGTGCCCCCTAATATATATTTTTTTTATTTATTCCCCAGTACCGGGGAAAAAACTTAATATCTAAAGTACGGGTCTACAATCCTCAATACTCACC
Source organism: Eudemis profundana (assembly GCA_947034925.1). Lineage (NCBI taxonomy): Eukaryota > Metazoa > Arthropoda > Insecta > Lepidoptera > Tortricidae > Eudemis > Eudemis profundana. The sequence goes on along the minus strand of OX344797.1, from coordinate 35,102,491 downwards.
AACTCGCTGGCTTCCTCTTCGCGGCAATAGGGATGATGACTGGGTCAAAAATATGTAATTCTATTTAGTCCGGCAGTTAGATTATGGAAAAATATGGGACACGTATTTTTTGGTTTATCAAAATATTAAAAATCGACAAAGTTATAGATCATCAAACTTCTGGAGTGGGGGCTTGTGACGTCACTCTTGAGTACAATTTGTACTCAAGAGTGACGTCACTCGAAACTTCTAAGCACTCTATCCTCGTCAGTTTTTGTTTGTCAAACAAAACAAAAAATACGTGTACAATATTTTTTCATAATGTAACAGACGGACTAAACAGTTTTTTTTAGTCATCTAGCCTATTCAGTCAAGTCTGGGACTTATTGTCCGTCACGTAAAAGTCAATCATGTACTGGGCGCCCGTTGGCGCCACAATAAGCCCGATCTTCGACATTCTCCGATTTAATGCGCACAAGGATCGCTCCAAGGATCGATCTTCTAGCCCTTATATTATGGCTACTAAACAGAATCGCCGAATTAAACAATTAATTCTCTCTATGTCAAAACTGACGGGCACGCCGCTTCTAGGGGTTATCTTTTCCCGACCGTCAATTTGACAACTGGCTGACGGTTTTGTTTTAACATGAAGTGTTTTTCGTACCAAAACACGCGTCGGACTTAACAGTCTCAAATATTATTAATTTTATACTTTACTTAGGTATTCTGTACAATACCGAATGCGGCAATGTGTGTAAAAGACGATAACTGAGAAGAGGGAGACTGGTCTGAATTTTAAACAAATATAACGACGACTACCAAAACCGACAACCCTTCCACCTGGCACCATGTGCGGATTCTGATGAGGACTAATGCGAAACTGATTGAGCTAGAAGAAAATATTGCATCACATTTACAAAATATTGCAGGTCACTAATACAACACCCTGTTCATCAAATTGCATCACAATCTGTTGTATAGTTTATACATGACGCGCTGAACGAATAAACAAACCAACAAACAGGCATATATTATTCCGCAGACACTTGTTTGTTTGAAAAATTCTTTAATGTACCAACACCAGCAGCTAACTAAAACCGAGTGCTTGTGACATGTCATTTGTAGTATCATATCTGTACTTTTCGATATTTTTATGGTAGGTGCATGCCCCGACTAACCTTATGTATTATGGATAGATATCGCTGAAACTTGAGTAATATATGTGGTGTTCTAGGCCAAAAGGCCGCAATACAGGTTATTTACAATGACGATTTCTAAAAATATCAATAGCAGTTTGGCTTAAAACGATACAACACACAGTAATTATTATAAAATTGTGACGTCACATGCTTAGAAACGTAAGGAAATAAATTTTATGAAAAGGTTCATCACCAAGTAGCGAGTCCAAGGGTTGTTGCAGATATTCGCATCCGCATCCGCAGCACAGCCCACAGTAAAACAAATGCAAAGCTTATGCAGATGTGGATATGTGCAATTTACGGCAAAAATTTATGAACTTACTCCTTTTTTACTTCAAGTATTAAGTATTATTTATGTTAATTATCTAAATCATCTCTTTTAGGGCGTGTTTCCGCATCCACGGGTATCAAAATAACCGTTTCTGCTACACCTTCGCTACATAACTACGCCTAAAGAGCTTGTAGAATTGGAACAATTTAATACAACTCCGAGGCGTTGTGCAAGACGTCCTAAATAAAGCACTTTATACACGTACGTGAAATATACTGGTGTACCAGTACCTGTTGTCTGCGAATTTCTTAAACTTCACCCCTCTCAACGGCACACGGAACGTGGAAACAGGATTGAGGACCCTTCCCTTTCCACGTCCCAATGACGCTGAGTCGACAAAATACTTATTTTTCACCTTCTCATATATAAAATACTTATTTTTTTCTCTCTCCTTCGATTTCTCCAAGATCATATCAGACCTTGACTAGGTGACAGTGAGATCACAAAAAGAGGTAAGTATATTCTTACAAACAAAAATAATTCCATTCGATATACCTAAGTGCGGAAAGTATCTAAAGTAGCTCTCGCAAGTCCCGTGGTGTCTTAGCCCGAGCTGCAAGGCGACGTATGACTAAAGAGTCAACAGCAAATAGCTTCTTTAATCTACTAAAATACGTCATCTCTCACCTGAAAGCTTTTAACAATACTTAGCTAAACACATACCACTGCAAATAACCTAATTTATCTATCATATGTATATATCTTATATATGAAGTCCAAAACCATCAACTCTAACTGTCTCATGACGAACATCAATAAGAGCTAATTGTTTTACGCGAAGTGTAATCCGCACCTTCATTCTTAAAAAAAATCAAAAGAAACTATATAAGACGCTAAGTTTGCACAGGTCGAAAAAGGGTTTTATTAAAAAGTATATACCTACTCGTATATGGCAACATGCGGAAACTACAGCAAAGGGATTATTTAATCTTGGTCCTGGGCAATAATTATTCCCTTTATTACAAAATGTGTCTATATACTTACTGAAATAAATATCAGGGTCAATCTTGCACATATCGATCTAGTTTGAACCAAACTAAGCGATTTGTTGGAGGGTCTTTGATAATTTCTATGTATTTAAATTTAAAGGAAAGCAATTAAATGGTCAGCCGTTATTTAAATTGATCCGCAAAATAAAAAATAAGCAGTACATATCACAGTGACATCCTGTATCTATCACAGCGCAGCATACACAGATTTGGCTGGCAATAAATAAAAATCGAGCGACTACTCTTATTCAGCAAACAATTTAAAAACGGTTAACATTTTAACCAATATTAATGAGTCATTTTCAAAAAAATTGTACACAATTAAAGGATTTAATTAAAACAAAACTTAATTTATTCCTTTGTGCTACGAAAGTTACCCATATGGGTAACTTTCGTAACTATATAGTTTGTATGCCTAACTTTCGTAACACAGAGGAAGCGATCGTGATTTTGTTTTTATTAGGCCCTTAACTATGTACAATTTATTTGAAAACGACTCTAATCTGCTTTTTTTTAACATTTGGTTGCCTAATAAACAGTCGAACTGCAAAATAATTACTTGGGCAGCAAGATTTTACAATTGGTCAGCAGAGAAAACATGCCTGTAAGCAGTTTAATTGAGATATACAGGATGTCACTGTGATATATACTGGGTGTCACTGTGATATACACAGTGTATCACTGTGATAGATACAGGATGTCACTGTGATATGTACTGAGTGTCACTGTGATATATACAGGGTGTCACTGTGTTATATACAGGGTGTCACTGTGATATATACAGAGTGTCACTGTGTTATATACAGGGTGTCACTGTGATATATACAGAGTGTCACTGTGTTATAAACAGGGTTTCACTGTAATGTATACAGGGTGTCACTGTGATATATACAGGATGTAATTGTGATATATACAGGGTGCCATTGTGTTATACAGGGTGATTGGAAATTCGACCTATTCCTTGAAAGGGGTTATTCTAGAGCTTATTTGCAATGATTTAAGGCCAATCAACCGGGGGTCAAAACTCAATGGTTATCAAGTTATTTGACTTTTACCTTATTTTTTTTAAAACCCGCCTTTCGATCTAAAACTGCTAATTGTGAAAAAACTACTTAAATTAGGAACAAAAAAGAGCCATCATCTAATAGCCAATAAATGCTTGATTACGAAAAATCCAAAAAACATGCCAAAACCTTTGAAAATGTTACCAATAAAAGAATTTGAAGTCAAAAGTTTTTGGATTTTGTTCAAAATTTTGTAATTCTTTGAGGCATTACTTAAAAAAAAATTAGGACACTTCGCGTAAAAATTACTAAAATTAGTTCCTCAGTTCATAAGCTTTCTAAAAAGGTAGAATTGTTGACATTTTTTGCATAACTTTTTAAAATAACATTAATAATAAGAGAGGAGGTAGGGAATATCACCTAGCGTACCGGACCCTTAATCAGTTTGTTTGTGTCACTTTAGTTTATCCGTGGGTTTTGTTTGTCTTCGGTTTTTTATTTTATTTCATCTTCTTAGGATTGGAATCACTAAAAGTTGCCTTCGGTGATATTTCAATAAGTAATTTATCAATCAGTTCCCGGTTGCGTTAAGTTTGCACCTAATTTGTAAGTTACACCAAGGAAACCAGGTGCAAACTTAAGGCAACCGGGAACTTACAGATAAATTACTAACCGAAATATCACGGAAGGTTACTTTTAGTGACTTCTAACCTAAGAAGATGAGATAAAATAAGAAACCGAAGACAAACAAAGCCCGCGGAGAAACTAAAGTGACACAAACAAACTGATTAAGGGTCCGGTACGCTAGGCGAAATTCTCTACCACCTCTTTTATTATTAATGTTATTTTAAAAAGTTATGCAAAAAATGTCAACAATTCTACCTTTTTAGAAAGCTTATGAACTGAGGAACTAATTTTAGTAATTTTTACGCGAAGTGTCCTAATTTTTTTTTAAGTAATGCCTCAAAGAATTACAAAATTTTGAACAAAATCCAAAAACTTTTGACTTCAAATTCTTTTATTGGTAACATTTTCAAAGGTTTTGGCATGTTTTTTGGATTTTTCGTAATCAAGCATTTATTGGCTATTAGATGATGGCTCTTTTTTGTTCCTAATTTAAGTAGTTTTTTCACAATAAGCAGTTTTAGATCGAAAGGCGGGTTTTAAAAAAAATAAGTTAAAAGTCAAATAACTTGATAACCATTGAGTTTTGACCCCCGGTTGATTGGACTTAAATCATTGCAAATAAGCTCTAAAATAACCCCTTTCAAGGGATAGGTCGAATTTCCAATCACCCTGTATACAGGGTGTCACTGTGATAGATACAGGATGTCACTGTGATATATACAGAGTGTCACTGTGTTATATACAGGGTGTCACTGTAATGTATACAGGGCGTCACTGTGATATACACCGTGGGCCAGTACAACCCGACCAACTTTAACCACGTATTTCTGATGGTATGACAAGTAAATAACGTTATATCAACATAGGTCGAATTTAGTCATTTTACATTAATAGTCTTATGGAACAAAACAAATCAATAAATTCAGTCCTTCATTATAAACATGTCCTTACTGGAGAAAAACTTATTAATCAGGAAAAAAAAGCTAAAATGGAAACGAAAGGTAAATATTTTGGCTTTGTAATCGCTGACCATCTAATACTGCGAAGGTTAATTGCTGTTTAGTTAAAGGATTTTAAAAAATCAGTAGAAGTATCTTAGTCACATTTATTAGGGCTTGTTACACACTTGGGAGTTTTTATTTTAAAAATTATGAATATCTCGGAAAGTAAGCGTTAATCGACTATATGCCACATAACTTTTTATACTTCTAATAGTTGTTAGAATCTATGGTTAAAGTTGGTCGGGTTATACGGGCCCACGGTGTATACAGGATGTCATTTTGATATATACAGGGTGTCCTGTGATATATACAGGGCGTCACTGTAATATATACAGGGTGTCACTGTGATACATACAGGGTGTCATTTACGTATTTTATCAGTGATTTTTACCGTTTTGTTATTTTTTAGGATAGTAGAAGTGTAAAATGAATGATACGAGTAATGAGTAATGATAAAACGTCGAAGAAAGGATACGACTTATTCCCGAATATAATTGCAAATGTCATACATTTATCAAGCCATAATATTGATGATTTTAATTACTTTTAGTTACGATTATTACTGAAGAGCGATCACAACATACCCCACCTGTCCAAGATAAAAAAACTGTGACAGAGCCACAGTTAGGTACGACGACGAGCGAAGCGAGGAGGAGTGTTAGGTATCTTGCGATCACAACATACCCCACTTACTGTCCAAGATAAAAAACTGTGACAGAGTCATAGTTAGGTACGACGACGAGCGAAGCGAGGAGGAATGTTAGGTATCTTGCGATCACAACATACTCCACTTACTGTCCAAGATAAAAAAACTGTAATAGCAATGTTGTGAATAAAGCTAAGTAACTACTACGAAAAACAGGCTTATGCGTTTTGCAGTTTTTGCGTTTATATAGTATGGTTAAATTCTTTTATGAGCAACCAATTTATGTCCATTATAAAGTATGCTTAAGTTTTTATGGGTATCTAATATATGCCCATTACACAATATGTTCTTAAACATTATGATTAAAAACGTTATGCGCATAAATGTATGATTATTTACAGTTATGACCTTAAACTTTATGCAACCCGACCCAACCCATTCCGAATATGTATGCAACTCAGTATCAAAAAAAATTGTTAGATGTGCCCTTTTGCGTTATGGCGGCAGAATAGTTGCGCCCATTTTGTGAATGACCAGTTAGGTTTTTACTGCCCCCTTTTTTTGATGGACAAAATGAAATATTTTGCTTTCCTACTGATTGCTTACCAAAATTTGACTAACCGTAGGTCGCTTAATGCAGCTCAAATACTTAATTTGTGGACCAAAATTATTTAGAGCAGTTCAGTATATCATTAATTGCAGACAGATTTAAATATATATTTCTGTTCACCAAAATATGAATATTTTGCTGATCGATTAAATGATACCCGTATTTAAATATGTACATGTATACAAGCATTGATTAGTTTGGTTGGAACTAGATCGATTTGTGCAAGACTGTCCTGAATATTGATTTCAGTAGATATGTAGACACATTATATACTTATTAAACGGAATTATATTCGCCAAGTATCAAGACTAATTAATCCTATTTCTTGTGATATGCGTCAACGTCTTTTGAGCAACAGTTTGGAAAGTAAAGTTACGAGTGGAAATGGAAACCAAACACTTCTTTTTGATGGAAAAGTTTAATTTGAGTGGGTGCATTGACTTTAATTGAAATGTTGTTGTTTTAGTTCACTTTAAAGTAGAAAAAAGTTTTGACACGCTTTACGTTAGTAAGGCTTAAGTCAGGGGCGTAGCTAAGTTGGGGCAGCCAGGGCACGTGTCCTGAGCGCCATCAACTGGGGGAGGAGGCAAAAAAACGAAATGTACTAACAACCTATTAAAAAGATACTGTCCTAATTCGCCAACATAGCGAAATAGAAAGCCTTTTGAGGATTATTTAATTCTTATTATACATTTCTTCCAGAAAATACTGTGGATGTCATGTATATACAAGAGACAGGGTGGGCCAGAAAGAAATGCGATTTGAAAACGGCATTGGCATTGCTTCCAAACGGCGCGGCGCATGCGAGTAGCAGGAACTAGTAGTTCAGTTTTGGGAAATCACCAGAGATCTGTGTGTTGATTGACAAAAAATCTAGGTACAAGTAGTACAGAAGCAAATCTATTTTTATACTAAAGCTACAATTTCTCCTCTATTCTATGCCCTCTTCCCTCCCGCGTGCCTTTCGGAAGCAGAGCTGTTTGTTTCTCTGTTCCGTCAAGCTGCATATATTTCGTCACCAAGTGAAAGTTTAGACGGTTTTTAAACATTGCCTAAGTCTCGCCTAAAGGTACATTTTAGAATAAAAATGCCCAGTATATATCCAGTATAGAGCCTGTGCACGATAAGATGTGGCCATGCATTATCTGGTATATTTTTCTATTAACTGTTTTTATTATAATGCTATACCTACAAATACAATTAAAATAAAATCATACTAAAATATATATGAGTGGGAACGAATATTCTAGGCAGTTTATACTTTATTAGACTGTCTTTTCACCAGGCCAACATTTCTTAATTTTCTTCAGTTTAGACTTTAGGGCATTTAGGAAGCATTTTCTACTTGGTCCTTTTGCCTTTTTGACTGCAAATTTCCTCCCATGGAAAAAACACTTTTAGTGGGTCTATAAGAATAACACATAATAGCAAATCTTCCTATTTTGACACTGCATACCGTTGTTACGAATAATTGTATATTCGCATACATAATATTAAAATGCATATTTTAAAACGAATATTTTAATGTGCATACCATTAATAACGCGTAACAATAACTAAGTATAACATTATTTTTTATATATATTAAAAAGTATATTTTATAATGCCTAATCGGAGGTTGGAATTTCCTTTTCTGTTGGGGTTGTTCAAACCTAACCTCACCTACATTTCTGGTAGCAACTCGTTTTTGTTGGGATTGCAGGTCAAACCTAACATAACCTTCATTTCAGGTAGCAGTTCATTTCTGCTGGGGTCGTAGTTCAAACCTTACCTAACCTACTTTTCTGGAAGCGATTCGTTTCTGTAAGGTTCGCAGTTCTAACCTAACCTACTTTTCTGGTAGCACTTCGGTTCAGCCAGCCTTCACTACCTAGTAGTAAGAAAACCCAAAAGGTTGTGGTCTCGCCCTATAGCACGAAGGCGGCATATAGAGGGGCTTTTAGTGGGTTAACCTGGGCCTCATCAGCCAACAAGGGAGTCCCACATAACCATCAGGGTCCGTCCCCGCACCCTGGTGGTATGCGTAACGCATTTTCCCCTCTTAAAAAAAAAAAAAAAATGGTTAGGTTAGGTATTCTGTGAACAACGGGTATAAACTTGGAATTATTCTTCAAGAATGCTTATTGTATACCTAACAATATTATGCGAATTTCAGGTATGCCACATCAATCGGTATACCAATTAACTTATATGCGTTTTTATTATTATGCCATTTAAGCGGTATACTCAATTGTATGCCTAGACGGTTATGAGTTTTCATAATAGGATTTTTAAATTATGCCTAGGGACACCCACTTTTAGTGCTAGGAGTAGAGAGTTTTCCAGAGAATGCTGAATAGAAACCAGTTAAGTTATGTAGGTAACTATTTGGTAAAATAATATCCTGAAAAGCTTAAAATGGCTTGTGTAAATGTAAATACCTACTATTGTAGTAAGAAAGCACGAAATAGAGCGAAGAATTCAAATAATGTTGGACAAGATAATGGACTTTGGAATATACATATAAGGTACTAGTAAATTTGATCCCAATATTTTTAGGGCTGATAGTACTAAGCTTTCTGAGTTTAATTATGTATAAAACAAATAAACAAATGATGTATATTTTTTGGAGAAAATTAGGGAAGTGAGTTTGCTGCTTACCCTAGTAATGAGGTAAACAATAATCAGTGATTAGGACCTCTTTTATTATCTTATGGTTACAAATTTTTCAATATGATTGTACTGGCCACTTAACAGAAAACGACGTCCACTTGACAGAAAATGTTATTGTCAGTTAAATTAACAGTATGATTAAGTTTGGGTAGAATTTTAATTTATTTATTTTGTTCAGGAAATTAAAACCAAAAATATAATATAAAAAGTTTTCATAATTTCTATGAAAAGTTAATTGTGCTGATGTAAGTTAACATATCTTGCATAGCTTACCTTTAAAAATGTGACCTCCAAGTCGCTTGCTCGAGCCGTGTGTTTGTCCGTTTGCTCACCACACAAATACCGTCACCGGCCGGGACCCGATTATCTTTATATCCGCACAAATAGTCACAGATACCGTACAAGTTGTATTTACAAAATTATATACACAACACACATAATATTTACGCTTATTTTTTATTTAATTACCGAGAACGTTCATACAAAGCCGCCGTAAAAGAAATCCGTCGAAAAACAATTGACGCTCGAAATCGGGCGTCGCCAATTCCAGCCAGCATTCGCGCGCATGGTGGTGTGTGGAGCTCGTCCACGAAGGGCAGCCAAACCATAGAGGTCGGTTATGCTGTGAAATGCTTGCATAGATGAAGGTCGCTAGTTTCTCAGTTGGAACTCTCACCACATAAGAATTAAAATTCAAGTTGTGGCGAGACTCCGACTTCAGAACTCTCGGGATGAGCCCTGTCTTTACGCGTACATATTCTACGATCTCCTCAGCCTTCGTAGAATAATTTAAACGGGACACATACAAGAGCGTCGTTGGCACAGCGGGACGCAGCAGATGATTCCGTCCACTCGGTGCGGTACCATACCATAATAAGAATAAGGATATGGGTACAACATTAATAGTCCTAATAGGTAAGCATTTTTGAGCTGCCTAATCTTGGGACAAGGTAAATATTTGCAGAATATCATAGGATAAGGAAAAAAATAATTAAAAAAAAGTGGAGGTATCTGTTTGTAAAATAATTTACAAAGGGGCGCAGTTTAGTTACTTGCCTTGGGCGCCGCTTTAGGAGCTACGATGCCACAGACAGACACACAAAGCCGCAGTTACACAGGTCAAACTTATTACACTCCTCGGTATTCTTCGGGGGTTACAAAAAGTTTGGAGATTGGTACAGGATTCACCATATTGTAAAACTTGAAATGAATTCTAGGGTTCCGTGCCAAATAATCTCTCGTGTTCTCTTTTCTACTACCACCTTGAGCTCCTGAAGCGACGTCACGTTGATTTTCTCTTAAGCTTGATCCATAAACGCACGCCTCGGTCTCCCTCTGAATGATCCTATCAAGGACCTTATAATAAATAGCTGGACGGAGCCTGCCTAACAAAGAAGTGAAACATGTCTAATCCGCCGGCTACCTATGTGTGTGTGCTGCTCTAAGTACAAGCAACCGGCTTATTAAAAATGGCTTCAGTTATCTGTTGGCGAGCCTCCGTTTGGCTTTATATTTTAAGGTCCTTGGACCCTATATTATTATTACCTACCTATTCTCTTTTTTTCCATAGGTTAAGTGTTTTTACAAAATGTATATAAAAGATACATAATACAAACACTTTATAAAAAAAAATCTAACCTATAGTGCCGCCGGCAGGGCTCAGCTACCGGCGATGAGGGCCGCAGAATGAGGAACCTCAAAACATACAGATGGATAAAAATTCATTGGTTGGAAAAATCTTTACAAACACAGATTTTCTACGATTTTATCATATGTATGGATGGCTTCCTAAGAGTTCAGAAAAAAAAACAAAAGTCCCAAAATTACAAAAACGTGTTCTCCTAAGCGCGAAGTTGACAATAGAGCAAAACTTTGGCGGGGAAAAAAGACGTCCAAGTTATAATTCCGTGGAATCAGGGACTAGTGGCAAACTATGTTTTTGTGGAACTAGTTTGTAACGAGCGGAACTTTCCGCTAAGATTTGTGCCATGATATTATTTAATGTTCCTTTATAAGTCGAGCGGTTAGTGTGGTTCCATTTTAGTTTTCGTATCGCCAATTTGAAATAAAATTCAATGAGTGCGTGGACAAAAAAATCTATGTAATTATCGAAGCAACTCACAAAATGTTACGAGAACAGGTTCAGAAAAGCGACCTGTAGAGAAGAACGGCCGGATACCCAGACAGACATCCGAAAGCTGAAACGGAGACGCTTCGCTCGCGCTTCACGCTCGCTCTGTCAAAAGTTGTTTTACAAATTACACTTTTGTTTACTCTAGTGTTTAAGAATATTGTGTATTTGACGAATTTACCAGAGACACATAGTAAAAAGTTATTCGACTAATTGGTATTTAAAAACAACCCTGCAATTAACTCGTTAATGTACAATTAACTTTTGTTTGTAGCGAAACCATCTAAAACAAATAATCACGTTGCAGACGTTTACTACAAATAGACGATGTCCGCAACTTTCCCTCCAGGGCTCATCAAATTTTTCCACCCTGTATATAGAGCGAGATGATGTGTAATACATATAAAACCCATACATAGTCTTTTGTCACGGTAGGTACAATTAACTGACAGTGGCCCATCACAAAATGGGTATTTTATCTTTCAAACCGCCAAATAAACCGCCAAATCGGCTTATACTGAGCGTCGTCAGGATAAACTAGTTTAGCCTAGGACAATCTAGTTTGTCCTAGGACAAACTGGTTTATTCTGAGAGTGTCAGGACAGGATACCTATACTTATTTAGCCTGCGGGCAGGCAACTCGGTGAGGAACCTACACCAGGTGGAATACGGGCGTTTTCCACTTCTGAGCGACCCACCGATCGAAGCTCACTTGATCTTCCTCTGATTTTTCTAAATTAAACTGATATTTATACAACGAAAACGAATTTCGAAAGCCTACTTTTACTTCGGGAGCTATACGATATTAATTAACTATTACTTAAGTGAGAAAGGAAGAATGTCTTGATGAACATTTGCAAAGCAGTAATTAATTAAGTAATTTAGCCGCCAAAGTGAGATGAGCATAATAATCAAAATAAAACAGATCTCGTAAAACAGAGCGCGTCAATTAGAGGAGGCACTTACAATAACACGCGCCCTTCCGCACCCCTACCACGGATCCGAACCAATATTAACAATAATAGCTAGAGGCACGTAAATCTAACAGTGAACGAAATGTGGAGGGGATCTGTGCACTACTAAAGTCGCTATGATCCCTTATTATTTTGCTACTATGCCATCAAGGTTACCGCTAGACATTAGTATTCTATGCTCTGAGAGCGTAGTGGATCACTTTATCGAGAATATAAAGATGTAACGAAAATTGACACAAGAGACATATTTTTATATGAATTGGTAGAATTTTCGATGTGTTTTCGATCGTCACAGCTTTGACATGTCAGGGGCATCAATTTCAGGCAGCATGATTTAAATTTAGTTTTAATCCGAAAATTATAAGATTTAATATAAACAATCCATTCATATGACGCGCAAAAGAATCTAGTTTATGGGAATATATTAAAATACAAGACGTTTCTTAGTAAAAAAAATTAAAATTTCACTTTTTTATGTCGATATGTGTGAAAAATGTGCTACCTTTGCCACCTTAAAAAATTAAATAAATAACATTATGCATATTTCACATACGAGTATTTATTAAAATCATTAGATTAATAAACAGGCTAGGTGTCTGAATCGTTGAAATAAGGAAATATTAACATATATTGCAGTAATAAATATTTGAACTCGAGGCGGGACATCAAAAAAACGGAGGGTACAACAACAAAAAAAAGCCCAAATTGACGTTATTATGTGTGAAGTTCAGTGAGAATAAACTATAAGTAGTTGACACGTCGTTAAATCCGACATCACTGTATTTAAATTCTTACTCCCCTCGAGGCCCTAGTGCAATCTTGTACCTACAGTGAGACTTTCCCAAACAGTATAGCGTCAACACAAGTGGTACGGTTACGTTCTGGCTACAATTTCGCCTGTCCCCTAGTAGCAGCCCATTCCGTTAATAGCTACTAATAAATTTGTGAGACGCCCGATCGTCGGCATACTTAATTGGACTTGTGTCGCTGTTCCCTAAACGGGGATGTTCCAATCAAATATTCGAATACAAAATACAATAGTTGTTTGCGTAGTATAAGCGAGTGTATCGCTATTATGTAAGTAACTATCTACTAGAAATCAAGGCTTCTAGTAGATAGTTAATGTTTGTTTATCAGTATTTTATTGAGAATAAAGTATCTAATTTCCTTTTATGGCATCCGAACATTACCTTTTTTTTTCAATATTTTAGGACGCTACAATTACAATACAATACAAATATACTTTATCAAGATCGTCCTGAAAACAAAGTAATAATGTGAATGGCCTAGTGTTTGACACGCTAACACCCTGCTGTCATCTCTATTGCAAATGACTAAACATTCAAGATGGCAACTACTAGGTAAGCAGGGTTACGATATGGAAACTACCACTTGTCACGATAATCTTATGAAGTACAGATATGTATAATGAATAATATATTGCAACTTATTTTATGGCAAGAGTTCGCATTTAACATGCTCACTCAATTTAGTCAATTTGCTTCAATTTTTATTTTGACATTTGTGACTGATTAATAATGTTTCATATTAGAATAGAATAGAAAAGTTGTTATTAGGACTACACATCATTACAGTAACATATGTATATGAGGCAAACACACAAGACAAACAAGAAACACAAAGATAGATGTGCAACCGAATTGGTCTCCACTTAGCAATGCGGTTGGCTGGGCTAGGCGTAGCTCTGCCCAGGGTTCGAAACCGGTATTTTACAAAAACCCCGAAATAGCCCAATATTTTGAATTATTTTATGCTTTTTATGTAGAGCTCAGTAATGTATTTAAGTCATGATTTCGTCGTATTATTAGATTGTCTGGTTAAAAAACGAAATAATAAAACAAAGAACGATAAGAACGGAAAGAATACCTGTATTTTTGTATGGAGCAAATACCGGTTTCCGATCCCTGGCTCAGCCAACGGCGCTGGTTTTCTGTGGCTCCACAGAAAACCAGCGGAGCGGTTGTGCGGGAGAGCATACTGCAAGAAGTATCAGTGACGGTGCATATTACAGAGGAGTAGAAACATATGTACCTATATCAGTAGCGTGGCGTCCAAAGAACGCGATTCCTACCGGCTTGCCTAATATCAGGCATTTGACCACCTTATTCTACAGCTCTTAAGGAAAATGTACGCCAAATCTGTACCGGCTTGCCCAAGGATATCTTTTACGCCACGCTACTGACCTATATACCGTTGTGTGGATAAGTTATAAAAAGAAAAAAAACAAGAAAGTATAAACGTATAATTATTACCCGTTCACCCGTACTGCTAGAAGTACCTTAGAATTATGGTGATCATCAGTCAGTCAGTCAGTCAGTCAGTGACAAAACTAAAGAACTTTGACGTGCAATAGTTGTTAAACTACACGTTCAAATAAAATGTTATTGAAAATATATTTAAGTCTTATTATGTTCTATATATCCCTGTAAATTCAAGGTTTCTAGCTTTAGCCAGCACATAACTATAGGAGGCTGAAAATGGCTTGAATGGCTTTGAAAAAACGATGGTACGGCCGTGCCTTTGTTTTGCTCGACTTGGCGGGGCACTACCGTGCCATCAGATATTCATATATTGCTCCTTAAACTAAGTAACTGATCAATAAAACTCAAGTAATACTGTAGTTTCGAATCTTACCTGGTAATATTACCGGTAGCATTGGGAAAATACCCAGTAACATTGAGAATGTTACTGGTAAGATTGGTAATTTACTAACTTAAAAAAGATTCGTAACTTTTATCATTAAAAATCGGTGCAATGTAAACTCTGTTAGTACTTAACACGAATAAAACATCTAGGTACTTTCTAACATTTTTTTCAATATTACCCAATCTTACCGCTCGTGGGTAACTTACCGGTAAGTTACTAGTAATATTCCAGTTGGAAATTTACTGGTAACGAGAATGTTACCGCCGACCCATCACTACCCCACTAGGCTAAACATGTCTTCATAAAATTACGGGGTAAGTATATAAAGTGGTTTACCAACATAGTTAAATGCGGTGTTTTCAGCTTGAACTGCAAGCCACCACGTATGCACTAAATCAGAGCCCGCTCTCAGCATACATAAGATGGATGGACTGTGAGAGCTATCTCGGGATTTCAGTTTTATAACCCGTAAAACAATAGTGCAGGCGACGGCGGCCGTTTCACTTAACGTCCTAGTGTTTTTAACACGCTAATGCCCAATAGTTGACACCTCTATGATGGCAACTAGTGGAACAGTGTCAAGCACACGGACGTCTAGCTTATGGGCTTGTAAAATACGAAGGCGGTTAAACATGATATGTTTAACTTCGTAATATATTGTCAAAATTGCCAAAACAAAGGCCGAGCTAAACGAATTTGTGTCCGTTTAAAAAAAGAATGTACTTCAAAGTGACTGGGGTGCTTTTGATTTGTATCGACACATAAACATACATTAGGACTCGATTTCTAGTTTTCCACTTTCATTGCCATATAAATAAAGGCAATTTCTAAAAAACTAAACCGCCGGTGCTTGGGCTTCACTGTGAAAATAAGTGACGTTTCTTCACTGATTACGATTAACTACGAGTAATATTATTTAGAGTTAGCCCGATACATCTATGCCCGAAGGGATTAAATAACATAAAAAATATTCATCAGTCGTTTTATGCTAAAACACGTGAAGGAAATACATCAGATAGTTAATTTAAATAAATATTGGGGGACAATCTTACATAAATCGACCTAGTCCCAAACTAAGCAATGCTTGTACTATGGGTACTAGACGTCGATATACATACTTATACAGATAAATGCATACTTGACCCTTTGAAGCACCTAAAGGCGTCATGTGTTGTCAAGCCTACCACGCTAACAACGCCTATAGGTGTCGCAGACCCGCGGAGCGGTATAAACCTACATGTACCATTGATGACATGGCGTGTGATTTACAACTTTTAACTTTCAAAGAAGCGTTCAAAGGGTTAAGAGATAGGACACATCCATGACTCAGAAATAAATACTTGTGCTCATCACACAAATATTAACCCTTGACAGGATTTGAATCCGGGACCTCTAGCTTCGTATGCGGGGTCAGTCGCACTGGGCTAAACGTCTCGTGTCATAGTTTGTTACAATTTTAATGGTAATGTAAGGCGGTAAATTGCCCGGCCGGGTCTCGGCCTGGTTGCTTTTGCCTAAATCAACCTGAACATTTATACCCAGGGCATAAAACAGAGTTTATCCCGTTGTTTGTAATAAAATGTCCTAAGAGCGTTTAATATCGGGGAGGACTACATTTATTACTCTGGAAATATGAAAATTTTCTAAAGAATACCTTTTATATGAGCCAAGTTGGGAAACCGGCAGAGATTTTGTGGGGCCTCAGTGTAAGTGACTAGCGGGTGTGTTTCCGATACAAATAGCACGATTATTGCACTTGATTGTCAATAGCCAATGTTTCCTCTAACGTGCACTATCTTATACTCGTATGACCGTAAAACTTTGCCACTCTGGCTTTCGACGGGGAAGAACGTAAACAGAAAACAATTATTTTGTATGCGTTCTATCATTTTCAACTCGTACCTATTTCTTAGCAATTATTGGCAGGTAAGTAGATCAAATAAAATACTTTTTGCAGCCTGTTTTTTTGGCGTGTTTTGCTCAACGATAGTACGGACGGAACCCTTAGCGTACTAATCTGACTTGCATTTAGCCGATTTTTTTGCATAAAATAAGTTTAAGCGGGTGCAACCAGAAGACACCAACGTAATAGTCGGCTAAGAGCGCCTTGACTGTAATTGATCAGAAAAACTGATGCCGGCAGAGTTCCACGCCTTGGTTATTTGCATAACGAATAAAAAAGCATAGAAATTTATGTGACATTAACTCTTTATCAAAACAAATTAAGTTTTAATAAAAATTGCGTATCAGTCGACCCTCTTTAAAATAATATACCCTCACACTCTCGCTCACTCTGGCGCTTGGCCTTCTTTCACGAACTTCTGAGCTGTGGTGAACTCCGTCAAAGCCTGTGTGCCGTTGTTGCCGTGTACAAACACTGTCACTCAAACCAAATTAGACCTTAAGTGTATCACCGGAATGTGCAAATTGACGTGATATCTGGATCATTTTTAACTGACAATTGTGTATTTTTGCGTTTGATGCTACGCAAAGAGTGAACCACTAGTTTTAACCCCTGGACAGAACATTTTCAAAACGTTTTTTTATTAATAGAATTATTTACATAAGAGGTGAAGATCGCGATCCGATCAAACGAAATACTCTTCCTCCAAATTCCACACGGTTGTAAGAGACGCGCTGTACAGAAACCGGTGGAGGCAGATCATCCGCTCCGGATGCAATCCTGATGCTGACCACGAACCTCGGACATGAAGGACCGACCCCAGAGAGAGGTAAGGGGTAATTACACAAAAGATCTTATTGGGTCGAAGTGAAGGGTACACGGAAAGAAGATGTCTCCTGTGAACATGCCTTCAAGTGTAGGTATTCGAAAAGTTGTCCCCTACTACCAAGATATGGTAAGGTACAGCTCCAGTGAACGTGCAACCTAAACATCTTCATTGGCCAAACTGTATATATACTTAGACTGCAACTTTAGTATTAAGTTTCATCCTGCCGGTACCATCTGACGGTAACATCGCGAGTTTGCCAGCGCGTTGCAATACTTTTGTAATCAAGCGTGTAATATAGAAATTCTGCATCAAACTCGTCGCTAATATGTGTTGGGGCCTCCGGGGGCTGCCTCCGTCGGTCGCCGTTCGTGTTGGCGGTAACTTGTGTAAGTAGTTATGGCTGCACAGAACAAAAAGCACACAGGTGAGTGTCACCAACGAAGTTGCCAAGCTATATTCAATAGTTACTTTTTTAGAAAAATCTTTAATGTATAAACAGTCTTTCTATGATTTTATTATTTGTATATGGAAATATGGAAAAAATATAAACTTCTGACGCTCCGTATCCTCCCACCTTTTAAAGTACAAACACAGTCTTGCCTCGATTTTACTATATGTATAGATAGATAGATAGATGAACTCAGATCTGCATTGCTGAATACCACAGCTGCCGGCATCCACCATATTGAACACGAGATTGTTTAACTTTCGGCTTTATTGAATGCGAATCAAAATAAGGCGAGAGAGATATAGATACTGTTTGCATTTATTTGTCTCCTGTAGTATATGAAGGGAACATATAGGTACTTTATAATACCACCAACATGCTAAATAAGCATGCAGCCCACGTGATAGAACGCAGAATAGGATATTTCGTTGTATGGATGGAAACACTATTTTATGTTTAAAAGTTAGTAAAAGTGCATTCAAAGATTTTTAAAAATTCTTTGCCTGATCTGGATGTCGAACTAACCAAATGTAAATCTGCAACATGCACTGCACATACAAAATACCAAGTTAATTTGACCACTGTACGTTAACTGCGTCACCTATTCGGGGACAATCTTCCGGATTATTTCCGTCCCGGCTGGGCTATCGGCACTGGATTGACAATTAGGTTCGATCCGACTCGCGCAGCCTCCTTAGGGATCGACGGATTCTCTAAAATAGTACATTATTCTGGAGGCCCGGAAAGTAAATAAGGGACTGCCTGACGCGGTTGGCAGGGCGAGCCGAGAGGCGAGTCCTGCCTTGTTACGAAACAGGCAAACCCCGTTACCGGTAAGGTACATACACACACTCAAACTCAGTATTCGAAGAATTACAGTACGAAAACATACATTCGCATGGCATCGCTTACTTGGTAACGTTTAAAAAACTATTAAAATTAAAAGACTAATAAAAAATATGAAATCCCAGCAGTTTGCTTATCTGGAAAAAGTTCCTTGGTGTCAAAAATATACCTTCGCGTAAAATAATGAATTGACATTCATTTATTCTATTCCTAGACAACGAAGTTTTATTTTTTTAATTTGAAGTGCAAAATTGAGGCACAGGAGAGCAAATCTTGAATAATATCATAAAAACTCACTGAGATACAACAATGTTCAAATCACATTTGCAGACTTTCTCGTAACCTGCCAAAAACACTTCATATTAAAGGCTACTAGGTATAACGTAACATTATCGTTACGGTTTCATAACAAAAGTTACCATAACTTTTTGTTGTGGTATTAATAGATCTTAATATTTTCATACTTTTAAAATGTTGTCCCACCCAGTTTTACAAGCTCATATAAAAGTGACACGTTTGGTATCAAACTCAAAACGTTAATATATTTGCTTATTTTTACTGGATCTTATATAAATTTTACAAAAATGTCGATTACCTACAGTTAGAGATGTGCCGTTCCCGGGTATATTCCCCACTTGTATGGGGAATATTCCCGCGGTGGGAATATTCCTACACATATCTAGTTACAGTCAAGTACCCAATTCACTCACAACTCACAATGTCCCCTTGTGTTACAAAAACAAATGTAAAAACCACCAGACATTACGATAGTTACTCGTAGTGTACCTATCAATCAAGCCACTCAATTCTCCATACAAAATGAAAGAAGACTAACGTCCAGTTTGATTGTAGTTATTTCTAATTGTAGCTTGATTATTTTTTTGGGCAAATCAAAAAAGACGACAACGATTGATGTATCAGCGCCATCAATTATTATCCGAACCAAAATGTTTAAGTACTCAAAATACATTTTTTTTTGCTTTTCCAGACTTTGCGTGTTGCTTTCTACAGAAAACTTGCATGGAGCTCCAAATAAAACAAATTTTAACCAAAACATATTCAATTAAGGTGTATTTATTAACGCTTTTTTATTTTTATTGGGAACTCGGCGATTCACCATCTTAAAACAACTTAATTTTCAAGAAACATTGTATGTTTCATCCGTCGGGTGAAGCCACCGTGACGCAATAACGAATAAATCAATTTTATCGCATTAATAAATAAAAGCACAACGCACGGTGACCTATTTCAGCTCAGCTGGGGCGAAGAGCTACGTAGCTACGAAATGAAGCTGAATTTTAACGCGTTTTGGATGTGTTTATGCGCTTAGGCACAAATAACACTTAAGAGATACGAAGTCGTTCGGTCCTCCATACTAACGAAAAGAGGGGAGATTCGACTTTAACGACCTCAAATTTGATTCAAATGTATATCATTTCATAACTTATAATTATAGATAGATAGATCTTAGCAGGAGGTGGAGAAGTAGGAGATACGGGGAGGAAGCAGCTGGTAACCGTAAAAGCTGTTTTGTAATATACGTTTTAGTCAACTGATAGTTAGTATAAAAATATTAGGTCATTCTGTTCATTTGCTGTAAAAAATATTTGAAACTTTTAGTAGGTAATAAAAATAAAAACCGACAAAATTAGTGGTTAAACTTCGGTGGTCTACCTTTAAAATATAATTCAGCAGATTTCACATCAATACATTCACACTATCTGAATTCCGAGATCAAATTCCTCCCGAACCTGGGTCAGAAATGGGCAAAATTTATTCGAATGACGAATAAAATTGACGGATGATTATTTTGCAAAGCTCTATCTGACTTAAATTGTTGAACCGATTAAGATGAAATTTGGTATTGGGGTAATTTCGAACGTGGGGTAATTTGGAAAATTACGAATTTCCACTTAACTATGCAAGTTTTTGGAGGTCTACAATTAGTCGAAGCACTATTCGTGTAATCTAGTGTAGTGCGAGGATGTTACAGTAAATATACATTGCATGGCTTATGAGAAATTCTTCATTTTCGGAATTACCCCGTGATCGGACTTACCCCAATGCACCTGCTGATAGTATGAGACACTGGGAAGATCCCGGAAATCATCCCTTAAAGGAGTGAAAAAAGAAGTGGAACTTAGTAAGGAAATCTATAATTCCTCAAGTAACATATTTAAACGCGGGCAAAAGCTAGTTTCAATACAAAATGTACAATACAATACATTCATAGATTTAATTGCACACCAGAAAAACACTTTCTAAGAGATACATTAGATAATTAGTACACTTTAAAAGGCAGACAGCAGGCGATCTTATCGAAAAAAGCGATTTCTTCCAGACAACCTTTGTGTAACTGAATCGTACCTTTGTTCTTTCTTCCACGCGACATGTCGCGTCAGTAAATTATTATACGGTTCATAAACATTTAAGGACCTACTTTTACCCTTAATTAGTATTTTCCAACCAGCTATGTTTATTTTAAAAGAGAAACTGGTGAGTTTCTTTCGGCGCTTCTTCTCACCAGAATGTCATTTGCCGAAGCGCCAAAAGAAAGAATCAGACATGTGAAAGAGCCCTTGAGGCCTACTTACAGAAATAAATTATTTCATTTCATTTCATTTCAGCTAGGTGTTATAACACTACTGGTAAGAACCTAGACTTCCGGTCATCCCAAATAGATGAATACAGATGACACCTTTAACATACACTAAGAGATAAGAGAGGACATCACAGTATCAAAGTGTTTTCCTTTTACGCTAAAAATATAACTGAAACCGTGTTCTAGGTTGTATTTTTACCGGAGGTAAACGGAACACAATATGGCGACCGGGCCGGAGTAATTGCGTGGACATTTCAATTTGTCGTGTGAGCCGCACCACGCTTGCGATGGTTCAAATATTCCACCCCGAGTCGCTTCCGATCGGAACCCGCGAGTAATACGATATAACCGTATCAGTATCTCTAAAACCGAGCCGAATTTAGCAAACGTTAATTAACATTTTTAACTTAAAATATGGTCTGGAATATCCTGTTAAAATCTCTCGCAATGCTCACGGGCACCGTGTATATATTTCACTTCATTTCATTTCACATAAATCCCAGTAAATAACAAATGAATAATTTTCGGTCAAAAATTGTTTTTTTGATACAGGCTTTTATTGCCGACTGTACTTTTTTGTATAATCGTAAACTGCACATCACAACTAATCAAAAACACATCATCTAATTTACATATTCTTGCAAAATTGCAGCTCAATCGGTTGAGGATATCCGCTTCAAAATTAAGTTGCAAGATTCCACCCGAACAAACATATATTGCTAAAAGCTTTTAAAAAAACTCCGACATTTTCAAACCAGATGAAATGGTCTCCATCAAAGCTAATGTAAAGGAAACAAACGGATAAATTAAAAAATTAGTGGCTCTGCAAGTTCTACAACTTGTTACAATTTTTCAAACATTGATTCGACAAAAAATATCTACATAATTATTAAACCTGCTCACAAAATTTCACGAGTCTCGGTTGAGATTTGCGACCTGTAGAGAAGAATAGGCATCCGCCGGACCTACGAAAGTATTTCTCCTAAGCTAAAGCAGAGAAACTTCGTTTGCTTGGCTTACTCGGTAAAAAAACCTATTATAAAATCGATCGACGTAGTTCAGATCCACACAAACCGGCTTAAATAGTTTTCCAAACTTACACAAAAAAATCAAACTTATACAACTGCTATTTGCGTCCTGGATTGAAATTAAACTATTGAAAACCAAAATAGAATTTAACATGCCATGCAACACTTTGCTGAAAATGGTGTTCTTAGTTATAGTAATAATAGTAACAGCCTTTTATTTCATGCAAATAATACAATCGCATTACATTAATTAAGTTAACTGATAAATAGACTGGATATTTTTATGCAAGTAAATAATTAAGTAGTAAGTAATTATCATTACATTTCTCAATATTATGGTAATACGATACAATACAAATATACTGTATTGCACAGCAGAAAAACACATTACAAGAGGTACTTACATAATTAAAAAAAGTAGACAGCAGGTGGTCTTAATTAATTAATAATTAAAATTTTTACAACCTTTCCCATACTCCCCGGTCTTGGGCTGGTCTTCCCCAACACTTATGATGTTATTTTAATTTATCTCTCCATCTGAGCTTAGGTCTGCGCCCGGTCTGCCTCTTCTTCTATTCCTTCCTCCTCTTGGTGTCCGCTCTGTAGTTATTGTCGTCCATCTATCGACGGTTCGACCCAAGCCCATTTTAATTTTTTGACATCTCCTGTATCTGTTTTTTCTCTTATTCTGTCTATTTATGTAATTTTCAGCATCGAGCTTTCCATTGCTCTTTGACATACCCAAAGCTTGTCCATTTGTTTCTTTGTTAGATTCCAAGTTTGTGAACCATATCATATGTCAAAGAAGGTAATATGGCTGTGATTCAGGCTGCTCTTTGTTTTATTAGGGTTTGGTACCTCAAAGAAAAAACGGAACCCTTATAAGATCACTTTGTTGTCCATCTGTCTGTCTATCAAGACCCTTTATCTCGGAAACGTGTGGAGGTATCGAGTTGAAATTTAAGCTATATACTCAGGTTTACAGTTCCTTGAAGCTGTGAAAAGATCAAACTTCTAATACCGTCTTATAGTGCAAGTATAGGGAAAAATCTGAAAACTATACTTACTACTAAATAATACCTACATTTGTACCTAATCATAAATAATATACACTCACAGACAATGAGGATCATTTTCATAAAAAATGAACCGAATTCATTGTCCGTGAGTGTAGTTTTTATTTAAAGTACTTGTATGGAACACTCGGTGGACGAGTCCGACTCGCACTTGTCCAGTTTTTTTTTTATGGAGAGCTCGCTTTTTATGATTTTCAGTGACCAGTATTTTTTCTAAGCTTCACTTATCCTGAGTTCCACCTCCTTATCTGCTGCTGCTAGCTGTTAATGAAACTGATTAATAGGTACGCGAATGAAAATACAGACTTTAAAATTGAAATTCATATAACTTTAAACGGAAATATTCATGTAATTTCTCACCAACCTAACAATGTTTGCAGCCATTGCGCCGACATGGTGATTAATGCGAGTTGTCGAACTTACAATGGCGCCCAATATCCTGCTAAGTTATGGTGCGTGTGTTGGCCGTACAATAGGCACTTCTATTCCACTATTATATCGCCCTAAATTAGCCAAGATCAAGGCGGTGTACATGTACATTCAGCTGCAGAGAAAACTAGCAAAATTAACAATATTGGGGATACGTTTAACTCAGTGGGACGCGACACTGCCGCGAAGCTAGGAATTTGAAGTGTTTCTAGTTGTGGAACGGCAATGAAGGCTTGTTTTTTTTTACTTTATATATGGTTACTTTATTACACTCGCGATCCTAAACGGGACTCCGCCGTCCATTCGCCCGTCGTCCGGTACGAAATATTATAAAATTATATTGTTACGGCTTTCGGTCGTTTCGTCCAACATATACACATTTCGGTTGGACAAACCCGCTTTAAGGGCCGATACAGACGGACTGCAACCCAACTGCAACTCCCTACGATTTGTATGGGAACTGCATCACAACTGCACGCCGACTGCGCAGTTGTGATGCAGTTCCCATACAAATCGTAGGGAGTTGCAGTTGGGTTGCAGTCCATCTGTATCGGCTCTAAGGCACATAATAAGTATTAGTACTACGTACAGAAGCTTATCTCTCTAAGAAAACCGCCGTTCAGGTCCGACGACTGGACGGAGCTCATCCGCACCCGACCGTCTCTCTCTATCGGATTAACTCGTGCACTATCTGGTCGCTGGCTATTACCACCCATGGGTAAAGGCGTTTAATAATAATAGCCGCACAACGGAATCGCGGAATGAGTCAATCCTGATGAGGGCCCAAGCCCTCACCACTTCGCGATGTGACCAGCCACATGTCTAGGGCATGCAATACTGGTATTTTTTCGACTATGATTAGCTGTGCAAAAATTAGTCTGGTATAGGTAGTTTCACGAGACTTGAGGCCACGCACACAACAACACTGTCACTGTAATGACAGCGGGATTTTGAAATTACTGTTCTTTTTTCGTACCGATAGCAGGTTCAACAGTGAATTGCAAGATAGACCAAAAAGTTTGTTTAAACTATAGCTTTGTGTTTATTTACTCACTCATTCATTTCATTCATTCACTTTTTTTGCAATGAGTATTTCATGTAGCTGTGTGTGTAATCATTCACCTCAACTCTCGTGAAACTACCTATATAAATGATTGAATTTTTTTTAACTAACGTGTTTTCGTCGGTATGGCGATGGCGGGTTGTAAGCCACACCGGAGAAGTATGGCATTACGATACCGACTACCTCGTTTTTCATTGACTATCAGAAAATACAAGAATTTTTGTGGTACAAAGCGTTCGACTGTCGTAATTTTCCCAACACGTTCGATTACCACCAATGCGTTTGGGCCGTCGGTGCCAGCGCTATGACCATCATTTTCCTTTTCGTCATTACGTAAGTAGACCTCTGTAGGGTCACCATACTGATACAAATGACCGGAAATTTTGTGTCACTATCTCCCGGTCTAAAAATAGAATACTGTCTGCAATACAAATGCCATATTTTTATTTCTAGCCGAAAGGTGGGTGTTTATACTAAAAATAAACGTTCAAACCTATTGGCGTATATGCTGGAGCGAGAAGGTAGGATTTGGCGCATTTTTGTGACTCGAATGTGGGTTTTATTAGACAGTGCGACTTCTGTACGAAGTACTATTACTTATTCTGTGGTCATGGTCATACTGAGGCGTCTACGTTGGTGGTAGAGGTGGACACAGCTCTCCGCACAATGTCCCGCCATCTTTCCCTGTTGACAGACTGTCTGGCACAGTCGGTAACTTATATATAGCAAAAACTAAAGGTTGCTCTCCCCGCAGTTCCGGAGCTAAGACAGAGTCTGACACGATACCCGTCGTTTCAATTCATCAAAACTCCAAAAATATTATCCATCGAATCGTTACAAATGAAATCAAAATGAATCAAAAAACGCCGAATGAATAATAATCCAAAACGTTACATAGCATAACTGATATTACGGTGAAATGAGATTTAGGCCAAAATAACTATAATTTGTCAAATGATTAAAGAACCGAACCAATTAATGCCCAGGTAATCGTAAGAATTCCAAATGAATTTTCGGACAAACGAAAAAAAATTTAAACGATATTCGTCGAAACGAAATTCAGACTAACATTTTTTTTTAGTGTTTCAGATAGATAGCCGGCACAGTGTACTTTGTCATGTGTAAAAATTGGTTTCCGCTAAATTTAATTATTCGAGTCCCACCGCTTGGAGGCTATCAGTGAATGCTAAGGTTTTTATTGACGCTTCTTTAATTTGATGTACCTATGTATGCCTTCTACACGAAGCTTTAGTATTCATGTTTAACACCAACATCATATTGCAGATTCTATACAAACATCACACGATTATTATTTGTTTCCAACACCTTTAATCATCGTTACTAACACTTGTGACGTTCTTTAATCCGCTCCGCCTCTATATTCCAAAATATTAAGTTATGAGCATATTTACCAAATATTTATCTTTACATCTGTGCCAATCGAATTTCAACGGAGTCTCAGCATTTAATTAACTAGCCCACCGTATAGATATAAAAATAACGAGTTAAAATTCAAATTTCATATAAGTAACATTCAAATATATGCCTACGCCGCAACTTTAAATTGTTCTTGCTAAAACTGATTCAAGAGAATTCATACTTTGTGCCGTAGCAGAGAAGATAGCTAATGCTTTATGCATTAAAATATGAATACCGTTTTAAAATGGTAACTTTATCTTGGTATGAAAACGAAAAGTTTGCGTTATCTCAAATATGCCACTGCTATTGATTTTTGTGAATAAATTCATGCAGCTTACTTTGATGCGTATTACTTTAAAGGGAAGGCTTAGTTTTGTGTGATTTTTAGTTGTATTTACTAAGCTTAAGCATATTTATTATATCTGTACGAGATAAGGATACGATTGTGAAACAATTATTTGATAATCTTCGGATATTAAACTGTTTACGACCCGGCGATACACAACAGCGCAGCTTTAATTACGATAATCTGCATTTTGCATTAGAAATATATTCTTTTTGCCGTATTGAAAACATTTATAAGCAAAATAGTTACGTGTAGAGTTCTTTAAATCAATAACTTATATTTAAATAAACCAATGGTACCATCAACGTAGTCATTTTAAACCGACTTAAAAAAAGGATGTAATCAATCCGACCCTTATGTATATAGTATATAAAGCCCATTTTCGCCCTACTAAAGGAACGGCCTAAGCATTGGCCAGCCATATCGTTAATTAATACATTGACGCATTGACTAAATTTCATCCAGGCAGTTGACTAAATGGTGCCGTTTAGTGAAAAGGCAGTTAACTAAATGCCTAATTAAACCAGTTGGCTGCGACATATATAATATTGTCAGAATTGCACAGTTTTCATATTGTTAGTCTAAGCTCCTAACCACGTGTGCCAAATTTTGTACATGTACGTATGTATATATGTTTGTCCGCGCATATATCGAAAACTATAAGTCGTATTTCAATAATAATTTTTAGTTAAACTAGGTATAGCTAACTTAGGGAATTGTACACGTTTCATCAAAATCGGTGTACTTAGTAATTTTTGAGATAGCGAGTTAAAAGTGTATCAATCACTAGGAAAACGTGTCGTTGGCTAAACAGTGTAATTCTTTTACTACCTACCTACTGAAATTAAGAAAATTGAGAAATAAAAAGTAATTTAAGTAATTAAACCGACTTAAAAAAAAATTATATATATATGTCGGAAATACGGCTGAGGTGGATGGCTCTGAGCTTGGTTCGTTATGAACAGCTATCTTGACAATCGCTCGTATTTCTAAAAATACTCACGTAGATGTATCACACAATAGTTCTTTAATCCATTTCCACAATCAAACTGAAAGAAATAATGTAGCACTTACGGGATGTAAACGGATTACGAAACGCAGAGAGTTCTGTGCTCGCGTCTGCCACCCTGCGGTATCAAGTCCGGATCCGGTAATCCAGCCGGATTTCATAGCCAACCCGGCCGGATCCGGAAGAACCGGGACATTTTAGTATTGCAGTACTGGTAATTCCACCTTTTTGTGGCAGCAACATTTTTATTTTTTTTGTGTTTTCTTGTTTATTTTTTCAATTTTTTGTAACTTTTTGCTGTCATAAATAAATGTAGTTTCTTTCTTTCTTTCTAATTCCCGGTTCTCTCATACAAACATTTCCCGGTTTTGCATGTCCTAGTGACGGCATGCTTAACATCAACATTATTATTAGTTTATTAGTATTTGTCATTATAAAATCATTGGCGGCACGAAAATGTGTGTAATTGACTCAATCCGAGCAGTTTTGGAAATATAATTTGATGATTAGCGTTAATTTATTTATTTTTGATTGTTGTCAAAGAACCTATTAGTTCCCCCTGTTTAGTTTTGTTTTCCTCCAAATGCATTGTTTGCCGGAATACACTGTCGGAACCACGTAGGGAAGAGCGAGGCCTCCTAATACAGGAGCAACGCGCCTACTAGAAAGTCTCGACAATATTTATAAGTAAATGTAAAATTGTTTACTTTAAAATGAATACATGATTATTATTATATTTACACTTTCCGCGTAACAGTTAATCTGCATATACTATAAATATTTTTACTAAAAACAACCCGACCGCGGTGCACTTTAAAAGTTCATAAAATCCACTATTTTGTTATTTTAACGAACGATACCCAGTGACACTCGCGCCATCAAGACTAATCTATTGATGTATCATTTATCACAATCGGTTGTGCCGTTGAGTAGTTACGAGCAGACATAGGAACGGACATACATACCTACATAAATACATACATACATACAGGTCAAACATATAACCCTCCTTTGGGCTTCGCCGCAGTCGGGTAAAGATACGTAATGTGGAACTAAGCTCCGCCTTTTTGAAGTCAGTCAATTATAAATGGAACCTGACTTATTCTAAGCGACTTGCGTAAATGATTTTCGTAGGCTGGTGGAAAATATGCGAATTAAAATTCGGGCAAAAAATATATTCGGTCGAATAAAGCTTTGCCAAATAGGAAGAGGCAATTAACCCGGTAATATTATCGTGACGTAATGATGTTCCATTTTGGGTAAAACGAGAAGCCCTGAATCGCCTGAAAGCAACACTACATTGTAATTAATTATTAATTAACGGAGTAAGCTTGAATAGGTTGCAAATTAGACTGTGCTAATGGCACATAGAAGGCCTTCATGCGACGTGCGCTTATTATACAGGGTGTCCCTAAAACCAACGTACATACGAAAAGGGCTAATAGACTAGCTCATAAGACACCAGATTAAGTAAATTAGTCAGTTTAAATTAATCAGTAAAAATATCTTAGTTTTCAAGATATTGACGTTTTTACTAAGTGATACCCTGACTCCGTGTTTTGAGTTTCATGACTAAAATATCAAGTATTTTCCAAATCTGTATTTTGGTATGGGTTGCCAAATAACTGTGCTATTGAACGCTATTCCTATGTTTGTTAATTTCTTCATGATATTCCTATGTTTGTTAATTTCTTCATGATACATGATAACAACAAATATTTTTCAGATTTTTCCAAATTTCACCTCTGATTTCGAACGCCCTCGTTCGAAATCAGAGCCTAGTGAAAAAAATATACCACCACAATATGGCACATGACGTAAAATAAGTGCACATTTATTGTCGTTTCTAAAAGGGTGTAACATCCTGTATATCTGTACATACCGGAATGAAACGAGGGACTTTTCTGAAAATCAGTGTCATATACCGGGTGTTGCCTGTAACAGGAGCAAATAATTAAAACGTAGATTCTACTCATCAAACAATAAAACTTTCGTACAACAACTTTTAAAAATTATGTAATCCTTAGATTTTATTTTTTTCATACAAATTAAATAGTATTTTCAATGAACGTTAACATCAGTCTAATTGACGTCGCTTGTCACGCTACAAACATAAAAAAACATGGCATTACATTGCGGTTTCAAATAAACTTTAAAGTGTGTTTGAGGAGTACAATCTACGTTTTAATTATTTGTTCCTAGTACAGGCAACACCTGGTATTTGATCTATTAATCGACCTGCAATAGTTAAATGCTTGTAATAATAAAGAAAAACAAAACCATCACAATACAAATTTTAACATTTGTACAACTCTACTGCTCCATAGCTATTGTTTACATTGATTATCTTTGATTTTCTTGTTGGAAACTCTTTGTTTATAGAGTATGTGCGGAAAGAGAATAGGCGTGGCGAAAAACGGAACTAACCTAACCAGTATGGCCTCAGAACAGAAAATACGGCACATACGGTACAAAAGCATTACAGCGCCCCCCAAAATTAATCCTATTCTCTTTCCGCACATACTCTAACGGTAATCTTTGTAGTTGTCAACTAGTCAATGTGTCACATTCATTCACGAACATTTGTGAAAATTTTGTTCACAACTGTCACTAAATGGAGTTGAAATACGAGGTTTTTCGAATGCAATTTTAATTTTAACAAGCTAGGTAGAACTTACTTAACTGAACTGTACTAACTTAATTTAATTAACAATTGTTACCAGGCGCTGATATTTTGATAACTATGAAATAAATAAATAAGGTAGAACTTGAAAATGGTGACAGACATACCAAGTTTATTTGGAGAACATAGACTATTGTTACGTGATTGTTACTGACAAAAGAACTTAACACCTGATAATTGGGTTATTCCATTATTTTGTAATGTACGAGTATGATGATTTAAAAACCATTTCGAGAAAAGGGTTGTAGAATTAATCCCTGTTATCAGATCATTTTTAAAAATTAGTATTATATAGTTATTTTTAATTTATCATTTGACCTCTAGTATAGTGAAATCACGGTCGTGATCGGTAAGTTGTATCTACGAGGGCGACACTGAAAGTTTTTAGAACTGGCCACTTTTGAAATATAGGTATAATGAAAAAATTAGTTTTAAATTTGAAAATGGAACTCTTTGTTAATATTATTGTGTAGGTATGTATTCCATCATCTGTCATTTGTTTCGCGATTTGGCGGCAAATTGAAATGGATTGATTATACTATAAATCCGTTTTCCACCCATCACTTTTAGGCTAGTCTATGCTATGGTTGAAATTGTCAATGTCAACGTTATTTTATTTGACAATAAACGAAGTGTTGCCTGGCAAAAAACACAATCAATGACATTTTACAGAAACGCTCAAACATATCCAAAAAGTTTTAAAGCATGTCTCAAACAAACCGATTATGTAGTGACGTCATAATGAAAATTTCTTTAAAACCTGACGAAGCCTGCGTTGCCGATTTAATCTTATGTGGTGGTCTCTTATTTTTTACCCGACTGCGGCGCAGCCCAAAGGAGGGTTATGTGTTTGACCTGTATGTATGTAAGTCCGTTCCTATGTCCGCTTGTAACTAATCAACGGCACATCCGATTTTGATAAATGATACATCATACATCAGATTCGTCTTGATGGTGCGAGTGTCACTGGGTATGAAGTTCGTTAAAATAAACAAAATGGCGGATTTTGTGCAGTTTCAAGGTGCACCGCGGTCGGGTTTTTTTTAATAAAAATGTGGTTATTAATTTTATCATGTGTTGATTAAAGGAGTGATTTAGAGTTTAAAAATTAAAATAAATCAATTTACTTGGTTATTTATAATCATAATCATAATCATAATCATAATTTATTGCATAGTCATGTACATAAAGGTGTTACAATTTAAAAGTCAGTTCATGACGCCCTGTGAGGGCACACAATATACAAAACCACTTACTTAACCTAGTTTATAAGTAGTTTACAATTAATATGTATGTATTGCATTATTTATATATATATAAGTAATGTAAATTGAATAAATAAATTTAGGATGTCATTTCTGAATCTGTATAACGTAAGTCAGTTTATTTTGTATTATTATAGATCGCTTTAATTATTTATAATTGTCAGGTTCCGTGTTAGGTTTTACGGTATGTATGTAGGTAAGTATCATTGGAATGTCCATGCCATAATCTTAAGGAAGTAGGTACAAGTGATAATCCTAATTTTATTAATTCATATATCTTATTACTTTAGTATTATAAATTTTCGTATTATAACTTTTCGAAAACAACGAAATTAGTTTCTTAAATTAGCATTCTTTATCGAATAAAAATATAAAAACTAGACCTTTTTTGGGATACCTACCCCAATTATCAATAGAACTGCTTTTTAATAATAAGCCAATATGGCTTGCTAGGCTAAATCAGGCCCTCTACACAAGAAATAAAAGGACGCTTACGTCGTTTTCGAACTAACGTGGCACTACAAACCACACGTATGAATGAACGGAGGCCGTGACCAAGCCGCATAACCAATGGATTCCAGTTATTCGACATTACAGTGCAATTACTAAATGAACTCTTTCACGATTATTGAAATATATTGAATTGTAAATGAATGTGTTTCAAATAGTTTTACTTAACTGTAACCAGTTAAATAAAACTATTTGAAACACATTATCTAACTCCAGATTTTTTTATAGGTTCTACATAAATATCCAGACCAGATTTTCCTTGAACAATACTTTTGCAACCTCAAAAAAATATAGGTACTATAGGTAAGAACGAGTAAGATCACATTATATTAAACAGACGGCTTTATCGCTAAAAATCGATATTTTTTCCAGACAACCATTGGGTAACAGGATTTCTAGTAAATAAATCGTGTATTCCGCTTCGTCTCCACTGCACGCAATACGTAAAACTACCGAAATATAAACTTTCTTATCGTTTAGAACTCATAGTCGCCCAACTCATGTACAGACAAGTGCAAAAATATGTACGGAATAAATCGTTTCATAAATATGCTACGAAGTTCTTATTGTC
This sequence comes from Eudemis profundana, assembly GCA_947034925.1. Lineage (NCBI taxonomy): Eukaryota > Metazoa > Arthropoda > Insecta > Lepidoptera > Tortricidae > Eudemis > Eudemis profundana. Next base: position 35,069,654 of record OX344797.1, on the reverse strand, counting down.
ACTGCAGGCATATTCGGCTGTATTCGGATATAATTTGAACATTTGTATTCACCCATATATCGATACCCTAGAGCAAGCGGTCGGCAACCTGCGGCCCGCGGGCCGCATTCGGCCCTTCAACCGCTCCCTTGCGGTCCTATATTCCGGTCTATATTGCCGTCGCTTTATTCCGAATAGTATAAAATCACAAATTATTAACAAAATGCGGCTCGCGTCAATTCCTAAGCTACTATATGGCCCTTGGCTGCTAAGCGGTTGCCGACCGCTGCCCTAGAGCATAGGTTAGGTAGATTTCTACATGATTCATTCGATTGTAGCAGCATTCAAATAGTCATATTGCAATATAATTCAGTCAGTCCCACGTGCCCACGTGATTTAATTTCAAGCTGCTTCAGCACGATAGCCCCCCCCCCCCCCCCGTAGAAATATTTTTTTGCAATAGGGCGCTGAAAGTTTTTTATCGTGCCTAAGTGGGCGGCAAATCAAAAAAAATGCGAACCAATGCCCTAGAGCACAGTCGTAGGTACTAACGTTTTGAAGAGAATGGCTGTAAGTAGTAAGTTAGTGCACAAATTCATAAAGTAGAAATTTAATTGGCAAAATAATTGTAATTAGGTAGTACGAGTGTGAACTAGGGTATCGATATTTACACTTGACTGTACTTTAATCAGTTAATTGGTATTATCATTATCAACTTTTATAATGTTCTCAATTGAGAATATATCGAATTTTGCGGAAAATATTATCTCGTACCAAAAAAACTGTGTGCCCAGAGTTTTTTTTTTTTTCAAATACCAGATTCCCGATTTACTATAAATAATAAATAAATATCGAGGAACATCTTACACAAATCGATCTTGTCCCAAACTACACAACGACAACAACGACAACGATAACGCCACGATCTAGACAACGATATAAATATAATACTTATAAGGATAAATCCATACTTAAATATATAGAAACATCCATGACTCAGGAAGGAACAAATACACGTGTTCATCACATAAATATTTGCCCTTACCGGGATTTGAACTCGGGACGTCTAGCTTCGTAGGCGGTGTCACCCCCACTAGGCTAAACGTGTCGTCCGATCTGATTCCTATCTTACCACATTCCCACAACACTAGATTAAATCTAAAATCGTAGTTTATAGAAATTAAATGATTTTGTAGAATGCATTATTTTGGAAATCTGGTGTACGGGAAGCTGATAAATCGAGAATCTGGTACATATCTTGAAAAATCTGGCATACTGGGAGTGCGGTATTTTGTTTTGAGCGCGAGTGAAAATATCCACCAATCAACGTGCCTATAGCCCCACTCGGACTACCCCGCTATTGACACAGTCATTTTTCTTCCTGCAAAAGGTACATCGAGCGCTTGATTGTGTGCGCGCCGTGTACGAACGTATTACAAGCAAAGATTTAAGAATGCGTAAGAAGATGGGCCGACTACGGATTTTGCCGACTAGCTAGTCGGGCGACTAATCGGTTTTCAATTTGCCGATTAATCGGCCGACTAGTCGGCATTGCCGATCATAGTTATTAGCTTGTATGTTCGGGTGCAATCGGAAACGCTCGGTTCACTTCGTCTCCCCTCCATGTGTTGTCATGTGTTCGTGTTTTGATCAGTTTGTAATTAAGTTGATTATATTTTTTTTGTTTGAAAAAGTACGTAAAAATATAAAATAATTAAGAAAAATATGGTTTAATTTCTTCTGTGTCCTATACCTATATTCTCCGCTAAGCAATAGTGCCGAAGCCGAATATCGAATATTCGGCATTTTTTGCCAACTAGACGCCGACTAATCGGCGGACTACAAATGATGCCGAATAGTCGGCGTTCCGACTAGTCGGCGACTAGTCGGCCCATCTCTAGTAAGAATGCGCCAGTATGGATCGCATTCATACAGACGGGCGATCGTGCGTCTGTGTGAATACTTGTCGCGCGCTCCTAAACAGCCGAAGTTGGACTACTTGTTTGTCTTTATACTTTGTTATTTGTGCACGTTTTCCTCGCGCAGAGGGGTGCCCGCTACCGTGTACAGATGCTGTGGATATTCAACCTTAGTGTCGATCTTCCGAATCTTAGCCGATTGTCAATCTCTGCATCAATGGCCTATTTGAGTACAGATCAAAGCAGCTTCTTTTCATGAAGTGTCAAAACGATTAGAAAATATGCAGTTTAGAATGGAATACTAGTTTGTGACGTGCTGCTCACCATGGTGCCTTATTTTTAATTTTCGTTTCAAATCGTTGGTGATGCGAAAACGAGTGTAATCTGGGGGCACGGCAGCACCCCGCCAAGTCGAGCAAAATTGATTTTATCCGAGCAGTTTTGGAAACATTTTTTTTATGTTATACGTAAGTGGCAAACGACCAGACGAGCTGCCTGATGGAAAGCAGTCAACGTCGCCCATGGATATCTGCAACACCAGAAGTGTCACCTATACGTTGCCGATCTTTGATAGCCCTGTTTACTCGTTTCTTGAATTAGGTACCCTGTCATAGCGCGCTGGGAACACCTCAGAACAGAATATAATTTGATGGCCAGCCTGCGTTGCGGATTTAATCTTATGTGGTGATCTTTTATTTTTTCAATTTATTATATGTTGATTAAATGAGTGAAAATATGTATTTGATGGTGAGCGTTAAGTAATTTATTTTGATTGTTGTCAAATCGTGAATTAAGTAGTTTATGACCGATAGAATTTGAAAAATCGTTGGCCTGTCTTACCGACTTATCTTTCCTCTTGTTCAGTAATCTTACAAGTTGTTTTAAAACAAAACAAAGTTGGAACGTATCTGATCTCAAATATAACTACTGAAGACTAATCAAATAGTAAGTACAATCTTATCGAGAAAATAAATGTTTGTGAAGAGATTTTAGGTCCAACATCTTTATTATCAGACATTTAATTTTATATAGCTGGTGTATTAAGCGACCTGCAGCATTTTTTCGATGAAATCGGATTGAGACTAGATCAGTGGTGGGCAAAGTTTTTTCATGGCGGGCCAGAAAATATAAGAAATTTCAGAGGAGGGCCAGAACTATAGCAAAAATTAATGTTGTTTTATCAGAGGCCATATAAATACTATAATTCCCGGCCCGCGGGCCGTACTTTGCCCACCACTGGACTAGATATTACCATATTCATTTTAGTTTTAATCAGCTGATCTGTAATGTAAGCTACACCTTACAACTTATCGACCGACACGTTGTTGCGATCGGTAAAATTGCAAAGTGTGTAGAGGCCAAGTCTTATTGCAAGGCAAAGGCCTCTGTTTTTATTCGCGACTTGTTTCGATTTAATTTAATTTTTTAAATGTATTTTTTTAATACCTACTTATCACTTGATTTTTGTAACAAAATATTATAATCATTATTATGGTATGGTACCTATTTAAAAATAAGTTACAAATCTACCGATTAATCTATCTTATTTATCTTTTTTTTTATTACGCGTAGGTAAGTACCTACCTCACCATTCACGTTTCACAATTCTTAAAATCGAAAACCGCTAGTTTTCTACAGTTAATTCGTATACATTACTGGTTACTCATAAATAATGTTTATACGACAGTTAACATCTTTCCGAAATAGCTTTGCGTTTCATCACGGCAACAGTTTTCTTAAAAAATATTTTACTTAATGTTCAACTTAGCAAAATTTGATCAAACAAGTATTTTACTGGAGTAGTTTGTGCCAGTGCATTTATTTTAATCTATTATTTTAAGTTTAGTTGCGTGCCGACACTCTAAACGTTAAAAAATAAAAAAAAAACACTTACCTCACTGTGCCGCACTTAATCCAATTTCAGCAGACAAAACACTTCAAAAACGAACAGGAAATCCGGTCTAGCACAACAACACACCCAAAATTATCTGCACTCCGAAAACACTACAATGTTCAATTCCAAATACTTCAGATCCACACACTTCACTTCTATTTTTTTTTTCAAACACAATTCGAATTTTAGATACCGAAACACATCGCGTCGAATTTTTAAATAAAATACGTTCGCGCGAGACCAAGGCTATAGTGACGCGGCCTCCGGCGACCGCAACCTCTGCCCGAATGCTTTGCGCATGGTTCCCTCTACGTGTAAAGGAACGTCCTATGTCGCATTGCGTTTTTACATTTAAAAAGTTCCCTTATAAGCTTTAGATTATCTATGGACGAAAATGGGTTATGTCAACCCTTTTCGCTTGACACTTTTTAATAATTTTCGTTTCATTGTCGTTGCATTGTATTTTTTTATTGGAATTTTGTGGAGGAAGAGTTTTCAAGTTATGCGGAGTCGGTACAAGCTTAAACTATACAGGTAATTTATTGGCTGCGGTTTTCACTGCTCGAAGCCCGACAAAAATATAAATTAAACAAAAAATTCTCTGAACCCGCTTTAATCGTAACAACGTAATATTTTGTTTATTGTGAGTGCTTTTAACTCAGTATTTTTTTTATAAAACGTTAAAAATGCTCCTAAATAGTATATGAAGTTCCTATAAAAAAAATTAACGTAATTTTACTTAGTCAAATTATCTCCTTATTTTCAGTTTTTGATCTTTTGAATATCATTGAAAGCGCTAAATATAGTATTTTTTTGGAAATATTCGAAAAATAAGTTGTATTGATGACAGGCAAGTGCACTATAGGTACCTACTCAATATCTTTTTTCACTGAAGAAATACGAGTAAGTTTTCGAGTATTATTCTATTACTTTGACTAGTGATTATAAATATAGAGTTACGTATAATACTAATACTAGTATATTATTTAGTACTCTAGTCTCGTTCCTTTCTAGAATACACCCATGAGACCTACAGCGTTGTTTAGCGAAGCGAACGTTTGTTTGAAACATTTTGTTGGTAGTCCTTGCGGAATTTTAATAATTCTTTTTTTGTCTGAGTATTTGTTATATCTAGTGCGGGCACACGCCTAGTTATGAACAAAATTTATTTTCCTTTTACTTTGATTATTATATAAAATATTGATTGTTAAAGACACGATATTTCTTTTATGCCACATCTGGCCATAAAGTGGCTTTTACCGCACGCTACGCGTACGGAAAAAAACGCTTTCTGGCCAAGTGTAGACATAAAATTACGTACACAACACGGGGGGTAATGAGAAAAGCACTCGAGCGCATATTTACGTCCCTCGCTTGCAGCTCGGGCCGCAAACGTCTGGACTTTTTCATACATATGCACAGGTAGAATGTTGACATCAGCTCCGGGGTCTAGCTTGAATTGTACATTACTATATTCTCCAGGTAAAGTTACTTCTTGAGACCAGGCAAGTGAGTCTATGGACATGTTTGAGGTGACAGTTTCAACATAATAATCAGAATCATCTTCATGTGTAATTACCTCATTAGTCACTTTGCTAGCTCGGCACATTTTGGCAAAATGATGTTTTCTTTTACAACTAACACAGATCTTGTTGTATGCGGGACACTGGCCATACTGATGATTGTATCCACAATTTAAGCAGGTCTTTTTTACATGAGTTTGTTGTACTTTATTATTTCCAGGTATTGTTACTGCGTCCACCTCATTTTTTTGAATGTCTTTAATTTGTAAGTTGGTAATTTCAGCTATTCTGAGTACAGAAATTATCTCGTCCAGGGGTGGATCTCCTATTTTAATCAGCTTCTTTTGGGAATGAATATCGCAGGATCCTAATATGAGGCGATCTCGGAGTATTTCTTCTTTATTCTTGAAATCGTAATCATTGCACAGTTTCGTCAGTTCAGTGAGATAGCTGTCAAAATTTTCTCCTTGCTTTTGGTCTCTGTTGTAGAATAAGTAACGACAATGTAGAACGTTTTTCTTAGGGTTACAGAAGTTTTCTATTAATTCTAACACGTCTATCAGCGTCTTCGCGTTTTCGTTCTGTAGTGTGTTGTACACTGCCAATGATATTTTATAAGTAGATAGGTTACAAGCACTCCAAAAGTGAAGCACTGAAACCACGATAATTGTATTGGTGCCCTTTTTGTAGTGGGTAGTCACTCGCGGGTCGGTCAACGAAACGCACGACGATGTCAAGGGTGAATATTTACAAGATTCACAAAAAAAATGCCGTCGTGTGTGATCAGAAAGTGCACCAATCATAGCAAAAAGTGCAACAAAGCGCAAGGGATCACATATCACCTGTAAGTACGCTGAAATAATTTAATTTTATCATTTTTATTATTTTATTTTTCAAATACGACGCCATCTTACTACCATAGAGGTCATTTGAATGAAAGAGACAAACTTACGTCTTTGACAATGAGAGTGACAAGGATAGCCGAGCAGGCTCCGAGTCAATCCGAATCTAGCCGATGGGTCCACTCGGTTACGTTTAAAAATTAATCGCGCAAGTAACAAAAAGCTAGCTGTCTCTTTTTTTTGCATTATTGTAACTATGCCATCTCTTTTATGCAATCTGTTAATATGTGTGAGTATGTACACCGTACAGTGAGGTACCAATGTGTGCTGCTGCTTTCTTGGAAGCATATTTCTCAGCTGGCGAGTATGCGTATAACGTATCTTCTTATAAAATATCATTGTACACTGCTAAGACATCCTCGCCTATTAAATTCAACAATATGGCGATTTTTCTTTCCTCAGACGTACTTGATAGACCCGTCGCTTCCAGGTATATCATGAAAGATTGCTTGAATCTTCTAAAATTTTCACTTATATTTCCCACCAGGGATAGTTTTGATGGAAGATTAATAGCCTGTTGCTATTTTTGTACAGTTTCGACTGCGCCATGTGATAATAAGTTAAATGAAACAATAACCATTACAAGCTTGGTTTACAGAATGTCTTTATTTTTATGTACCACAGATTAGATATTAACAGTACCATAGATACAATATCATAGATACTACACTATTATTACACACATATCATAAACCGTCTATAATGCGTTCAAAAACCGCAAATTCTGACCAACATAAAGATAAACTGTTTTGTTAGAACAAATGAGGTTAAAACCGCGAAACAGATGGCAGATGTCGCCACGGTTCGAACAGACTTCTATTATCTGTTATGCTGTCAACTTATAGGTATCTAATTATTGCCACTGAAAAAATATACTTATGCCACACCTGGCCATAAAGTGACTTTTTCCGCACGCTGCGCGTACGGAAAAAGTCGCTTTCTGGCCAAGTGTAGACATAAAATGATGTACACAACACGGGAGGTAATAAAGAAAGCCCTCGATCGCATATTTACGTCCCTCGCTTGCAGCTCGGGCCGCAAACTTCTGCGATTTCGGCCTTTCTTTGTATTACCACCCTAGTTATGTAATGTACTATTTATGCCACACCTGGCCATAAAGTGGCTTTTTCCGCATGCTACGCGTACCGCTTTCTGGCCAAGTGTAGACATAAAATGATGTACACAACACGGGAGGTAATAAACAAAGCCCTCGATCGCATATTTACGTCCCTCGCTTGTAGCTCGGGCTGGTAACTTCTGCGATCTCGGCCTTTCTTTGTATTACCACCCTAGTTGTGTAATGTCCAGATCTCGGAATAGACCGTGCCTATTTACCTAAACTTCGCGGAGGACGTAAAGAGTGGCTACAACCACTAAAAATAATTATTTATTTTTATTGAACGCGGGATTTCCTGGGATTAATAAGAATACATACTGTACATAAATTCACACTCGGGGTTAAATTATTAATGAAATACAAGATATATAGAGAACTCAAAAATCGACTTCATTCAAAATTTCTGCATTAGACAATTCGTCATTACTTTTAAGAAAACACGTATCTGACACTGACTCCAGATAAAAACATAGTAAGTGTTTATAAAGTTCGTATGTAACTTTTGACGTTTTTCTCTACGACGTTTTTAGATACGAGTTTTTTTCAAAGTAGCGACGAATTGTATTTCATTAATAATCTAACCCTGAGCGTGAATTTATATGGATAATGTATTATTATTAAATCAGAGAAATCCCGGGTTCAATAAAAATAATTGATTATTTTTGGTGGTTGTAGCCACTCTTAGTTACGTCCTCCTATGAAGTTTAGGTAAATAGGCACGGTCTATTCCGTTCCGAGCTCTGGTAATGTCCTATTTTAAGAGGAAACAGTAAGGTGGAGAGAATTGAAAATTAGGTATTTGTAAAATGTGTTGCTGTCCCGCACTGCCCGCCTCTCCCGCGCAGAGCGCGATAGAGACAACTGCAGCTTGGACCGAAAATACCTTTTAAAATTTCATGAAAACAACGTTTCGTAGTCCCCTGATTTCTTCCCCAAAACTTAACCTATTTAACTAATTTTTTCATTAAAATTAAAAAAAGGCTTTGGCCATGTTCCTATGTTTTCTTTTTTTTTTAATAATCTAGTCAAATTTGTTTTCTGGATGTGTGAACACAACGGAAAATCTGGCATTTTTTTTAGGTTTTTGAAGGTTAATATCTCTTTTGAGAATCAATTTATCGTAAAAAGGAAAACATAGGAACATATCAATAGTAGCCATAGATTTTTGGACAAAAAAATATTGCTCTACTGGCACTATCCAGGGAGGAAACACGGGACTACGTTTGTATGAAAAAACTGCCCTCCTGTTTCCTCTTAATACACTCGCTCAAAAACTGGTTGTAGCTGTAAATCGTGCGCAAAGTTGTATTTTGCGCACTAGTGCTTTTTACTTTCCAGCTAATTTTAGAATATATATATATATTTCTTGCTTTTTCTTGTATAAATTTAATTAAATTCTGTATATGTTTCTTTTCAAAATAATTTCTTTTGATTAGGCTGAATGGTGACAGCCGGTGCCATGCTTTTGTTTCATCGAATTTTTTTCGCAAATGTATTAAAAAAGTCGTTTGATACATGTGCGGAAGTGTCATTTTCACTCGTCCCGAGTATTTACCCTCGCCTGGCGGCACGGGCCAATACACCTCGGGACTCGTGAAAAATGACATACTTTCCACACTTATATCAAAAAGTACTATTATGCCACACCTGGCCAGAAAGCGGCTTTTTTCGTACGCGTAGCGTGCTTAGATATAAAATGATGTACACAAGACGGGAGGCAAGGCAATAAAGAAAGCCCTCGATCGTATATTTACGTCCCTCGCTTGGAGCCCGGGCCGCAAACATCTGCAATCTCGGCCAATCAAATAGTTTTTAAATTATAGTTATAATATAGATCGAAGTGTATTTATTAGGAGATCAATATTAAAAAGCATACTTCATATGAAAACCATCAATTAACGAAAAAAAAGCCCAATAATTTAATAAGAGGATCAAATATTATTTTTGTATACCGAAACATAATCATACCTTAACCAATGCAGTTCTTTTATAATTTACCCGTAGATTAACTAATATAGACACAATAATTAATTATAAAGATTTTATACCTACATAAAAAAAGACAATTATTTTTAAAAGTGTTCATTTACGATTTTAGACAATCAGATAAATATTTCCCGTTAATACATATTCAAGATGACAACTACTGGGACACTGTCAAGCACTCCGAGGAAGTCTAATCACAATTGAAGCTGTAATTTATCAAAGCTTTGCAATTGTTTTTATCACTCCCAGCATGTCTATTTCCATTGCGATTAATATTCTATCCTGAGCGCGGTAGAAACTGTCAAGCTACTCGTATTTCCTAGCCGCGCAGTACAGTCGACAACAAAGTCTGATGAAATGAACACCTAATCAAGGGAGGGTGACACTGTAGGTAGGGTATTTTTATTTTAAGTCAGGTACAAAGTGTAAACTGATTGATTGAGTCTCAATTTCAGCTTGGGCAAAAATGCTTTCGTATGTATGTCTGTCTGTCCGGCGGATGTCCGGCTGTTCTCATCTACAGCTTACATTTCTCAATGGATTCTCGTAGAATTTTGCGAGTAGGTTTTAACGATACGATAATAAAAATACATAGACGTTTTTGTTTTTGTATCACATATTAATTAGTTCATAGTACCTAATAAAACAACTTAAACGAATTAAATCGCGTATATTTCGTGGTCGCGGGTAGACTGACTGACTAGTTTTTCTAAAGTTAGGTTTTTAAGGGCAGGATTTCCGAAATCGACCTCCGGGAGAATCAAAATTAAGTAACGAAATATTCATATTTTTGGATCGAAAAAGAAATATATTATAGTTCAAGAGTGCTTCTGTGTTTCTGTGCGGTTCAAAACACGATACTTTCAACTTCGCTCGATCATAATTCGTCACGAAAACAGGTAATTTTTTAGCAGTTTTTCCAGTTTTACTCGAGTTCTATCACACTTATATCACTAAAAAACATGTCAATCGATAGATAATGACATTTTACCGGGACCTGTGCGGTTCAGTTTTTTTTAAATTACTTATTTTTTAGTAGCTCAGTACTATATAACAAAGTAGCCCACGCGCTGTGGCTTCAGATGCCCAAAGAGTAAAGTAATATATAGGGTAAAGAGAGCCATCTTGCGGGAATGACTGGTACCAAGGCGACACAAGTGCTCCCAGTGGTTTTAGGCAGTAAACATTTCGCCGCCACCCCCCCCCCCCCCCCCCCCACACGTCCCCACATACGTCTCCATTCTTTGAGATTTTCTTCAGTCAATGCTAGGGAATGCAATGTAACCGAAATCAAAATTATTTGGTATGGAATTTCCAACACAAAATTTAATTTCGGTTAAGTGGCATTCCCAAGCATTGACTGAACAAAATCTGCCCAGGGTAAAAACATAAGAGGAGGAATAAAATCAAGTTTTCTCTGACGTTATCATGATTTATTTATGTCTGGGTACGTGCTTATTTCGAAGTTGGGAATAAGTGCTGTCTTCAATTCACTGAACACGTCAGGCGTAATGTTGTTAAACAGAAGTTCTTTCTTCATATCGTCAGCTTCCTCCACGCCGACGATTGCGCACTTCGCTTCGAAGAGGTCTATGTAGTCGCTCATTCGAAAATGGTTAGGATTGTACTTATCCATGTTGAAGGCTTTGTGTAACTGCTCTATCACGAGATCATTCCTGTGATGTGGTGGCGCTCGTCACGTTGCCGTCCGTTATTGTGTAATGTAGCTCACTGCCGCTGGTGTCGCGGTGTGCGCGCGTGCTACCCTGAGAAGTTTTTATATTTGTTCTTGTTGCGTTTTTTGAACACTGAGGAATTGTGCAAATGGTACGGCATGCATTTCGTCGCCAATTAAATAAAGTCACTTAATACCGTAAATTTTCATTTTATTTTGACACAAGCAAAATATTGACAGTAAAATTGAAAAAAACAAAATTACTCAGTAACCATAGAGTTCACTAAGAAGTTTCGTTTATAACAGCTGGAACGTTTCATTCCACGTACATATCACATTTGTAGTAATGTATAATTAATAAATCTATTGTTAATTTTAACTAATTATAATTATAATAGATATTTATTAATGAAACTATTAAAAATGTCATCAGTGTCAAAGAAAACATAATGTAAAACGTGCTCTGCTTATAACGGAAAAACACAAAAGTAGGTCCCAACGCCATCTAGGGTACTTAGTCAGTCAACGTTTGACGCAACAAAAACCGAGTTGTTCTAAGTTTCATAGCCCTGCAGATGCCCGCCGGGCGTGTCCGAGGTCGGACCTGTGTCGCTTTCGAGCTCGTGACAGCTCTCCTCACTCAACGGACAAAATAAACGTCACGCTAGAATCACAGCGTATACACTCTAACAGTAATCCAACGCCTTTGATATCGAATGATTAGCTGAATATTAAAATGATAGGTTATTTAACTTATCACTGTTATTTCTTCATCATGATTAGTAAATTTTAGTCTTGTGCAAAACATAAGCTTCTTCAACTGTATACCATTGCACACATTTGTTTTATTTTTAACCGACTTCCAAAAGAAGGACGGTTCTCTATTCGTCTGTATGTTTTTTTTTGTATGTTTGTTACGCGATTACTCGAAGACTGCTGGACCGATTTGGAAAACTCTTTTTTGTTTGAAAGGATATACTTCCGAGGTGGTCCCATTGCAACCAAATCAGGATCTGATGATGGGATCTTGGAGAAACCGAGGGAACTCTTCAAATATTAGAGGCACACATATAGTGATTTCGGTATTTTTCGTAGTTTCTCGTCCATTTCTTATAAGCATTAAGGTTTTAGTATTGACCGACTTCAAAAAAGGAACAATTGTTTATGTAGGTTTTTTCCCCGATTACTTAAAAACGACTGGGCCGATTTGGAAAATTATTTTTTTGTTTGAAACGGCAAGTATACTTCCGAGGTGATTCCATTGCAACCAAATCAGGATCTGATGATGGGATATTGGAGAAATCGAGGGAACTCTTCAAATATCATAGGCACACATATAGGGATTTTGGTATTTTTCTTTGTTTCTCGTGCATTTCTTATTAGAAATAAGTTTCCAGTCTTAACCGACTTCAAAACAAAGAGCAATTTTTATGTAGGTTTGTTCCCCGATTACTTGAAAACGGCTAGACCGATTCTAAAAATTTTTCTTTTAACTAAATAGACTGAAGTCTATTTGGTTAAAACAATATTTTTCCAGCGCTACTAAAAATTTAAAAATAAAGTACATTTTTAAAACAAAAAATAAAAACCGACTTCCAAAAACTGTTAGTAAATTAGGCCTTATTCCTTAAGATACGTCTGTCAAAATCTCTATTGTATGACAAGAGACACTGCTGAGTTTTCCGTTTCATAGGGTAAGGTTAGGGTTAGTACCTTATGACGTTGTCACGTTCAACTATCGTCAGTAAACCGACTTTACAGACAATCGAATATGTCAAAGTCGAAGTCAAAGTTGAAGTCAAAGTCAAAGTTGAAGTCAAAGTCAAAGTTGAAGTCAAAGTCAAAGTCCGAGTCCGAGTCCGAGTCCGAGTCCGAGTCCGAGTCCGAGTCCGAGTCCGAGTCCGAGTCCGAGTCCGAGTCCGAGTCCGAGTCCGAGTCCGAGTCCGAGTCCGAGACCGAGACCGAGACCGAGACCGAGTCCGAGTTCGAGTCCGAGTCCGAGTCCGAGACCGAGACCGAGTCCGAGTCCGAGTCCGAGTCCGAGTCCGAGACAGAGACCGAGTCCGAGTCCGAGACCGAGTCCGAGTCCGAGTCCGAGTCCGAGTCAGAGTCAGAGTCAAAGTCAAAGTTTGATCCCTATATGTGTGCCTATGATATTTGAAGAGTTCCCTCGATTTCTCCAAGATCCCATCATCAGATTCTGATTTGGTTGCAATAGGACCACCTCGGAGGTATAAACCCTTTAACACAAAAAAGAATAGGTTCAGCCGTCTTCAAGTAATCGGTGAACAAACACACAAAAAAAAACAGACGAATTGAGAACCGTCCTTTTTTTGGAAGTCGGTTAAAAACTAACTATGTTTAAAATTTGGAGCCTGTGAGTCTGCTAGAAGTACTTTAGAATTATGATGATCATCAGTCAGTGAATCAGTGAATCAGTCAGTCAGTCAGTGACAAAACTAAGGAACTTTGACATGCAATAGTTCTTAAACTACACGTTCAATTTGAATGATATTGAGAATATATATGTCTTATTGTGTATATATCCCTGAAATTTCAGGATTGTAGCTTTAGCCAGTACAAAATTACAGGAGGCTGAAATTAGCTTGAATGGCTTCGAGAAAAGGATGGTATGGCCGTGCCGTGCCTTTGTTTTGCTCGACTTGGCGGGGGCACTGCCGTGCCCCCAGATGAAATATGTACCTGGGTAGTTCTCTGCGATTTTATACCGTTTTGCTAGCTTCATTACCATCGCCACTATTATTGGCCGTTTTATAAAAGCAATCAGGATCATTATTATAAAAATAGCAGAGGCACGCGACTTTTACAAGATAACCGAAAACGACTCCATAGTTTATAGGGAGCTCATCCATAATGTGGCGATGGTAATGATGTGATTGGTGCGACTGTTTAGTCGCAGAGAACTACCCACCTACCTTTCACATTGTACGACACGATGCCTGTTGGTCTAATTTATTTATAAGTAAATAATAAATCTACAATATCTGCCAACTGTAACCGGCAGTGATAATATTGTCATGTTTAGTTTAAGTTTATTTATTAACTAAACGTTAGGTACCTATTAGAAAAACAACCGCTTTCTTTTCTAACATTACGATGATCCTTTTATTTTAAGTGTTTCGATGTCATAGATAGGTATATCTACCTGATATAAACAACCAGAGAGTACGTAAGGTAGTAGACCTACTGTTACAATTACGCTGCGGCATAAGTTGACACATTTACACAGGTTGGGGTCACGAAAGTTCATTTCGAACGGGATCGCGCCGCTTGTTCATCTAAGGGGGGCGGGGAGCTCGAATTGCTTGTCGTCTTCGAACATCCCCGCCTTAAGCCCTTCTGGCATGTGTGTGAACATCTTTACACATTAGGCCCATCTGGCAACACTAATATTGAATTTGTATTTTTTAAAGTGGGTAGGTTTGCACAACAGTAATTTTGACACAGGAAATTTATGATTTTCTCAGTCTAGCCACGACCACAAACACTGAAAATGGTTACGAAACGTCGGGAAATAAAATGTAGTAATATACGCGATTTAATCCGTTTAAGTTGTTTTATTACTATAAGTGATAATCGCGGAAACCGAAGACAATATTATATTAGTTCACGTTCTCTTGTGTTCGAAAGTTGAAATTTTGAAATGTCTCATTATTTATTCAGATGTACGTAGTTTTCCTTTAAACCGTAATTTGAATACTCAGTGCTCTATAAACTAAGTACTATACAATAATTATTGAGCAACCTCCCTAACGCATTTGATATTTTCACAAGTTAATGTTAAAACACTTTTGGTTACACAAAACGGTTTTAGAACTATTCTGTAACCTTTTTAGAACACAAAATACTCATAGGCTTACCTACTGCACTTGAACATTGTCGCTCACTTAGTGCTCTGTAAGAAATCACACAAAGATCAAACAAGGGGGAGAGGTGGGCCAACACAAGAGCACTTCCTTGTGCAAAACTCATCGAAACTTTCGAACCAACCATCGGTGACAATGTGCTACAGCAAAACATGTGATTTTTTTATCTGCTAACGAAATCTCCGAAATTTACCTTATATGTGTTATCTTTGAAGCGTCACCACACAAAGCACAAAGGAGTTCGACGTAACTCTACTCGACCTACAAAGTTTAGTAGTTTTATTTTAAAACGTCGTCCTAGTATAAAATAAAGCAACCTACATTATTAACAATAGACAAGATTAAAAAAAGCTAAATGAATGACAACCCTTAGCTCATTTTAATGCCGACAGTACTTGTGCAAATGGAGATGTTAATTTCTTAGTTTATGCGCTTTTACCCGCCTCCATAATTCATAAGGCGCTGTCTAAACACTAGTCAGTTTTATTACTATTATTACTGATTCCTTAATGATTCGGTTAGTTTTGGTTCGAGTTGACGACGTTTAGGGTGTGTGAGGTAGCGAAGCGGTGTGCGAGAAAACCGGGC
This sequence comes from Eudemis profundana, assembly GCA_947034925.1. Lineage (NCBI taxonomy): Eukaryota > Metazoa > Arthropoda > Insecta > Lepidoptera > Tortricidae > Eudemis > Eudemis profundana. Next base: position 35,054,184 of record OX344797.1, on the reverse strand, counting down.
CTGGCGGGGCATGGTGGTTTTTTTCCTCGCACATTTTAATGCCCGGACAAGGAATTAGATAGCGCCTCTGTACCGCTGTGAAATGTTAATAGCGGTAACTTAGGCGAAGAACACACTGAAATCGCCCGTCGCCACGACGGGCGAGTCGCGACGTCACGACGCGAGTCGCCGGCGACATCGCAGGCGCGACTCGCTTTAAGGCGCGGTAGGACCTGGCTCGCATTTCCCATACAAACTAGGGTCGGGCGGAATGCAGATTATTGCAGATTATCTTCGATTTCTAACATAAAAGTATACGTTATCAACCCAAACATGAGAGGATGCCCTGCATGACTGTGAAATCATGATTGTCAGGTATTAATTTTGTCAGAAAAGGTAACTGGTGATGAACAAAATGAAAAAAAATGAAAAAAATACTTTATTTTATAGTGTTTTCGCGCTACTTTTCTATCGAGCGAAGTGTTCGCTATCGTGTTCTAAGTGAGAGGAAGCCCTAGATACAGTTCTGAATATTATTATATATGTTTTACAGTGACCTAAGAGTCAAATAAGTGCTCTAAAAATGATTTGGAAACTAGGCTTCCGTGCCCGATTCTGGTCTCACCTCGCCTTAACGAGCGATTCTCGCCGCGATTTTTTCCGTGTAGCTGCGATTCGCGGCAACTCGCAGCGGAACGCGGCGAATCGGGGCGACTCGCAACGAGTCGCGGCGATTCGCAGCGAGTCACTGAGAGTCGCCGCGATTTACGCGCCAGTGTGCCATACCCCGCGATTTTTCTACACAAATCAATGATTCTACATACAAAGTTCAAAATCGCTGAGTCGCGTGTCGCCGCGATTCGCGCTGCAGTGTCAGATCCGCCTTAAGGTAATGCCAAAAAACCACGCTTTTAAGAGTAGGTAATATGTGAAATATTTATAGTTTTTCATTAATATTAATCCTTAAAAATAGTTATTAGTAAACAAAAAGAAAATTATATTAACATAAAATAGATCATTACGTCGGGAACTATCGAAAAAATATATAAATTGCATACTTTTGAAAATCTTGACTTACCCAATTGTAACAAAATTAGAGGGTTAGGCGTTAAAAAAACTTTTCTTTCCCATACATTCGTGAACCACCGCATACCGCTCTGCTACCTCGCGCAGCTCTGGTGGAAACGCAGCCTAACATAGCGGCGGGCTACGGCGCTGTCGATAGTTCACAACTTCACAGTTAAAGAGTCAGCGGAGGTCACTCTGCTGTGTGCCGTCGAAGCGACGAGCCAAGATATATTTTGACTCCCATCACGAACGGTTGACTAATTTTCCGTCTCAAATTATATACTCGTAAGGGGCAAGTAAACCACCCTACCTAAACTACTCTTACATTGTTAGAATATATAAAAACGTTGCTACTTTCGCAGCCAACTGTACCTCACAGCTACCGCGTTTTTAATCGATTACAGATAGGGATCAGTAATTCCAAATTCAATTTTTAGGAGGATATGTAAGGGAATCACGTTTTATTGTTTGAGCTGATTGCAAAAAAAATATTTCGATAAAGTTCAGTTTTTGGGTCTCATTCAATATTTGAGTGCTAAAATTAAGGAAATGGTGGGGCAAACTGGATGCAAGTATGACTGGAATTAGGGCTAAAAATCTGTACCTCACCAGATCCTGTCTATCTTCCAGACCTTATAATCGTGTATTTGACTTCATTTTATTGCGAATTGTAAGGTTAGTCGAAATCAGCCAATTTCGTCAGCTAACCACCAGTAAGCTTATGATGCTACGTTTTGTCACGCGATAAATGATAGTTTATCACTGATAAAACATCCGTCACTCTCGCACACTATTAGTTAGAACGTGACGGATGCTTTATCATTTATTTATCGCGTGACAAAACGTAGCATCATAAGCTTACAGGTGAAGGACCGCCTTTAGTCTAACATGCCGTTTCAAAATAAGAATAGGTAGTTGAGTTCGTTTTTGTTTGCATACTATATGTTCCACAATTTTTAACTAAATTGTGCAACAAAGGGAATTTTTACTTTTCTTAGTCCTGCATTAATCCAAATCTAGTAACATTTACTGCGTTTTTTGTATCTTTTGTTAAAATGCAGTTCACAACTTTAAAATGGGTTAGTGCGAATTTAAAATAGAACAAACCACAAGTTAGGTCGTAATTTTTTCAGTTTCCCAGTTCTTCTTAGAAATTTGTTTGTGCAAGACAATTATACCAAGAATAATTTTAATTTAAAGAGTAAGTACTCGTAGAAAACCAAACCTTATGAAAGTATTCTATATTAATAATTTAGCCGTGGTACACCTGAACGAAAAGCCTCTCAAAAAATAAAGCGAAAAAAAATAACACCTTTGAATCGACTACTTTATAATTTATATCCGCAAAATTCGTATAATGGAGAAAGAAGCGTACAAAGATTTAAATAACGCCAAAAACAGTCAGCCATGTTCGTTTCGTTTACGTCAATTCGCGTGCGTTCAGATACTGACATAGTTCAGCGAAGGGCGCGTAACGTGTGACTTTAGTTTTCTTCGTTCTCGCCGAGTGTGTAAAACGAACAAAACTGACGACGTGAGTAAAAAAAAACTTTTTTTTAGATTAGGAAAATCGTGTGATATCCAAAACATTACTTCAAAGAAATTAGTACATTACACAACTAGGGTGGTAAAACAAAGAAAGGCAGAGATCGCAGGTGTTTGCGTCCCGAGCTGCAACCGAGATGAAAGATGCGAACGAAGGCTTTCTTTATTACGTCCCGTGTTGTGTACATCACTTTATGTCTACACTTGGCCAGAAAGCGGCTTTTTCCGTACACGTAGCGTGCGGAAAAAAACACTTTATGGCCAAGTGTGGCATAATAGTACATTACATAACTAGGGTGGTAAAACAAATAAAGGCCAAGATCGCAGATGTTTGCGGCCTGAGCTGCAAGCGAGGGACGTAATTACGCGAGCGAGGGCTTTCTTTATTACCTCCCGTGTTGTGTACATAATTTTATGTCTACACTTGGCCAGAAAGCCAGGCGTGGCATAAACAATTTTTAAACTGGGAAATATTAGTATCGAGCTAACGTAATAAATTAGTAACATAATACATGAAAATTGCACAATATTATTGTCTCATTGCTCATGCTCAACAAACACTTTTGTATTTAATCCTTCTGAAGTGATGACTTAGGGTGAAACTACCAGCAGTATTTACGTTTATTGTGTTGTGACTTAGAAAACAAATTAAATTATTCGTTTTGAACATCTTTTAATTTTTCACGGTAATTTTGCCGTACCAATTTGTGTGTTTAATTTTTGGGTAAAAACAAAGAAAGTGGTTTTTATGCTTTTTCTATGTTCGACCCCAATCGAGATAGAATTGGGAATGCAAGTCTGAATGCTTTTTTTTTTCATTTTGCAGGTGGGAATGTTCAAATATATATTCAGTACATATCAAATATATTTTATTAAATAATGATTAAATTAACAATCTTCTCTAGGTAATTCAATTAACAAAGGGCCAAAATGATTAAGATGGTCAAATCATTTTTATTATATAGATTAATTTGCTCATGTGGTCTTTCCCGGGATAAACAGGGACGTTATAGGTGCGCGCCGTGTACGAACGCACTACATGCAAAGTTTTAAGAATGCGTAAGAATGCATAGTATGGATCGCACTCACACAGACGTGCTATCGCGCGTCTGTGTGAATAAGTGTCGCGCGCTCCGAAAAATGACTGCTGTGCTAATATGAGGATTTTTGGAGATTTTCAAAGAGATATTTGCGCAACATGCGCTAGAAGGAACATTTAATTTGAGCTTCTCGTATAGAGAGAGAGAGACTTCTCGTATAATCGTCTCCTCGACCGTATCAATTTCCCGCGACTGTATACGAATGGCTGATATCGACGAGAGCCCTTTTCGACTATTTTTGGGTATTGGATTGGCTATTGATCTTGAATGCATGAGGATGGTTTATTGTAGCGTTTCCAGACGTCAATTTTCCTGACATTTGACTGCGGCCAGAATACGAAAATGTCAGAAATATTTAATGTTTTTGATTTAATGTTTTCCAAGAATGAAAAGGTTCGTCACTTTTCGACTATGAAGTTCCGATGGTTTTTCCCCATTCAATACCAAGTGACAGTGACAGGTCATGCTCTGTCGCGCGACAGCGAAGTCGTAGCTTGGCACTACTTTGCAGGTCCTAGGCAAGCTATAAAACCGAAACCCGCAAAAACTCAAAGGCGTGGAACCACTAACAAGTTACGACCGAGAAACTATTAAGGACTACAAGAAACAATTACCACGTAAACGAGGGCGTAATTATTATTTTCGCAAAGCGTTCGTAAAAAGTAAAAGAAAAAGTATGCGTGAGAGTCAGTTTGCGGTGCGTTACTACGGTAACACTAACCAAGAGTGTGTAATTTTGTTATTTATTTAGCATAATCATGCGGAACCCTCAATAAATAAAAAGCGGTCAAGTGCAAGTCGGACTCGTGCACCGAGGGTTCCCTACAAACTCGTAAGTAGATACGTGAATAGTTCAAGAAAAGCTGTATGACGTTAGTTTAGTAGGAGCAAATAAGTATGTGTTACGATTTTTGCAAATTTCTAAAAAACGGTGCAATTTAGGAAAACCATTATATTTTCCCTGTAATATTTAGGATAATATTAATAATTGGTAATTATTACAGATTTTTCTATTCAGTAACTTCAAAGATAATAGGGGAATGGTATTTTTTTACGTTTATGGTCATAAATCAAAAAGTACATGACTAACAAAAAAAATATGATAAAGTAATGGCTTTGGAATCTACAAATTAAGCTCTTTCATTCGATACAATAGCACAACTTTAAATTTTCGACCTCCCATTTCCTCCTCCCATTCGTACAAGCTTTTTTTATGTCAAATAGAGTCGGGTTAGCGAGTTTTAAAACTATTCCAAATTTCATATCGATAGCAGCAGTAGTTCCTGAGATATCTGGCTGTGACAGACGGACAGACAGACAGAGTCGCACCATAAGTCTAAGTCGCGTCGTTTCTTACAATTTTGTGGTACGGAACCCTAAAAACTGGCAACGTATGTAGCACTGCCCGAATAATACGAATCTAGCCTCAAAAACATTAATCAATACAAATTCATTCATATGCTCATCGATCTCTCAATCTCGTTCGAGATCTCGAAAATAATAACCGAGTTCTTGATCAAGATTGCAATAATCGAGATTTCCTGCTGTCGAGATTGAATCCCGAAAATTTGCTCGAGATCTCGCGATGAGATCGCTCATACTCACAGTTTATTTAAAATGATCAATTAAAGCTTACTGCCAAGTGTACTACACGTGCAGCCTGTGGACCGACTATACACAGAAGACCATCAACGCCTTCCGTGTTCAATATAACAACGGGTTCAGGATGCTTTTGGGACTGCCGCGTTTTTGTAGCGCGTCAGGAATGTTTGCACAGGCGAGAACTGACGATTTCTATGCAGTCATGCGCAAAAAAACAGCGTCCTTGATCAGCAGACTGCGTGCCAGTCCCAACAGCATCCTGTCCACCATTGCAGGCAGGTACGACACGCAAATACTGCGCCACTCCATGCAGATACTTGTGGGGAGTAGATCGCATGCCTGCAATAGGTACAAATAATCTCTTTCTGACACACTGATTAGTTGTGTATATTTTTATTTTATTTGTAATCGTCTTACTAACATAGACTAATACTATATCGTACTAACAAATCTACGGACCACTGCTTATAATTGTGTTGTCTGAAATAAATGATTTTATTATAATTATTAATTCCCATAGAATAAGTGCGATCTGGACCATATTTATGCACAAACAACCAGAAAGTGTAAAAAACACTAGGAAAATTCCGTACATCGGCCTCAGCTCGTGGAAAAGCCAGCAAGAAATATAAGTCACGGATATCATCGAAAAGAGAAGGTTATATATAGGCTATACTTATTATTAAATTTTTCATTTATTTAATAGCGAAACTCTATCTATTAAAAAAAACCGTATCAAAATCCGTTGCGTAGTTTTAAAGATTTAAGCATACATAGGTACATAGGGACAGAGAAAGCGACTTTGTTTTATACTATGTAGTGATTAAAACTTGCAGTTTTACATACATTTAAGAACAGTGTCCCTATAATAAGGTTTGTCTGTGGGATCATGAGTCTCTATATGTATAAACTTTGATTTTATCAGAACTAAGATATCAAACATGTGCATGTCCGTAGTCCGTAGTATAAGAAAATCTTAGCTCCAGTGCCACGTGTACGCTTTTTCGATGGAATACGCAAATCTGGAAAAAGTAAGTTTCCTAAAAAATGTCCTTCAAAGTCCTGTCCTAATTTCATTCAAAGTTGGATCATAATAAGATTAATAAGCATTGAAGATACTTATTCTTGTTTCAAATCATGTAGTCAGAAACAAAGATAAGTAGATACGTTCCTGGCACACTTATTTGTGTGGCAAGGTGCGTACAGATGTAGTGAATAATGTTTTGCCGTCGTATTTTGTCGGAAAATCTTGCATTTCTCTTCCTCTCTCGATTTGCCTCAACTTAATTTTGACATTTGCTCGATCTTACCGACTTCCCGGTTGCATCCGCAGCCACACCGCTTCGGAGCCAGGGGTCCGCTTTCCGGCATTTTCTTCTCCTCTTCGCACGGTCTCACGTCTCTAATTGTGAGACCATTGGCACGAATGTCACTCTCTTGCAGTTTTTATTCTATGACCCGGAAATGAAGACTGCAGCGGATGCGAGAATTCCTAATGCGGTCCTTCCGCGATACTCCGCACATCCAGCGCAGCATATTCATTTCCGTGACATGCAGCTCCTACTTATAGCGCTCGAGCACAGGCTACGCTTCTCACTGCTATATAGAGGGGCAGGTCTAATGATGGACTTATAGGCCTGTCCTTTCAGCTTTTACGGTATTTTGGGGTCGCAAATGACACCAGCTGCGCGATACGTGCCTTGACGTCGCAATCGATAAAAACAATTCTGGAAACTGAAAAACTGGAGGTTTTAGTCACTTTTCAGTACTTTGGAGGTCAGTTTGTCCCAATAGGTTGAGAGCTAGAATAAATACGTGTCTTTTATTTTAGACCATATACTCTCTAACATACATATATTAAAATAAATCAAATCGGAGCTGGACAGTTGGGTACCTTTCCTTGTGAGCCATTTGTGGACACGTTTAATGGGTGCGTGCGACTAGGGCCGTAATGCCGCCCTAACATGGCCTATGAAACAACACCATGACAATTTCCCGACTACAAAGATACATTTTGTTGGTTGAAAAAGAACAACTGTCAAACGCATAAACACTTGTTCTTTTCAAACAAAACTGAGGCTAAGGCTACGAGTTCCGCGCTTCCGCGTGCTCTAAGAGTGAGAACCGCACAAATGGTACTAACGTGAAGTTTATCCGTGTAATTTATATTTATAATTGTATGAATGTAAAAGTCTACTTTGTAGCAAGTTTTTCAATTCGCATTTAATTTCATGTCTGGACGTAAAAGCGATTTTTATTTGCTTTAGACCCTTTGTGCGGTATTATGGGGTAATAAGGAAGAGGGAGGGAAGCAGGTATGAGAAGAGAATGGGTTAGTCGTATGGATAATTTTAGAGTAAAATTGAAAACGCCAATAAAAAAGAAGGAACCATCGTCGCATAGGGACAATATTGGACTGTAAACTCAATTGTGGTAGGGAACCGTTTGTGCGCAAATCCAACTGTAGCTGGTTTTTACTTTACAGTGATCGGATGCAATAATTATATGTCCAGCCGCGATCATTAATAATTTGTGATCAATTTTTCAGAAATGTTCATTGAATAGGTAGTCATAGTTATAATGCAATAAAATCGCTTAGTAACTTGTAAACATTCCACAGTACAGTTGACACTTAACGTATGTATACATTTTACTGTGTGAGATTCGAGATCGTGACTGTATCGCACAAAGTATCATTTTTGGACATCGACCTGTCCCTGCAACACATGCTGTTAATTTATGTTGTAATATTTTTTTTGAGGACATTCAGTAATTTAAAGTGATCGCGTTCAGTTGTATTTTCGTTCAAAACTTGGCGCCCATTTACAGCCATTGGGCATCAAGTTATTCATGAACAGTCACAAATTTTTGCATATTTATATTTTAACGTCGGAAATTTAATTCAAAACGCTATATTTTAATTATGAATACAAACAACACAAATACAAATTACACTTTTGCTTGTTTCAGTATATCAAATAAATTTGGCGAAACAAAAATCAATTCATAATATTATTAAGCCCTGCTACACCTTATAATTTTTTTCCGAATTCTACAAAAAACATTGGATGCCGGATGCATCTTTATAAAAATAGAGGACCCCGATGTAACAACAGCATTATCGAAGGAAATTGGCATTTTGCATTCGCTTACGGGAGAGTGAGAAAAATACCCTCCATTATCACCTGTTGCTTTTATATTATTACGTCGACTTTATTCATGTGTTTCTGCTTCGGCAAAAATTCAGCAGAGTATAATGATCGTTTTGCAATGTACTTACAGTCAAGGAAATTTAATGTTTAGCAGTTTGGAGCCCACGCAGACGGAGCGCGGTCTGAAGTTCCGAGTTCCGCGTTCAGAGTTCTGCGTTCTTTCGAATGTACTGAGTCCCTTACGATAATGCACACACCGCGGCGGTCAAAGCGGAACGCCGCGTTCTAGAGTTCTTTTACCACCGAGACAGAGAACGCCGCGTTCACCGCGATGTCTGACTGAAGTTGCAAATATAGAAAAACTGATTGAATTGGTTAGAGACAGGAGATTATTGTATGATTTAAGTCAAGTACACTACAAAAATCTAAGTAATTCATGAAACTACTGAATCCGCCTTGTTTTTGTCATGTTGTAAAAATTAGGTGCACCCAATATTTTCTTCTTTTTTTAGAAGTTTGTAGGCTCTGCAAAAGCAATGCTTTTTCTTCGGAAGATGGACTTTCTAGCGACATGTTGCACGTATAAAGACATGGACAAAATAGAACGCAAGAATTAGAACGCCTCTTGTGTAAGTTGGAACTCTCCAGCGGTCAAAACGCAGAACCAAAGTATAAAGATCGACTGTGGCATGGGCGCGCATGGGATTTGCCCCCAGCCCGATGTGCGTGCCGACTGTGTGTACGGCACACGGTCGGACGTCCTTGGGTGGTCTGGCCAGCGACCTGGTTCGAGTCCAGGGACCGCAACGGCCAACCACCCGGCCCGACAATCACTATACCCGGTTATGGGTTGTGAGTTTGTCAGGTTTAAAAAAAAAAAAAAAAAAAGGGATCCCGCGCACATGCGCGCTCCCGATAGTCCCGTCCCGAATTCCCGATGTACCTTTTGCCGGAAGAAAAACTACTGCTTATACTGTGGCAGAACTCGGAATGCCAGACCGCGCTCTGTCTGCGCGTATTCGTAATCGTTTTCTTAATTTGGTCGTAGTTCATCATCATTCGCGTCGCCTCGGAAAATAGTAACACGATCAATTTCAGAATTATACATATTAACCGGCTAAACATTCAAATTCCTTTAGTGTACATTGCTTACAAATGAAATTATACAAAAATAATTACGTGTTATTTTGTATTTGATTTTAATTAGACCATCCGGAAAAAAGTAAGAAATAAGTCCATAATCGGTCCTTTGGTCCACAATTGACAACATTTCATATTTTCAAAAGATCTTAATTCGAAAACCATTTGGGTAAAACTGTATTTTATGCTCAAAAAAAATATTTTTGGATTTTTTTTCCCATTCATTTTGGAAAAAATCGTCAATTAGTGTGAACCGGAAGTGTGACGTCATTTTCCCTGCATTATCGAGAGAGACCTTAGTGCTGAAACGATTAAAAAGTGTATGGTATCCGGTTGTCATTTTCTGACATACTTGCCGTCTGCCGTTTATTTGTTTTGAAAATTGTTACAACTGCTTAGCGGCTTTAGAAGTTTAATTTTCTTACCGTTGGTTCATTTGCACGTTTTCGAAGACCTTAAAAGACTTGGCACTTTCCCACTGGACTCCGATAACGCATTCAAACATTATTAACTTGGCATTCTTTTACCGGACACCGATTTTTTTCATATAATGAAGACATCAGAAGGTTTTTCTCAGGCTGATAGCACGAATCTGCCGCGTGTTGAAATTATGATGATGGAGTACACATCGGCAAGTGATAAATATAATCCAGCCCAAATAAGAGGAGCAAAAGCATCGTTGTCTTCCCGAACTTCCTATGTTGACAACGCTGTAACGCCTGACAGTTATTTTTTTAATCGTAATTGTCGCTCTGGATTCTAGTTTTTTTAAATCGTAATTGTCGCTCTGGATGCTAGTTGGGAAAGTGACGTCATTTTCTACATACGCCCTTTTAGAATGAGCTACTTTTCAAACTGCTATTTTTAATTGAAAAATTGAGTTAAAACGAAAAAGAAAAAATACGGGTAGCTTAAAATTCCACCTATTTTCTATCCAGCTCATAAAATGAAGGAGTAGAAAATTTGAAATATTGTCAATTAGGTACCTACTTGACTAAAGTAAAAAAAAATATTTCGCCCAAGCTAACTATCCATCAAATTATATTTTCGACATTTTGCAGACATAAACTATCCTTCACTTATTTATTTACAGCTTTCAAAGATTTTTAAACGATCAATAACAAAAATATAAAGAAAATACTTTGACTCTACAAACAAGGACGTTATAATTATAACACCTGTGTTCATTAAAATGTCATGCTTTCTGAGCGTTTTGTTTTGACACTTCATAAAACAAGTGACTGATTTCATCTGTCTGGTCTGGAAGTAGCCATTAGCAAAGACCGCTATACAAATTGAATATACAGATTACAGTCGAGTTCATTGACACACATATAAAAGAACAAATAGTACATTACACAACTAGGGTGGTAAAACAAAGAAAGGCCGAGATTGTAGATGTTTGCGGCCCGAGCTACAAGCGAGGGACGTAAATATGCTATCGACGGTTTTAAATAAAATACAATAGTGTCGTGTTCAGACATTTTTGTTCCTGTAAGTGAGTAGATATAATTGAACTCTACTGTACCACTGGAGAGCCATCTCTTGACATGAATTTAAACTGACTAAACTGTTAAGTAACGTATAATAAGCCATTAACGCTGTCGGCATTAACGGTTCAGTAATTACTAGTTTTACGAGCCTCTAACAGTGGCCCGTCTACGCCTGTCACTCACCGTCGCCTAAAGACTGCACTGGCGGACAAAACAACGAATTAATCTATGGATAATTATGTCACCGTAATATTGCGAACACCGTCACGTCAGTTTATATTGTATCTGGCCAGATTGTAAGCTTCTTGATAAATTGTAAATTATTCCATACTGCTACAATATGACGTATTTTCCGTAGTTTATAACCGAAAACCGTCTCATTGTTAATTATTGGTCGAGGAGGTACGAAAGAAATCTACATCGGATTTTGTTATGAAAAGGCTCTATTTCTCCATTATTTACGAACAGTTACAAATATCAACGTCTGGCACCTCGAAGCGGTTGCATTTATCCAGGCAGGGGAGGAGCGCATACTCACATAAAATCATGGGAAGATCAACAAGGGCAGTTTTGGTTTTGATTTCATAGTTTTCTTATATTAGTAAACTTGAGGTAAAGTTGCTAGAAAAGTATGGAACAAACAACGTCAAAGTTGTAGCAAGTGGATTTCACTCGTTTTTGGCCGCTCGCATGGTGGGCGTGCCAATTTGATCCCCGGGGATATGATAAAGTACGATCGCTAAGGAGAAAGAATTTCGTACATTAAGCATTAACCCACCATTACATATCTCTATCGCACGCGCATAATTAATTAATTATATTGCTGTCCCGCTCGCACAGTGGCATTGACCGCCAGCATCATAGAGTGTAAAATTTGTAAACCTTTTCGTCATAGTAATACGGCGCGCACGTAGTACGTGTTGTTTTTAGTTTATAATGTAATAAATAATAATAAACATATAAAAATTAAATAATAAACCAAAGAACGAAAAATACCGGTATGACGGTATCAGGCCAGGCCCCTGCCTGCCGGTATTTTAAAATTTTTGAAATATGACGCCGAAGAGTACCTGAATAATATTGAATTATAGTAAGAATTATCTAAGATGTCCGAATGTTTGTTCATTCTCTTTACGAACATTCGGATCCCTTAGACAATTTTTACTATAATTCAATATTATTCAAAATATTGGGCTATTTAGGGGTTTTTGCAAAATACCGGTTCCGAGCCCTACCCGCTCGATACCTCCTACGTATACTGAGCTAAGTGCAAAATCACGATTTTACAGGAGGGCTCTTCAAAGGTACAAAGTTCCATAACTAACTCATATGTTGAAATAATTTCATGAAATTTTAAAATATGCGAAATGAACACATTTTGCTTAAATCTACATATTTACTTTTTCGTAATTAATTGTAGTTTTTGAAAAACCGGCACTTAGCCCAGTATACGTGAAATTTACGAGTTCTAGTTTTTGATAAACTGAGCCAACTACCAGTTGATCCAGTATACGTGGTAAACTATAATTAGATGAATATGGATATATTTTGACTATACCGTACGTGCGTAGTGCCTTTTATGTGTCATGTACCATTAAATATCTAAATAAACTCAAAGCTCGTGCTCGGATGGATTTTATCAGTTAGTTTTCGTCTGATTTGTCACTTGTACCAGTATACGCCTGAATATTATATTATAGACCAGTATACTGTTAAGCTTATTTTGTATGTTATGTCCACCAGTTTGGCAACACCGATGGTTGGTTAGTTGCCAAAGCGTCTCAGTAGAGGGTTGACTTCTTGTTTTCTGGATGGCGGACTCGTCTCTTTGGACGTTTGGTATTAAATTCGTTATAAAATGAAGTGCTAACGAGACGTCAATTTGGCGGCCATCTGCAACTAAGCCGTCGCGTTTCACCCGCGTTTCGATAAGTATTTTTGATAAATTCTTTCCAATTGGACAAATTCTTCTTGTCAAGACATATTGCGTCATTCCGGCTCTGAATTGTTTTAGGGTTCTTCTTTTATTGTTGTGAGAATGCTACGACATTCATCCGAGATGGACTACTAAACTCATCTTTACAACGGGCGTGAGTAATTAAGAAAATTTAACTTTAAAATTCCATGCCACGTTGCTTTATTGTGTTGAGGTTAACACGAATCTTGTCTCTTGTTGGAGGCCATAAGGCGCCTGTTTGAATTACGTTTAACTACGCTTAATTACGTTTTGGGTCCGTTTTTACCGACTTTTGCGACCATTTTTGTACGTGCGGCACCTTGTTTTACGTTTTGCTCGCTATAGGTATGCACTTGATGGCACTTTCTCCGTTTTTCTTTGCTCTCCTATGACTTTTTACATACCGTGTCACTCGGTTTTGGTAGCCCAGCTATGGGCATGCCTAATTTAAGTCACAATTTATAGTGTTTTTCCCCTTAATTGAATTAAAAGGCATCATGCCTTAATGTCTAATAACTTTCTTATACCGCTTTGCCGGATACCTTTTCCCTGCTCTTACATTAACCCTTTGCGGTTGTTTAATTCTAAATCTGTAACGGTGCATTGACTGACTCCACTCCGGACAACTACCACAACTGGGACCGTGGGAGCTGGGAGCCCCTGAGCGGCTTAAACCTGGATCCAGTTGGCGTGGGACTCCGCTAATGACTGCATAGTTAACAGGGGGTAAACAACATCTCCTAAGTCGGTGACACCCTTGTTATTATTTAAGTATATCATAGATATGTAGATAAACGTATCTTTGGTTAAAATCTAACTTATAAAACTTATTATAGTAGACTAATAAACACCTCTCAACAGTTTTTATGGTTTAATCGCCGGAAAATGTGGCTTCCCCGTAACTGAAAACCTCCCTTATGATTAAAATTACCAAGACCTACAGTTCCACTATCTGGCATTTTTGACAGATGTCTGGCGCCGGAAATATTCTTTACATTTCTTTATTTTAATTATTGTTATTTAATTATTGATAGCTTGCTTTATTCTCAGTCCTGTTACAGTATTGAGGACTGGGTTCTGTTTTTTTTCCTATTCTAACATTATAGTAAGAATTATCTAAGGTTTCCGAATATTCCTAAAGAGAATGAACAAATATTCGGACACCTTAGATAATTCTTACTATACTTGGAACGTTGATAGTTATTATAGATTACATTCGTCGAGCAAAGACATTACATTACACACTTGTAGTATATTAAATACTTTACAATGGGCAAAAACGGATTTCTTCCCCTCCGCTGCTTCATTTTGATGTATTTTGTGTGAAATTATTTTTAATTTAACATAATAACCAATCACGTAACAATACAATAACTAAATCATTATCAAAAGAGCCAAATTTTATACGTAGTAGGTCGAAAAGACGTATGCCGCATCGACTCTCGTTCGTGCATAGTGGACCAACGTCCTCCCGCAACGACGACGAGCGAGCATACTGAGCCAACTTGACAGTTGGCTCAGTATGCACCACGCGTGCGCCGGCCTTGCCCGATAAATGTACCGCGTATAGTGGACCAAGCGACTTAGCTCAGTATACGATGTTCTAATTTAAAAAAAGGTGTTAGTTGGCTCACTATACGTCATTTTATCTCGGAAACTAGCAGTAATTTCTTCACGAAATTTTTATAGCATGTAAATATAAGTATTTTGATCACAAATATACAAAAAAACGAAAATCGTAAAAATGTCAGTTGGCTCACTATACGTAGGAGGTATCGCGCTGGTAACGAAATTTCATATTGGGATACGCTCAGATTCAGTAAAATCGTTTTCGAAGTTATGTTTGTCTTGTTGTGTTATTGTTATCGTTTATTTCGTTGTTCTGCTAATGGTACCTATACCACGGAACCTACTCCGTCTACTTCACGTTCGTTCAGGAAGTGTGTGTCTCCGCGAAAGAAACGGAAAATGTCTCTGAACAAATGAACTTAGTAAAAATAAGCAGTTAATGATAATAAACGTGTTAATTACATGAAGGACACATGGCTACTTTGTACTTGTACAGTAAGCGAAGAAAGTGGTCTACCATTTTTAGGGTTCCGTAGCCAAAATGACTAAAAAGGAACCCTTATAGTTTCGTCATGTCCGTCCGTCCGTCCGTATGTCACAGGCATTTTACTCAAAAACTACAAGACGTATACCTACTGATGAAATTTGGAATATAGATGTCTTGTAGATGCCGCTACTAAGTTTGGTAGTTAAATAATAAAAATAAAAAATCTAGGGGGGGGCACTCCATACATGTAACAGAAGCTAAAAATTTTTTTTTTCAGCAAACATCAACGTGAGGTACATAATTCGATAGTTCTTTTAAAAACATTATAAGGCTTTTATGTACTTTTTTTGATTAAGTGAATACTTTCGGAAATAATCGCTACGAAACTTGCATAAATTGTGCCCCCCCCCTCTTTCACTTTTAAACCGTAAATCCAAATAAATATGAAAAAAATCAGGAAGGTAACGCTTAATATATACATTCAACGAAAATTATTTTGAATAGTAAGGAATAAACTGTTTTGAAGTTATTGACGAAAAACTTTTCAACCAAAAGGTTTTAAGTGCCATTGATTTACACGGCATTTAAGACCTTTTGCCAGTTGTTTATTTTTAGCTTTTTTTTATCTGTAGCATATTTCCTTATAGATACGGTTATGGAACCCTATACTGAGCATGGTCCGACATGCTCTTGACCAGTTATTAAACTCTTATACCACTCGATAAAGTCGAAAAGTGGTAGACCAGTTTCTTGGCTTACTGTAGCTTAATAGGTATCACAATAATTGCATTCATACTATACTAGAAGGAAAATCAATTAAAAACATATTATCTTATTCGGTAAACCTTTTGTTGAAAAATCTTAACAATAATATCTTATGAATTCGTTCAGAAATAAACAACGTATTATTTTTCAATAGAGATCAATGTTACCCCTTTGATCAAAGTAACCACAGCTTACCTTAAGTATTGCAGGCATAATTGTGTCCCCAAGTGTACCGTTTGTAAAAACGGCGGGAGCCGTAGTTAATGGTGTGCTGCACCAGCGTTAGTTACGAGGTAACTCGGTTATTATCCGGCTTTCCACTACTTTTTTGTATGAAGATGTTGAAGATACCCAGCTGGTAAACATCTTCATACATAGTAGTGTACATTCACACTATACTGGAAAGGGAAAAGCGCAAAATAATATTAATATATATTTTGATACATCTTAATGTGTTGTTTTGCGCAGACAAAATGTAAGAAAACATATTTTTGCCAAATTTATTGGCGTTAAAGTGGATTGTTAACTCTGTTTTTGTTTTTTAACCCGGTACCCGGAGCCCTAACTCCTTGATTCAGCAGGGCGATTTAAGAAACATTTGTACCGATAATGGTTATTTCTTGGATTTTATAAGATTAATATATGTGTAATATATATGTGTATAATATTTGAGCTGATATATCACACATTTGTGTAAAATACACCTTAAACACAAAAATAAGTTGAGTCGATTTTTTGCTCCCGAGTGTAATTCTCATTTTGTGGTTACGCGAAAACCAGCACGCCGCTGTCGCGCTTCAGCCACGCTACTTACATATATAGGTACGTATCAGTAGCGTGGCGTCCAAAGAACTCGATTCCTACCGGCTTGCCTAATATCAGGCATTTGAGCACCTTATTCTACAGCTCTTAAGGAAAATGTACGCCAAATCTGCACCGGCTTGCCCAAGGATATACTTTACGCCACGCCACTGGTAGGTATACGGAGTCGTGATACTGCAGAGTGCGTCACTCTGAGTGACTTAGAAGCGATGCAGTTGCGCGACTGAAACGCCTATGCCATATATGTGAAAGCGCCCTGAATCAAAATCCCGTTTAATCAGAGTCCACAAAAGTTGAAATAAACTTTTCTCTAAACCTTTCGCTGCTAGTATAGCCAGATTTTAATAAAAAAAGGTTTCGGCCGAACTTTTGCAATCCCTGACATCGAATGACGGGCGTTTTTAATTCGTCTACTGCTCATTGAGGATTCCGATTGGGTTTTACGCTTGTGTATAAGATATATTATATACATATGTCCGCGTATACAAGTGCCTATACTTGTATGTACTAGACGACTTGTAGGGGAAAGGACGGTAAAACTGGCGCTGTGGGTAAAACGGACCTCGCGTATCCCTGGTCCAACACACATGCAAATTCCTTCGCATTTATGTGTAATGCAAGTGTATTCATGTGTGTGTGACTGAACTCGCAAACATGCGCGTTCTACGCGTGTGCACGAAATTACTAAATTAAAAAATCATCATGTTTTTTAACTATGCTCAGTAGAAATGTTTTTACTACTGTGATGATTTCAATATATGTATTTTATCAAGTAGGAAAAATAATGAATACGTTGGCTTCATATTCATTATTCATCGTATCCATGTGCCATCGTAAGAGCCTTATATATAAGGCCTTTTATATATATATATATATATAGGGTCTTATATTTAAGGTCTATAGAACCCGCCTGTATAGCTCCTTATTTCCTACAAATTTCGATCTAGTTATTGTATTATTTGAATAGACATAACTATGAAATAAATTCATGCGAAAATAAAAACTGGCCAAGAGCATGTCGGACCATGCTCAGTGTAGGGTTCCATAGCCGTAACTATAAAGTAAAAAATACGATGTAAAAAAAGTACAACAACAAAAGAGCGTATCTTCATAGCAATTACGTCCTTTTGTTGAGAAGCGCAGTTTATCGGCAATAACTCAAAAATGGTTAATTCGATCTTGTTGAAAATAATTTTCGTTGAAAGTATTAATTAAGCGTTACCTTCGTGTTTTTTTTCATATTTTTCGGACGCACGGTTTAGAAAATAGAGGGGGGGACACAATTTACACAACTTTCGGAGCGATTATTTCCAAATACATTCACATAATCAAAAACATTACTTAGGAACCTTATAGTGTTTTTTAAAGAGCTGTCGAACTATGTACCACACGTTGATATTTGCTGAAGAAACATTTTTTTCTGTCTTTAACATGTACGGAGTGCCTCCCCCCCCCCCTAAAAATATTTATTTTAATTATTTAACTACCAAACTAAGTAGCGGCTCATACAAGACACCTATATTCCAAATTTCATCACATCAATGTCCGTCGTGCGGTTTTTGAGTAAAATGCCTGTGACATACGGACAGACGGACGGACGGACATGACGAAACTATAAGGGTTCCGTTTTTGCCATTTTGGCTACGGAACCCTAAAAAGCCTCAGATCACCCGTAATTGCCGGCCAAGGCGAAGCCGAGAGACATTTCTTACTTTACTGCTAGGCCAGTAAAGTATGTAATACTATTGAATTTGATTCAGATTCTTTATTGCATTTCATGCAAATTTCATCAAAACCATCGAAATCGGTCTCGCGGTTTAAAGCGTGAAAAGGTAACAAACAGACAGACAGATAGCCAGGCCGAATTACTTCCGCATTAATTGTGAACTAATTACTTAAAATTCCCATCGGCTGCGGGCCCAGACTGCGACTGCATTCATAAATGTTAAGAATTTCAATAAGGCTTAGGTCTTAAAAAATGATCGAGCTTAAAAAAAGTCTTCAGCCCTTTATAGGCTTAATAACTAAATATTTTTACTAAAATAAAACCCGACCGCGGTGCACTTTAAAAAAGCATAAAATCCGCCATTTTGTTTATTTTAACGAACTTCATACCCAGTGACACTCGCGCCATCAAGACGAATCCAATGATGTATCATTTATCAAAATCGGTTGTGCCGTTGAGTAGTTACGAACGAGCGGACACAGGAACGGACATACATACATACATACAGGTCAAACACATTACCCTCCTTTGGGCTTCGCCGCAGTCGGGTAAAAAAGGCTCAAGCCTTTTTTAAGACTCGAGCCGAGGCTTATTAAAGTCACGAACTCTACTAAGCCTTTTCTATCAGCCCAGTTCTAAAAAAGAACTCTGAGGCTAAAAGAGTACGTTTTTGTAACAACACTGGTAAAATTTTATAAACCTAACATTAAGCATATCAAAGTTATTCACAAATATTCATTGACAGAATGTTTAAACCCTTCCCCTGAAAAGTCGTCATTTTGCAGATGCGGCTTTATTGCACCAAGGGTGGGACTTTTAGAAAAACTTCTATTTATCGCATCCTCATCTCGACTCGGACCAACGATTCGATCGAAAATTACAAAGTTATATTCAAATCAATGAAGTTTATATTACTAACATGTGGGTAAATCATTATTTTTTTAACTAACATTAATATACAGAATAACAATGCAAATTTCATAAAATAAAACTGTTACTAAACTAAAATTCAGTAATAACTGGCCAAGAGCATGTCGAACCATGCTCAGTGTAGGGTTCCATAGCCGTAACTATAAGGGAAAACATACGATGTAAAAAAGTACAACAACAAAAGAGCGTATCAGCAAAGCAATGAATATAATTTTCGTTGAAAGTATTAATTAAGCGTAATTAATAGCGCATTAATTGCGCATTGTAATTTTTTTTATATTTTTCTGACACACGGTTTAGAAGATAGAAGGGGGGGGACACAATTTTCACAACTTTCGGAGCGATTATTTCGAAAGATATTCAATTAATCAAAAACATTACTTAAGAACTTTAAAATGTTTTTGAAAGAGCTGTCGAACTGTGTACCGCACATTGATATTTCCTGAAAAAAAAAATATTTTGCTTCTGTAACATGTATGAAGTGCCCCCCCTAAAAATATTTATTTTAGTTGTTTAACTACCAAACTAAGTAGCGGCTCATACAAGACACCTATATTCCAAATTTCATCACATCAATGTCCGTCGTGTAGTTTTTGAGTAAAGTGCCTGTGACATACGGACAGACGGAAGGACGGACATGACGAAACTATTCCGTTTTTGCCATTTTGGCTACGGAACCCTAAAAACTAAACTAAAACTAAGAAGATAAAGAGCATGTGTAAGTACCTAAATAAAATCGTATAACATAGTAATATTTAGGCGGCCAAGGCAAGGTGCATCAAGTTAACGTGGAATTGATACTACGTCCTGTAACTGCCCTATAAACTTTTATAACTGGTCCACTAAGTGTGCGCGGAGTGGTCCTACGGGGTGTTTCGAAATTAAAAAAAAACCTTCAATAAGTACCTACTCAAAACCTTACGAATACTCAAAGAGAAATAAATCTACAGTCATAGAATAAATTTTTATATTCTGGCTTTTGGCAGTTTTTTTATAAGACCTATAGAAGGTGAATAATAATGTAATAACTGCATTTTTACTTAAAAAAAGCCGACTACGGGGCATAAAATAGCGCGCATTAAAGAAATCCGTCATTTTTTTTTTTTTTTATGAATATTACCTAGGTACGTGTTACCGCCAGTGACACTCGCGCCATCAAGACGAATCTAATGATCTATCATTTATCAAAATCGGGTGTGTCGTTAAGTAGTTATGACCGGACGTAGGCACGGACTTACATACCAACATACATACACACTGGTCAAACACATAACCCTCCTTTTGGGCTTCGCCGCACTCGGGTAAAAAAGGCACATTATAAGGCCGGATCAAAAAGGGAGTGGAGTGAACAAATATAGAAATTGAATCGACTGCACATTAAGATGACGAATCGGAAATTTTGGTGGCAGGGATTTCGATTTTTCTCAGGAATCATAAAACATATGAAAGTAATATTTGATAACCTGATTATTGGGATCATCTACTCCATTTTTTGAGACGCAGAAACACGATTTGCTAACTTTTGTAACAGACTTTTGTATGTCAAAGATACCTCTTTCAAAAGCGGAATTTGCACTGTACAGGCAAACCAGACCTATTTAAGCCCCTAAATTCTCTGAGTAACATAGTTTTAACCTATACTTTAATATCTGAGACCAGATTCTTGAAAATTAATTGTAGTTTGTAATTGAAACGAAAAAAACCGTTTCTACGTATACGACCTTTTCATATAAGCTAGCACAAGCGCGTATTTGTATGAAATCAGTCTCCCCTCAGTCCGCCGACGGCCGTTGCCAACGACAGGTCTGTGACAGTTGACTGGCCGCGCCGTAAACAAAACCTGTGAGAAATCTTATTTAATAATGGGAAAAAAGCGTGTTGGTTTATTCCAAAAGGAAAAGAAAAGCACTATTACTTGAAAAATGTAACTATATGACTAAGAGAAAGTAAGTAATCGTCATATTTATACCACAAATAAGTCTAGTTTACGCTGCGGGAAAATGACAAGTAATGTTGACATTGGAACAGCGGCGTCGTCGAGACTTTCAATTGTACAATTAAATATTATTTTGGTGTACGTAAATAGAAACATTTGTAATATACCCATTGTATTAAATTAAAATAAGGAAAACTATAATAGTGTAAATATACAGGATGGCTCATAAGTCGGTTTTTCTTGAATGCATTAGTGAGTAGCCAATACTTAGTACCTAGGTAATGTATAATACATATCACTCTCTGGTATATTAAATCAATGTTTGCCTCATAAAACCTCAACAGTTTAACCACGTCTGTGATGGATTCGTAAAACAATATGAGAACTATCCGCTTACAAAATGTAAATATGTAAGAAGGGTATACTACTGATACATAGCGAGAGGTCTTAAAACACGATAGCAACATAACCATTATAAGATCACACGAGTATTTAAGGCTTAATTATGTAAAGTTGCATACATCTACTATCTACACATGTTATTATAAACACTCAAAGGCCAACTAGATTGTCATTATATCTAGTATCGATAAAGATGTTTTAATAACTTTTTAAACATTTTTTACCACTGGCACAGACAACGCACTGACCTTAGGTACATATATGGCTAATGGTGGTCATTTTATACTGTTTCCAAACGCCTGACAGAGGTTTTTTGACATGGACGTAGATTGAAATATAAATACTCGTATGTCGCAATTTCATTCTGCAAGTCCGATATTTCGTCATCTGTGGGCATTTTGATGGGTAAATCGCCAGTGGGTTCCCCGAGATGATAAAAACAGTCAAATTAGTCCAATACACGATTTAATTAGGTTAGACAATATTACAGGTCGATTGTCCTTAATAAATCTCTAACACTAGGTAATTAGTCCAATTATCAAATCAATCACTCGTCAACACGCATGTGCGTCCGCGCACGACAAGGGCTCGCCCAATCTCTGCCTCCCGGTCTTTCCTCCCGCAACCCGCGCCCCGAAGTACTTGAGAGTGCTTCCCGACAAATATGTAAAATTGTAAATATATTGTAAATTTAAAATGTAAAAATTGTTCAATATATTGCCCGTAAAAACACCATGCTCGAATTAATTTTTGTTTGTGCTATAATTTGCAGTAGTACCTATCTATACATTACCAGTTCTTAACCAAAGATTAGCATTATTGGAATAATCTTTTGTCCTAATAATTTTTTTTTTTTTTTATTTATTTATTAAAACATAGGGTTAACATACATTTAGGAACAGTGTCCCACAAAACCTTTAATAAGGTTTGTCTGTGGGATCATGAGTCTCTATATAAACTAAATAATTAGTATATTAAGTTAAAGTGCTTAAATAGTGTTTTTTTAACAGTCTTTTAAATCGCTTTTTGTTTGGCTCACGTCTAATTTCTGCCGGCAAACTATTGATTAAATACGGGATACCTTTTTTTAGGGATCTGTCTCCATAATAATTATTAACCCTTGGCACCAATAGTTTGCCATCAGCAATAGATTTGGTGTTGTATATATGTTCTATCGGTTTGACTAAAGATTCCTCTGGTCCGTGCCCCAGACAGCTATGGTTATTGACGGCAAGCAGGTATTTATGTTTTAAGCTGATAGGTAATATTTTACATATTTTAAAAAGACGTTTATAATTGTTTTTACATTTATGTTTGGTTTTGTTATTTACTAGAAGTTTTAAAAATCTTAGTTGCATATTTTCTAATCTATTTATATTCGTCTTGGTTGTAAGGCCATAGCTGTCAAGGGCATAGCCCAGAATTGAGTCTACTAGTGACATATATAAACATCTTAAGGTGCTGACAGGTACTCTATAACTTAAATGAACAAATTTGCCTAGCAGTACTCTTAATTTATCGTATATGAAATCTGTGTGAGGTGACCAGGAGAAGTGTTCGTCTACTTTCATTCCAAGGTAAGTAATACATTTAACTTTTTCTATTGGACTACAACTACAGTTGTTCTTATTTTTATGTAAGCAGGAGAATGTATGGGCAAAAATATTAGGAGGTTCGTTTGTAAGTGGTAAATACGGCGAGTGAATTAGCAGTAGTTTCGTTTTGTCGGTGTTGAGAACTATCCCATTGTCGTGAGACCACTTAACGACTGAGTCCACGTCTTCCTGTACGAGACGGAAGGTCTCGGCGAGATCCGTGCCGGCACGTAGTGCGCAGAGGTCGTCTGCGAACATGTGTGCTGAGCAGTGCTGCAGCACACCACACAGGCTGTTCACGTGCATCAAGTAGCAGAGAGGTCCGCAGCCCGACCCCTGCGGCACGCCGAATCTAACGTCGCACTCGCGACTATAGGTGTTTCCAATTTTAACTTTGAAAGTTCTTGAAGTAAGGTAGTCGCGAAACCAACCGTTCAGCGGCTCACTCACACCACACTCGTTCATCGCATTTAACAAGGTGTTGGATTCCAGAGTATCGAACGCCTTTTTAAAGTCGAAGAATACTGCCAAGACAATTTTTTTATCATTTAAATAATTATTTATTTCATTGGTAAAGTGTGACAATAAAGTAGCTGTACTTTTTCCTTTTTGAAATCCATGTTGACAAGGAGTTAATATATTATTTTTACTAAAGTAGGCACTAAGCTGGTCAATTATACATTTTTCCATTATTTTATCAATGCTAGACAGTATTGCGATGGGTCTGTAATTAGAAAAAGTTTTGCGGCCGCCTTTTTTATAAATTGGGCGTAATATGGCTTCTTTTAATTTGTTAGGGAAAGTATGGTGTTTAACGGATAGATTGACCAACTTCGCAATAACTGGACTTATTTTAGTTGCAACAGTCTTTATGTCAGCCATGCGTATGAGATCGCTGCCTGCTGACTTATTTGCATCCATTTTGTCAATAATTTTTTTGGCTTGATGGCTTTTAACAGGCCGCCATCTCATACACGTGTCTGATTTCTTAACATAGTCATCCCTATCAAGCCAGGTATCATTACAATCATGTTTTATGTCCTTGATTTCATCGGAAAAAGTGGTAGCGAACTTATTACATAAATATTGCTCATCTCCTACATTTGCCATATTTGACTTTATGGTATCATCTAAACTTTTTTTATCTTTACCCAATAATAACTTTTTTTATCTTTACCAATATGTATTCTTTCCCATATTTTTTTTATGTTTTTATTACATTCAATTATGCACTTTTTGTCGTATGTATTTTTATATTTATTTATGGCTTTTGTACATTTATTTCTATATCTAGTATACGTAAGTCTCTTAAGCATATTTTTTGGTTCATTACACCATAATCCAAAAAGTCTATCTCTCTCAAGTATCATTTTCTTAATGTTATCGTTAATCCAGGCTTTATTATTTCTAGTATTACTAACTTGGACGGATTTAAGTATATAGCAGTCATTATATATGTTTATAAATAATTGTGTTAATGCGTTGTATAATTCTACAGGACAGTCTATTGACAAAAGATTGTCAAAATTAGTTTTAAGTAGCATTTCTCTGACCTTGCGGTTATCAAGGACATGCCGTCGCTCAGCGGTAGCCGTTTGGTTCCGGTTTATGCCACCAGTGCTGTCGAGGGCGCCACTGCCGCGCGAAACATTCGATACGCCGTTGCTAGCTGGCTCGGCGCTGCCGATCGCCCCGCGCGCCAGTGCGCGATTCCATTGCACCACTGCTGACACAAAATAGTGATCGGATATTTTATGTTCGATTACCGCTGAGCTAATGCGTGCCGTAGGAGAGGAGGTCCTTATGTAGATATGATCAATGCAAGATTCAACAATTTTATCTACCAAAATTTCTTTACGAGTTGTTAGGTTAATACATTTCGTTAGTCCAAACTCAGCCATAATAGTTTCATATTCAATAACATGTTTGTTCAATTTATTTAGCAAGTTTATGTTTATGTCTCCGCAAAATATCAGATTAGAGTTTAAAGGTACACTATCGAATAAGAAACGTAAGTCCTCAAGAAATTCCATTATTTTTGCCTGTTTAGAGATTTTGGGAGGTCGATATACACATATTAAGTACGCAGGTTCATTATTGCTTACGAGTGTTATGGAAACGCATTCGGCTGTTCGTAGAATCGTCGCGTGAGTTTCGTTCGCCCGCGCCTGGATGCCCTCGCGCGCGTAAACAATAACTCCCCCACCACTTCGTCCTGTACGAGTGAAGCTATACATATTATAACCTACTATACTATAAAAACTTAATAATGAAAAATTTATGTTTGGTTCGGTTAAGACTAAAACATCTATATCCTTTAGGTTATTGTGTAACACTAAAAGTAACTCTGCAAAGTTTTTCTTAATCGAACGAATATTTACGTGTAGAATACATAAAGGGTTACTTAAACTATGCAAAACAGAAAACCAACAGTTAAAACTATCAACTTTAGCCGCATTTATTGAGTCATCAGTAATTAACTCAATATTATTGAGATCCGCGAATGTTGAAAGTATTTATCCAAAATAAACTTTAGGTACCTATTAATTATTGCTTATTAGGTATAACACTTCACTTGAGTAGGTCGTTTAGGTCGTTTTCAGACCTTATCCAGAATGCTTTGTCACCTTCAGCCTTCTTCACCAGTACTCTGCCGTTGGATACCCAGACGAATCTGAACGTGCCGTGCAGTTTCCTCTTGGTACTCCAGAGCAGGGTTCGAGTTGGTTTAGGCAGGTCCTCATTTATAAAGATCTTGTGAGTCTTCGTGCCGCCTGTCACCATGTTGCTGGTCAGCTCCATGACTCGGCGACGCTGCGAGAGCCAGGCGTCACGGGATCCAGTGCCAGATGTCTTGAATCCGACGACGATGGAAGCTGGTTTGTCGTCTTCTTGTTTTCGTGGATGAGTACGGCGGGCCCAGTCGATGTCCGCGCTGCTGACATTGAGAATGTCGCCGAGTTTTGTTACGACGCTTTTTACGCACTCATCTGGCAGTTGTTCGAGGCCTACAATTTCAATATTGTGCTTGCGGGTGGTTTGCTCAAATTCGAGCATTTTTTGCTCTAATGATATATTTTGTTTTTCTAAGAACACACACTTATTGCTGATGGTGGACACGGTTTTTTCAAGTATGTTTATTTTTTCCTTCGACTTAGCGTGCTCCATTATCAGCGAGTCGTATTTATCTGATAAGACACTCATGCTTTGTTTTATTGCGTCCAACTGTTTTTTGAAGCCCGGGATAGAACTGACCTTTTTTTGTATATCCTTCAGGATTTTATCAAAGTCCTGGTCAGTGTCTTCTACGTCGTCAGACTCCGAGTCGTCCTCCTCACAGTTGTTGCAGTATATTCTGTTTCGTCCTGCTTTCATATCAGCCGCCAGGCCCTTGACGCAGCTCCTGTGGAAGGTGCCCTGGCATTGTCCTTGACACATAAAATGCGAGCCTTTTTTGGATAAAGTTTTTTTACACTTTATACACTCCATCACTAGATTAGACTTGAGTTCAAGAATCGGTAACAATTTCTGAGAATACGTCGACGGGCGAAAATGGCGCGAACGCGATAATGCGCAAGCGTCGCACGCGCGCTCCGTTCGACTCTCCGAGCGAGACGATTATCCGAGTACAAAAGATTATTCGGATAATTATCAGGACTTATAATTATTCGACTAAACAATAACACGATATTTTTATTGCTGAATTATTTATTCGTGAATGAATCATTCGACCACTTTTCAAATGATTAATTATTTATTCTTTACTAGCATTTACCCGCGTTGTTCCCGTTATAGTGCCAAGGGAACTAATTACCGGCATAGATCCTATGTTTCAATCCAGTACTTGATCTACTTACATGCCAAATTTCAGATCAATCCATTCAGTTGTTACCCCGTATTTAGTAACAGACATCCAAACATCTTCACAAATTTTCACATTTATAATATTAGTAAGGATCGTATTCGGAAAATCCACGAAAATTATTTAAAGTTTTTTGATTATTCCATTCAAATAAATAACACAAATAATATTTAGAATTACTCGTTTTTACGGTACATATATTTATCAATTTCACTTTACTTTTTCCCATACAAACAGTACAGAAAACAAGGTAGTGTTTTATTGATTTGAGTAGATCTGTAGAATACATTATCATTACTAAGTTTTGTGTATCGATTTAACAAATAAAAAATTTAAAAATATAGGAAGCGATTCCATTTATTTTCTGTTCACTTTTGACATAAACAATGTAGGCACTTTTCGATAGGTAATATTAATGTAAAGTTTTCAATGTGCGTTTGCAAATTTGACATATAGGGTTATGGAATTGAGTTCTTTTTAGAATGACAGTTTTTATAGACACAGGTTATAAGTGAGCGTTATTAGCATCGATTATAATGTAACTTGAAATGTCATTTTTGCGACTGATTGTGTGTGATATACGGTATACCGCGTAAAAATATAGGGGGGTGAGCGGGTTGCGGGGCGCAAATGCTCCGAAAACGGATTCATTGTTTAGCGATGCGTCACCTTAAAAAGAAATAATACTATATTACATCCATTTGTATGTCTATAAAAAGAAACTACAAGAAGCACTAAACAAAACAGTACAGCGTATCGTCCGCACAATAGTTGTAAAAAAATGAACTGCCAGACTTGTGGAATATTAGAATAAAATGCTATTGTTAATGAAAGACCATTAAAGGATCGCCCTGTAGCTGCAGGACACGCGCTATAAAACGCTCGTAATGAAATTGGATCGCGTTTTTTTACTCTAACGATCGAGAGCGTCTTCCTTTAGAACAGTATCAGTAGTCCTAAGCCACGGGAGGCTGCGGAGAAACTCGGATAAATAGTCCCTGGGCTACTGAGCTTGGCTGGACCACAATGATATTTTTTTTCGTGGATGCCACTGAAACGGATATAATAAACGTAAAGCATTATCTTAATACGGAACCAGCCCAACTAATACCCTTTATACTCGTACTTATGTAAATCCTTATTAAATCTATTACAGATTAAATGTGTTGTTGATAAAAAACGATTATATTAAATTGATTTATTCAAATAACATCAAAAATAAATTAATTACTTACATCGCGACGAACCCTACGGAAAAAAGTATTCTCGCGTGTCAGGGTGCCCAGAAGGCTGGCTGCATTGCCGCGCTAAATGGCAATGCTGATTCTCTGCTAGGAATGAGTTAGCCCTCTGACTACCTGATACCAGGACTGACTCACTCCACGATTCCGTTGCTTGCGCCGTAATTATCGTATAATTACCGCGGTGGTAATAAAGAGCACGCGTTATGTACGCATTATGCGATTGAGAGAGACGATCGGATGCGGGTCAGCTCCGTCCGGTCGTTGGACGCGAACGGCAGTTTTATTAGGGAGAGAGGCGTGTACGTAGTACTATAGCTTGGCAACTTCGTTGGTGACACTCACCTGTGTGCCAACACGAACGGGGGCCTCCGGAGGCTGCCTCCGTCGGTCGCCGTTCGTGTTGACGGTAACTTGTGTAAGTAGTTACGGCTGCATAGAACAAAAAGCACACAGGTGAGTGTCACTAACGAAGTTGCCAAGCTATAATAGGCTACTTGACAGGTTTCTGAAAAGTCAATCCGATTGTTTAATGATGTCTATTGAGCTGAGCACTCAGAAAGTGGTAATTTTTAATTCTTTTGTGTATTTTTTCCGAAAAAAGCAAATATAAATGCACTTTTAAAATTAGCCGCCAAAACGGTTTCTCGGACAATATGGCGTCTATGACGACACATGATAGTAAACCGACAAATGTCAACGAGGATCGCATAACGTTCTACCTTTAAAAATAGGATTGACAGATGCTGTCGATGCCGTTTACTATGGTGTGACGTCATCGGCCAATCCAAACCGTTTTCGATAAAATGGCGACAGATAAAAAATAATCAATTTTCATCCGAGTTTTATAAATAAATTATCCATTTACGTCAATATTACTAAAAAGTAATATTGACGTAAATGGGTTTTAATACTTATAATTAATACATATATCCATAATTCTTCCATTATTTTTCACACTGTCAAGTAGCCTATTCTTATTCTGTCCCGATACCCGATTATTACCCGACTGCGGTGAAGCCCAAAGGAGGGTTATGTGTTTGACCTGTATGTATGTCCGTTCCTATGTCCGCTCGTAACTACTCAACGGCACAACCGATTTTGATAAATTATACATCATTACTATTAGATTCGTCTTGACGGCGCGAGTGTCACTGGGTATGAAGTTCGTTAAAATTAAAATAAACAAACTGGTGGATTTTATGCACTTTTAATTTTATCGCTTAAGCTCGTCGCTCGCGCCGTCGTGTAACCTGTCCAGAACTCCGAATGTTTGGTTAGAATCTAACTGATTTCCCAAATATTTACATTTAAATGTATTATATGGCCCAGCACGCTAGTTTATGTACACCGGACTCGTGTGAACTTTACGAAGCTAATATATTCTTACTAATTACAAATTTACATGGGTGCTGTCAAATGTGAAACAAATAATTGCAAGAATCAAAACTAACTACGTTGCGAGGCTTGCATCTTTTTACATGTAATGTTTTTGATGGGATCTCATTTCTTTTTGTAAGTGGTCTTCCTTTATTTATTACAGTACAATCCATTCCATTTTCTATTTGAACTACAAAAGTAACTTTGTAATCGGATGTCTTTGTATAGGATTACAAACTTACTCATGCAGTTCGTGTTGAAATTGTAATATTTTTAGGTTTTGCATGGCATGAGAGGCTAAAAACTAACTATTTGTAAAATTTTGAGCTTGTGGGTCTGCTAGAAGTACCTTAGAATTATGATAATCATCAGTCAGTGAGGGAGTGACAAAACTAAGGAACTTTGACGTG
The DNA here is from genome assembly GCA_947034925.1 of Eudemis profundana. NCBI lineage: Eukaryota > Metazoa > Arthropoda > Insecta > Lepidoptera > Tortricidae > Eudemis > Eudemis profundana. The sequence continues at coordinate 35,024,023 of OX344797.1, read as the reverse complement.
CAATAAGTTCTTAAACTACAAGTTCAAATTGAATGTTATTAAGAATATATCGGCCATTCTCACGAAGTATGACTGCGTCTTATTACCGCGTCTCCGTACATTTAGTATGAAAAGATAGCGTCGCGGTAATTAGGTGACCGAGACATACTTCGTGAGAATGGCCGATATCTAAGTCATATTATGCCCTATTATCAGTGAAAATTCATGGTTCTAGCTTTAGCCAGCTCAAAATTACAGCCATGCCTTTGTTTTGCTCGACTTGGCGGGGGCACGGCCGTGCCCCCAGATTTAAATGCTTAAACAAAACGTTGACATTTCACTGATGACTTTTTATGGATAAGTTTGCCTTTGTACATAACCATTGATCTTTGTATTGTTTCTGTATAATTTTATGTGTGCATTAAAGTGTTTACATAGTACATACATTTTTAGATTTTTTCCCAAAAACGCTCAATACTAAAGCCTACGTTACGATACATACTTTGTTTGGGTATAACCAGAACTCTGTTATAACTAAAGTTACGATACTTTTTAATACTTTGATATTTTTAAAATGGAAATTCCTATCCAGCTTTGCAGGCTCATAAAAAAGTTACAGTACGTTGGGTATCGAACTCAAAACTTTAATATATTTCCTAATTTGGTTTAACGCATTTATTTTAAATAAACAATAAAATTTAAATAAAACAAGAGCAATAAAAACTAAAACTTTCCTTATTTTGCTTATTTCCACAGGATCTTATATAATTTTTACAAAATTTGGTTACAGTTTTAGTTTACCCAATTCTGTTTGTTAATATAAGCCTTCTCTGCTCCAGTGAGATTTTATTTTACAATGTCACTCGGGAAATTTTATGTAGCGAATATTAAGAGCATCCGTAGGCATTTCTCCAGAAATATGTCTGCGGTCACCTCATTCATCTGGCCCTTTTTCATACTAAATGTATGGAGACAGATGAATGAGTCGCAGACATATTTCTGGAGAAATGCCCCGTATCCGCAACAACGCATTAATTTGAGGATCTGCATCCGCATCCATAATAAAACAATGCGGAGCTTATGCAGATGGACATGCCGCGGCCGAGCTTTGCTAGCCGTATAGATCGTCAGACAAAACAAAACGAAAGGAGAGAAAAATAAAATCTTGTATCCATAGCGTATTCAAGTATGGTGGCATCCAAAGAACTCGATTCCTACCGGATCGCCTAATATGAAGCATTTGAGCCCTTATTCTACAGCTCTTAAGGAAAATGTACCTACACTAAATCTGCACCGGCTTGCCCAATGATATATTTTACGCCACGCTACTGTAGCGTAGTCTACAATATTGTCTCATTATCGTTTGAACTAAGTCCCACAGAGATTAAAAACGCCCTCAATCGGCAGGTCTGAAGTCTGAACATCGCAGTGGTATTAAGCCCGTTACGGCGGCCCAATGATCCACGGATAGGAGCTTTAGAGATTAACAAACAAACAGATTAGCAGCTTATAAAATCAGACTGCGTCGATACCACTTTTAGTTCCATTGAAAACTCAACTCTGAACACCTTTCCTTACAAAGATACCTATTTAATTGAACGGTAATGATAAAAAACACCGCGGTAGAAACACTCAATATTAACCATAATTAAGAAGTGTAGAATAAGAAATAAAACGTAAATCAGTTTTTTTTAGTTTCTCTGTTTGCTTGTTTGGCGATTTATTTGTTCGAGCGTCACACAAGTGCAAGGCGATTATGACCCCGGTTGAAATATATCGTCGACCGTAGGCTGAATTAGCGTAAAGGACATCAATGTCCCTTACCGTAATTCAGTCTACGGTCGACGATATGGTTATTTATACCTGATATCAAGGCCCGGCTTTGCGACAGAGCGCACAGCTAGTTCCCTTTCACTCGCAGTTACCAAGTCGCACAGAGGCACAGGATATGAATGAACTGTGCTGATCCCAACCTACGCCAAAATGGTGCAAACTGTAAAAGGGTGGATTTTCAACGTACAACTTTGTATGCCGTACATTTAGTTTGGCATACAAATGTCGCGGACGAAAATCCACCCAAAATAATAATAAATAATAATAAATATTAGGGGACAATCTTACACAAATCGAACTAGCCCCATAGTAAGCTCAATAAGGCTTGTGTTATGGATACTAGACGACGATATATTTAATAGATACAAATACTTAAATACATAGAAAACATCCATGACTCAGGAACAAATATTCGTGTTCATCACACAAATAAATGCCCTTACCGGGATTCGAACCCAGGACCTCTTGCTTCGTAGGCAGGGTCACTACCAACTAAGCTAAACCGGTCGTCGAACCCAAAAGCTCCTAAACACTATGCCGGTGTCCGACCGACACGTCATTACCAATTTCTTGACTTGTTCTACGATCGAGGGAAGTTGTAAAAATAATTAATAGCTTAATAATAATTAATAGGGTCATTGAACTATAACACCATTTATTTTTCCAATTTATAATTTGAATATTTCATTCTTTACGGTTTATGCTTCCAGAGATCGATTTCGAAGATGTATTGTAAATTAATGTAATTTTGTAGGTTGGTTTCATATGATTGTCTATTTGTTAACCATCTCAAATATATTTATTTATTGATATATTAGAATATCAGTTAAAGTGAAATATACAACGCATGACATAATATATTCACGCTACACCAAAACGTTCCGCCGTCTACAATGTTTGTTACGATCGTCGACCGTAGGCTCAATTAGGGTAAGGGACAGGCAAAACAATGTCGCTTACGCTAATTGAGCCTACGGTCGACGATCCCCTCGTCAAATAGGTCGATAAGTCCCGGTAAATAGCAAAGTTTAATTGTTTAATAATTACTGGTCAGGCTGACTGTCACCAACTTAAGCTGGCCAGCGGTTATCGGCCAATTAACTTAGACCTAAGTTGGAGTTAACGTCCAAGTTAAGGAGTTAGTGCAAGTTGGGTCAGTTGACTTAGAATAATTAATTGGGAATGGGGTCAGGAGTGGACAGGCTTTGACTATTCAGCCTGTTGACTGAAGTGCCACGGGTGCAATGGCGTTGTCGATCGTGTTTTTACAAGAGCGCTAAAGCTCCATGTGGAATCTAGAGAGAGTATAATACTTCCACCATAAAGGTACAAACACGCGACACGACAAAAAAATATTTGTATTAGGTAAAACGCATTACAGCCCGCAGCAACGCGGCACTACAAATTTTTTGTATGGAAACTAAAAGTGCGGCACCGCTTAGTGCGGCAGCAGAATAGAGGATGAATTATAATCGTGAAAGGATTATTTTTAAGTGTAAGTATACATCGATAGATTACTTGGCATAACTATTAACTATACTTTCATTATGACTAATGCTTTTTTCTGCTAGCAAAGAAGTACGTAACTAGCGTTAGGTTAAAAAAAAGTTTATATTGGGTTACATTTGCAACCTTGATAACCTGATACCTAGATAAATAGAACTTAACAACACGTGAGCAGTCAAACGCTTGACTTTTATGCATAACACGATAATCTAGGAAAGTTACGAAGGTAGACGTCCGAGTGCTTGACACTGCCCCTAAGGGCCGGCATTGAAAGAAATTTCTCATTTAAGCACCTCCCATTACCCCGCTACCGGGGCTGCTCCCCTTAAGGGGATTCGCCAATGTCGCCATCTGTTTATAATATTATGAACTTTTAAATCCTTGAACAGCGTATAGCGCCACCTAGTAGAATATCTTTTAACCACTTGTGTTTACTATGAACTTTTCGAACCATGCTCTGAGTAGGGGTCCATATGGGCTCATATAAAATTGGTATTTCGATTTTTTATACAAATAACGATTTGTGACTATACTCATAATTTCTCCGAAAAATTTTGCTCATAATTTTTTTGAATATTTATTAGTACTACTACCTACATTGCCTATAATAATAAAAAAATCGAATTTTTGTACACGTAATGTTATTACTTAGATGTTATATGTAATGTACCTATAATGTTATTGCCAAGAATTACTTAATTAATAAAGCTATTACATATAAATATTTTGCTCATAATGATTATAAGTTATATGTATAATTTGAAATCAACGTGTGGGCGGTTCTCCTCAAAACATTATTCTTGACCAAAAAAATGTCTATTTTACAAACCCCGCGACAGAGCATCTTTATTAAGCCAGATGTATACATACATGAAAAACATAACGTTTTATCATAAAGGCACGGAACAAAACCCATTAGTTTTCATTATATTTACTTTTTTGTTTAAAATGGTGTTTCTGATAATGACTCCTTATGATAATAATGACGTTTTTGTAGAAAATAATGACGGCTCGTTGCCAACAATGATTTTCACCTGAGAATCAGGTCTGATGTATATTGATTTAAGTGTTTTTTTTTGTTATGGTTTATGATATGGACGACAAAAATAAAATTCGAATACATCGACACTGGAAATTTCAAATTTCGTAAGGGACAGTTTATCGTAAGCACACTAAATACACCATTGGAATCAGTAGGTATTTCTTTTCTATCTGTTCTATTGAAATTTTGATAACACTTCAAATAAAAAAATTATGAGATGATAAAAATTTGTCGTAACTGCCTAAAATTTAAAGTTGTATCATACAACATAGTGCCCATACGGTCACTTTGTTAAAGGGGTCAATTTAGCATACGAATTTATATTTTCATACATTTTATGGTTAATCACTTATGTGCTACATTTTTAAGTCCTAAAGGGGATTTTAACAATGTAGCAGTGGTGTGGCTTCCATAGAACCCGATTCCCATCGGCTTGCCTATTTTTGCAAAGCATATGACCGGAGTATCTACTACTCCCGAAGAAAAAGTAATCCAAATCTGCTTCGGCTTTTCTAAGAATATATTTGACGCCACGCCACTGCAATGTAGTAATATACGCGTTGTAATCCGTTTAAGTTGTTTTATTACAATGAGTGATTATCGCGGAAAGCGAAGACAATATTATAAACTTATTCTTTTCTTAAACAGTTACGACAATACTGATTAGGTATGGTTATTTGGAACTCTAAGAATTATAATTTTTATGCCACACCTGGCCATAAAGTGGCTTTTTCTGTAAGCGTAGCGTACGGAAAAAGCCGCTTTCTGGCCAAGTGTAGACATAAAATGACGTACATAACACGGGAGGTAGTAAAAAAAGCCCTCGATTGCAGATTTACGTCCCTCGCTTGCAGCTCAGGCCGCAAACTTCTGCGATATCGGCCTTTCTTTGTATTACCATCCTAGTTGTGTAATATACTATTATGTGCAAGTAGCCGAGTTTTGAATATATTACACCACAACTAGGCTTCGGTATTCCAAATAGCCCCAGGAAACTTTACATACCTGTTTCAGTCAAAAAATAAAAGACAAAGCTAATTGTTTACTATTATTAAACCGCGCTTATAATACGATTGAGCACATATGTCGTTTTTGAAATAATACTTGAAATGACATGACAATGTAACTGATTTCAAGAATACCTTACATGACTTTCTCGCGCAAAAGGCATATTATACTGTGCAAGAATACTTAAGTGATAGTATATAGAATAGTTTAGTAACTAACACCACACAATGACATACCTTGTAACTAACGTAATAAAATAATTGTATTATAAATAAAGTAATTGTATTCTATATTCTATGTTTGAAATGAACAGCATGTATGTCATCGACTAAATTTGTATGCCGCAAGGTACCACATAGTGATACTAAGTAATTATTTGTAACATCTTTATTATCTATGTTGGACAAATAAATTATTTTGAATTTGAATTTGACATTGTCAATGGTGGTGTACATATAAATGAAAATACTTATTTCAGTACAAAAAAGTTCTACTTGGGAAAAAATCATTAATTAGATCACCTACTTAAATAAAATAATGTAATAATTGAACTTCGAAAATTATTCCCTCATAACATTATCGTCTTCAGTGCTATCTGTATCATCACCTGGCACAAAGAAAATAACATAGACGATTAGTGTGCTAAATAGTGTTAAGTATGTACGTTGTAATGTAAATAATTACGTTCGGTCAGAATTGTATAATGAGAGATTTGTCAAATACTGTCGACTATAATATTTTTTTATAAAACACACACACACAGCATTTACCAAGAAATACGTTCTAAATGTATTACAGTGAAATCAGGATAACTAGGAGCTGGGTAAATGAGAAACCTCCATAGCTGGAACTCATGCTGAGGTCTCTGCACTTAAAGCACTGAATTAGGTACCTTTGTTAGTGGGACACAACAGACCTCTATGTCTGTGATTAGTTCTTTCGAGTTTATCATCTTTTTTGCCTCCGTAAGTGAGACGACATAAAAATGACCTCTGTTAGTGGGACACAACAGACCTCTATATCTGGGATTACCTAGTTCTTTCGATTTTATCGTCTTATTTACCTCTATAATTGGGATTTCTTTGAATTTTATAGGTACCTCTGTAACTGAGACGACATAATTTTTTTCTTTCCGACTCGGAACTTATTGCAGATAAATTTCCGTTTTTTTTACTAATTTTTAGCCTACCCACGAATTTAGCACGTGGTAATTGTGCTTAAATTACCTCAAGTTTTAGTTTGTTTTTTCTATAGTCCGGATGTTTAGGTAATTGATAAATGATGAATGCTGAAACGATGGTTTAAATTAAATTGAAATATGCAGAAAAGAGGGCTTAAATATTTATCATTGCGTGAATAATTAAGGTAATACCTAGCCCTTTATAAATAAAAATCGAAAGATACGCGATGAAATCTGTGTCGTTTATAAAAACATGTTTAATTTTCTTTTTAGAGGACGAAGGTGAAATTTGTCGAGTGTGCATCAAATTCAGTGAAACATCAGTTGCTCTTTACTCTCACTCACACTCACTCACTCTCACTCACACACATTCATTCACTCACAAACATTCATTTACTCTCACACACACACACACACACACACTAACTCACTGTCACTCACTCTCTCACTCACTCACATTCATTAACGCACTCTCACACACTCACTCACGTTCATATACTCACCCATTCAATTACTCTCACACTAGGTTACTGACTCACATTCACACACACCCGGTCACTTACACACTCACTCCGGCACAATCACTCACTCACATTCACACACACTCACTCACCCACACACGCTCAAACACTCTCACTAACTTTCACTCATACATGCAATCACTCTCAGTCACTCACTCACATGTTCGAAACTATAAAATACACGTCTATTATCTAGGAATTCATATACTAAAATCATTATTAGTAACAATCGTCATTATACTCCTAACACATTGTCATTTTAGTAACACGCGTCATTGGTGTCTCTGACAATCTTGCCGAAAATGATGTTGCCAATAATGACGTTGCCAATAATGACAAATTCTAGAAAATGCGGCTTTACAAAACAATTAGGTATATTAACAAGACAAGAATGCACTAAATAGTGTTAGTCCCATGTGTACTTTGATATGGTTATACAATAATACTCCACTGTAAATAAAATTATGAAGATACGGTGAAAAATGTGAAAGACGATAATGATGACAAACTTTGGAGAATCAAAATGAAAAGCTTACTACTCGAATCTCGCGATATGTATCATCTCCGAAGTTTGCCGATCTACTGAGGTGCGGGGTGAAGTGTTAATTTTTTTCTTTAGAAAATAATTTTAATAAACGTAACTAAAAATAATAAAAATAAATAAAAAAAAATATTGCTGAAATAAATCTAATAAAATTGTGACATGACCTAGTCTCGAACTCGATTCAATAACGCGCCGCACCGGGTATAAATCTCGTCACTGCCGACTACGCTATTTCGAGTGTTGAAGATGCTGTTGAATTAGAGCATCAGTATCAGCATATGACTTTTGATTAGATTATGGAATTACGTTTTAGGTTTAGTTTTCGGCGATCATTTACTAAGTAGGTACTTGTAGCAATCTAAGAAAATAAGTAGGTACAAAATATGTCCTAATAATTGAGAAGATCAATTCGAAGCATAAAGAAATAAGCATATTATGCGCTGATGGAAAATCAGTAGGTATCTCTAACCAAGGTCACGCGACCATTCTTTTCGTACACCGCTGGCTGTGGGTAGGTAGGTATTTATCGCAACGCACGAAGTTATGCGCCACGTAGTTTGGTAGGTACCTACATATTATAATTTTAATATTTAGGTATATGGATAAATAATAGTACATTACACAACTAGGGTGGTAATACAAAGAAAGGCCGAGATCGCAGATGTTTGCGGCCCGAACTGCAAGCGAGGGAATGCAAAAATGCCAAAACATAAATAATAAAGTAATAAGGGACGCATTTATAGTTCACGCGCATCACAGAAAGAGAACGCCATATACAGTACGTGCCTGGGTTTTTTGGCGTAAGCGCCAGATATAAAAATACGATTAAATCAAAGATATTATTATGTTTTATTAACATTTTTTTTAATCACTTAAAAGATAAAGGCATGAATGACATTTTTACATAATTTTACCGTTTATTAATCGGTTGTTTGTTCATACTACACAAAAAACGGAATTTGAAGACGCATTTTCGGATCTCTTATCTATCGAAGAAATTTTAAGCAAACATGTTTCCACCATAATCACTGAATAGGTTATATAGTCAAAAAAACACATATCTGAAAAGCAGCCCATTTCATAATGTAGATTTTACAAAAATCTCACTAAAAAATTGCTTAAATTTTCGATGACGAGCCTTAAGACTTTCACAATAGACGTAACAATGGGCAAACACTGGGACGTTTACGTTATTTAGCTGTTCTCTATTCTGTAGCTACTCGTATTTAGCTTTTAGCTACAAGAAATTTCTCTTTTTAAAGCGAATAAAAGTTGGTCAAGAGCTAACGATAAACACAACACAAGTCGGTAAATAGTTTCCACAGAGCTTCTCTTTGAAGTTAATTTAATCGACCTTCCTTATGAAGGTTACTGAATCATGATTAAAAAAATGTCAAAACATTTCATATTTTAAACCCCGACGTGTCGTTTTAGGCTTAAAATAAAGGAGATCACGGTTTTTTCGTTAATCCGGTCCTCGGTTCCAAACAATTAAAGCTATCCGCTTAAATCCCCAACAACTTGCGGCAGCGTCGGCAACGAATTTAAGGAAAAGAACCGAAAATTGTTTATGATACACGTATTTTCCATTTGCATCTCGGAATTCGGAACAACGAAATAAAAAAACCGGTCAAGTGCGAGTCGGACTCGCGCACCGAGAGTTCCATAGAAACTCATAAGTAGATACATAAATAGTTCAAGAAAAACTGTATGGCGATTAGTTTAGTAGGAGCAAATAAGTAGGTATGTGTTACGATTTTTGCAAATTTCTAAAAAACGGTGCACGTTAGGAAAACTGTTATATTTTTCCTTTAATATTTAGGACGACATTAATAATTGGTAAATATTACAAATTTTTCTGTTCAGTAACTTCGAAGATAATAGGGGGAATCGTCTTTTCTAACGTTTTTCGTCATAAATCAAAAACTACTTACTCGTTTTAAAGAAAAAAACAAAAACGGTGTTTCAATCTACAGGGTGGGAGGGACTATACCGACATACTTTAGCCATGAATTCCTGGTGGTGTGACGAGTAAAAAATGTTATATCAACATGGGTCGAATATTGTCATTTTACATTAATAGTCTTATGGAACAAAATAAATCAGTAAATTAAGCCCCTCGTTATAAACATGTCCTTACTGGCTGAAAAGTTATCAAAAAGAAAAAAAAAGCTAAAATGGAAACGAAAGGTCAATTTTTTGGCCTCGTAGTCGCTTACCATCAAATACTGCGAAGGTTAATTCCTGTTTAGTTAAAGGATATTAAAAAAATAGTAAAGGTATCTTAGTCACATTTATTAGGGCTTGTTACACACTTGGGATTTTTCATTTACAAAATAATGAATATCTCGGAAAGTAAGCGTTTTTCGACTATACATCACATAACATTTTTTACTCCTAATAGTTGTTAGAATCTATAGTTAAAGTTTTTCGGTATAGTCCCTCCCACGCTGTATAAATCAAGCCCTTTCATTTGACACCACACTCAATATATATAATAGCGCTACTTTAAACTTTCAAAGTCCCATTACGGACCCGTTTAAAAAAAAGTAAAAAAGGTACAAGTTTTTTTCCATCCAATAGGCTCGGGTTAGCTACTTTTAATACTATGTATTTCAAATTTCAAATCGATAGCAGCAGTAGCTCCTGAAGTATCTAGCTGTGACAGACGGACAGACAGACGGACATACAGACGGACAGACAGACGGACAGACAGACAGACAGACAGACAGACGGACAGACATACAGACAGAGTCGCACCATAAGGGTTTCTTTTTTACCATTTTAGTACGGAACCCTAAAAACGAAAAGGTTCTATTTAAAAACTTTTGTTTAGTTTCTCTTGTCACGGTGTCTATCTGTCTGTCTGTAATCCAATCTTGTAATTTAAGTAAATTTAATTTAATCCACTTCCTGGTTTCCGATTGAGTTGAAATTTTGCAAGGATCAAAAGTATGTTTTCATGGAAACTTTTAATGGTAGGTACAGTCAAAGGCACCAATATGTAAACACCACTAAGCTTCAAAAATATGGCAGTAAGGTTTATGTATAAATATTTTGGTACTTTGTGTGGATATTTTATTTATTTTTGGTCTTGACTGTACAAGTGTACATAATTTTAAAATAAGGTAAACGTCCGAATGCTTGACAAAATCCCAAAATGTAGTTGCGTCTTGAATGTTAACTCATTACTAATTAGGAATAGAGCATTAGAGAATAGGGTATCAACTATTGGCCATTAGCGTGTCAACCACTAGGACGTTTACTTTGACTATCCTACATATCATAAATAAAACCCATTAAATAGAACCTTGAAACAGTCCTAATCTTAGCTATGTTTCACCAGAATTAATATTCACAATTAATATGTGTTCTAAATTGTATTCGCCAGTGCTCCTATTCGTTCCATAAGACTAGTTGCAATTGGATTAGTCGTCAGACTAAATCTAGTAACTCACCTGAAGAGATCTCCGTGAATATGTCGAATTGTTCTGTATTTCGCTGCAAAAGGAGATCTAACACGTCAAACATACAAAGAGATGGCGTTTCCTTTCACATCTAAAGTATTTAGAATCACATTATTTACTTATATTGTCACGTTGTGTTTTTTGCATTTAATTGTAGGTTTAAATATGACAAATTTAATTTTATGTTCAAGAGAAATGTTTTTACAATTGTCTCGAACAGCTTCGTTAGAATTATTTTCGTCTAGCAACATTGCTACAACTGTCTAGTGTCATATTTGAGAGATTCTTGACATACAACATACTGATGTTGCTATATGTCATATAAATAGATCTATAGGGTAAATTTGTAATGCAAATTGGGAAATAACATTTATTATAATAAGATATTAAAAGTATAAAAATATAAACTAATTTGAATATAATGGACAACTAAATATAGTTAAATATTCTGATCAGTAAATGTTATTTCTTAATTAATAGGATTGAAATTCTTTAGATTTCCAAATCAATTAGGGAGAAATTGAGGTCCTTAGTGGTAACACAATTTGGTTGGAAATGATCTTTGAGAGAGAGGAGGTCTAGCTATACTGGCTGGAGCTCTTCAAAAGCTTTTTGCATCTGGGCCGTGAAGGGAGCAACTCCTGATGCTTGTGTTCTCCTTGGTGGCTACAAATATGGCGCGGCTGAGGCAGTCCTAATTTTCATCATGAAGTAATTGTGAGTAGCATTTCTTTAAGGTTAACTCATCTGGCTATGAGGCACCCCATTCACTGAAAGGTCTTGTTACAGTTAGCCCTCCGGGGGCATCTTCATGAAGGGTGGCGGGCTTCGCAGAGCTATGAGGATATAACTCTTCTGTCTGGTGAGAATAACCATAATTTCAGTCTTCTTCTAAGCTGTGGAAAAAAAACACATACTTTAGCATACTAATGTAAGCAATTTGTTCTATTCCAGCTGAAGATGGGTTTTTTCTTAATTGTTTCTAATTTTTTCTAATTTCTAATTTTCTAAATTCAAATTCAATTTCTAATTTCGGGATATTTCAAAAGGAACATGGTTTTGTATTAATTCACACCTCACCTATAAATCCCATGGGCTGTAGCGCTCTCGTCGGAATAGTCTTCATGCACACTACGGGTCACTAACATCCGGAGCCTGCTGTTGCTGTTGCCGGCATCAGAACTGCTGTAAGAAGGTGTGTCGATGAGAGTCTGCAGTCTCGAGGTTGGTGACTTCAAAATTTATTAAGTCATTGTTAGGAGATTAGTTTAAATTTAACTGATGGCAGTGTAACTTTAGGCACTAACATTTATACTAGCCTGTGACCTCACTACTAGAAGAACCTAGGCTTTAAGACCCCGCTCTACCAACTGAGCACAATAGGTAGTGCTAAGGAAACGCTGAATTTGTACTGTGAGGCCGCAAGCGAGTGAAAAAATAAAAATAAATTTGTCATACACTAACTGACTTTCCTTATTCTCCTTTTTGTTAGCCTGAACTACTGAAGGGTCCTGTACGTAGCACTACTTAATATTGTTTGTTTTTTTTATTGAAAGGTGAGTTCATAGTTTTTTTTCATCTTTCCACAACTATGTTCACACTGTATCCTCAAATATAACCGGGCGGGATACAGGGTGACATTGGCGCCCAACTTTTAGAGAAAATTCAGTATATTTCAGTACCTTTCAGTAGTTTTGAGCATATATTACACTGCCAATCGATTGTTGTAAAAATATTTCATACTTACATGGTAAAATCCACTTTTCAAGCCTTGTTCCTCGTGTTTCGATAGTGCAACACATTTCTTTTAGACATATTTTGTGTTTTGGGATCCATTTGATCCATATATTGTGTATTTATTGATATTTGGAGCTAATTTTGGTGAACACGTTATTTAGAGGTTATAACCAAGTGACGTTTTCAAAGGAAAGTGTAATTTTTTCAATCGACTACTTTTGAGTACTTTATTTTGAGTTTTGGATCTTGATATATCACAATTTAGACCTTTTGAAACTAAAATTTAATTTAGTTGTGATTTTAGAGACATTTATTTCAATTGTCCAGTTAAGCATTTCAGACAAATAGTATTTAAGTCTCAGACTTGATTTAAGTTCATTTAAAAGCTAATTTTATTACCAACGTTTTTAGTATTACCACATGAAAATCTAGATTTTATTTTTAAGCTTTGGTTTTGGTACATTGTAAAACTTAACAATTCCAATTTAAAATACACAACAATTTTACATCATACCTAATTACATTGTTTTTTCAACAATTCTAAATATCCATTCATTAATTAAGATTTAAAAATTGGGATTGATATACAATACTGTTATTAGGCAAAAGCATTCCCACATATTGTTATTTTCAGACACTTACACCAATACATATTGTTTTTTTCTGATACTTACCTTTTGTGCATTTTATAGTGATAATTAAGTAACAGACATATTTTGTTAAGGAAATTAAGTAAAAACAAGTTCGTTTAAAAATATTGTATTAACTAGGTCACAGGTGATTCATAATATCTGAGTGGTATTTTATTGTGATTACACATCCATCAGTACTAAGTACATTTATTTTAGATAATTCAAAATGGAGCGTAGCTTACAATTTCATTCTTTGTTGAAGGATGAGCTTAATTATGAAGTCACAATTAGATCTGAGACACCTGCAGGCACTGTGGATGGTATGAGGAAACAGTTGAGGCAATTGCTTCTGGAATGTCCACCCGAAGCAATTATCGAGACAGATTTTGAAACCGACAGTGAGCTCGGAATTATTTCAGACAAATTAAAAGACCTATCCACATGTGTTGACAGGTACACTCGTACGCAAGACAGGCACTCTTCAAGTCGTAGTAAAGCCTTAGGGAATCACTTGTATCATAGACTTTTGAGAGTCCAGACTGAGGATGATCCGGAGGCATTGTCGTTGAAGGCCGGCCTTTCATCTCAGTTGGAATCTTTGTTTTCAAAGTTAGGTGGTTTTAAACAGTCTATGGGTTCTGTAGAAAATATTCAGGCCAGTGTTTCAAATTCCCAACCGACTTCAAACAGAGATATTCAGCTTGTTTGCTCTGGTAACATGAATATTGCTAAATGGAATTTGAAATTTGAGGGCTCCGGCGACTTGAGATCATTCTTGGATCGTGTTGATGAACTTAAATCAGCTTTTGGTGTTTCTGATGCGATATTATTTCGTTCTGCAGCACTTTTGTTTTCGGGAAATGCATTGTTGTGGTATAGAGGTATTAAGGACCAAGTTTCTTCATGGATTGAATTGAAACAAAATTTATTATCGGAATTTGATGCTGTTGATTACGATTATCGTTTAATGGGAGAAATAAGGTCGAGAACTCAGGGTGTTGACGAGCCAGTCCACATTTATTTTGCTATAATGTCATGTTTGTTCTCTCGGCTTAAAACTCCACTGTCAGAGGATGCTAGGTTGGAAATATTACTGCACAACATAAGACCAAACTTATCACAACAGCTTGCTTTGATTAATATAACTTCTATTACGGATTTAAAAGATCATTGTCGTAAATTGGAAGCAGCACGCCAGCGGGCGGACTTGTTTGTTGAGCCGTCTAAGAGTTCTTGTAATACGCTCAGCAGTGATTTCGCGTACAAATCAAAGCAAAAACAAGTAAATGCAGTAAATGTCCTTGCACAACAGCGGCCCTCAAACAATTCTGGTCGTCAGGTGCCGACTTTTAGTCAACAATCAACAAGTAATAACAGCAACGTTCGTCAGTATTCTAACAACAGGTCCACACATGTACCGAATTCTCGGAATGTCCCGGTTTGTTATAAATGTGGTGGTACTAATCATAACTTTAGTTTCTGTAGGGGAAAGCCACAGAAAAATAACATTTGTACTGGATGCGGAAAATTTGGAGTTGTCATAGCAAATTGTGACACTTGTAAGAAACGTTCGGATACCTCACACAAAGTTTCACCAACGTCAAAAAACTAGTTAGCCAGAATCGTAGCGATCAATTTAACGGCAATTTAAATGAATCAATGAAGACGTTTTTTAATTATGATTCAATTGCTTCGGTTCTGTTTTCACCAAATAAAGATGACATACGGCCGTATTTGAAATTAAAAGTATGTGATTTTGAGATTTTTGGACTTTTAGACTCAGCATCTTCCTTATCATTGCTTGGGAAAAATGCCCACGAGGATTTTGTTAAATTCGGTTTCGAGTTGCATAAAACCGAAACAATTTCGTGCAGTGTTGCAAATGGCGTTCAAGTAGACTCAATTGGTTATATGTTTATTCCGGTAACATTTAAGGATGTTACACACGTGCTTAAGTTTTTTGTTATACCCAATATTGTTACGGAAGTTATTTTAGGGGTAAATTTTTGGCACGCTTTTCGCTTGGCGCCAGAAATATTTGACAACATAGCATATATTAAAGCTCCGGAGAAATATTTTGAGAGATGTAACAGTGTTGGTTCTAAACAGGTACACACCATACAGTCGTATGAGCATTTAACTTCAACGCAGCAAGAGCTTGCTAGTGCCGTAGTAGGGAAGTTTAGGGATATCTCGTTCGAAGAGAAAGGGTTAGGTAGGACGTCCTTAATTGAGCATGTCATTGACACTGGCGACGCCTTACCTATTAAGACCAAACAGTATCCACTATCTCCTGAAAAGAGGGCGATTTTGAGCTCCGAACTCGATCGTATGTTGCAGTTAGGTGTAGTTACTCCTTGCGAAAGTCCTTGGAACAATCCAGCGCTGCTAGTGCAGAAAGCAAACGGGGATTGGCGATTTTGCCTGGATTGTAGGAAATTAAATGCGGTGACGAAGGGTGATTCGTATTCCATTCCTTATATTCCGCAGATTTTAGATAGTTTAAAGGAAGCGAAGTACCTTTCGTCTATCGATCTTAGCTCTTCCTTCTGGCAGATTCCTCTGCAACAGAGCTCGCAGGAGAAAACCAGTTTTACGGTACCTGGTCGTGGTTTATTTAAATTTTGCGTCATGCCGTTTGGAATTTCGGGTGCGCCGGCTAGACAACAACGTCTTATGGATAGGCTAATTGACCACAATCTAACCAGCGACATAGAAAACGGCATGGTATACTGTTACATAGACGATATCGTCATATGTTCTTCGGATTTTCAGACGCACTTAGTGCTTTTAAATCGTGTGTTGGAAAGATTGAAGATGGCAAATTTAACTATCAATTTTGCGAAGTCTAACTTCTTTAGACAGTCCATTAAGTACCTGGGGTACGTCGTCGACGAGTTTGGTTTGAGGACAGATCCCCAGAAGATTTCTGCCATCTTGAACTTTCCAATTCCCACGACGTCTCGGGAGGTGAAAATATTTTTGGGAACGTGCTCGTGGTACCGTCGTTTTATCCGGGATTTTTCGACCATAGCCGCTCCCTTAAATAGATTGACCTCGAAGGGAAAGAATGCACCGACCTTCTGTTGGTCTGTAGAGGCCGATAACGCCTTTAATACATTGAAGAATGCGTTAGTGTCAGCACCAATTTTAGCTGTTCCGGATTTTGATAAACCGTTTGCTGTACACTGCGACGCTTCTTCATATGGTATTGGCGGAATGCTCTCACAGACGATAGACGGTCAAGAGCATCCTATTGCGTACGTCAGCCGCTCTCTAAACAAGAGTGAGCGCAATTACAGTGCTACGGAACGGGAGGCTCTTGCGGTGATTTTCTCTGTCGAGAAGTTTCAAGCGTATTTGGGTTCACGTCGCTTTAAGGTGATTACGGACCACGTCTCATTGCGTTGGTTCATGAAGCTGGAAAATCCATCAGGCAGGTTAGCGCGTTGGGGTTGCCGACTGTCTCAATTTAATTTTGATATTGAGCACAGGAAGGGCTCCGACAACGTCGTGCCTGATGCATTGTCCAGACTCATGAAAGTCGACGCGGTGAACGTGACTGTGAGAGACGACGTGAACGATGAATGGTTTGATAGAACGCTGAACGGTTGTAAAGCTTACCCTGCTAACTTTCCGAATTTTTGTGTTAGGGAAGGGAAGCTATTTCGTTTTTGCAAGAGCAAGTATAACTTGTTGCGAGAGTTTGATTGGAAGGAGGTGGTACGTAAGGGGGATCGAAAGAGAATTTTGCAAGAGAACCATTGCGAACCGACGGCTGCGCATTTAGGGGTTTATAAAACTCATCGGCGGTTGGCGTTGACATACTTTTGGCCTGGTATGTATAAGGACGTAGTTGAGTTTGTGAAGGCATGCGATACCTGTGCAGCCTATAAGCACTCACAAAAATTGACGCCTGGTTTGATGGGTCAGCCAAAGGTATGTCATCGTCCAATGCAAGTAGTTAGCATCGATCTGGTTGGTCCACTCCCACGCTCTCGACAAGGGTTTACATTTTTGTTCGTGGTTACATGTTGCTTTTCTAAGTACACGCTGCTGTTTCCACTTCGCCGCGCAACCAGTGCGTTGGTGGCGAAGCATTTTGAGAACCATGTTATCTTAGAACATGGCGTTCCTGAGACCGTAATTACCGACAATGGGGTTCAATTCACGGGATCAGAGTTTAAGCAGTTAATGAAGCGTTACAATGTACCTAAAGTATTTTATGGCCCACGATATACGCCGCAGGTAAATTTAGTCGAACGTTACAATAAAACGGTGATGACAGCCGTAGCGTCGTACGTAGAGGACAATCACCGGACATGGGATGAAAAACTGCACCAAATTAGGTTTGCAATAAACAGTGCAGTAAATGAATCCACGGGGTTTTCTCCTTTCTTTTTGGTACACGCTAGAGAGCCGGTCATTAACGGTTCGTTCTATAAAGACTCAGATCAAGATTACTCTGCAGCTATTCCTAGAGAGGAATACGCTGGCGAATTTGGTTGCTTAAAAGAAATTTTCCACCAAGTTAGGTTACGCTTATTGAAGGCACATGAAACCAGCTCTAGGCATTATAATTTAAGAAGACGTTCAGCGCAATTTTCGGTAGGAGATATTGTATGGAAACGTTCATACGTACAAAGCGATGCGTTGAAGTACAAAATGGCAAAACTCGCACCCAAATACGAGAAGTGTAGGGTAAAAGCGGTTTTATCTCCTTTAGTTTATGAACTGGAGAGGATGGACGGACATCCTATAGGTTCATGGCACATAAAAGACCTAAAAGCATAGAGTACGGCTGCTGATTTTGTGATCAGTGGACGTGCGGCCCGCATACTGCGGTTGCTCGCCGCACCGCCACTGTTGACTTAACAACGGTCTTGTAACATTTACAAGTTTATAGGTTGTCGGTAATTAGTGTTAAATACTGCAGAGTCATATTTAATCACAAGTTATAAGGTTCGTGGTGAACAGCGCAGACTGTTTCACTACTTAGTATGTGTGAGGAAGAATGGTAGGTATTTGCATGGTATGAATACTTGAGACGACAAATCTTAATCATAATATCATCTAAAAGTTAGTCTTTATGTGCGTATATATTTTTTGAGTCGTGCGTAAACACGTTAAATATATTTCCGTTTCCGTTATACTGTAGATGCATACCACACATTTTTTTTTTCCGCGGTTTTCTGTACATGTGTGGAGGCATATTTTGTTGCGCAGTATTATATCCGATTTTGGTTTTTCTCGGACAATTTTGGTAGTGAACATATCAGGTCCGAGATATTTAGTTTATCAAACTACATACTGTGTTTGAGTTTTGTTTTGATATTGGTACCAATAAAGAGTTTGATCATTTTCGATGTTGTATTCGATTTGGATTGTGAAGGTTAGTATATAGTCTAGTTGCTACTGACTATACTAGATATTTTGATCGATTAGATCACTTGGATTGACTTTTGCCCGGTCTAGCGGAGATATTTTTAAAGAATGCTGATCATCTGTCCTGGCAGTTGGCATTAACCTTCTCGACACAACGCTTTGTTGTGCCGAAAAGGTTAAGGAATGGTTACTGGTTGAGTTGGATTTTGATGGTGGGAAGGAGTATTTTGGTTCGGTTGGGTTCCTTCCGATCTTATTTTGATAAGTTTTGGTGTTGGGTTCGTCAGCAAGGCTGACAGTTTATTATTTTTTTTTTTAAGTAGTATAGGTAGGTTGGCGTGGGTTCGAGATTTCGAGATATAGTTTGAAAGGGGAAAGTCAAGGGTATTCGAGAAGTAGGGAGTTTTTTCGTTGAATACGTACATAAATAGATAGAATCGTAGATTGGTATTATTTCTGGGGGATAGGTTAGAAGCTTTTGATAAAACTTGGGGGTTAAATTAACGGTTTGGTTGTAGTATTTTCTCTCGGATCCGCAACAACAATTTCGTATTATAATATTTGTGGGTTAAGTATATTACATATTTTTTTTAGTATAACAGTAGTCTATCGATAGATATATTCTTGTACGGGTTTTGGGATTTTCGGTTTTTTTTGATATTTCCATTTTAGTGACATCGCTGAGGGCAGCGAGCGGTTTCCCTGCGGTAAACCTTTTCATCGGGGAGAGGGGTATTGTCACGTTGTGTTTTTTGCATTTAATTGTAGGTTTAAATATGACAAATTTAATTTTATGTTCAAGAGAAATGTTTTTACAATTGTCTCGAACAGCTTCGTTAGAATTATTTTCGTCTAGCAACATTGCTACAACTGTCTAGTGTCATATTTGAGAGATTCTTGACATACAACATACTGATGTTGCTATATGTCATATAAATAGATCTATAGGGTAAATTTGTAATGCAAATTGGGAAATAACATTTATTATAATAAGATATTAAAAGTATAAAAATATAAACTAATTTGAATATAATGGACAACTAAATATAGTTAAATATTCTGATCAGTAAATGTTATTTCTTAATTAATAGGATTGAAATTCTTTAGATTTCCAAATCAATTAGGGAGAAATTGAGGTCCTTAGTGGTAACACAATTTGGTTGGAAATGATCTTTGAGAGAGAGGAGGTCTAGCTATACTGGCTGGAGCTCTTCAAAAGCTTTTTGCATCTGGGCCGTGAAGGGAGCAACTCCTGATGCTTGTGTTCTCCTTGGTGGCTACAAATATGGCGCGGCTGAGGCAGTCCTAATTTTCATCATGAAGTAATTGTGAGTAGCATTTCTTTAAGGTTAACTCATCTGGCTATGAGGCACCCCATTCACTGAAAGGTCTTGTTACAGTTAGCCCTCCGGGGGCATCTTCATGAAGGGTGGCGGGCTTCGCAGAGCTATGAGGATATAACTCTTCTGTCTGGTGAGAATAACCATAATTTCAGTCTTCTTCTAAGCTGTGGAAAAAAAACACATACTTTAGCATACTAATGTAAGCAATTTGTTCTATTCCAGCTGAAGATGGGTTTTTTCTTAATTGTTTCTAATTTTTTCTAATTTCTAATTTTCTAAATTCAAATTCAATTTCTAATTTCGGGATATTTCAAAAGGAACATGGTTTTGTATTAATTCACACCTCACCTATAAATCCCATGGGCTGTAGCGCTCTCGTCGGAATAGTCTTCATGCACACTACGGGTCACTAACATCCGGAGCCTGCTGTTGCTGTTGCCGGCATCAGAACTGCTGTAAGAAGGTGTGTCGATGAGAGTCTGCAGTCTCGAGGTTGGTGACTTCAAAATTTATTAAGTCATTGTTAGGAGATTAGTTTAAATTTAACTGATGGCAGTGTAACTTTAGGCACTAACATTTATACTAGCCTGTGACCTCACTACTAGAAGAACCTAGGCTTTAAGACCCCGCTCTACCAACTGAGCACAATAGGTAGTGCTAAGGAAACGCTGAATTTGTACTGTGAGGCCGCAAGCGAGTGAAAAAATAAAAATAAATTTGTCATACACTAACTGACTTTCCTTATTCTCCTTTTTGTTAGCCTGAACTACTGAAGGGTCCTGTACGTAGCACTACTTAATATTGTTTGTTTTTTTTATTGAAAGGTGAGTTCATAGTTTTTTTTCATCTTTCCACAACTATGTTCACACTGTATCCTCAAATATAACCGGGCGGGATACAGGGTGACAATATTGTCTTCGGTTTGATTGGTTGATTATTTACTTCCTTAAAAACAAAAAAATTACAAAAATCTGATTTGCCATTATTTGAAGTTTGTTGACAATCAAGCAACATCGCGTAACGCGTTGCCATGGTGTTCTGCTAAACTTATCAATGTTGTGCGTCACGTCATTACACTATTTCAATGCAAAATGTATCTTTGGGAATGTGTTGTTCTATTTGTTACGTGTTAGTTTCGTAGTGATGGACGATTTTTCATGTACGCATGTCTAAGTTTGCGTTACCTCGTTCCCCCGTCACCAAATATGACAGAAATTTGTGTACCGGACAAGTGCCTGATGACGCCTCCTTTCCGTATTGCTCTAAGGTTGAAACTCAATAGATATTAATTGGTTATTTTATTTTATCTGAAAAGGCAATTGAAAAACATGTCTCATCATTAGTGCTACCTTAATGCCACGAGCCCTCGATGTTTACACAGGATACCTTATATCCCGGTAGGAAGGTTGGTTAACTCCCTTGGGATGATTTTGGGAACAACGCAGTTGAAGCCGCGGGTAATTTCTAGTGTACTATAACTGCCTGTGTTGCTGTCGCTCCGGGGTCGTGGGAATTAATTTCGTATGTAAAAAGTGGAGCCGCGCGGCTTACTGCGCACATTAAGTAGACGTCAGAGATCCACCCGGCCGGCGTGCCCTGTTACAATTCCTCGGGCGTACCACAATAATATAAACTGAAAAACAGGACAAGTGCGAATGGGACGCGTCCACCGAGGGTTTCGTACAATAGTACATTACACAACAAGGGTGGTAAAACAAAGAAAGGCCGAGATCGCAGATGTTTGCAGCCCGAGCTGCAAGCGAGGATTTTTTTTGTTTGAAAGGTACTTGACCGGGAGTGTTCTTGGCTACATTTCACCAAAATCGGTTAAGCCGTTTGTAAAATATATGGAGTTTCTTTTTAGTCCGGGGTTTTTAATTTTTTTCTAAACATATTATGATTAGAATACCTACACATGTAAACTAATTTACTTACAACGCGATTGTAAATAGTTTAACAGAAGCACTTTTAATAACATGCATCTCTCTCTGACAGTAACATGACATATAACCAACTTAGGAGATTTTTTGGTCTTGAATTCCAAATCAGAGTTCAAATTATTGACTGAGCGATCGCTAAGCACGAGCGAAACGTCTCCATTTCAGCTTGGTCAAATATGCCCGATTATTTTCCTCTGCAGGTGCATTTCTCAACCGATTCTAGTGCAATTCTGTGAGAGCAAGTTCGATACTTATATTATACTTTTTTGTCGATTAAATTTTTGGATGTTTTTCAAAATGGCGGCCATGGAGGTTGAAAGACTTGAAAGACTCGCGAAGTCTACAGCTCACGGAGCCACTAAGTAGATAGTTAGAAAGTTCTAAAACATAAACCAACCTCTCCGCATAGTGATACTTACTACCTTGATTTCTTTGCCTAATATAAAAATTATACGTGAAGCAAACATAAAATGTTATTCTGGAAATAACAGACTACCAGGTTTTCAGAATTCGAAAGAAGAAATTTCGCGCTCAACTTTCAAAACCTCATATCTTACTTAACCATGTCATTGCATAAGCAATCTTAAACAGTGTATAATAAGACTTAGTTTAGAACACAAGGTAAAAGTGAGGTAAGTATTTAGGTAAGTAGCAAGTGAAATTTTGAGGAAAGTAACACTGAACGTACGTCAAGAGCATTTCATGTGGTCCATTTGTGTTATTTACTAGCCTAGAAACAAGAATAATGAAATACAGAGGCGTCTTTCAATAGCAAAGCTAGCAGTCATGTCAGACTGTAGGGCATAGATGCAACATGGTTTTTTCTCAAACATGCAATTAAATATTCACATTACGTGCATTATAATAGGCCGCAAAGTACCTTGTTTCCGGTGCGGTAAGACGAGAGTCCTTTCATACAACATTGCCGGCCTAGGCCTGCATGATTTTTTTAAATTTCCATTCTACATTTATTTGTGACACAGCATCACGGCGTTCAACCATTAAAAAACAACAAACTATGTTTGCTATATTGCAGTTTTATTTATATAAAATAGACATGAAGATAACAAATAATAAACAATTTCGAATAATCTAAATGTTTTATCTAATTATTAGTGGTAAAAATGATTACTGAGACAGTTTTTGGAAAGGAAATTGAAAATGTTTGATTCTGTAATTTTATTTTTTGTCTACTTTGCTGTTTGTGTCTCTAGAAATTAAAGCTTGATTTTTTGGAGTGTTTTTAATTTATTTCATTGCATATTTCAGAAACGCACTATACATGCCTCGACGTGATAAGGGATTGCCAGTCTCGTAACTATCTGGCCTCGCTTTCGCTCGGCCATCTAATGTACCTACGCGTAAAATAGGCGCATGTCAGACGTCCACTTGTGTAAAATTAGCCCACGTAAACCAACCCACCTTGTCATATTCTGTTCCCATTTCGTTCACGTTTCCAAATACGAGACTGACTGAGAATAATATTAACGGATTTTGTAACAATCGGAACTTAAAAAAACATACAGGCGAACTGAGTACCGTCCTTCTTTTGAAGGTCGCTTAAAAAATGGAATCTATGTAGATAAAATTAATAAAATAAAAAAATTGGCACGTGGGACTAGGACTGCGGATGAGACAGGATTTGAGGGAAATGGGAATGGTTCGAAGAAAGCAGGTTCGTAAACGAGACAGGAAGTGAATAAAATTAAAAAGGGAACGTTTTGTGAACAAAGTGGGTTTGTGGACGAGATAGGATGAAGACGAAATGGAAATGTGTACGAAATTAACGTAGAGACCCGCAACGTCTATTTTTTACTAAGAATATAGTGAAGTCTTTAGAAAATTAAGCCAAAACATCAGGTTTGTGCCCAGATATTTAACTAAATCTGATCGAGTACCGTGGACTAGGGTTACTTTGATTCACGGGGTATGATTTACCATCGATTTTTATACCCTAACTAGCGACCCGCCCCGGCTTCGCACGGTGTTTCTCTATTATATTATGCATGTATTATACATATCAGTGGCATGGCGTAAATGATGTCCTTGGGCAAGCCGGTGCAGGTTTGGCGTACATTTTCCTTAAGAGCTCTAGAATAAGGTGGTCCAATGCCTGATATTAGGCAAGCCGGTAGGAATCGAGTTCTTTCACCGCTACTGATACATATAAACCTTCCTCTTCAATCACTCTAGGTATCTATTAAAAAAACCGCATCAAAATCCGTTGCGTAGTTTTAAAGATTTAAGCATACATAGGGACATAGGGACAGAGAAAGCGACTTTGTTTTATACTATGTATGTAGTGATACACGCGTTTAAGGCGAGGTAAGACGAGAATCGGGCGCGGAAGCCTAGTTTCCAAATCATTTTTAGAGCACTTATTTGACTCGTAGGTCACTGTAAAACATATATAATAATATTCAGAACTGTATCTAGGGCTTCCTCTCACTTAGAACACGATAGCGAACACTTCGCTCGATAGAAAAGTAGCGCGAAAACACTATAAAATAAAGTATTTTTTTCATTTTGTTCATTACCAGTTACCTTTTCTGACAAAATTAATACCTGACAATCATGATTTCACAGTCATGCAGGGCATCCTCTCATGTTTGGGTTGATAACGTATACTTTTATGTTAGAAATCGAAGATAATCTGCAATAATCTGCATTCCGCCCGACCCTAGTTGTATGTAAAATGCGAGCCAGGTCCTACCGGGCCTTAAAAGCTATTTTTATTTTGGTACTACTAATAATAAATTGTTATGAACGCCTTCAGAAACCAACTTTTTATTGTAGAAAAACGGTGATAAATGTTACCCCGTGAATCAAAGTAACCGCAGTCCACGGTATCAAAATAAAAATCAACCCGCTGAGCTAGTCTTATCTAAGGCTTGCTAAAAATAAAAACCGAAGACTGCAACGGAGCACAACAAGGATAAACCCTCCCGTTTGCCGTGACTGAGATCAGTCGAGGATCTCGTAAATTCTTCACCCGTACGCCCAAATATATCCACAGGCACATACCATACTAGATATAGGCTAGTGACTGTGCGCGACTGCAGCGCCACCTAGCGTTCGTAAATAAAGCGGACTATCTACTATGAAGAAATTACCATAGTAATTTATGCAACTAATACAACATAATGAATTAACTATAAATAATATACTTATTAGGAATAAGGTCGAAAAGTGTAAACATATTTATGACCTCGACTGTACAAAATATACATGACGTAGGTTCGCACATTATTGCCATATGAAAGCTGTTTGTAGCGACCGTGGTAGCGACACTATTCCAGGGCCAAATAGTAACTTGTGAGGATTTACAACTAAGTCCCATTCAATTGGGGTCGGCGCAGCATGACTACGTAGAAAGTAAATTATCATTGCTATTTTGGCAATGTCAACGTTTACTAGCCTTTACAGGTAAAGCGAAGAGTATCGGTATTTGACGGCAGAATTCTAACTGTAGAGTGACAACGAATTTAGTAAATAATGTAAAACTTCTTGTTTTGAAAACCATACAAAAGTAACGTTAATACTAGCTCTCGCTCTTTAGCGATAAGACTGCCTATTGTTACCATTGTCTATGTATGTAATTAATTTATTCAATGAACAATATACAGTATACCTAGTTGGAATTAAATATACTAAAAACTTAAACTAAATTAAATAAGCTAAAATTAAAACAGATCTAAATACGGCCCCTGCGGCATGGTGCCGAAGATGCTGGCAGCATTTCCTCGCTGTATTGTAAGGCTGATGCGTTGAGCGAGGAAGCTGCCAGCTCTTCGGACCCTCGTGGTTTCTCTGAGTCTCTTCGACAACTCCTTGAAGAGACTCAGAGCACCAGGGCCCCAAGGACGGGTCTCGACGTCAAAAGCAACAAAATTATATTCTGCGCCGAGATCATTGTACTTTCCCACCTTTGCGGTTTCTGCCGCCTCTGCTGCTGCTGCCGCCCTTATTGAGGTTCGGTAGAGACGTGACGGGGCCAGTGTGTCTACGCAAGTTGCGTCCCATACTAGCACCCGTCCCATACTCCACGGAATCAATGACATCCCGTCCGGTCTCTTGCCGTCATTTCTTGAAATGTGTATAATTAAGTAATATTGCATTGTATTGTACTAGTATGAGACCAGTAGCTTATAATTTACTGAATCCGTAGGATTACTCCTGCTCACGTTTCCCGAATCACCCTTAACGCTTTTTGTTTTACATACCTATATGTATGTTAACGTTAACATCCCTTTGTAAACGCACGCGCCCCACGTGACTTTAATCATTTAAATGCCGGTAAAAGAATTCCCCTGCTACAATGGCTTTTTCACGTCAAAAATCCAGTAGAAGCGTTTTCGCAGTTATTTGCAAAGAATGTTGGATTATTTTGCATACATTACCATAGTTTCCGCTAAACCGATTTAAGGTTCATCCTTTAAAACTTTTCTTAGTACTTAGTATTTCGTGAAACTGATACTTCGGGAACACTTAGCGTGGTGGTCTTATTGGACTTACCTGGGTAGGGAGGAGGCTGTGTCAATGAAACATGTCGATATCGATGAAGAATGGTGGATAATGTGTCGGCATCAGAACCAAGAATTAGCGTAACGTTCATCATCCGTACCTAGTCCCTTTGCTCTCTGTAGTGATCTAATAGAAAATTCCACACTGTCTTATTTCGATAACAAATTTGTAAACATATTGTGTGTATCGAATACATTAAAATTATAAAGATCTCATTGCATAGCTATAGGTATATCTATAGGTAGATCTACTGCATAACTTTAATATCCAACACGTTAACCTGAACTGATCAGAAGGTGAGGTGAAGCGAGCGTGATCTGTAATTATCAATACAACATTTTTGCATTGCCTTTGTGTCATTTCTGACAGCCTTTCCCGTTTTAGAACGTAACTAGATACTAAACATAGATAGTACCTATCACAAGTTTCAAACGGTTAGGTGAGGTGCAGGTGTACTTGATCCAATAATGTTAATAATAAAAAAATAATAAAAAGGGATATTCTTACTTTTAACTAATGTAAAATGGAATAAAACAGTAATGATAAACTAAACTAAAACCTTTAATATGAACAAAACATGTTCGCCAGATCATCTTCTGTACATAGTGCCCTTGTATGATGTTAAACATCAGACATTCGGGAATCCGGTATCAGGGAATGGGAATGGGACCTCTCATCTCAGACCATATACCAGGGGGTGGGAGTCATTAAAAATTCATCTGTGAATAACATATAGATGCTGGAGGAAACATGCAACAAGTAATACAGTAAAGAAAACCCATTAAATAGAACCTTGAAACAGTCCTAACCAGGGCTCTACCAAGTTTCCATGGTACCAAAGTGACACCGTCCGGTCGCTTGCCGTCGTCTCTCGCTATACCTGCGGGTTCTAGGGTCGCAGGTACGGCGGCATTGGCAATGGCAAGCGAACGGCGGATATGAGATGCTACTTATGAGATATTCCAATTTGAAATGAAAATGCAGTAGATTTCGAGTCGGGATTTTTTTTATTTAAGTTTTACCACAATGCTTTAAAATAGTTCTTACAGCCTTGTGCTAAAACTCAGATTAGGTATCATTCTTTAAATTTCATCTATAACGTTCGAAAACCTTTATGAAACAGTCGCATCCCTATCGACAGGGCCGGATTCGAGCTCATAAATAAAATATAGGTCGTCAGCTGTCCGCTCCCACGTCCACCTGCCGCGACACCCGATACGGGATATTCACCTATCACCGTATACGAGAATTAGATCCCTATCGAACTTTTACAACTTAATACGTTTCATTTTACTTTCATGACAAACATTTTACGTATTGGCAATAATCTAAACGCTTTTTATGCATAATAGGTAAGTATTTGACATGGGTCTCTTGGTGGGCGATGAAGAAGATAAAAAAGAATGCTCACCAGAAAGCACCTATTCAATTCCCGATTTGCAACGATTAATGTGCAACCAAATCGCTGCTCAAAAGAAGTTGACGCTTGGTTGACGCACCGTCAACACTGTGACGTGACTCATGCGTCATGTTTTTGACGTGTACTTACCTTCCAAACCAGTGTTTAAAATATGCATACATATACATAATTTATTTGACATTGTCAAATTTTAATTTAATTTAATAGCTTACTATAATTTATCGCAAGTATTGGTAATCTAGTATAATTGTATTTGTTTTCCTAAATTAATGATCCATGTTGGATCCATAAATATATTGAATTTAATTGAATATACACTTAATACTATATAAGCACTTCGTATTTTAAGCACCGGTGTGAAAGGAACACGTCAAAAACGTGACACATAATTCACTTCACTGCGTTTACAGTACGTCAACATCTTTTGAGCAGCGGTGTGCACAGCTTGCGTTAAAAACGTGGTTGCGTTAAAATATGAGGCACGTCACTGCGTTTAGGGTAAGTCAACGTATTTTGAGCAGCGGTTCGACCGCACCTTTATACCTACTTTCCAGAGTTTTCAAAAGCGTAGGTGCGTACTACTCGTCTCTCCATGTCCGCTATAAAATATATGTATTTGTCAAAACCCAAACGTCGGTCTCGTATTAAAAAAACCTATAGCGAGTATAGTATATTGGACTTCTACTTAATGGATTACCAAATACAGGCCGGTGCAATGTTCGGTAAAAAATATGCATAAGTATTTATCGCGTTGGAAGCCGCCGAGTCGGTCCTGACGGCAGCGGGCCCGACTCCATCGGGAATCGAGTCCAGCGTCACGTTATCTCGACTCCATCCCCAACGTGTTGACACGCCAATTACGTCCTGCTGGCACCTATGTTGCTAAAAACTTATCTTCCAAGATGGCAGCTACTGGGACAGTGTCAATCACTCGATCGTCTACATACTGTACCTAGGTACGCGCGACCATAGTAATAAACTGCACCGCTATACTCGGAAATATGTAACCTGGCCTTTTGGCAGATCCTCAACAACGTATGTATTTAGAACTGCGGCTATGCTAAATCGATTATTATAATATAAGCGATTATGATTAACTAGTGGACCCGCTCGCGGCTTCGTTTGCGGAGGTGAAATAAATGAAATGTCTCTTTTTTGTACCGGCTTAGTCAGGTAAGTCATTAATCTGGTATTTATATTTTTGTTTTCACCGATTTACTCAAATTTCGACATATTCCAAACAATAGCACAGTATCTTTATACTTTGACAATAGTACATCACTACATTATAGTATTTTATGCAACAGTTGTATAAGTAGGCTCAAAAAATGCGAATGGTGTGAGTTGCGATACGAGCCGCCGCGGCAGTGAGTATCGCAAATAGAAACGCCATGAGCGTTTTTTGACTGAATTATACAACGCTGCATACAATACTTTTTCTACGACTAGGTTTTAAAATATAAATAGTACATTACACAACTAGGGTGGTAATACAAAGAAAGGCCGAGATCGCAGAAGTTTGCGGCCCGAGCTGCAAGCGAGGGACGTAAATATGCGATCGAGGGCTTTCTTTATTACCTCCCGTGTTGTGTACATTATTTTATGTCTACACTTGGTCAGAAAGCGGCTTTTTCCGTACGCGCAGCGTGCGGAAAAAGCCACTTTATGGCCAGGTGTGGCATAAATACTATTATAATATATTAGTGTTCGTGACCAAGTAAAAGCCAGATAAAAGTACAGGACTAGAAAAAGCAGTAAATATTATCCTTATTTACTTTTATAATTCAAAAGCTATAATTATCTTTAATTTATATGAGCAATGTTAATTTCCGATGAGTGTGTGTTATGATGTATGTGTCAAAAGAACAATGTTACAAATTTCAGAGTACGAGTGCTTATTTTCCCATAACGGACGTTAATATTGCTAGTGTATGTCCCTAAAGGCAGATCCAGATGGGTGTAACGGTAAAGTAATATGTATAGCGTGAAATGTAACGCGAATTCAGCGTGTGGACTAGGGCTTCTAATCCCGGGTTTTTTTGCACAGCCAATCTCGGAATTCCGGGATTGGCCATACAATTGGAATTAGAAGGAATTGGGATTGGAATGCCTAATATGGCCGTAAAGCACCGTAGTAGGAGCAAGACAGTAAAATGTTCGTAGTGCGGTGCACATGCAGAATTCGCGTTACATTGTACGTTTCACTCGCCTGTACCCGACTTAACACTAATATACAGTTCAACGTAATGTAAAAGCAAAATCAATACGCCCAAATTTTGTCAAGCACCATGTAAAGAATTACGGCCAAAATGGCGGACATAAATCGCTTGCATGACGTTGTAAAAGCAATCGCTACACAGTTTATTGCAGCATGGTTCTAAAACGCGTCGTCGGTCGCAGGCCGAAGAACCTTGTTATTCGGGGTAGACGTTCGAAGTCGCGCCAAAATAAAATGCAATAAAAAGGCCGATATAAAGCAGAGATTCTGAACAGAACGGTAGAGTACAGTCGGATACGTATTGTTCTGTGAAAATGTCGGAAAAGGCTTTGTGCTAAGTTGTCCAAACTGTGAATAGCCACCAGTATTAAAAATGAACGGGACTTGTAGCGAGATAATTTTATTTACTTTAATTGACACATGACAAGAGATACACTGACATATCGAAACATTCTTTTGGGTAAAATCCGATATACAGTTACGAACGACGACGCATATAAATAAGGGTTTTTTTCAGGTGCCTTCCTTATCTAAATAAAACATTTTAATCGCTTCGGCTATAATTACTGTATTAATATTAAAATAGGTACATAAAGACAAGTAATCTGAACAAATGTATAATTTCAACCCGACACCTTCAATTGCTGGATGGGTCATTCTAAGTTAAGAGGTCTCATTTGCTCTGAAAAATGACCCGACATAAATTAGGTAAAATAAATTTAGGTCAATTAAATTTTATAATATTTTTATTAAAACAAATCACTTATGCGTATCTCTAAGCTAGCCAGTCAATTTATTAATTTTATCGTGTTTTATAAGAGTCCAGGGAAGAAACTAAATGTATATAAAAATATACTTTTTGGTCCTTACAAATAAAAATTAACAACAAATAATTATTTATCAATCCAAAATACTTATAAAATTATAATTTCACCATTCAATTCCTTGATAAAATTATTTCATAAGGCCTGATGTATCCCGATATGGTCATATCTGGTCTGATATTAATCATAATATACATTTTTTGATGTTATTGATATGCCATGAATGCCGTGGTATTATGATCTAATATATCATGATATGAAAATTAGTCAAATCATGCCGTATACTATATAAATCAGGTCCGATCTTGCTTGATCAAGGTCTATTTGGCCAGGGGAGAGACACCAGGGGAGACACTTTTTGGTTAAAAACATAAATAATTCCAATAGTACAATAACTACTTATAACACCGGGATATTTACCATGTATGTTTGTTTTTATGAGCTCCCGATATTTCGGCACTGTTGCAACATAAAAATGGTAAATATCCCGGTGTTAATAGTAGTCATTATGTGAATGACCAATGGTGGCTTAAAATCGTAAATTCCAATAGTATTAATTGTACGAAATTAACGAAAAAATATCATATTCTATCCCCATAAATACCCCTAAGTACACATATTAAATTAAAGTATTTTGATCAATAATCATAAAAAAGAGACACGTTCACTTGACCACAAGTGAAGTTACGAAATGACTAAGTGGCTAGCTTATGCGAAGCTTGCTGTTAACACAAAATGCGATAAATTGTATTTAAGGTCATAACTATTCGCATTAAAATAAATAAACCTCGTTTTTGAAGAAATACTAAAAGCCAGCGTAGAGACACGAAATACGTGGGACAAATTAAGACGTAATCTTTTTTTATAAAAAAAATATAATGTAATTTTAATTGTTGATTTAGAATGATTATTTATCCTATTTTTTTGTTAATATTTTATTCGATTTCTATGTATTCAAAATTACTGATGAATGTTGAGAATCCGTTCGAGGACAAGCCAGGGGAGAGACATTTTGGGCGTTTAAAGTACAATTGTGACTAAACTAAGTAAATTAAGATAATGAATTTGACTGACCATAAAGAAGACGGTGAGTTTTAAAAGGTAACAATAACAATGTTATTTCGAAAAAAAACGAAAAATATATGATTTTTCATCGAAGACATCGAAAGGACCTCTTAACTTAGAATGACCCGGATATTAGATATCCCCCCAAGACGTCTCAGGCTTAGCTACAATACAATAATACATTCTCTCTTAATCGTACACTCTTGTCAGAGTGGTCGTGGCTGTTCGGACGCTGTATACGATAGATCTTCACTTCCGGGTTCTTGTGAACAATAACACATTATTTCACACCAAAAGAACATTACAATTCAAACTTATTAAAAACAACAGGCGATCTTATTGCTAAAGAGCAATTTCTTCCAAACAACTCCTCCAAGTCTTTAGTCCATCGTAAGACTCTCAAAGAAGTTGAAATTATCATAATATTGCATCACGGGATGTGTGTTATAAAGTTTCATAACAGTGGGTTTAGTAGAAACAGTATCGACACACATTTACCTTCAAGCAATTCATGCACAAGGGAAGGAATGTTATTTCCTCCCTCGTATACAGGGTGATTGGAAATTCGACCTATTCCTTGAAAGGGGTTATTCTAGAGCTTATTTGCAATGATTTAAGGCCAATCAACCGGGGGTCAAAACTCAATGGTTATCAAGTTATTTGACTTTTACCTTATTTTTTTTAAAACCCGCCTTTCGATCTAAAACTGCTAATTGTGAAAAAACTACTTAAATTAGGAACAAAAAAGAGCCATCATCTAATAGCCAATAAATGCTTGATTACGAAAAATCCAAAAAACATGCCAAAACCTTTGAAAATGTTACCAATAAAAGAATTTGAAGTCAAAAGTTTTTGGATTTTGTTCAAAATTTTGTAATTCTTTGAGGCATTACTTAAAAAAAAATTAGGACACTTCGCGTAAAAATTACTAAAATTAGTTCCTCAGTTCATAAGCTTTCTAAAAAGGTAGAATTGTTGACATTTTTTGCATAACTTTTTAAAATAACATTAATAATAAGAGAGGAGGTAGGGAATATCACCTAGCGTACCGGACCCTTAATCAGTTTCTTTGTGTCACTTTAGTTTATCCGTGGGTTTTGTTTGTCTTCGGTTTTTTATTTTATTTCATCTTCTTAGGATTGGAATCACTAAAAGTTGCCTTCGGTGATATTTCAATAAGTAATTTATCAATCAGTTCCCGGTTGCGTTAAGTTTGCACCTAATTTGTAAGTTACACCAAGGAAACCAGGTGCAAACTTAAGGCAACCGGGAACTTACAGATAAATTACTAACCGAAATATCACGGAAGGTTACTTTTAGTGACTTCTAACCTAAGAAGATGAGATAAAATAAGAAACCGAAGACAAACAAAGCCCGCGGAGAAACTAAAGTGACACAAACAAACTGATTAAGGGTCCGGTACGCTAGGCGAAATTCTCTACCACCTCTTTTATTATTAATGTTATTTTAAAAAGTTATGCAAAAAATGTCAACAATTCTACCTTTTTAGAAAGCTTATGAACTGAGGAACTAATTTTAGTAATTTTTACGCGAAGTGTCCTAATTTTTTTTTAAGTAATGCCTCAAAGAATTACAAAATTTTGAACAAAATCCAAAAACTTTTGACTTCAAATTCTTTTATTGGTAACATTTTCAAAGGTTTTGGCATGTTTTTTGGATTTTTCGTAATCAAGCATTTATTGGCTATTAGATGATGGCTCTTTTTTGTTCCTAATTTAAGTAGTTTTTTCACAATAAGCAGTTTTAGATCGAAAGGCGGGTTTTAAAAAAAATAAGTTAAAAGTCAAATAACTTGTTAACCATTGAGTTTTGACCCCCGGTTGATTGGACTTAAATCATTGCAAATAAGCTCTAAAATAACCCCTTTCAAGGGATAGGTCGAATTTCCAATCACCCTGTAGAAAGAAGTCGGTTTTCGCGTCCCAGTGTACCGGCGCCGCGCTGTCGCGTGTCGATCGACTCGCCCCGTATCTGCCAACTTGCACCCGCTATACTTATACACGCCACACCCCAAACGACGACTCCCTAGGGAATTGTTTCAATTTATATTAATAATTTTATATATTTAAAAGTTAAACATCTGTTTGTGTAAAATGATAAAGCATCCGTCACTCTCACACACTATTTGTCAGAACGTGATGGATGCTTTATCATTGATTTATCACGCGACAGAACGTAGCATCATACACCTACTGGGAACTAGCCTCTAATGCCCCTAGTGTAAACCCAGCGTTGCCTATGTCACTAGGAGGGGCTAGCACAACCGGCCGCGACATCGTTTGTCGCGTGCGTGACATGACAGAGCATGATCTTGATCTGTCTGTGACTCACAATATAATAAACTGAAGCGGAAGGGTAGTGTCACGTGACAAAGAGTCGCGAGGCATAGTTGTATTAGATGTACAGATCTCATAGTGGTCTCAAGCAAAAACTGGAATACCCTGACTATTGTGAGATTTAATGTAACTTGGCTCCTGGCATATGGGAATGAACTTTAAGATTTTTTATAATTATTTAGCCTCGAGGCACCTTTAAGAAATAGTAACCTTTTTGATGTACCAGTTATATAGGCATACATATAACATTTAGTTTAAAAATGTACCTACCTATGTAAAAAAATAACGTCGAATAAATATTTCTTTCTTTCACATAGCGAGCTTTCCCCGTTGCCGATGTAGTGTAGGTACTTGTACGTGAAAGTTTTCCCGTGTTTTTTGCCCATGGTTCAATGTTAAAGGGTTACGTAGCAATAATACATTACACAACTAGGGTGGTAATGTAAAGAAAGGCCTAGATCGCAGATGTTTGCGGCCCGAGCCGCAGGCGAGTTACGCGTTCGGAAAAAGTCGCTTTCTGGCCAAGTTGACGTAGAATACAATTTTGTATTAACTATGTCTACTAGTTAATACAAAATTGTATTCTACGTCAATCAACCAAAATATGGGAAACTCATAGTTATTATGCAACAGCTTCGTTGATTGGTCTAGCTAGCCGAACACTACTACACGACACGAGTACTGCACCGAGTAGAATAAGTTATAGTGAATATAGATTTTCTGCTGACTGTACAATAGGGTGAGCAGCCCAAATGGATCTGCGTGGGAAAACTCGCAACTATGAAAATTGGACCATTTTGTTTAAGACATCTACGAGGCCGATATTACAGACACATTAACAGATGGCCGTTGGGGCCGAAAGGTTCTCGAATGGAGACCACGAATCGGCAAGCGCAGCGTCGGACGTCCACCAACAAGATGGACAGATGATCTGGTTAAGGCTGCTGGCTCACGGTGGATGCAGGTTGCTTCCAACCGAACTAATTGGAAATCTATGAGGGAGGCCTATGTCCAGCAGTGGACGTCCTATGGCTGAAATGATGATGATGAGGCCGATATTAGAGGTTACAATACTGCCGTCCTATGACTAAAACCCGGCTAACAGCTTTGGAGTTTTATAGGTGACAAACACACGTACAGAAGAATTATAATATTATGATTATATTATCTTCTATACATATATACAGGGTATCCCTAAAACCAACTTTGATACGAAAATGGCTGATAGACCAGCTCATCAGACACCAGATTAAGTAAATTTGACCTCAGTAAAAATTTCTTAGTTTTCGAGATATTGACGTTTTTGCATAACTCGTGCTAAGTGATACCCTGACTCGGTTATTTGAGTGTCATGACTAAAATATAAAGTATTTTTCAAATCTGGTTTTTGATATGGGTAGCCAGATAACTATGCTATTGATCGTAATTCCTATTTCTGTTAATTTCTTCATGGTGTGGCCACAGTAGAATATCAAAAAATAATTTTCAGATTTTTCCAGCTAGTTGTAGTAATATAAAGCAAAAGATATAGCCGAATTTTAGACATACTGGACGGTAGAATAATTGCATTACATTCCCAGAATTCTCAATACGTTGTTATACTTATTCATTTCATCTCTCGCCATGTACAGTCAGCATGATAACGTTAGTAGCAGTCGTAGTGGTCAAATATATCGTAACACATCCTTACTGCTGTGCCAATAAAGATCTGTTTCGATAATTTTGGCTACTTTAGTCGCTACTAATTATTAGATGCTGAATTACTTGTAAACTACCTACTATGCTAAAACACTCGTACGGCAATTGAAAACATGCGCATCGAGGTAATTTACTCGTCATGCCCCGGGTGGCAAATGCCCAGTTGCAGCAAAATTCAGGAGCTAAGTATTTTGTGTAACGGGACGGCATGTTTGTGATGTCAAGTGCCCAAGGCGGCAATACATTGATCAGATAAGTATCATTTTAGTTACCTACGTCCGTAACGCCTGTCAGGTTTCTGCTGCCAAACCTTCTACCTACATCTATATACATGTCATCGTAATAGGCGCTCGTAACTTTGTACGTAACCCGCTATTCCGCCGAAGGCAAACCAGTAATTCTGTCAAATTAATAAAACATCACAAAATACCCCTAATAAATACATTATTTGACATTATGTTGCCAACCTCACAAAAAATGTCATAAGTCTCCTGAATTTCGTGTAAAGATACACCCCTTTTGATTGATGTAGGGTAAAGCTGATTTAGTTCACGATAAAAATAATATTTTACTACAATTAATTGTACCATTCCACGGCTAGGTATATTACGTAATCTTCAATATAATAAATTTATGTCACATTAAAATAAACTTTAAGTCTTCCGGTTTAAGTAGAAATTAGAATAAAGGGGATTTATTAAATACTAGCTATTTCCCGCGGCTTCGCCCGCGTTGTTCCCGTTATTGTCCCAAAGAAACTCTTTACCTGGATATAAAGTATCCTTTGTTTCAATCCAGGGCTTGGTCTACTTTAATGCCAAATTTCTGCTTGATCCAGTGATCCAGTGAATTTCTGCTTGAACATTCTCAGTATAGCTGTCTCTTTCTAATAGTGCTGTCTCTTTCACTCCTTCGAGAAATTTCGCCATATACTGAAGTGTAGTTCAAAGGCCCATAAGGGGTCCTGGACACAACAGCTATACTGAGAATGCTCGAGAAATGTGCGAAAGAATACCAATAATATATTTTTTTAGTAAGATTCCGAGACTTAAGTCCCGGATAAAAATTTTGTTGTAAGGGACTCTCCACTTTTCGACTATGTTCTTCGAAGTTTAGGTAAATATACTCTACCTATTCCGATCTCTGGTTATATTAAATTGTATACTTATTTAAACTTTTAAAATTCGAAAATCTTCACACTAATATTATACTTAAATGTGAAAGTTTGTGAAGATGTTTGTTACTAAATAACGGGGTAACAACTGGATGGATCAAGCAGAAATTTGGCATGTAAGTAGACCAAGCCCTGGATTGAAACAAAAAAAAAAAAAATTTAGTTGTAAGGGAGTCTCCACTTTTCGACTTTATTCTTCGAAGTTTAGGTAAATATACTCTACCTATTCCGATCTCCCTATATAAACTTTCAACCCCTATTTAAACCCCTTAGAGAATGAATTTCGAAAAACGGTGATATCACTTTTCTTGTAATCTAATAAAAAGTCTAAACATGACGTTTCAAACCTCTTACTTCTAAAATCTTAGACTCTCCATACAAATTTTGAACCCCTATTTGAACCCCTTAGGGGATGAATTTTGAAAAATCCTTTCTTAGTGCACCCCTAGACCTTATAAGGAACCTACATGCTAAATTTGGAATTCTTAGGACCAGTGGTTTGGGCTGTGTGTTGATAAACAAACTTTCAACCCCCATTTAAACCCCTTAGGGGATGAATTTTGAAAAATCCTTTCTTAGTGCACCCCTAGACCTTATAAGGAACCTACGTGCTAAATTTGGAATTCCTAGGACCAGCGGTTTGGGCGTTACGTTGATATACACACTTTCAACCCCCATTTAAACCCCTTAGGGGATAAATTTTGAAAAATCCTTTCTCAGTGTACCTCTAGATCTTATAAGGAACCTACATGCTAAATTTGAAATTCCTAGGAACAGCGGTTTGGGCGGTACGTTGATATACACACTTTCAACCCCCATTTAAACCCCTTAGGGGATGAATTTTGAAAAAACTATTATTAGTACACCATTAGACTTTATAAGGAACCTACGTGCTAAATTTGGAATTCCTAGGACCAGCGTTTTGGGCGTTGCGTTGATATACAAACTTTCAACCCCCATTTAAACCCCTCAGAGGATGAATTTTGAAAAACGGTGAAATCATTTTTCTTGTAATCTAATAAAGAGTCTAAACATAAAGTTTCAAACCTCTTACTTCTAAAATCGTAGACTCTCCATACAAACTTTGAACCCCTATTTGGACCCCTTAGGAGATGAACTTTGAAAAATCCTTTCTTAGTGCACCCCTAGACCTTATAAGAAACCTACATGCTAAATTTGGAATTCTTAGGAACAGTGGTTTTGGGCTGTGTGTTGATAAACAAACTTTCAACCCCCATTTAAACCCTTTAGGGGATGAATTTTGAAAAATCCTTTCTTAGTGTACCTCTAGACCTTATAAGAAACCTACGTGCTAAATTTGGAATTCCTAGGACCAGCGGTTTGGGCGGTACGTTGATATACACACTTTCAACCCCCATTTAAACCTCTTAGGGGATAAATTTTGAAAAATCCTTTCTCAGTGTACCTCTAGATCTTATAAGGAACCTACATGCTAAATTTGAAATTCCTAGGAACAGCGGTTTGGGCGGTACGTTGATATACACACTTTCAACCCCCATTTAAACCCCTTAGGGGATGAATTTTGAAAAAACTATTATTAGTACACCATTAGACTTTATAAGGAACCTACGTGCTAAATTTGGAATTCCTAGGACCAGCGTTTTGGGCGTTGCGTTGATATACAAACTTTCAACCCCCATTTAAACCCCTCAGAGGATGAATTTCGAAAAACGGTGAAATCATTTTTCTTGTAATCTAATAAAGAGTCTAAACATAAAGTTTCAAACCTCTTACTTCTAAAATCGTAGACTCTCCATACAAACTTTGAACCCCTATTTGGACCCCTTAGGAGATGAACTTTGAAAAATCCTTTCTTAGTGCACCCCTAGACCTTATAAGAAACCTACATGCTAAATTTGGAATTCTTAGGAACAGTGGTTTTGGGCTGTGTGTTGATAAACAAACTTTCAACCCCCATTTAAACCCTTTAGGGGATGAATTTTGAAAAATCCTTTCTTAGTGTACCTCTAGACCTTATAAGAAACCTACGTGCTAAATTTGGAATTCCTAGGACCAGCGGTTTGGGCGGTACGTTGATATACACACTTTCAACCCCCATTTAAACCCCTTAGGGGATAAATTTTGAAAAATCCTTTCTCAGTGTACCTCTAGATCTTATAAGGAACCTACATGCTAAATTTGAAATTCCTAGGAACAGCGGTTTGGGCGGTACGTTGATATACAAACTTTCAACCCCCATTTAAACCCCTTAGGGGATGAATTTTGAAAAAACTATTATTAGTACACCATAAGACTTTATAAGGAACCTACGTGCTAAATTTGGAATTCCTAGGACCAGCGGTTTGGGCGTTGCGTTGATATACAAACTTTCAACCCCCATTTAAACCCCTCAGAGGATGAATTTCGAAAAACGGTGAAATCATTTTTCTTGTAATCTAATAAAGAGTCTAAACATAAAGTTTCAAACCTCTTACTTCTAAAATCGTAGACTCTCCATACAAACTTTGAACCCCTATTTGGACCCCTTAGGAGATGAAGTTTGAAAAATCCTTTCTTAGTGCACCCCTAGACCTTATAAGGAACCTACATGCTAAATTTGGAATTCTTAGGACCAGTGGTTTGGGCTGTGTGTTGATAAACAAACTTTCAACCCCCATTTAAACCCCTTAGGGGATGAATTTCGAAAAACGGTGAAATAACTTTTCTTGTAATCTAATAAAGAGTCTAAACATAAAGTTTCAAACCTCTTACTTCTAAAATCGTAGACTCTCCATACAAACTTTGAACCCCTATTTGGACCCCTTAGGAGATGAATTTTGAAAAATCCTTTCTAAGTGCACCCTTAGACTTTATAAGGAACCTACATGCTAAATTTGGAATTACTAGGACCAGGGGTTTGGGCTGTGCGTTGATAAACAAACTTTCAACCCCCATTTAAGCCCCTTAGGGGATGAATTTTGAAAAATCCTTTCTTAATGCACCTCTAGACTTTATAAGGAACC
Organism: Eudemis profundana; assembly: GCA_947034925.1. Lineage (NCBI taxonomy): Eukaryota > Metazoa > Arthropoda > Insecta > Lepidoptera > Tortricidae > Eudemis > Eudemis profundana. Next base: position 34,983,642 of record OX344797.1, on the reverse strand, counting down.
TACGTGCTAAATTTGGAATTCCTAGGACCAGCGGTTTGGGCTGTGCGTTGATAAACAAACTTTCAACCCCCATTTAAACCCTTTAGGGGATGAATTTCGAAAAACGGTGAAATCATTTTTTTTGTAATCTAATAAAGAATCTAAACATGAAGTTTCAAAGGTCTTACTTCTAAAATCGCAGACTCTCCATACAAACTTTGAACCCCTATTTGAACCCCTTAGGGGGTGAATTTTGAAAAATCCTTTCTTAGTGCTCCCCTAGACCTTATAAGAAACTTACGTGGTAAATTTGGAATTCCTAGGACCAGCGGTTTGGGCTGTGCGTTGATATGTCAGTCAGTCAATCAGTCAGTCAGTTTCTTCTTTTATATATTTAGATGAACTTGCGTAAGTTACTCGTTTCTAGTTTTTTGTTTTGTGGCCTTTAGGCACGCACATTAAACAGCCTAGAATAGGTTTTAGCTTATTGCTCTTTATCTTATGAGGATTGAGATACTATTGTAACAATTGTGTGCTTTTAAAAAATTGTCCGCTATCTATTTTATAAAATTTTAGAGTGCATGACTAGTGAATCCCATCCCACTAATATTATAAATGCGAAAGTTTGTGAAGATGTTTGGATATTTGGATGTTTGGATGTTTGTTACCTTATAACGGGGTAACAACTGGATGGATCAAGCTGAAATTTGGCATGCAAGTAGACCAAGTCCTGGATTGAAACATAGGATACATTATATCCCGGTAAAGAGTTCCTTTGGGACAATAACGGGAACAACGCGGGCGAAGCCGCGGGAAAATGCTAGTACAATATATAACCCATAAAACTGGGTAAATGTTTGCTTGTAGGAACGTGCACGACGAAGGTGCTGCCAAGTGGTGCCGCAAATCTAAATCATATACCCTCTCACGCTGGGGCCGCATTGACGAAAACGCCGATGAATGTAGGTAACCATACGACTTGTATAATTTGCAATTGCATGTGAACCTTATTGACAAAAAGTGGCAAGTTAGATATTGTCATTGACATTGACAGTTGGATTCGACAGGGCTGATAGTTTCCTTCATTGTCCCGTGTCCGCCCGTGTCTCTTTTGTCGTTTAGTGCTGCCACCTATAGTTCGTGCACGTTCCCTACAGCTGTATGTTGGAAACTATTTTTATTTATTTATTTTGCAAGGCGGTAGCATGTTGGAAACTAAACATAAATTATGCTTTTTTATATAATCAGTTAGCAATTTCCACGTAGCTAGTTTTCGATTTATGATAAAAAAAAACAATAGCAGCAATAGTTCCTGAGATAATATCTGGACTGTGCCAGACGGACAGACAGACAGAGTCGCACCATAAGGGTACCTTTTTATCAATTTAGTACGGAACCCTAAAAATACACTTTGTCTTATTATTTTTTGATCTTTTTAACTATCGAATTAGCAAAAAATATTTATCTGTTGTTATTCATTGTTCTTCTTCAAATCATTTTAACCGCCTTCAAAAAAGAGGTTATTTCTTATTCAGTTATTGAATAAACACATAGGTAGCATGATCAAATTGATCAAGCATGATAAAAAAATATTGGGTAATAATGGTAAGGCGGTGCCTTTATTTTGCTTGACTTGGTGGGGGCACACTCATGCCCCCAAATAAGCGGAGGCTTTGTCTATAATGTTATTATTATACTAAGTCTACAGTCGACGCCACACGGTCATTCAATCGCGACTCCGATCGATTGCAACAATATGTCGGCTGATGAGTTGCATGATGTGTTGGTTACAATTTTTTGATATTATTTATAACTAACACTCTGTCGATAAAGTTATAATTGTTATAAATTAAATTTATAGTAAATTATTTTAATGATTAATCGTCCATTTTAATTACTCAGTACATAGGTAGTCAATTAATATTTTTTGCGTTAAAATTCAAAACGCATGAACGGAACGCATCCGACTAATGTATAGCAACACAGATTTCAATTTCAAACGGTTTTCGATTGTGTAGTGTTTTAGATCGCTTGTCAATTTCTTAAATATTTTAAAGTGTAGTTTTTAATGCAATTATGTCAGTTTTTGATGAAATACTGAGTAAAATTAATGAAATATCGAACAGTTCCGTTCGATCCCTAAACGACGACATAAAGGTATAGTGATAATACGTTTATAATAAGATGTGAAAATGGTCGATTTTAGTCAACTTATTTAACCGCTTGTTTGTTATTTAAAGTCCAGTTTTATCGTCTCCGGTTCACTAATGTTTGACCAAAAAATTATTGACAAATGATCATTTGACAAACAACGTTTCACCAAATAACCATTTGGCAAACGAGACATTTGACAAAAGTATCATCTTACAAAAACTCAATTAGCAAATGATTAATTAGCAAACACTACACTTGGTAAATGTGTTAAATAATAAAATGTCAATTGACCTTTTTTCATTTCACCAAATACCGTAAGGTTGGGGTACTTTGGCCAAATGTAGGGTAACTTTGCCCTCCTTGTAAATCACATATCTCGAATCTATAGGGTCTGATAATAAACAGGAATGGCCAGCTAAAACCAACCACATGGCAAAGTGCCGTAATTTAAATGCAATAATCAAACCTGGACCCAATTAATCCCTATGGCCAAAGTTACCCCCCAGGGCGAAAGTACCCCGACCTTACGGTAATATGTTTCGCAAATTAAGCATTTGTCCAAATGTCATTTAACAAGATGTTATTTCATAAAAAGTACTTCTTTTTTCAAACATTATGATTTAGTCTGTTGGGTAATTTATTCTGCTACCCTCTATATCGCCACAAGTTACAAGATTATATAGAAGGCAAGCAATCTTGCATTATGACGCTCCTCTCGCTTCGCTCGCTCATAATAATATATTGGTGGTAATAATACAAACCTAACCTAACCGACAACCTAGGTTTTTTCCATGATTAGTCTAAATGCATCAGTTTGTTTTTGTTGGGGGCGCAGTTCAAACCCTAACCTAACCTAACAACCTAGTCTTTCTGGCAGCAGTTCGTTTTTGTTGGGGGACGCAGTTCAAACCCTAACCTAACCTAACGACCTACTCTTTTTGCCAAATAGGTACTGTGTATTAATTTGACCCATACCATATCTATTATTAGATTTATTAATAAACGAAACACTTGTCAAATAATACATTGTACCAAACGTTTTTAGACCAAGCGTAGTTTTGTCTGATAACTCAGTTGCTAAATGTTCATTTTGACAAATAATTATTTATAAAATGTAAATTTAACTGTTAATCATTTGGTAAAGTAAGTCATTTGTAAAATGATTAGTAGTAAAATGATCAATTGGTGAAACATTTTTTTGCAAAACGTTGTTTGTCAAGTGTAATTTTGCCAAATGACTTTTGGTCAAACGGCAGGACACCATCGTCTCCGCATTACTAATTTAGTTTATTTGATTATACCTGAACTAAACATTAAGTTGCGAGCATTTTAAATTATAAAAATGTCAAATCATAACTTCAGTATTAAATATTGCTTATCGCCGTACATTCACATAAAATTCGGTGAATTGTTATTCTATCGTGTGAAATTCAGTGTCAGTGATCGAATCGGTATGGTTTGCAGGCAGCATTCGAGTGTTTAGACAAGTTTGCGGAGGAGTATAAGAATGGACGAGGAAAACGAGACCAGGGCCAAAAGAAGGCCCTGATGAATACGCTTATGAGTATCAATGAGGACGAAGGTACGCTTTATTAACGTTATATTTAAATTCACGGCATCAATCGTAGCAACGGTAGGCCCCCCATGAAGATCTTAAATTGAAAGAATACCACTTACCTGCGGTTTCCCCTGCGTTTTATCTGTTACTATCTCAAAGGAACTTACTGGGATATATTGTATACATAGCATCCTTATTTTATACCAGGACTTGATCAACTTTTATAACAAATTTTGTCTCTTTCCATTCAACTGTTACCATATTATTTAGTAACATCCAAACATCCTCACAAAATTTCACAAGTTCAATAATGTAGGATTTTACACCCCAACATTGTTATTATGTGCATCAGCATTATATTAAGTATCTATTTACTCTAAAGTTCAACATTGGCTCTTCACAGTCTTGCTAGTTAGTGGTTAAAAATAAAGCCAAGGAAGTCTTTGTAAACATGTTTCAAAATCATCCAGAAATATGTCTGCGTCTAATTCATGTGTCTCCATACATTTGTATGAAAACAGCAACACGTTAATTAGGTGACCGCAGACATATTTCTGAAGAATGACTAAAGAATGCTATCAGTATAATCCCTATTATTAACTGGTGGCAGTTAACGAACTCAAACGCGAGTCATTCAAGGCTCTGCCATTTTGAAAATTTTCCAAAAACTAAATAACTACACTACTAAGCAAAAAAACCCTTTTATTTATCAAACCTGTTCACACAATTTCATGAGACACGGTTGATAAATGCAACCTATATACTAGAACAACTGGCCAGATGCTGAATAGACATATGAAAGCATTTTGGCCCAAACTGAAAAGGAGACGCTTTGCACTGGATTAGTCAGTTTTTTTATTTTAATTACCCCTTGTGTATATTGGGGTCTTATTTTAAGTATCAAACATGCCTAAGTCACTATTGAAATAAAAATAATATATAATAATATTGTTTATTTTACATAAGTGTGTTAGTTATAAAGAGAAGAGGGATACATCATTCAGTAGTACAAATGGGTAGGTATAAGATGGTCGAAGCTTTAAATCCTCTAGTCCGCCAACTTACCTTACTGACTACCAAACTGCCTGCTGGGAGGCATAATCCACAAAAGAATCTGACCTACACCGTATCTGATTATAGTCTGCAAGACTGACAGCAGATCCACCAATAACAAAAATTGTTTCTTTTTTAATACCGAACCATTCTATTGACCAATTCTGGAATATTTTTTTGATACGATCTATACTAATTTGATTTTAGATGAAAACTCTCCCAAGGATATCAGGAAATCCAAAGATGGCACGGAGAAGAGGCTGTCAAACAAGCGCAGCAAAGAGCAAGTGGACGGCTTGTCCAGCCCTGAGCAGGACAAGAGACAGAAGAGGAATGCTTCCGTTAAGGCAAAGAATAATATCTCCAAACAGGTAACTGCGGACCCTCAAACTGCGATTTAAAAGTGTTATGTATGTTGCTAGTGATCAGTGACCGGTAGCAATTTTTCGACGAAAGTTTAACATGGATATGACTAAAATTTAAAAACGTATGCAGTTTTATTTCTAACAACACAGACTTATCGATATTAGTCATTTTGTTTGACATTAAAGTGACATCAAATGCTACCGGTTGCCGATCACTGATGATTGCATCAGAAAGTATCTATATATTTAACTTACAATGTAGTATCTATATCTTAAACTAGCGGTTTTCAAAGTTTCTCTAGCAACTGAATTGTTTTAAAACATGTTTTATTTCACTGCACTCTAAAATATCTTAAATGCTTCAGAATAAGCAACTGAACATTTTTCCCAAAGGCATAAGGGGGCCCTTGTTTCGACATAATATTTTTGCAAAGCCTTTAATCTTAGGTCACTGCAAGGCACTGTTTGGGCACAACAGTCTTAGACGAATGTTAGAATAGATTAGAATCATTTTATTGTCAGAAAGTGAGTAGTTATAAATAGATGTTAACAATAGTATTTTAGTTCGTCACTATCAGCCAGAATGGCCAAGTGTAGACATAAAATGATGTACACAACACGGGAGGTAATAAAGAAAGCCCTCGATCGCATATTTACGTCCCGCGCTTGCAGCTCGGGCCGCAAACTTCTGCGATCTCGGCCTTTGTATTACAACCCTAGTTATGTAATGTACTATTAACAAGGTTCTCTCTCAATTCTCTAAATTTCTGATGCAGAACTCTCATCCCTTGAAGGTGCTAAATCAGAATGTATTGCTTGTCAGTGATGAAGAAGGAGATGTGGTAAATCTACAAATGTTTTCAAGTATTTTAATATCTAGTAGTAGATGTACAAAAATACATTCATTCAGAAGGAAGGAAAACATAGCTACCTATCATTAAATTAGTTGTAGTCCAAACATGCCTACATGTACTTGACTGATAATTCCTTCCTTCCTTCTTTTACTTCTTTTACTTCCTTCTTTTTATTATATGCTCAAGTCAAGGACCTTAAAATAAATAGCCGGACGGAGCCTCGCCAACAGACAACTGAAGCATTTCTAGTAGGCCAGTCGCTTTGTATTTACGAGCTGCAGCACACTTTGACCTGACCAATCAGCGTTACCGGCGGACTAGAGGTGCTTCAGTTATTTGTTAGCGAGGCTACGTCGGGCTATTTATTTTAAGGCCCTTGGGTCAAGTCTAAAAATATGTACATAATTTCATTCCCCAGATATATACATATTTTGATATTCAGTAGTAAAATGACTGTGTAACAAACAAACAGCAGTGATCACATCATATCTTCAACTTTTGCTCAGTATTGTCTAGCGATTTTGTTCATCATCATCACCGTTTTTGTACGTACACGTACAACCTTCCATGTAAATGTCGAATACTTTTTCATCTGTAGGTGAACGTGAATTTGACTCAGAAAATGCGACGCGACCGTACACCGGAGAAGTCCTCTCGACGGCGCAAGGAAGACGACAAGGAAAACACTCTGCCTCCGATAGTACAAGGTAACTCCCTTCCAGCAGTTCAAACTACCGGGAACTGGGCTGAATGAACTCGTATCGTCTTCATAATCATTCATACCTTACTCCGAAAAACGTTAAAGTGATGTTTAAGGCACGAAACTTTTTTTTTATGATTGATGGGTTTGCGTTTGATCTTGGTCTCACCTGATGGAAAGGGAAGACGAGGTCTAAGATGGAGCACGCTTACCCAGAAGATGTCTATTCACTCTTGCCTTAGACACCCAGGCCTTAAGTCAAATTTCGGTTTCGGCCTAGTTTCGGCAAAAAAACGGGTTTCGGCTTAGTTTCTGTTTCGGCTGCCATCGAAACCGAAACGGAATTTGAGGGGTTACGCCGTGCAATCGGACAGTATTTATTTCAATAACTAAATATTTTTACTAAAAAAAACCCAGTGACACTCGCGCCATCAAGACGAATCTAATGATGTATCATTTATCAAAATCGGTTGTGCCGTTGAGTAGTTACGAGCGGACATAGGAACGGACATACATACATACAGGTCAAACACATAACCCTCTTGGGCTTCGCCGCAGTCGGGTAAAAACACACATAATTTATTTGAAATAAGAAGTTGGAATTAATGATTAAGTACTCAAAATACCGAAGACTAAATGATTAATTTGTTATTTAAAAATGAATATTGACTTATTATGATTGTAATTTTTTTTCCCACGAAAACATGCCCTTATATGGAAGTTTCGGTTTCGGTTCTGGTTTCGGCCGAAACTGAGATCAAAGCTGAAATTCGGTTTCGGCCCCGAAAACTACTTTCGGTCGGACACTACGCGCTGATAAAAACTACCGGACCGATTTTCATGAAACTTGCGGTTTATCACGTAGAATACCTACTTTTTACCTGACTAAGTCGAAGCAAAAAAGAGACATTTGACTTAGTTCACCTCCGCGAACGGAGTTGCGAGCGGGCCCACTAGTCGCACACGAATATCTAGTATCGAGCTAATCAGTGTCTTGTAATGTTGACAGTGAAACTGGAGAAGCTGTCCCTCCCGGCCGAGCCCATGGAGACCGAGGCGCTGGACGTCGCGATTAAACAGGAGTCTGGCAAGGATGAGGCGGCCATGCCACCGCCCGCCGCGCCGGTGCCAAGTAACTACATCTCTTCACTATTAGCTATACGATGACAGTGACACAGGAGATATGTCCCTCCCGGCTAAGCCCATGGAGACCGAGCCGCTGGTCGTCGCGATCAAACAGGAGCCCGGCAAGGACGAGGCGGCATCTGCCCGCTGCGCCGGTGCCAAGTAACTACATCTCTTCACTATTAGCTATATGTTGACAGTGACACAGGAGCTGTCCCGCCCGGCCGAGCCCACGGGGACCGAGGCGCTGGTCGTCGCGATCAAACAGGAGCCCGGCAAGGACGAGGTGGCCATGCCGCCGCCCGCCGCGCCGATGCCAAGTAACTACATCTCTTTATATGAAGCTAGCTTTTTTTATGAAGTGTCAAAACGCTCAAAGGTCGTTCCACGGTAAGTCACGATTTCATTGCGTTTTGAATCTTCATGCTGCTTATTTGAGTGTTAATTTATCTCGAAAGAAGTGTTACTTATCGTCCGGGTTAAAAACGAACGTTACTTTTACGTGAAATAACCCTCAAATAGTATGAAGTTTCTATATACAGGGTGGCCACTTTCTGGAAAACCGGGAAAACCGGGAAATGTCAGGGAATTTCACTAGTCATGGAAAAGTCAGGGAATTGTCAGGGAAATTTATTGAAGATCAGGGAATTTACATCTTCACAACCTGCAAGCCTGGTCGCCGAAAAATGAAAACCCGCGAAGATACAGCGTCAATGTTTGGGCATCGTTAATTTGCCTGTTGCGTCAGTTACAAAAAATCGGGAAAAAATAAAGTTCATGAAAGGTTCTTTGGGATTATTTTTCATCATTAGAAAGAGGATAGAGCACAGAATTTTTTAAAACAATTTTAAGAACGTGGGTCTCATTTAGTTTTTTTTATTGCAAATCAAAATTCATCTTTGACTAAATTTTTACATGTTGAAAAACATTTGAAGGTCAGTAAAAAGAAAACTAGCAGTAACATGTCAGTAATTTTAACTCTGATACAACCGTGAAACGTTACACATCACGATGCAATAAACATTTCATCTCTTTTGCACTTACTTTCTTTTTAATTCAAATTAAAAAAAAAAAATACACGTAGGCCGAAAAATTTAAATTTGAATTAAAAAAAAAGTAAGTGCAAAAGAGATGAAATTTAATTTGGCAAACGATGGACCAAACACCCTGTATATTTCATCCTTTTATTACATTTAACCCTTAAATGCATAATGATGTAGGTATATCTGCATCGTATATTTGATGGCCAGTGCAGCAATATGCAGCTATCCAAAATCACATTTATTTTTTTAATAAATGTGACATTTACGTATTAGATTCCGAATACATCCATAAATATTTTTGGCAAAAGTGTATTAAAAAAAAGTTATTAGATTTTATGAGCAAAATGGCGGCAATTTTGAAAAAGTTAAATATTTAAGGTTTTCGTTGAGTGTGTTTATAACAGTTTTAAACAAAATAAGGAATTATTTTTTAGTATAATGTTGTAGCACATATCATAAAGATTACAAGTTTACTAATTTTTTTTTAAATATTTTTCTAGTATTTATTACGCCATTAGATATCCACATATTTTTTTTAGTAACGATAAAAATATCATGCCTTTAAGGGTTAAGATTATAGTCAGGGAAAAACTAGAAAAAACGGCTGGAAAACCGGGAAAAGTCAGGGAATTTTGATTGTTGTAAATAGTGGTCACCCTGTATATAAAAAAAAATGTTTCGTTCAGTACTCCAATAATTTAATTATTATTAGTTTTTCGTCTTTTAAAACCGTATAAAGCGCTAAATAGGTGAAATGTAGTTAATTTTTCGGAAATGATGTGCAATAATCGGTATCGTATCCTATATAAGGTTATACATATTTAGTAAGTGCAAATATTTTAACTGATTCGTTGCGGGTGGCACGACAGGCGTGTCATGAAGGTTGGTGTGTGGCGTCATTCCGCACTGAAAGGGTTAACAGAACATCTAATTATATCAGAGAAACAAGACCCAACCATTAAAAATCAAAAATACAGGCTAGTTTTTTTCAACTTTTCCTAAGAAAAAAAAATAAGAACACCCTGACACTCATTTCTATTCATAACACGAATTACCTAAATAAAATATGTTGGATGTGACGTTACTGTTCACGCGCACACATCCGAGCATGCATATGGTTTTTGGAGTTTTTCTTGAAAACTAGCGTATGAATTTCTAAAGTTTTTTCACAAAAATATTTTATTTATGTTGCTGAAGCTGTCCGTAAAATATTTGCGCTTACTAAAATATGACCTTATATAAATGATTGTGTGCAGGACGCGGGCGGCCGCCGAAGGAGAAGTCCACAGACAGCGAGGACGAGCAGCGCCGCACGCGCCGCAACTCGGGGGCCGCGCCGCCGCCGCCAGGTTCGTATCAAAAAGCCGTTGAAAATTGAAAACTTTTTTCAATAGATACTATGACTATAAATGTTTATAATACAGGATGAAATTTTATTGATCGACCAATTTTATTCTAGGTTTCAATAAAAGATGCCATTTCTGAGGAAAAAATGTAGGTAACATTTTCACCATAAAATGTGCTGTCCGAAAAAATAATTAGTAACGTGAGGATTACGCGTATAGACGCGTAAGTTGTCTCGGCGATCCAACGCGGGAGCGGGGTAGGGGTCGGGAGGAGGGGACCGTTGCCGTCTCCCGCGCAGTGCGCTACCGCGGTATCCACAAACGTATGTTTTTTAGGATATTTTTCAGCTGCTGTTTCTCAATATTTTAGTACTGAAAGATAGTGACTGAAAAAATACGTATTTTCTATTTTTCGCTAAAAAATCCACTGTCAAAATTTGGACGGTGAAAAAAATTTCATTCTGTATAATACCAGCCATTTAAGTATAAAAAGTCACAAATGGGCGTAAGGGACTGGCAAATCGATATCCCTTACGCCGATTAAACCTACGTTCGACGATATGATGATATTAAAAAGAGTAATGGAGAGCAGTTTGTTAAAAACGATAGAAAATAGAAGGGGTAAAATATTCGGTCGCCTTGTACGACCATGGAAATGATGAAGGGAAATGATGACCTATGGGTGTGACGTACTACGTGGATGACCCCTAATGGATGACGTGTTGTTCCAGGCGGGGCGGGGGCGGAGCGCGGCACTCGCGCGTCGCGCCGCAACACCAAGCAGGCTGACGCCGCGGAGCCGCCGCCGCCCGAACCCCGTCCCAAGCGCACCAGGGCTAAAAAGGTATGCATTTTTTTATATTTAGCCCATAGGTTCCCAAAGTGATCCGTACCGCCCCCCAGTGGGCGCTGCGGATTCCCAGGAGGGCGGTCCCTACCGCCTAGGAAGAAATTGGGGGGGGGGGGGGGGCGTTGATGCTATTAGTGTCCCACTGCTGGGCAAAGGCCTCTTTCTTTCTATGTCTCTCTATCGATTGCCTCTTCCGGCCAGTTGACAAGAAAAGCGTCCAGGTCGTCCCGCCATCTCCGTCTGGGTCTGCCCCGTCTGCGTTGTCTATCTTCCGGCACCCAATTCGTGGGTGTTTTGGAGCGCAGCATAGTGTTTGTAGTGGTGCAAATAAATTATCAGAGACAAAATGCGTTTTTTTTACATTAGTAGTAGATTCTAAAAAAGGGATCTTGGGCTAATAACATTAGAAAGCTTTCTTTTCACCCAAATAAACGAATAACATGTCAAAACGCGGGCCTGTAATTTATTGCATGATTGATTACGGGTGATGATGTATGATCTCGGGTAGAACATACCTGGTTTCTTGTGCCATGGCTCCAATGAGGTTTAATACGAGAAGCCGCTGCAATCGCCACGGTTCGGTGTACCTCAATGTTGCCATTTGTAAATATACTGCACTGCTACGTTGTCACATGTGTAATTCAAAACTAATATAAATTATGTATATGATATTGTGAGTTACATAATTAAATGAAATATCCGCTTAGTATTTAATTCTTATACTTAAAAATAACAGTAATATGGGGTACAACGAAGCGCGCCGACATCTGAAGTGAATAAAAAATTAATAGTAGTTTTTTTTCACCTCATTCTAAATAAACGGGCTTGTGTGACGCCGTGTGGTAGTCACGCCGTTAGGAATCAGTTCCTGGTGCAAACAAGAAAAGTTGTTAATAGTGAAAAAAATAGTTTTTAAGATGAGGGAATGATGAATAATGCAATACTGTTATTTTTTTTATTACAGAAAATATCTGAGTCCTCGAATACTGAGACAGACAAAACGCAGCCATCTCTAGAAAATGGCATAGGTGAGTAAATAACAATAAAACTAATCTATAGCTGACACTACTTCCTCTGACTTTTCAAAATACAATGTATACCACTATAGCCACAGTCTCGGCATACCCATGTATGTACCTACCAGATTCTCACTACCTTCTGTCTATACTAAATATAAGGATGCAAAATGACTACAGCTTTTTTTATATAATAATATTTGTACAGGGTCGCCGGCAGACAAACCAAGACCAAAGAGGACTAGACGAGGGAAGAAAGCGGCGTAAGTATATTTGACTATAAGCATTTACTTACCAAAGTAAAGGAATAATATGCTGTAGATGTGATATGAGTTTAAACTAGTAAATGATAGTTAACTTTAATTAAGTTAACACAATTATTCCGTATTAAAATAAAGATTAATTGTAATTATTCCGTACCTGATTAATCAAACCTTATTAATATTATACTTCAGGGAGGAGCAAGAACCCCCGAAGCCGAAAGCACCAACCCCCGAACCAGAAGTAGTCATCCCTAAAGAAAAAAGTATATCTGTACCCGACTCTCAATCCCCGGCCATACCCCAAAAGACAGTAAAAAAAACCAAAACGGACACCACAGTGATGTCTGACGACTCCATACAGTCCAAAAAGGACTCTAAGAAGAAAGCAACAAAGTCCAAAGTACAGGCCGCCGTAGAGGAGACGGTGACCAGTCAATTGGACGCCACGGTGACCATAAGTATGGACAAAACCGTCGTCCTGCCTAATGGTGTGTATGATCACACGGATGGAAACAATGCGGTAAGTGGATTCATTACAGCTACGAAAATCACGTTTAACTATATTTTTCTACTCCTGTACTGTTATCTGTCTTTTACTTGGTCACGAACACTAATATAAGAACATACATAATATGAGTTCAGAGAAGTCTATACTCTATTCCCCATAACAGCACTAGTGTCGTTATAGTCACTTTACATTATTGCTAGCAGCCACAGACTTCTAAATCTAGGTTAAACTTAGGTCAAGGATTAAGCGCTCAATTTTAACTTTACGGTAAAAATGCACAACTACCAACTTAACAAACAATTAAATTCCTACGGTTTTTAAGAAAAACAAAACATTCCGAACTAAATTCATTGATGCCAACATAAAAAAAGTATTTTTAATTTAAGTATATTTTAAATTGAAAAAAAAGTTTACCATAGACACATACTGTCAGTCGAACGTCATATTTGCCTTGTTTCCAGGTTATGGTTAATTTTGTATTTTATAATTTAAAACCTCGTTGTAGAAAAAGTATTGTATGCAACGTTGTATAATTAAGTCAAAAAATGCTCATTGCGTCTCTATTTGCGATACTAGCCGCATTCGCGGCTCGTATCGCAACTCACGCAATTCGCATTTTTTGAACCCACTTATACAACTGTTGCATAAAATACTATTATGCCACGCTTTATGGCCAAGTGTAGACATAAAATTATGTACACGACATGGGAGGTATTAAAGAAATCCCTCGATCGCATATTTACGTCCCTCGCTTGCAGCTCGGGCCGCAAAGATCTGCGATCTCGGCCTTTCTTTGTATTACCACCCTAGTTGTGTAATGTACTATAAGTTGGCTTGTGCACTAAGTTTTGTTTCTGATGTAAATCGAATATATACCTATAACTACTACACTTGGATTACTATAACAGCCACCATTGCAATCAAAAGTAGCCGACCGCACCGAGCATTGAAAACGGCCTATACAACACGGACGCCGACGGTGACGTCTAAGTCTGTATGAAAACATAGCATTTTCTCATTTTGAGCACCAAAAAGTGCATTTATTATTTTTTCAGTGTTATTTAAGCATTCCGAAATTAAGTTTAATTTTTCTTTAAGACGATAAAAAAATCAAAAGCAAATCAAACTTTGTGATCTCATAACTTTTATATATTTATTTCCCATTATAAACTGAAGCAAATCCGTTTTGTCATGAAAACCCGATCACGACACCATCTACCGGGTCCAATTGTATTAAATTTTTATTATCAAACCATCCAGGGATCGACTCAAATATACACGCAAAATTTCATCCAATTCGGTCCAGCTATTTAGGTGTTAGGTGACCAACACACTCTAAAAAATTATATACTGTTTCAGGTCGCAATGAACGTAACTGTCGTATTGGACAAGCTGAACCGGGACACCATGGTCATAGACAAACCGCAGGCTAAGATTATGGACTCTACCGTCGTTTTGGACAAAGGTAAGCTCTTACATTGTCCTAATGTTTCAAGTGAAAAGAATCCAATAGTAGCAGTCGGTTAAAATTAGCATTGTTGCTTTTCTTTTCTCTGACAAACAAAAAATGACGAGGATAGCGTGCTTAGAAGTTTCGAGTGACGTCACTCCTTGGTACAATTTTCACCTAGCAGTGACGTCACAAGACACCCCACTCCAGAAGTTCGTCGATTTTTAATATTTTGATAAACCAAAAAATACGTGTCCCATATTTTTCTATAATCTAACTGACGGACTAAATATAATTATATAATTTTAACCCAGTCGTCATCCCTATTGTAGACGGAGGCCGTGACGGCACCCCTAACGTGACGGAAGACCTCTCGTTGTTGACAGATGACAACAGCTCCCAGGAGTTCGCTACGCCCCCCAGCGACGCCAAGCGGCCCGAGCCCACGTGAGTTTTACACTAGTTGGTGTAAAAATGTATGTACTCCGAATTCTAATTCAAGACCAAAAAAACTACGACGTACATGTCACTGTTAAATGTATTCCAGTTACTTATGTCATTGTCAAGTGAACATTTCAGAGACTCAACCAATTTTATATCAATAATTAAATTATTATGAATATATTTCTAAATTGTGACTAATATTATTGATAAAAAAGTAAATAATTTTAAGGAACAGTGACAAGAATATTTAATTAAAATACTTTTAAGACCATTTTTAGCGGTCAGGTTACAACAAAGGTCAAGGTTTAGGACAATACAAACATAGAATTAGGTCCTCAACATTAAAATAGTCTATAGCTTAGTCGGAAGTGTTACAAGTACAATAACAGTTTTTCTACCAAAAATCAACTGTGCATGTATATTAATTCGGTCATCTTATACTTATATGTATGTAAATTGAAAGTTTAAAACTACTAATATATTAACAATATCAGTAGTATTTTCATAATTAGATAAATACCATTGTACACTCACGTTTTTATAGTGGCAACCCACATTGGTCTTGAATTAGAAATCGGACTATAGGGAACGTGCACGACGAAGGTGCTGCCAACTGGTGCCGCCGATCTAAATCATGTACCCTCTCATGCCGGGGCCACATTGACGGAAACGCCGTTAATTTGTTGCGATGAAGGACGATTAACGTCAGTGTAGCTACGACTTACTATATTTGACTTTGACACTTACATATTGTCATTGACAGCTTGATTTGACAGGGGCGATAGTTTCCTTTATTGTCCACCTGTGTCTCTTTTGTCGTTTAGTGCTGCCACCTATAGTTCGTGCACGTTCCCTATAGAAATGTTCAAAAATATGTCCGAATATTCTGCAGTGGCAATAAGGATTTCGTACCGTACCGTATTCATATAAAAAAATGAAACGACTTATTCGATACATGTTCGCTCTTAACTATATGCCTTAGGGTGGTCCATGATTCGAGTCGGTCGGTTTTCCATACAAACAAAAAGAGGGTCATCTTTTGCTTCCACTGCATCAATCATCTTTGAAATGAGTTTTATTTTATAGCTTGATATATTTTGTCTGCGCGAAACGATATGATAACTGACAAAAAGCCAAAAATATATTTTTAGCAAAAAGAAGTGTGCTTTCAAATGATGCTAACAAATGGCGCTGACCTTATCTGGCTCACGTTAATTCTGGCTTTTTAAACTTCTTATGCTGTATCATGCAGACAAAATGTACCAAACTATAAAATGAAACATTTCAAACATGATTAATACCGTGGAAGCAAATGAGGACCCTCTTTTTGTTGGTATGGAGAACCGGTCGACTCGAATAACCTTAACACGTTCTAATCTAGTGCGCATGCATCAATACGCTTGTTTGTTTTTACAGCATTAATAGAATACAGCTATTTTAAAAGACTTTACTTACTGCGATTTCAGTTCAGCCGTGAAAGCCAAGGTACAGCAGTTCGAGGAGATGGCCGCTAGGACTACGAGGACAAAGACTAGAGCGATGGCTAAGAAGGTACGACAAAAGTTTTCGATTTTTTAGTGATTCAATTTCAACTTTCAAACTCTAAGTAAGCTCAAAATATACTATTAATAAAATCTTCTGTAAACACATTCAAAATCTCCAGGAGTGACTTAGAACTAAAAAACAGATTTACTTCAAAATCATGAAATCCATTGTCACGGGTATAAACTTATCTACTATTTTATGAAAAATTCTCGCATTGTTTACGACTAGTAAATCCCACTCTTTCATTTGCTTTGCTATACAAGTGGGGAATATTCCCGGGAACGGCACATCTCCAGTTTTAACCCAGTCGCCATCCCTCACACAGGACGCGGAGACAGAGAACTGCACGCCGCCGGACAAGATCCTGTCGAAGCAGGTGCTCTCGGCCGACACGCTCACCAAGATGAACAGCCTCATCTTCAACGGGAAGACGGCTCAGGTGGGACAAACGAACAAAATGTTCCCAAGCAAAAGTCTTGAGACCAAAAGATACTTTATGCCACACCTGGCCTTAAAGTGACTTTTT
This sequence comes from Eudemis profundana, assembly GCA_947034925.1. Lineage (NCBI taxonomy): Eukaryota > Metazoa > Arthropoda > Insecta > Lepidoptera > Tortricidae > Eudemis > Eudemis profundana. Next base: position 34,966,863 of record OX344797.1, on the reverse strand, counting down.
CCGCACGCTGCGCGTACGGAAAAACCCCCTTTCTGACCAAGTGTAGACATAAAATTATGTACACAACACGGGAGGTTATAAAGAAAGCCCTCGATCGCATATTTACGTCCCTCGCTTGCAGCTCGGGCCGCAAACTTCTGCGATCTCGGCCTTTCTTTGTATTACCACCCTAGTTGTGTAATGTACTATTGTCGCTTGACAATACGGACCTGTTACATTGTTAAATATGATTGACTAGTTGCTTTGAGCTGTGGATAGGGATGGGTAACTACCAAAGCTGGGTATTTACCCGGTAAATACCCGATATTTACCTACCCATGGGTAGATACGCGGGTATTTATCTTTATTTCTAAATTAAGTGAATTAAGAGCTTAAGTATTAATTATTTAAGCATATTAACGCCATATTGCTTGTATTTCTAAACTGTTTGATTGTTATAAATTGTGGCAAAAAAAGTTACACCTCTTTGCTGTTAATGACATAAAATTTTATCAATGCATTATTGAGTCAGGTGATGAAAAATATAAAAATAAAGTAATTTGAGTCAGTCGGTTTTCCATACAAACATAAAGAGGGTCATCGTTTGCTTCCACGGTATTAATTATGTTTGAATTTTGTTTTATTTTATAGCCGAATATGTCTAGCGAGGGCGTGACATTCGCACAGTAAGTGTTTAATTGTCTCTGTTTCCTAGCCACACTTTCTACAGTCAGCGAAGTCCGATAGTCCCAACTTGGTCAGGAGTCAGGAGTCCTTTAACCCCGAAGTGACCTGTAAACACCCCAGTTATGATTCTGAGATTCTGCTGTGCTTCCTTAGATTCTTGGTCTAGCGGTGTTGACACTTTCCATAAAGAGCTTCGATTGCCTCAGGCCCGAGGTGCCCTTCCACTCTTGTTGGTGTTGGTTCTTGACGTGGTCCTTGTTGGCTGTTGTTATATAGTTCCCTGTGAGAGTCCCACACATGGTTCAAGCCCAATGAATGTACCTTCTGAGCCCTTTCTGACCAGCCCATCTGCATATGCATTGCCGATGAATCGTGCCTTGGGATCTACATCAGTTTCATCTTCTTGTGCCTTCTAAGCTTATTTAAGACTTGGACGCCATTATATACCAGTCTAGATTAGGTGCCGTCAGCACTTTAAGTGCCGCTTGACTGTCGCTGAGTATTTGGATCTTTTTCCCCTTAGTATGACCATATATAGGTATTCTCTTGGGCACAGGCGATTATCGCATAGGCTTGGAATGGAACACAGTAGCATAACCTCCCATCTCAATACTGACATTGTAGTCTCTAGCATGGATGCCTTCTCCCATACCGGTGCCCAATTTAGACCCGTCTGTGTACCATATGTTGTCATTGCCATCCTATATTGGTGGTATACTACCTTCAGCCCATTCAGCCCTAGTTGGAACTTGTACCTTGAAGTTCCTTTGGAACCTCCAGTGCCGCTGGTGGCGTTGTTCGGAACGCCCCTGTTAGAGCCATGCATGCTGTTCTCTGTACTCTCGTCAAGGCATCTCTGCAGTGCTCTTCAATGTCCTCGGCCACCAGACCAGGCTGCCGTACAGAATGATTGGTCGTATAGATCCATCTAAGTACCTCAGGATTTTAGATCCCACGTCATCCCGTATGCTGATCTGCACATTCCAAACACTCTTGCTTTAGCTTTGGCTTCAGTTTTGGTACCTATTGTCAACCAACATTAATTTAAAGCCATAGGAAAATTACAGCACTCTCCTAAATATCTGAATTTCTGCGTGTCCTTGAGTGCTCTTTCTGGTAAATAGTACTATCACTGTTTTGCCCAGGTTGAAGAAAAGCTAATGACTATTGCACCATCTCATCACATTCATCAGTGCTTCATTCATGATTCCTGATACCGTGCTGGGGAACTTCCCATTCACAAGTCACCAAATCATCTGCATACCCTACCGTGTCGGTGGGCTAAATTTTAAATTTCTCCAGTAATTAGTCCACCACCAAGCCCCAAAGAGTAGGGTAGGATAGCACTCCACCTTGTGGACATCCCTATGTTGCCGTAGCTATTTCGTCCCCCATCAGGGTGGATTTCACGTTCATTCTGTTTTTTTTTTAAATTTCTCATGTCTTTTCGCGTAGATAAATGTATCAAGCTATAAAATGAAACAAATTGCAACCCCGACTTATGTCACGGAAGCAAATGATGACCCTCTTTGTGTTCGTATGTAAAACTAACTTTTTCCAATCACCTTAAACCATATTTTTAAATATACGTTGATTCTCGATAACTTCGGATTGTCTATTTACTATTTCGTTGGTTATTATTAATAGACAGTATATTTGCATTAAAATCAGTATTTTTTTTGTTTCCTATTATTAAACCAAAACTAATTAGCCAAATTCTTATACCTTGTATACAAACGAGTACTTGTATATTTAACAGGTAGGTAATACCTTTAACTAATATGGGCACTCAATAGGGCGAATGCCTTTGATAAACATGAAAAATACCTAAATTATATATGTTGGCTTTGTAGATTTTTTGCCCAGAATTACACATATAATTACTCTGATTGTACACTTTTTTTACAAATCTAAACCTTCATACTTAATTTGAAAAATATCTACCCGTCCATTTGGGTAGATACGGGTAAATACCCGGTAAATGGGTATTTACCGGGTATTTACCTGGGTGGGTAGATTGGGTAAATACCCACGACCCATCTCTAGCTGTGGACCTCGCGAGTCTGAAAAATTCGACTCCGTCATTCTGAAAAATTCCAAAAACTGAATCGACAGAAAATATATAATTATCGAACCTGGTCACAAAATTTCACGAGAATCGGCTGACATACGAAAGCAGTTTTGCCCAATACAAGCTGAACCGGAGACGCTTCTCGTTCGCTCGGTCAACAAACGGCGATTGGGACTTTTCAATCTGGAAGCGGCAAATTTGTTGTGAGCCGAACCTCCCCTCAATTATGCTTGTACCCATAACCGCAAATTTGTTAACACAAACATGCCTCCTCATTGGTGTATTTGATTGTATAAATGAAGTCAGTCACTTGACATCCTTAGTATTTCGGCGTTATTCTTAACGCCCGAGCATAATTACTAGCGAAAAATTTAATAATGTATGCAGTTTTATTTGTAACAACACAGACTTATCCATATTAGTCATTACATTTGACGTTAAAGCGACATAAAATGCTACCGGTCGCCGATCACTGGTCATTACACTAAAGACGGTCACCGCAGTTTCTAGGTATCTTCCAAAGAATCATGCCATCACCAGTTCTGCGCATCCAACGCTCGTGTATGTACCTTTGCATCACAATTAGCCTAGAAGTAGAAGAGAATGCGTTTCACAGCAAGCGCATATGTAACATATAAATAACAGTGGCGTGGCGTAAAAGATATACTAGAGCAAGCCGGTGCAGATTTGGCGTACATTTTCCTTGAGAGCTGTAGAATAAGGTGGTCAAAAGCCTGATATTAGGCAAGCCGGTGGGAATCGAGTTGTTTCGACGCCACGCCACTGATAAACAACTCCAATCTTACAAGATACTTATCCAACAGATACCGAGCTCGGCCACGAAACCTACGGCGAAACTGCCTCCAGTGAAGACCATGTCCGCGTCGGCCTCCAAAGTGACCGCAATCAACAAGGCGCGAGAGGAGCAGCTCAGTAAGGACGATGCTCGTCGGAAAAAGGAGGCCATGCTCGAAGCAAAAAAGGAGCAGCAGAAACGGTAAGGAGTGGCCTCAGTGACGGATGTAGTACATTACACGTAGCAAAGTAACAACCAGGCGTGAGAGGGGCAGCTCAGCAAGGACGTTGCTCGTAGGAAAAAGGAGGCCATGCTAGAGGCCAAGAAGAGACGGTAAGGGGTGGCCTCTAATAGGTAGGGACTTGCAATTTTGTATTGTTTTTTTTTTTGATCAGCGGCGAAAGCCTTCGTGTGAGAATCCGGCTCGCGCTTTGCCCGGTTTTTTATAAATGTAAATCCCTTAGCACATACTCAGTCCCGCATTATGTTTTTTTTTTTAGAAAGCGGGAAGAGAAAATGGCTGCGGCAGCAGCCGCGCGGGAGGCCGCCGAAAAAGAGCGGCACGCCGCCATGCTGGCCGCTGCGAGAGAGAGGTAATTTTTTTTTACGTAACACCTGGACATAAAGTGACTTTTTCCGCACGCTGCGCGTACGGAAAAAGCCGCTTTCTGGCCAAGTGTAGACATAAAATGATGTACACAACACGGGAGCTAATAAAGAAAGCCCTCGATCGCATATTTACGTCCCTCGCTTGCAGCTTGGGCCGCAAACTTCTGCGATCTCGGCCTTTCTTTGTATTACCACTCTAGTTATGTAATGTACTATTATCAGCCTATAAAGGAGTAAACGCACTAAGCGGCGCGAAACTTAATTCTTTGTGTGAAATTGTATATAATACTACGCACTACGATATTACACAATTGTATTATGGAAACTAGAAGTATCGCTCCGCTTAGTGTGTTTGCACCTTAAAAGTGCCCTGCCCCTAATGGTCTCTTCATTATATCTCCAAAACTTCCTATTTGATCAGTCTCCAGCCAACCTGGGAAAGCCTTTCGGCTTGTTTTGCCTTCGCCGCTTGCTCTGTGGCAAAAAATTTATGACTTCATGGCATGAGCCCGTCTGTCGGGTGCATGCTACTAACGTAGACGGGCCAGTCCCATTTCAGCCTGGCAGCTTTCGTTCCAACATCGGCTATACAGGTTTTGGAACGCAGCCTGTTGTTTCGGATGCGATCTGTCCTTTCTCCAACCAGAATGCTATTTATTACCGTAGTATAGCTGACCAAATAAGAAAGGAATATTGGAATGAAAACAAAGTGAAAAATTACCTACTTCATCAATCAGTTCACTGAATTTTTGATAACATATGACATCATCAGAATTGGAAACATTTAAAATGTAAGGAGGCTTTTTTTTTAATTTTGGATCTCTGTTAACAGAAAGGAAAAACAGGCTCACGCTGATCAAGGGAAGTTGGAGAGGATGAAAGAAGCGGAACGGGTAAGTACTGCCTCTCCTCCCTTTCCTGTCTCAATTTATACCTCCAGAACTTATAGATTTTTGGTGATAGATAGATACGAGTATACCATCTTTCTTCTCCGACTCTGGATAGTTTAAAAAAAATCTATCTTTCGGTACGCTCAAAACCGCTTCATCGGCCCTCTTTTCCGTAAGTCGTGCCTAGAAATCTGATCTAAATTAATGATTTGTAATAAAATTAGTGTAATAAAATAAATGATCATTTGGGCCAATCCGCGTAACTCGGACACGACATCGAAAAAATAAACTATTGAATTTGGAATGTTGTTGATTGTAAAATAAACAAATAAGGGTAGGAGAAGAAATTTAATAACATTAAGTCAATAACAAGTCAACCGTTGTCGTAATTTTCGACATAAGTGCTGTTTGCGGAAGCAACAGAAAACGTAAAATAAAATCGATGTAACGTGAGTTTATATTATATAAAAAAAATGTGTATCTGTGATTTAATTTGGTTAACAATTAAAGAAGCTTGATTATTTATGTAATTGTTTTGTTATTTCGTTACAACTAATTCATTCAAAAATCAAAGGGAAATCAATAAACGTAAAAGGCATAAAACTCCATGTCCATTTTATGTAGCGCGAGTCACAGAGTTATTTTCCACTTTTCTCTTATTTGTATGATTTCATGGAGATAAAGTATAAATTATTCGCAGTAATGTCCCTTGTGATATTATTATCAAGTTTTCAATAGAGATAGAAATAGTTTTCAAATATACGACAATATTGTTACGAATAGTGACTATGAAGTAACGTGAGTCACCGTGGATTTACCCATTTCTAAAAAAATGCCATTTTCTTCATTGTGAAGTTTCTCGCTAATTTTATATTTTTAGGGTGCTACCTCAAAAGGAATAACGGAACCCTTATTAGATCACTATGTTGTCCGTCTGTCCGTCCGTTCGTCCGTCTGTCAAGACCCTTTATCTCGGGACGCGTGGAGGTATCGAGTTAAAATTAAAAATACAGGGTGACATTTTTTTGGCCGTTCAAATTTTTCCGAGGCATTAGGTGTCAATAAATGATGTCAAATCTAAAAAAAATTTAGGTAACATTTTCAGGATTAAATGTGCTATCCGAAAAAATATTTGTAACGCGAGGATAAGCTAGTCAGAGCTAATGTCGCTCTAATAGCGCTCGGGGTAAGCGGGGCGGAGGGAAAGGCGCGCGCTCTAACACCTGTTTCGACCAAAAAAATAGAGAACGAAGGCTCAACGTTAATCAATACCTCGTCTTGAAGTTATTAAATACTGCTGGATATCACCCGTATCATTATCAGAAGGTACAGGCATTAAATGATGCAGACGCCGTGCAACGCCGCACCTTCAGTGAGTGGCTAATCGCGCACCCTGATGATTGAAACTGCAGTAAGTAAATTTTGATCTCACAAAAAAGTGTAACTTTAAGGTAACTTAAAGTGTACATAAGTTGATTTAAACCACTGTTGTAAGAACATTTTGATTGGACTTATTATTGTACATAAGTTGATTCAATTTTTTTAAAATTTTCTACTTATGTTTTTCTTTACTGGCGAATTTTTAAGGAAAACTGTTTCTTTTAAAGTCGGTATGTCGACGCGTTGTCTCAACGCGGGCGTGGGGTTAGAGATGTGCCGTTCCCGGGAATATTCCCGGGAACGGCACATCTCTACGTGGGGTCAAGGTCGCGTGGAGGGGATTGTTGCCGTCTCTCGCGCAATGCACTACTGCGCCCACAAGCGTATGTTTTTTAGGATATCTTTCAGCTACTGTTTCTCAATATTTAAGTACTGAAAGATACTAAAAAAAAACGTATATTCTATTTTTCGCTGAAGAATCCACTGTTAAAATTTGAACGGTCGCAAAAATTTCACCCTGTATATGTATTCAGGTCTATGGTCCCTTGAAGCTGTGAAAAAATCAAACTAATAAGTTAACGTAAATAAAATGTAATATGGCCGTTTATGTCGCAAAAATCTTACATTTCGAATCTCTCAAGGAAATCAAAATATATAGGCTACTTTCCGTTGACCTAGAACTATAAAATTTGGCAAGTAATACCGTCTTATCCCAACTAGCAAAATTAGGTCGTATAAGCTACCCGGCGACGTTTCTGCGTTACCAATTAGTGCTAGCGTATAGTCGTATAACGGTCGAGTCAACGTTTATTCGACCGTGTTAGGGCACAGTTATATTGCAATTAAGTGGAGTAAAAGTCAATCGAAAGAAGCTTTATAGAACAGGTATGTAGCGTAAAAGTGGTATACAGGTCGCGATATTTCTGATTTCATGCAGTAGTGGTTGCCACCGCGACGATTACACGACTTAAAAGTCGAGTCAATGTGATGAGAATACTATTAAGCGATTATTTGGTTCTATAGCGTAGTTGGAGCAGCGTTTATATGATTTTTTTCTTCATTGCACTAATAGAAAAGTGTTCGGGAAGTGATACTGGCAAATAATATTAATTTTGAGGAAAGTAGAGTGATGTTTCATTATAAGACTTGTTATGTTTGAACATTTGGCCAAGGGGTGTTCAAAGCAATAGTGCAGTAAAATGACTTGCAAATTTATTTTATTGACAAACTACATACTAATTAGTATATAATTTTTTAATGCCCCTTCGCGATTTTGAGTTTCAACTAAAAATTATTTAATTTATTTTTTCCACGGCGAGCAAAATTGATCAGTAACCGACATTAAGCACCCTCGTTTGACTTAAGCAACCACTATGTGACATAAAGTAATGTTGGAGTACCAATTTACTAATATTACTCTACTGCTGTTTCCGCCATGATGCAAGTTTTAGGGCCCTTAGTGAATTATATAAAAACCATCGATTGCTATAAAATATTAGAAAAAACCTACAATAGTTAGTAGGCTTACAATTTTTGCGTGTCAAGTATGTAAATGTGTACAAATTTATTGAAAATATTTATGTTTTTCATGAAAATAGGCATTTGCATTGCAGTCACAGTGATATTATTTTACGAGTCATGGAGCAGTATAAGTAATATTTTGGAATCCTTATAACTCACATAGTTCTATAGAAGGGCTAAATAACTACCCTTACACGGCTTTATGAATAATGAGTCGCATAGTTATCGCTAAAACAGGCTTTACATTTAACCTTGCTTTATACGGGTCTCAATGCTATTTTACATGCTATAAATATCGTATAAGCAACTATTACATAATTATTGGCTCTATAGTAATCATTATGAAGTCCATTACTCAATTGTGTAATAATCGCAATATAGAGCGCATGTATACGACTTTATGTAGAGTAAAAGCAATTTAAATCCCTTTTATATCAAAGTATTTTGCATAAAAGTTGCAATTGTGCTGTCAATATGACTAGTCGTATAATAACATAATTAAAAACGTATACACGGCCTTTTGTCGCGTAAGTGACATATAATAAACCATTATGGCATCAATCCGCCGTATAAAGGTAATCTAAAGATTGCTACTCCGCTGTGTCAAAGTTATCGCATTACGGGGTCATATAAACGTTTATATGACTTAACTATTTGACTAAATTGCTGTATAAGCCAAACTGTCATATAATCAGCTTCTACGCGACATGTTATCGCAGCGGTTACTGTAACATCACTTTTACTCGACTGAATGGTTATATAAGGCCGAGCTATATGACATTTTTGCTGGTTGGGATACTACTAGTTTAGGGAAAAATCTGAATAAATTTGTAATTAAATCATAAAAAATATTTCAATAAATCTGGTATCGTTGTCATATGTACTATCTAACAATTGCGTGGTATATATCTTTGCTTTACGTTTGGATACATACTGTATGTTCAGAAAAAGCAAGAGCTGGCGCGGAAAGTGGCGGAGACGGAGGAGCGGCGCCGCGCGGAGGAGGCGGCGCGGGTGGCGCGCCTCGCCGAGGAGCAGCGCAAGGCTGACGCCTACCGCAGGAAGCAGCTCGAGGAGAGCGAGGCGTGAGTATTGCTGTGTATATATGTTCAGTACAAGCGAGAGCTGGCGCGGGGGAGGCGGCGCGGGTGGCGCGCCTCGCCGAGGAGCAGCGCAAGGCTGACGCCTACCGCAGGAAGCAGCTCGAGGAGAGCGAGGCGTGAGTATTGCTGTGTATATATGTTCAGTACAAGCGAGAGCTGGCGCGGGGGAGGCGGCGCGGGTGGCGCGCCTCGCCGAGGAGCAGCGCAAGGCTGACGCCTACCGCAGGAAGCAGCTCGAGGAGAGCGAGGCGTGAGTATTGCTGTGTATATATGTTCAGTACAAGCGAGAGCTGGCGCGGGGGAGGCGGCGCGGGTGGCGCGCCTCGCCGAGGAGCAGCGCAAGGCTGACGCCTACCGCAGGAAGCAGCTCGAGGAGAGCGAGGCGTGAGTATTGCTGTGTATATATGTTCAGTACAAGCGAGAGCTGGCGCGGGGGAGGCGGCGCGGGTGGCGCGCCTCGCCGAGGAGCAGCGCAAGGCTGACGCCTACCGCAGGAAGCAGCTCGAGGAGAGCGAGGCGTGAGTATTGCTGTGTATATATGTTCAGTACAAGCGAGAGCTGGCGCGGGGGAGGCGGCGCGGGTGGCGCGCCTCGCCGAGGAGCAGCGCAAGGCTGACGCCTACCGCAGGAAGCAGCTCGAGGAGAGCGAGGCGTGAGTATTGCTGTGTATATATGTTCAGTACAAGCGAGAGCTGGCGCGGGGGAGGCGGCGCGGGTGGCGCGCCTCGCCGAGGAGCAGCGCAAGGCTGACGCCTACCGCAGGAAGCAGCTCGAGGAGAGCGAGGCGTGAGTATTGCTGTGTATATATGTTCAGTACAAGCGAGAGCTGGCGCGGGGGAGGCGGCGCGGGTGGCGCGCCTCGCCGAGGAGCAGCGCAAGGCTGACGCCTACCGCAGGAAGCAGCTCGAGGAGAGCGAGGCGTGAGTATTGCTGTGTATATATGTTCAGTACAAGCGAGAGCTGGCGCGGGGGAGGCGGCGCGGGTGGCGCGCCTCGCCGAGGAGCAGCGCAAGGCTGACGCCTACCGCAGGAAGCAGCTCGAGGAGAGCGAGGCGTGAGTATTGCTGTGTATATATGTTCAGTACAAGCGAGAGCTGGCGCGGGGGAGGCGGCGCGGGTGGCGCGCCTCGCCGAGGAGCAGCGCAAGGCTGACGCCTACCGCAGGAAGCAGCTCGAGGAGAGCGAGGCGTGAGTATTGCTGTGTATATATGTTCAGTACAAGCGAGAGCTGGCGCGGGGGAGGCGGCGCGGGTGGCGCGCCTCGCCGAGGAGCAGCGCAAGGCTGACGCCTACCGCAGGAAGCAGCTCGAGGAGAGCGAGGCGTGAGTATTGCTGTGTATATATGTTCAGTACAAGCGAGAGCTGGCGCGGGGGAGGCGGCGCGGGTGGCGCGCCTCGCCGAGGAGCAGCGCAAGGCTGACGCCTACCGCAGGAAGCAGCTCGAGGAGAGCGAGGCGTGAGTATTGCTGTGTATATATGTTCAGTACAAGCGAGAGCTGGCGCGGGGGAGGCGGCGCGGGTGGCGCGCCTCGCCGAGGAGCAGCGCAAGGCTGACGCCTACCGCAGGAAGCAGCTCGAGGAGAGCGAGGCGTGAGTATTGCTGTGTATATATGTTCAGTACAAGCGAGAGCTGGCGCGGGGGAGGCGGCGCGGGTGGCGCGCCTCGCCGAGGAGCAGCGCAAGGCTGACGCCTACCGCAGGAAGCAGCTCGAGGAGAGCGAGGCGTGAGTATTGCTGTGTATATATGTTCAGTACAAGCGAGAGCTGGCGCGGGGGAGGCGGCGCGGGTGGCGCGCCTCGCCGAGGAGCAGCGCAAGGCTGACGCCTACCGCAGGAAGCAGCTCGAGGAGAGCGAGGCGTGAGTATTGCTGTGTATATATGTTCAGTACAAGCGAGAGCTGGCGCGGGGGAGGCGGCGCGGGTGGCGCGCCTCGCCGAGGAGCAGCGCAAGGCTGACGCCTACCGCAGGAAGCAGCTCGAGGAGAGCGAGGCGTGAGTATTGCTGTGTATATATGTTCAGTACAAGCGAGAGCTGGCGCGGGGGAGGCGGCGCGGGTGGCGCGCCTCGCCGAGGAGCAGCGCAAGGCTGACGCCTACCGCAGGAAGCAGCTCGAGGAGAGCGAGGCGTGAGTATTGCTGTGTATATATGTTCAGTACAAGCGAGAGCTGGCGCGGGGGAGGCGGCGCGGGTGGCGCGCCTCGCCGAGGAGCAGCGCAAGGCTGACGCCTACCGCAGGAAGCAGCTCGAGGAGAGCGAGGCGTGAGTATTGCTGTGTATATATGTTCAGTACAAGCGAGAGCTGGCGCGGGGGAGGCGGCGCGGGTGGCGCGCCTCGCCGAGGAGCAGCGCAAGGCTGACGCCTACCGCAGGAAGCAGCTCGAGGAGAGCGAGGCGTGAGTATTGCTGTGTATATATGTTCAGTACAAGCGAGAGCTGGCGCGGGGGAGGCGGCGCGGGTGGCGCGCCTCGCCGAGGAGCAGCGCAAGGCTGACGCCTACCGCAGGAAGCAGCTCGAGGAGAGCGAGGCGTGAGTATTGCTGTGTATATATGTTCAGTACAAGCGAGAGCTGGCGCGGGGGAGGCGGCGCGGGTGGCGCGCCTCGCCGAGGAGCAGCGCAAGGCTGACGCCTACCGCAGGAAGCAGCTCGAGGAGAGCGAGGCGTGAGTATTGCTGTGTATATATGTTCAGTACAAGCGAGAGCTGGCGCGGGGGAGGCGGCGCGGGTGGCGCGCCTCGCCGAGGAGCAGCGCAAGGCTGACGCCTACCGCAGGAAGCAGCTCGAGGAGAGCGAGGCGTGAGTATTGCTGTGTATATATGTTCAGTACAAGCGAGAGCTGGCGCGGGGGAGGCGGCGCGGGTGGCGCGCCTCGCCGAGGAGCAGCGCAAGGCTGACGCCTACCGCAGGAAGCAGCTCGAGGAGAGCGAGGCGTGAGTATTGCTGTGTATATATGTTCAGTACAAGCGAGAGCTGGCGCGGGGGAGGCGGCGCGGGTGGCGCGCCTCGCCGAGGAGCAGCGCAAGGCTGACGCCTACCGCAGGAAGCAGCTCGAGGAGAGCGAGGCGTGAGTATTGCTGTGTATATATGTTCAGTACAAGCGAGATATATATAATAGGCTAGACCAGCGGTCGGCAACCGCTTAGCAGCCAAGGGCCATATAGGAACTAAGGAAATTGACAAGGGCCGCACGCACTTTGTTAATAATTTGTGACTTTATACAATTCGGAATATAGCGACCGCAATACAGACCGGAATATAGGGCCGCAAGTGAGCGGTTCACGGGCCGCATGCGGCCCGCGGGCCGCAGGTTGCCGACCGCTGGGCTAGACGACTAGAAAAAACTGTGAAGTCCGTCAGTTAGATTATAAAAAAATATTGTACACGTATTTTTTCTTTTGTTTGACAAACAAATATTACGAGGATACAATGCTTAGAAGTTTGGAGTGACGTCACTGTTTAGTACAATTTTCACCTTGTTTGATGATCTTATACCTTTGTCGATTTTTAATAATTTGATAAACCAAAAAATACGTGTCCCATATTTTTTCATTATAATCTAACTGGCGGACTAAATATAATGATATATTTTTAACCCAGTCGTCATGCCTATTATTGAACCTGCTCACCAAATTTCACGAGAATCGGTTAAGAAATGCGACCTGTGTTGTGATTCTCTGTCTACCCACCCCTTACCGTTCAATATTTTGCGATAGTGACAAGTTATGCTCTGTCTCGCGAAGTCGTGACTCTTCTCTTGATGGTTGGACGTCATTAAGGCGATTTTCACCTTGTTGTTTATTGTAATTCGGAACAGTCCACAGAAAGATTCTTTAACCGAGAATCTTTCACAGACACTCCTTTCCCTACATTTTTCTCCATATATATTTCAATATCATTTCGTACCCCACGTACTGAAGCGAACTTTATTGGTATCAAATAATTCAATTTTTTTTTACAACACAATTATTATTAACCTGCAAAAAAATCCCACAACTTGCTCAGCGAGGGTAAAATATATCTTCCAGAAGTCATTATGGAAGTCGTTTTTTGGTTTTCATTCGGTCACTTTCAAAAATGGTGTCAATTTTAGAATTTAAGACGTGAATCACCTTTTTAAAATTGTCGTGAATATGATTTGAATTTCAGCATGAAGAAGGAGGCTGCGATGATGGCTAAAGAAATCGAAAAGAGACAAAAAGAGTACCTTGAGAAACAAAAGTTGAAGCATAGACTGGAGAATGATAAGAGTAAGTAATATAAATTACAAATATACTTTATGCCACACTTGGCCATAAAGTGGCTTTTTCCGCACGCTACGCGTACGGAAAAAGCCGCTTTCTGGCCAAGTGTAAACATAAAATGATGTACACACAACACGGGAGGTAATAAAGAAAGCCCTCGATCGCATATTTACGTCCCTCGCTTGGAGCTCGGGCCGCAAACTTCTGCGATCTCGGCCTTTCTTTGTATTACCACCCTAGTTGTGTAATGTACTATTATTGCACACCAGAAAAATATTACAAGAGATACATTACAAAATTACAAACAATTTAAAAAGGTAGACAAGACAACAGGCGGTCTTTTCGCTAGAAACCGATCTCTTCCAGACAACTCTATTTACATACCTATTTAAACGCCAAATCCGATCAGTTTTTATTATTTGCTTTGTTTGTGTCTGCAATGCTTTCCGCGTAGATTAGTAGTGTCTACTCGTTCCCAAAGTGCTAGCTTTTGCTTACCTTTACCTTTCGCTTCGTACGTTAACAAAGGACATTTCCAGTGCACACGCCCCTGAAGAACGGCACGCCGGGCGGCAAGGCGATGGAGCCCGTGTACATGTGCGACGGCTTCCAGCACCTCAACTCCGACGACGACGATGACGACGATGACCCGCCCAAGGTGCCCACGCCCGCCTGGTGCAAGGTATGTACCCACGTTATCAGAATCAGAATTATTTATTTGTCAAACATAGGTAGGTAACATTGGTGTTTTTACAAATTTTGTATCACTGTGTTTTGCCTCAAGGCATACAAATAGCTACAATAATTAGCATGCAGCATGCATTTTAGTATTAAATCAAACGTTCGTACAATTTTACATATCTACTTATACTAATTCTAATTAAATAGATTTAATAAGTCAAAAAAAAAATATATATGTATATTCATGTCATTGTGTCATTTAAATATTCTTTTACTGAGAACTTTTGAATTAGGCGCGAGTTCAGTTCTTTTTTAAATTGAGCATTATCAAGGGCTTTTATTGAGTCTGGGATTTTGTTAAATATTTTTACCGCCATGCCCGAGATACTGTTACTGGCTCAATATTGCCGTCCTAGTCTAAAGCAGCGGTCGGCAACCTGCGCTGCGGCCCGAGAACACCTCACTCGCGGCCCGAGACCCTCCCTGGCTGTTTACTATGTAAAGGTCGTTATATTCAGAATCGTATAAAGTCACAAATTATTATAACAAAGTACGGCCCGCGTCAATTTCGTTACCTACTATGTGGCCCTTGGCTTCTAAAAGGTTGCCGACCGCTGGTCTAAAGGGCATTTTTATTTTAAAATGTACGGCTAGGCGAAACATACGCTATGTTCCAATACCGTCTAATCTGTTAGGCGGTGACGAAATATATGGAGTTTGAAAGTAATCGGCAGTTTAGTGACGAACTGTTAACTGGACTAAGAAGACATTTTAAATTAAAAAAATTAGGCTATTTCTCCGCAACTCGACGACAGATATGCGCCTATTTTGAATGATGGATCGTATGCACCACTCTTGCTAATCCAGCTCTACCAGAAAACAGACTCTTGATGTCGCTGACAACTTTTGGAAGTGACTTCGGTGTTCCGAGTGCCCGGTACTCGGTCACCTAATTGTATAGGGTTCTGGATTCTATGTTACTCTTTCGGAGTAGAGTACTGAGCCAGCGAAATGGCGCTGTCATATTCAATACTAAACGGCCACGGAGAATCTTGTGAGAGTAGGCCCAGGCCCAGCAATGCGGTGATGATGAGTCTCTGAACCGATTTTGCTCACGTTTGAATTTCAACATATCGTCGGCCTCGAGTACTCCCGTGACTCTACTTCTTTTCGGAAGGAGGAAGCCACACTGTTAGAGTCCGACCGAAATTCGGTTTCGGCAAAAAAACGGTTTTCGGCTTAGTTTCGGTTTCGGCTGCCATCCGGTCGAAACCGAAACTGAATTTGAGGGGTTTCGTGCTGCGATCGAACAGTAATTTATATATTTTTTTTCAAATAGAAAGTTATATATACGACATCCAAATGAATTACCAGCAAAGCTAACAGAGAGGGATTACATAAAAAGACTGAAAAGAAAAGATATATTCGCTGACTGAATGCGGCTCCAATCCAACAAATCACAATATACAATATAAATGAGTAGATGCCCTCACTGGAGGACACACTCGACATGATATGCAACCCTTACAACCAATCTGCTTATAGTTTTACTGATCGCAGATCAAAATTGGAGAAAAAAAAAATAGGAAGTTATAGTATGTTATAATTAATGATTACTCTAAATATCAGAGACTAAATGATTAATATGTTATTTAAAAATGAAGACTAACTGATTATGATTGTAATTTTTTTTTCTCCCCACGAAAACATGACCTTATATGGAAGTTTCGGTTTCGGCCGAAACTGAGATCAAAGCCGAAATTCGTTTTCGGCCGTGAAAACTAGTTTCGGTCGGACACTACACGCCGTCTCCGTCGAGATTGAATTACTATATTTTTTTGTTATGTCCAGTCGCGGCACCGGCAGCTGGCGCTGCAGCACCTGCTGGCGCCGAACCTCGTGGACCGGCTGTTCTCGGTGCGCGTGCACAGCGTGGACCTGCGCGCCATCTTCCCCGCCGTCGAGCGCGCCGCGCTCAAGCGCACCTCCTCCGCCGTGTGGCGCACCCCGCCGCAGCTGCAGCTGTCGAGAGTGCACGAGTCGCCGGTACGTACCCCGCCCCCCGCCGCGCTCAAGCGCACCTCCTCCGCCGTGTGGCGCACCCCGCCGCAGCTGCAGCTGTCGAGAGTGCACGAGTCGCCGGTACGTACCCCGCCCCCCGCCGCGCTCAAGCGCACCTCCTCCGCCGTGTGGCGCACCCCGCCGCAGCTGCAGCTGTCGAGAGTGCACGAGTCGCCGGTACGTACCCCGCCCCCCGCCGCGCTCAAGCGCACCTCCTCCGCCGTGTGGCGCACCCCGCCGCAGCTGCAGCTGTCGAGAGTGCACGAGTCGCCGGTACGTACCCCGCCCCCCGCCGCGCTCAAGCGCACCTCCTCCGCCGTGTGGCGCACCCCGCCGCAGCTGCAGCTGTCGAGAGTGCACGAGTCGCCGGTACGTACCCCGCCCCCCGCCGCGCTCAAGCGCACCTCCTCCGCCGTGTGGCGCACCCCGCCGCAGCTGCAGCTGTCGAGAGTGCACGAGTCGCCGGTACGTACCCCGCCCCCCGCCGCGCTCAAGCGCACCTCCTCCGCCGTGTGGCGCACCCCGCCGCAGCTGCAGCTGTCGAGAGTGCACGAGTCGCCGGTACGTACCCCGCCCCCCGCCGCGCTCAAGCGCACCTCCTCCGCCGTGTGGCGCACCCCGCCGCAGCTGCAGCTGTCGAGAGTGCACGAGTCGCCGGTACGTACCCCGCCCCCCGCCGCGCTCAAGCGCACCTCCTCCGCCGTGTGGCGCACCCCGCCGCAGCTGCAGCTGTCGAGAGTGCACGAGTCGCCGGTACGTACCCCGCCCCCCGCCGCACTGTGGCAGCGGCCTATACAAGAGTCCGGACATTTGAGTCATAATCAAAGTATGATTTAGGGGTTAAAAGTTACATAATATGAAAGTTCAATAATTGATTCACTGGAATCAAGCGATATTTTTTCAAAATTTGGACTCACTGCGATGTAAGAGACCTTTAAACTTGCTCGATTCACAACTGGGTAAAAATCGTGTGTCTGTTACAGTCATTATCTCAGATAAATGGCTCAGTATCAAGCCATTGTATTTATTTTTTCTTAAAGAAAGTATACTAGAGAATTAGTTTTCATAGTTTTGAATGTAATTAATCAATTACTAAGTCTTATACTCATCTCTTTTTAAACGCATGTATTGAAATTACTATACTTTGAGTTTTGATTAAGTTCTAGAGCTGGCTTTAAGTCGGCACCGGAATAATTATTAAGTTCGCGGATAAAACAAAATGTTTTGCAAAATATTGGCTTAGCCTAACCGAGCTCTTTCGAATAAAATGATTTTTTTGACATAAAACTGATACGCCTGGAAATAATTTCAAAGCAATAAATCGCACCACGCGGAATTTGTAGATACAATTCTGAGAAAAAACTGTAAGTGAATATGGTAACACATATATAACTGAAAATATTATATTTTTTGGACATGTTAAAAAAAACAATGTCAATGGATTGTAATGACTGTTTTGGTGAAAATGCATCGAGCAAAGACTTTGTCAAATACTTACATCTATCCACCTCGGAAAGCCATAGAAGATTTCAGCAAATGTCTTGTGTCCTATTTAAATAATGTAATAGGAATAGGAAAGGACGCTACTCGTATGTATCATCCATTTAAAATATGTTTCTTTTACGGTTATTAATAGGTACTAAAATCGTTTTGGTCACTTGTCAGAAGATGCACAGGAAACGAGCCACAAAATTTATCGTAACGTTAGACTACACCATACCCGTAAATGCAGTCGAGTTGCTTCAAATAAGATGATTTTGTTATCAGATCCCGTAATATCAACCAATATTGTAAGAAAAACAAAAAAATCTTTAAACGTTGATGCGAAAATATTGATTGATGAGATGGAAAATGTTGAAGTTTTTTATACCGATTAAATATTAAAAGACAAGTGCAATATTTTTTATTAATTTTACAGCATATGAAAATTGACAACGCATTGTTAATTTATTTTATTTGTTTGTTTAATGGCCGCCGTGATGTGTGAGATAGAAGAAAAAATAGATGTGTGAAATAAAATAGCAATCAATGTACAACTTAAAAGTAACATTGCTTCAGGCGTTACATTTGGTGTAGATAAAAATCACGATGTATCCATATATTTTTTAACAATAATTAGTTTATTTTGTCCAACACCTCATAAACATTGCGTTATTTCGATATCATTGATTTAACGAATTTTTTATTTTTATTTTTTTTTTGTATGCAGAAAATGTGTTACCATTTATATTTTAAGCAATAAATCACAAGGACAATGTTTTTTTAAATATCCGTTAAAAATATCAAAGCTATACGGCTTGTAGTTTTGAAATTATAGCAAAAATACTAAGCGCCAAAACGCATGTCACGCCGTTTGTATAGGCCGCTGCCACTGTGCGCCGCGCTCAAGCGCACCTCCTCCGCCGTGTGGCGCACCCCGCCGCAGCTGCAGCTGTCGAGAGTGCACGAGTCGCCGGTACGTACCCCGCCCCCCGCCGCGCTCAAGCGCACCTCCTCCGCCGTGTGGCGCACCCCGCCGCAGCTGCAGCTGTCGAGAGTGCACGAGTCGCCGGTACGTACCCCGCCCCCGCCGCGCTCAAGCGCACCTCCTCCGCCGTGTGGCGCACCCCGCCGCAGCTGCAGCTGTCGAGAGTGCACGAGTCGCCGGTACGTACCCCGCCCCCCGCCGCGCTCAAGCGCACCTCCTCCGCCGTGTGGCGCACCCCGCCGCAGCTGCAGCTGTCGAGAGTGCACGAGTCGCCGGTACGTACCCCGCCCCCCGCCGCGCTCAAGCGCACCTCCTCCGCCGTGTGGCGCACCCCGCCGCAGCTGCAGCTGTCGAGAGTGCACGAGTCGCCGGTACGTACCCCGCCCCCCGCCGCGCTCAAGCGCACCTCCTCCGCCGTGTGGCGCACCCCGCCGCAGCTGCAGCTGTCGAGAGTGCACGAGTCGCCGGTACGTACCCCGCCCCCCGCCGCGCTCAAGCGCACCTCCTCCGCCGTGTGGCGCACCCCGCCGCAGCTGCAGCTGTCGAGAGTGCACGAGTCGCCGGTACGTACCCCGCCCCCCGCCGCGCTCAAGCGCACCTCCTCCGCCGTGTGGCGCACCCCGCCGCAGCTGCAGCTGTCGAGAGTGCACGAGTCGCCGGTACGTACCCCGCCCCCCGCCGCGCTCAAGCGCACCTCCTCCGCCGTGTGGCGCACCCCGCCGCAGCTGCAGCTGTCGAGAGTGCACGAGTCGCCGGTACGTACCCCGCCCCCCGCCGCACTGTGGCAGCGGCCTATACAAGAGTCCGGACATTTGAGTCATAATCAAAGTATGATTTAGGGGTTAAAAGTTACATAATATGAAAGTTCAATAATTGATTCACTGGAATCAAGCGATATTTTTTCAAAATTTGGACTCACTGCGATGTAAGAGACCTTTAAACTTGCTCGATTCACAACTGGGTAAAAATCGTGTGTCTGTTACAGTCATTATCTCAGATAAATGGCTCAGTATCAAGCCATTGTATTTATTTTTTCTTAAAGAAAGTATACTAGAGAATTAGTTTTCATAGTTTTGAATGTAATTAATCAATTACTAAGTCTTATACTCATCTCTTTTTAAACGCATGTATTGAAATTACTATACTTTGAGTTTTGATTAAGTTCTAGAGCTGGCTTTAAGTCGGCACCGGAATAATTATTAAGTTCGCGGATAAAACAAAATGTTTTGCAAAATATTGGCTTAGCCTAACCGAGCTCTTTCGAATAAAATGATTTTTTTGACATAAAACTGATACGCCTGGAAATAATTTCAAAGCAATAAATCGCACCACGCGGAATTTGTAGATACAATTCTGAGAAAAAACTGTAAGTGAATATGGTAACACATATATAACTGAAAATATTATATTTTTTGGACATGTTAAAAAAAACAATGTCAATGGATTGTAATGACTGTTTTGGTGAAAATGCATCGAGCAAAGACTTTGTCAAATACTTACATCTATCCACCTCGGAAAGCCATAGAAGATTTCAGCAAATGTCTTGTGTCCTATTTAAATAATGTAATAGGAATAGGAAAGGACGCTACTCGTATGTATCATCCATTTAAAATATGTTTCTTTTACGGTTATTAATAGGTACTAAAATCGTTTTGGTCACTTGTCAGAAGATGCACAGGAAACGAGCCACAAAATTTATCGTAACGTTAGACTACACCATACCCGTAAATGCAGTCGAGTTGCTTCAAATAAGATGATTTTGTTATCAGATCCCGTAATATCAACCAATATTGTAAGAAAAACAAAAAAATCTTTAAACGTTGATGCGAAAATATTGATTGATGAGATGGAAAATGTTGAAGTTTTTTATACCGATTAAATATTAAAAGACAAGTGCAATATTTTTTATTAATTTTACAGCATATGAAAATTGACAACGCATTGTTAATTTATTTTATTTGTTTGTTTAATGGCCGCCGTGATGTGTGAGATAGAAGAAAAAATAGATGTGTGAAATAAAATAGCAATCAATGTACAACTTAAAAGTAACATTGCTTCAGGCGTTACATTTGGTGTAGATAAAAATCACGATGTATCCATATATTTTTTAACAATAATTAGTTTATTTTGTCCAACACCTCATAAACATTGCGTTATTTCGATATCATTGATTTAACGAATTTTTTATTTTTATTTTTTTTTTGTATGCAGAAAATGTGTTACCATTTATATTTTAAGCAATAAATCACAAGGACAATGTTTTTTTAAATATCCGTTAAAAATATCAAAGCTATACGGCTTGTAGTTTTGAAATTATAGCAAAAATACTAAGCGCCAAAACGCATGTCACGCCGTTTGTATAGGCCGCTGCCACTGTGCGCCGCGCTCAAGCGCACCTCCTCCGCCGTGTGGCGCACCCCGCCGCAGCTGCAGCTGTCGAGAGTGCACGAGTCGCCGGTACGTACCCCGCCCCCCGCCGCGCTCAAGCGCACCTCCTCCGCCGTGTGGCGCACCCCGCCGCAGCTGCAGCTGTCGAGAGTGCACGAGTCGCCGGTACGTACCCCGCCCCCGCCGCGCTCAAGCGCACCTCCTCCGCCGTGTGGCGCACCCCGCCGCAGCTGCAGCTGTCGAGAGTGCACGAGTCGCCGGTACGTACCCCGCCCCCCGCCGCGCTCAAGCGCACCTCCTCCGCCGTGTGGCGCA
This sequence comes from Eudemis profundana, assembly GCA_947034925.1. Taxonomy (NCBI): domain Eukaryota; kingdom Metazoa; phylum Arthropoda; class Insecta; order Lepidoptera; family Tortricidae; genus Eudemis; species Eudemis profundana. The sequence goes on along the minus strand of OX344797.1, from coordinate 34,945,674 downwards.
CCCCGCCGCAGCTGCAGCTGTCGAGAGTGCACGAGTCGCCGGTACGTACCCCGCCCCCCGCCGCGCTCAAGCGCACCTCCTCCGCCGTGTGGCGCACCCCGCCGCAGCTGCAGCTGTCGAGAGAGCACGAGTCGCCGGTACGTACCCCGCCCCCCGCCGCGCTCAAGCGCACCTCCTCCGCCGTGTGGCGCACCCCGCCGCAGCTGCAGCTGTCGAGAGTGCACGAGTCGCCGGTACGTACCCCGCCCCCGCCGCGCTCAAGCGCACCTCCTCCGCCGTGTGGCGCACCCCGCCGCAGCTGCAGCTGTCGAGAGTGCACGAGTCGCCGGTACGTACCCCGCCCCCCGCCGCGCTCAAGCGCACCTCCTCCGCCGTGTGGCGCACCCCGCCGCAGCTGCAGCTGTCGAGAGTGCACGAGTCGCCGGTACGTACCCCGCCCCCGCCGCGCTCAAGCGCACCTCCTCCGCCGTGTGGCGCACCCCGCCGCAGCTGCAGCTGTCGAGAGTGCACGAGTCGCCGGTACGTACCCCGCCCCCCGCCGCGCTCAAGCGCACCTCCTCCGCCGTGTGGCGCACCCCGCCGCAGCTGCAGCTGTCGAGAGTGCACGAGTCGCCGGTACGTACCCCGCCCCCCGCCGCGCTCAAGCGCACCTCCTCCGCCGTGTGGCGCACCCCGCCGCAGCTGCAGCTGTCGAGAGTGCACGAGTCGCCGGTACGTACCCCGCCCCCCGCCGCGCTCAAGCGCACCTCCTCCGCCGTGTGGCGCACCCCGCCGCAGCTGCAGCTGTCGAGAGTGCACGAGTCGCCGGTACGTACCCCGCCCCCCGCCGCGCTCAAGCGCACCTCCTCCGCCGTGTGGCGCACCCCGCCGCAGCTGCAGCTGTCGAGAGTGCACGAGTCGCCGGTACGTATTCGATATACAGGGTGGAAAAAATCTATGGGCCCTGGAGCGGAAATAGCTTACATCCTTTAGTTGTTTTAGTTTAGTTTTTTTTAAAAGAAACAAAATTGTCATTGATACATAAGCAAAGTATAGGGAACGTGCACGAGGAAGGTGCCGCCAACTGGTGTCGCTAATCTAAATCATGTACCCTCTCATGCTGGGGCCACATTGACGGAAACGCCGTTAAGGGCGTATCGCACGGTGACCCGGGGCAGAATTGCTCAGAGATGGCGCTGTCTTGGTCACGTGACCAAATGTTCAAGACTATAATTATGATATCTGCTTATTTTACCAGCATGAGAATCAATTGGCCCAATATTTTGAGTCTCTTTCGATGATTTCTAATTCATAATAATTTATGTACGTGCTTACCAAGCGCAGGAATGTGTATGAAACTCGAGTAGTACTTTGACAGGTAAATATACACGCACACTAAAGCAAAATCATTGATAAAAGTGACATCTATTGACAGAGATTCTAACTTGTAAGTTCGCCTATTGTGCTCCGGCGCTCCGGCTATTGTGTAAACCCGTATAAGCAGAAACTCGGGTAATAGTCATGAAAATTCGAAGGTAAAATAAAGAAAAGTGTAGGTACTCGAGCAAAAATATTCTCGAGTTACCATCGAACAAACGAACGCCGATTTTCCCCCTTGTCTACCCCACATTTTTTTTGATAGGTCAAAAAATAACTTTGTAATTACCACCTAGTTTCATACCCACATGGGTATTACTCAATTTTTATTACCCACTGGGTAATATAATAAATTTGTGAAACAAACGCAACCGTTTATTTCACGATAAATGTACAGCTCTTTTTTGTATGGGAATATATTGAATGGAATAAGACGTATACTCGTAACTGAGTAAAATAGTTTTATTCATAATATATTTATTCTCAAATTTGGCGAAGCCGATCTCCATATTTTACAGATTCTTAGGGCCGTAAGTTTACGGACCAATAACATATTATAAGTTGTATAAACATTGAACAGGCAGACTCAGACTCACTCAATGTGTTATTGAGAGAACTCTTGATTTTCTAGATTTAGTCGTCGTCTTCATTGCTGAAGGTCGTGTCTAGTTTGAAATTTGCTGCACCAAGCTTTTCCAAGCGTCTCTGTCCTCGGCGGTCTTCATGGCTTTAGGTATTGGCAGGCCAGTGAGCTTCTTGATTAGGTCTGACCAACGGGTAGGTGATCGACCGCGTGGTCTTTTTAAGTCTACCTGCCCAACTACCATCAGCTTCTCCAAGTTGTCTGGGTTCCTGCGAGCAACATGTCCGAAGTAGTTTAGTATCCGCTGGGAGCAGATAGTGGACAGCCTTGTTGTTATTCCGAGCTCCTTGAGAATGGACACGTTGGTGCGGCGTGCGGTCCAAGGAATTCGCAACATACGCCGCCAAACATGATTTTCTAGGCTTACAAGTAAACTGGCATTGAGCACATTACTTGAAGTTTGTCAAGGGACGCCAAATTTCTCGAATACAGAGATTGATGCGAGTTGACTCTGTCAGTCGTTCTGTAATAAATAATGTATCATGTTACTATAAGTCAATAAAACTAGCATTGCAAAACACTAGTAATTCAGTCTAATATTAAATTAACTGACTACCTTTTATATGTGTGCATCTCAGGTCTAGGAACTTAGGATTTTGTTCTACGATTCGCGTCACGATTTCAGGTACCTAAATCATATTTTTTAAAGAACAAATCAATTCTGGCATCCTCTCTACGATAAATGCATCTTCCCTTCACCAATTGGAAAATTTAGAAACAAAACGAATGACAGCATTATTGGTGACAGCGTAATGTTCTGAAACCTTCTTCATTTTGTGGAATCCTAAATATGGAATGTCAAATATTAATTTTGTACTCGTATAGTAGATTTGTGTTTTCACATCACTTGTATTTATTAGGAAACAATAAGATGAGTAAAGTTATAAGGTGATGGTACAATATAAATTTTCTCGAAAAGTATTTGAACGTCCCTGACTACTAGACTCTCGTATTATAGTTTGCGCGAATCAAAAAATTGCCCAGAGTTGCAACGTTGCGTTGCCACCGTGACATGCGACGTTGCCATCTGTCACCGTTTGTCAGACATCTATGAATGCCTAACGATCGACGACACTTTTGGCTTAGCGGGAGTGACACCGCCTACTAAGCTAGAGGTCCCGGGTTCAAATCCTGGTAATTTTTTACCCTAATAAGGATTGCTTAGATTGTTTTTGTAAAATTTACCTCCGTATTATTATTATTTCTCTTTATTTAAGTATCCTGATTTAAAAAGTAAAACAAAACAATATTTAGTAGGTACATATATATTTCAGAATATAAATTTAGTCAAAGTATTTAGTAATTTGGCATAAACAGGCTAAATTACAAAATTAATTACAGCGTGTAGTATTCGATAAAAACGAAAAAAAAGAAAAAATAAAATTATTTCGGGATTAGAACCCACAACCAAACGTATCCATAAGTGAAGGCTTTAGACCACTCGGCTACGGATGCACACTGAAAAGGTGCGTAAATTAAGATCCGTTTTGAAATATCAATAGATAAGTCACACACACGCCCATACACCATTTGCCTGTGTTTGCGTGAGTTGTGTTACCCACCTGTAGGTGATTCGCACACAGTGATAGAATATCCAAGTTTTTCATCGGTGAAATATGGTATTTAGCGTGAAAATATACCATTTTTTATGCATTTGCCCAAAATAAAACGTAAATTAATTGATATTTGTCAAATTAGTTTCTTAATATACCCTGCCGTTAGCCCGTGAAGGTGCACCAACTTTTGTATGGGAACGCAACCACCTTAAATCTGATGCGATAAAGGACAATTAACGTCAATATAGCTACGACGAATATCTAAGTGTCAATGTCAAATATAGTAATATATTTGACATTGACACTTAGATATTATCATTGACAGCTTGATTGGACAGGAGTGATAGTTTCCTTCATTGTCCACCCGTGTCTCTTTTGTGGTTTAGTGCTGCCACTTAGTTCGTGCTAGGGATTGCAAACGAGTTACTCGAAACTCGGTTAACCGAGTAACTCGATCGAGTTTTAATCGAAATAGAACTCGGTTAATAACCGCGGTTTTTCGAGTTTTTTGCGTCCTTATAATATTAATATTATTATTTTATATTTTTACTTAAGTAAACCTTAAAAATAGGTTTTGGGTCATTCCATCGTTTCGGGTGTTACACTTGAACTCGTAAAATAAGGTTTTGTTCAATGTTCTATTATAAGGACCTAGAGGTTATAACTTTGAATCATCTACTATTTTGATAATATTTTCTTTTCCTCAATAACAATAATTAAAGTGTAAGGACAATAACGAGAAAATCACTGAAAAGTAGCTGTTTCGGGTGTTACACGAATTGGCCTATACCTTCTGACCATTAGTCCCAAAATGCATAATTCAGCGAATTTTCTTAAGTAACCTGTAGTTTTATTCATAACAAGTCATAGTATAGCTTTTTTAGTCTACTAAAATGCTAAAATAACCCTCAATGTCTCTTTAAAATTATTTTTTATGAATTTAAGTACCTGTTTCGGGTGTTACTAATGGTTCGTTTCGGGTGTTACGAGTACAAAATTAAAACCGATTAGTTCAAATTTTTGAAACATTTTATTAAAATTATCGTATTTATAATACTACGTATTAAGAAAAATAGCAGCAAATGCTGAATTACTAAAAAATACATGAATATTTAACAATAAATTAACTTTTTCTCGAAGGCATCAATTTTCGTTGAGAATTCGCGTCGCGAGTAGTAGGTGCCATCATTTTCTACGTATGAAGTAGGACTAGGTAATACGGAAATTATGTCCTTATAACGCACATAACTCAAGTCCTTATTGTCAGGTCTGAACGTAGATGCGTTATCATCAACAACTTTCTGTTTTTTCACTTTTACACTAGTTTCAGGGTCTCTTACCGTTTTACAGTCTTTCCTCCCGGGGGCTTGACGGCTAACATCATTCCTGTAAAAAAATCTTTTACTGCACTCTGTGTCTCCATAGAAAGTTTAGGGCCCTTATTTTTGAAAAACTGAGAAGATCCTCCTAACACGTCAGTTATCACTTTCTGGATAACAGCAGCCTTCTTTGTTGGCGAAACGGGGAGAGATTTCTTTACCTTTTTGACAGCTTTTGAAAACGTTTGCAATCAGTTGTAAGACCCTATTGAAGAATCACAATTTACAACTGCATTATTTTTTTTCTTTTCCCTATGTGCTCGTACTCTTTCACGCACTTTTAAACGATGTTTCATTTTAAGATCTTCTGTACATAGTTCTTCTTTCTTCTTTTTCCGTCTAATAGCATCCCTTTCACTCTCTTTGCATAAATATTCAGCATATTTGACGGGATCATTCTTTCTGTTTTCCCCTAGCTTTGATAACCGATCTTTTGTTGACGATCCCATGATGATATGCCCTAAAAATACAATTACCACAATAACACACACCATTGCGTTATGAAACGGACGGTATAAACCCAAGTTAGTATGTGAAATCAGTTTAAGGTAAGCTTACATCAATGTAGCGCCCGAAACGTTTCGGGTGTTACACAACTTCAACCTTTAAAACATACAACTAAAGCATACGCTAAAACAAAAATTATCACACATTTGAATAGGCCCACATAACAACTTTACTTTGACAAAACATGCTAGGCTACAGTTTATTAAGCGATAACTTACACAAACTATTATCTCTTTTTCGTTTCGGGTGTTACATCGAGACAACAGTTTAGAATACTCTTCTAAAAAATGATTAATTAATGCTTTTAAATATGTTTTAAGACGAATAATATAAATACATTATCTTACCTCAAATGACCGCTGGAAAGTTGTGACAGTTCACTGCTACTTTCTTTTTAATTAGATTTGCCATATATTGGCTTACAAAGCACTTTGACGACTATGATTCAAACGTTACATTCAAGTACACGGAAAAACATGAAAAAATAAATATTTTTTTAATTTTCTTTCTGATCATTGAGGTTGGGTATGTTTTCTATAGAAATAGATTAGAATTGTCTTGTTAAACCAATAATAGTTTTTGAGCCCTTAGTAACTTTTATTATGGAATGACCCCTTTTAAGTTTCGTAACACGTAAGTAATCGACGTAATAACTGACTGCTGCATAAAAAAATGCCTTTAATTAGATAAAGACATATTCTGACTTCGCAAAATGACACACACGCGAAACGACAGAAAAGCAAAATGACAGAAATACGTTGTGTATACGCACCACCATCATCATCATCAACCCGTATTAGTCGACTGCTCGACATAGGCCTCTCCCATGTCATGCCATCGAGCACGATCCGCGGCCATTGGCATCCAACCTCTGCCAGCCATCTTGCGAAGATCATCACTCCATCTTGTCTGAGGGCGCCCCACACTACGTTTGCCGATCCGTAGTCTCCACTCGAGAACACGCTTGCTTCAGCGCTTGTTGGTTCTGCGGCAGATATGGCCTGCCCACTGCCACTTCAGCTTGCTAATCCTTTGGGCTATGTCGACAATTTTAGTTCTCTGTCGGATCACATCATTACGGATACGATCCTTCTGAAATACTCCCAACATAGCCCTTTCCATAGCTTGCTGAGTGACCTTAAATTTACGTAGGTACTCAGCCTTCCCGTGAGCGACAACGTTTCGGCTCCGTATGTCAAGACTGGTAGGTAGGATGCACTGATCGAAAACCCTTGTCTTCAGACATTGTGGAATGGACGACGAGAAGACTCGACGTAATTTCCCATACGCAGCCCAACCCAGCTGTATTCTTCTATTAACCTCTTTTACAAAGTTATTTTTACCTAACTGCAGAACTTGCCCGAGGTAAACGTACTCCTGAACAACTTTGAGAAGGGCGTCCTGCACTGCAGTCAGTTTCGGTAAAACAATATCGTTGAACATAACCTTGGTTTCGTCCAAGTTCATCCTAAGACCGGCGTGTTGAGAAAAAGCAGCTAGACCGTTCAGCATGTATTCTAAATCCTGCAAAGTTCAAGCCAAAATGACGGGATCGTCTGCAAATCGCAAGTGTGAAATGTACTCGTCGTTTATATTAATGCCACGACCCTCCCAAGCTAGCGTCATAAACACATCCTCCAGTGCATTCGTGAACAATTTGGGGGAAATGACATCCCCTTGTCTCACACTCCGCTGCAGGAGAATGGGCTTAGTCTGCTGGTTCTGTACTTGGACGGCGTAGAGACATCTCAGCACTTGGATGTATCGCCAGTCTATTTGGCAACGTTGCAAGGATTCCAGAACCAGACAGAATCAAAAGCTTTCTCATAGTCCACAAATGCTAAGCACAGGGGCTGATTTTACTCCTCAGTCTTCTGTATTATCTGTCTCACTGTGTATGTGGTCTATGGTGCCATATCCTCTAGGAAATCCGACAGATTGTAAACTCTTTGTCGGTAAGTGCAAGGTCGTTCGCAATTTGACGGTTTCTGATGGATAGATTAAAAACCGGTCAAGTGCGAGTCGGACTCGCGTACCGAGGGTTCCGTACAAACTCAAGTAGCTACATAGATAGTTCAAGAAAAACTGTATGGCGATTAGTTTAGTAGGAGCAAATAAGTATGTGTTACGATTTTTGCGAATTTCTAAAAAACGGTGCAACTTAGGAAAACCGTTATGATTTTTCCTGTAATATTTAGGACGACATTAACAATTGGTAATTATTACGGATTTTTCTGTTCAGTAACTTCGAAGATAATAGGGGGGGAATAGTATTTTTTTAACGTTTGGCATTATAAATCAAATACTACTTATTTAAGAAAAAAAAATAAACACGGTGTTTTAATCTACAAATCAAGCCCTTTCATTTGATACCCCGTTCAATATAATAGCCCTACTTTCAATTTTCAAAGTCCCATTTCGGTCCCCTTTAAAAAAAAAGGAAAAAGGTATAAGATTTTTTTACTGTCCAATAGCCTCGGGTTAGCGATTTTTAACACTATTCCAAATTTCAAGTCGATAGCATTAGTAGATCCTGAGATATCTTGCTGTGACAGACAGATGGAGTCGCACCATAAGGGTTCCTTTTTTACCATTTTGGTACGGAACCCTAAAAACTACCCTACTACCCTACTTAATCCCCAGTTTACAAACTAATTTAATCATTATCATTACACAAAAAAAAATTAAAACTACTTCAGACAGTTTCGAGTAAAAATCGAAACCGAACTCGGTTTTCGAGTTTAATCGAAAAGTACTCGTTTTTCGGTTTTCGAGTCTGGCTGCAATCCCTAGTTCGTGCACGTTCCTTATAAAGACAGACAAGGGGTCATCCACAAAGAACGTCACACGATTTTTCAGATTTTTAGACCCCCCCCCTTCATGTCACACTTTTTCATAACATATTCCATCATTTTTCATGCGTGTGACGTACTATATGGATAACCAAGTTGTTACTCTTCGGTCGTGTAAGATCGCGCGATACCTATTCAAGGTTGAGGCGCAGACGGTGCGATCCGTACCAGAGTATTCTCATGCATTTGTGAAACTTCGCTTGTAGTGTGTTCGTTCACGGCGCGCACACATACAAGCCGCGCGGTGTACCTTTTGTAGGAAGAAATATTGCTACTACATTATAATGTGACATTAAGTTATGTTTACACTTTGATAAGTCGCAAGTGTAAACATAACTTAAATGTAGAGCTACCACAATTCATTCCGCTGTACATTACAAGTACCAAATGCAGCTTGTCAGACTCCTCCTTTGCTGCATTTATAAAATCACGAAATTTCTGGATTTACCAAACATCTCGAATTTTTATCGTGTATAATTTTTTTCTGAGATTACGCCAACTGAAAGTAAATATGAGCACCCGATAATCAGATTTCCGTTGATAAGTAATCTACCTACAGCATTCAGCACGGGTAATCGAAAAACTGATTCCTTATTTTCGTCAGCTTTGTATCGGCCTCGGTGGCGCAGTAGGCAGCGCGTAAGTCTCATAATCTTAAGGTCGTGAGTTCGATCCTCACCCGGGGCATATCTTTTTGTAGTTTCATTTGGTCAGGAGTCTTTGTATTTAATGATTTATTGGACTTTACCCACGATTTATTACTTGTTTTTTTTTTTACCCAGATCTCTGATTTAAACGTTTAAATCACCGAGAAGAGTATATGACAAAATCGTAGGATAATTCAGAGGTTTAATTTAAACGTCGTTTCAAAAAATCCGTAAAAGGGCTTAATTTTACAAAATGTTAACCTTAAGTTGCAAACCAGACGCCAAGACATAATAGTGTAAAAACCGAAATTGAACTTTATGCTTACATCGCTTTATGCTTATACAGGTTTATATCGCTCTGCGCTCTGTGACGGATTAATCCGCGTGGTGCAGATATATCCGTCATTGGCGTCTGAATGGTTAATCCTGTTCCTTAGTGTAACGAAAGTTTACCATATAAATTGTATGATATATATTTTTAGTCTATTAATACTTTTTTTTTCAGGTATAACATCAGGTCAGAATGCGTTCGCGGGCGGACACTGTAAATATTATTATGTAATCTGTATGTTAACAATAGTTATATAATGTCGCCGATAATCCAACCAGGGGACTTGACGGTCGTGAATATCGTCCGGAAAATACATGTTCCTACAGATTCCCACAAGCGTGCAAGGGGTATACCCGACCACAGATAGAGCCCAAGAACAATGAGTTTTAAATAGTATAATATTACGTAACCTCAGAGTAGTTCTAAATACTTAGGAGGCAGCGTACAGAGCCTTAAGAATAAAACCTGACTAAAGCTTACAACATTATCCAATACCATTGCCGGTACAGGCGTACAATTTAACTGAGAGCCAAGAGCTTAACTGAGTGTATGAGGCGCGGAGAGTGAAACACCTTGGTTCTCCATGAAGTTGAGTCTATGTCATACAGAAGTCAGAAAATTAGTGTCTTTACTCTGGAAAATACAATAGTTAACGGAGTGGATACATATCACTGTTTTACTTAGCATTCAGGTTTAACTAATAGTTGTAGAGAGTTTGTACATAAGAGTCCGGAAAATTAGGCTCTTAACACTTTCACGCCCAAGCGCCCATCTAATGGGCGCTCGTAACTTTTGCTCAGATGCCGGCCGTTTTTTTCCTACCGCATTATTGTTCTCATACACCCGCTTAGCGGGTGCTGTCGGTATCTGGGGTAGTTGTCTGGTCGAGAAAGTGTTTAAGCCTTTAACTTCGGTGATGTCCGCAGGAAAGACGCGAACACTAACTCGTACAAATAATCTGTGTAACCTGCCTACAAAATATTATATAAAAATATGAAGTTTCTCAGGCATAGTCCAACCAATCTATGTTGTCAAGTATGTATTCACCATTTTTGATACGCTGGCTTAATGTGGCTATATTTATTCGAATACCCCTAGGTCGAAAGCTGAATGTAATTGTTATAGTTGAATTGTAATCATGATTTATAGACGAATTGATATTGTTTAGGTATGTCGTTTTAGCGTATGTTTAGATTTGTTAAAAAATTATGTTTTAAAATTGATTAAGATCTAGTACTAAGTTACGATTTGCGTGGAACTGCATTCATAGGTGTTCAAGGCAAAAATTAGCAGGCATCTTCTGTGTAAGCATGTTGCACTTTTAAGCTTGTTTGTACTTCTCATCGGGTGGCGAAGCCAGGGTCAACGTAAAAAACAATTGCGTCTTTTTCTGGCCTGGAAGTGGGAATTTCACCTCGCGGCGGGCGTAAAATGCCACTTACGGCAAAAGATGAAGTAAAAAAATTAAGTATGTGTTGTAAGGAAACACCAACCATTTCATCAACGCGAAGTTTTTTAATTTAAACAGCCACATTGGCGTAAATGACACTCGGGTTTCTTCCTTTATAATATGGTAAATCGTCAATAACTGGCCACTGAACATTTTAATGTCATTCAGTTACTGGCCATCAAGTTTTACTTGCTGACACATTTTTACCATACTCCAAGCGAGATTTCTCTATCTATGAATCTAATTTAACTGCACGAGTAATAATCAGTGTTCGGATGTGTGTGTGTGTAAGTGCCATTTCGGGTGAATGACCTTAAACATAACATGGATAAGACTTGGGATTCCGGGACTCGAAAATTTTCACAGTAAATATTATTGACATAATATTTACTGTGCAAAATTTTAAGAAGACGCAAAAATATACTTTTCATATGAAATCCCGGGGTTAAAATGTACATCCATATTAAGCTTACGCACCGAAGTTCCGCGAAATGGCACTACCTAATCCGACCACTGGTAATAATTTTCTATATTTTCTTATAAACTGGCCCGCTGGGTGGCCAGAGATAGGCGATTTACCGGCACATCTTTACATATCCTTAGCGGAGAAACATTTTGACTGACATTTTGTTTACTTTATTGTATAATAACAGCGATTGGTAAAATGAAAAGCAATGTTTTTTTTTCTGAAGGATGCTTTGTTAGTTTTTAAAATGAATGCAGGCGTTTCCTACTTGACGTATACAGCGTGGGAGGGACTATACCGACAAACCCAAATAAATGTGACTAAGACACCTTTACTATTTTTTTAAAATCCTTTAACTAAACAGGAATTAACCTTCGCAGTATTTGATGGTAAGCGACTACGAGGCCAAAAAATTTACCTTTCGTTTCCATTTTAGCTTTTTTTTTTCTTTTTGATAACTTTTCAGCCAGTAAGGACATGTTTATAACGAGGGGCTTAATTTACTGATTTATTTTGTTCCATAAGACTAAGAATGTAAAATGACAATATTCGACCCATGTTGATATAACATTTTTTACTCGTCACACCACCAGGAATTCATGGCTAAAGTATGTCGGTATAGTCCCTCCCACCCTGTATTATAAATATGATTAATATATCAAGTTGTAATTCTATGTATGTTTTCATCGCTGTGCAATTGAAAGTTTTATAAAACAGCGAAAACTTTTTTGTTTTTATTTATTTTCCGTATTTACTTTCCCATATATATATTGAATAAAATTTTATTACGGATTTCTCAAGCGAGCTTGTTTTCTAGTATTTTTTAATTTTATTTTGTACTTGTGTTTTGATCGCTTTTGCGAAGGGACGTGATGGTTTGTCACGATAGTCAATTCTGCCGTCCGATATCTAAAACTGGACTAACCCCTATACAACTCCATAGAGATTAGTCTAGTTTTAGTCATAGGACGGCAGAATTATGAGACCTACGGAGGAGCGGTTCTTATTGGCTATATGCGCAACTGCAGCACCACCTAGCGTACGAACACTTGGCCAATATTATAATATGGGCACTGTCAACCATGAACAAAATTTGACATTTAACATTTTTGAGGTTGGCTGGAAGAGATCCCTTACAAGGATAAGCCCGCCTTTGTACATAACCATTGATCTGTGTACTATTTCTGTATGATATTATGTGCAGTAAAGTGTTTACATACATACATACATACATACATAATGTCAAAGTAATTTAACCATTTTTTATGGCGATCATGTACCCCATTGGGCACGTCCACATGTAGCCAATAGCGGACGCATATCCGTAATTCTTAAACAGTTTTGGTTTCTTTTTTATGATTTCTTCACGTTTTTATGTAAACGAAAAAAAGACAATAATAATCTAAACGATACTTTATTTCGTAAACCACCACTTTCACTGTAAATTGATTTCAAGTTCCCTCCATCCACGATGTATACACCTCATCAAACAAGTGTTCAAAAATACCCATAAAAAGGTCTTGAAGCCAGTGAAGTAAATGCGTGTAATTTTCACAAATAAATCCGAACACCCATCCGATAATGTCAGCCTTACGGTACATTTTTCTATTGATTACATTTTCAAAACGGCAGTATAATATAAATAAAACAACAGTTTCGACAACGGATTTCGGTCTCTACTATCCTCTTACATCATCAGTAAGAACGAGAGAATACTACGAGATCAGACTTTATTCGGCCAAGACAAACATCTGTGCTTCCCAAGTAGCATTATAATATATGGCCTTTCTAAAGCCAAACCTGCTAGAGCTCAAAAAACATTTTTGTCAGATCAGAATCGCCGTGTCAGGGTGCAGTTCACTCGATTTTGGCCCGCGCGGTGGACGTAGCCGATCCGGTCGCCGGCGATCAAAACGTCACAGTTTCACAATATAATTATCGTGACAGTACGCAAGCGCCGTTGATGCCGGCCGAACGCCGCTAGCGAAAACTATGCGAAAACTATGCGAGAACGTATTGTACTGTACGAAGTTTCGCTGCTGCTGTGGCTGTGGGAATTCCCACGCTCGCGTCAAAACAATAGGCACGACACGAGCGTGGGAATTTTTGTATGGAAACGCGCGACACTGAAATATCTGTTTATATTCTCTAATCTGTGGCCCTGTTTAAATCCTTTACACCCGAAATCCGTCGTCAGGAGACCCTTTACTCCAAAGCGGCAGCACCAGATATGATTTCAATGAGCTCCCTGGTGATGACGGCCTGGCGGGTCCTGTTGAAGGTCAAGGTCAGCTTGTCGATCATCTCGCCGGCGTTCTTGGACGCGTTGTCCATGGCCGTCATACGCGACGACTGCTCGGAGCACGCGCCCTCCTTCAACGCGTAGAACAGCATCGAGGCCAAAGAGAACTCCATGTAGGACTGAAGCACTTCAGAATCCAGGGAGTCGTACACGGCCAGCTTCGGGGACGACTGTAAACAAAAATGACCATTTTTTAGTGTCCGTCAAGATAGCGTACACCGTAAAGATATTCAGAATCTGATGCAGCCAATAAATAGTACCGACGAAATACCTACGTGAAAAATATAGTACCCTTAAACTTTCTGAAATATAAGGCCTGTTCACGGTGTACGCTACCGGACGTCAAGCTGGCGTACACCGTTTGTATCTCAGGAACAGCTTTGTTTTTGGAAACGCTTTATATCTCAAAAAATAGTACCCAAATAGTCCCCTAGGGCCATATAAATTCATTTCTCTGGCTATCGTAGAAGCCGGGGGATTCTGATAAACTCTTGAGTTCACTAGGATCCCCTGGGGGGGGATCAGGCTAGGGATTCTGGTGGACTGAACGGGCCGATGATAGATGTGGTTCTGACCTCGACAGCCTTCCTGCTGAAGAGCGGCAGGTCGGCCTGCGCGTAGGAGACGACGGAGCGGAACTTGTTGTAGATGATCTTGCCGGAGCCGAACTCGTAGTCCGACGTCAGGATGCCGGCCGCCAGCGTCGCCGCGTCCAGGAACGTGGGCGGCAGCCGCCCGATCTGCAACACGGTTAATGCTTACTGGAGGGCATTTCTCCAGAAATATGTCTGCGGTCACCTCATTCATCTGGCCCTTTTTCATACTAAATGTATGGAGACAAATTAATGAGTCGCAGACATATTTCTGGAGAAATGCCCTGGAGCATTCCACGAAGTCATCTACTCTTTGCCCCGCACGAGACGACTATGGCAGCTACCTTAATATATATAGTTAGCTTCAAAAAAAAAACGAATATGATGCCATAACCGTCTAAAAAAATATATTTTTGTTACTTAGAGAGTATTGATTCTTAAGCGTCGATAAGTTTATTTAACAAAAAAACTTTTATTAAATTCAGTGTATTCGAATCAATATAATCAGTGGAAATATTTTACCTGACTGCGGCGAAGGCCAAAGGAGGGTTATTAGAATTTTTGATTCTTTATTACTCAACGTGTTTGGTATGTGGCCAGGTGGTGTAGTGGTTAGCATGTTGTCCCGGCAAGACAAGAGACATTGATTCGGTTTAAATCCGACCTTAACTACAGTAGACCACATCGCTCATGCCCAAAATACCGCATTCCCAAAATACCAGATTTTTCAAATTACCAGATTCTCCATTTATCAGATTCCTGTTTTACCACATTCCCGTTACACTAGATTATAAAATCGTAGGTTACTCAAGGATCTAAATGATTTTGGTGGATGTATTTTTCGGGAATTTGGTATACGAAGAATCTCGTATATCGAAAATCTGGTATTTTAAAAATCTGGTATGTTAGGAATGTGGTATTTTGGGAATGAGCGGACCACATAACTCTTCAATGTATTTGGTCTTTGTATCAATTTTTACAAGCTTTTATTTAACTTGCAACATTCGCATGTTAGTATGTGGTTTCAAAATTAGTAGAGCATTTTTCAACCACTCCCTGCCAGATTGAGTTGAACTTTGGCATACTTATGGTACCATCGAGCTGATCTGTTAATGGTGTCGGCAGGTGGTCACAGGATCATCTAAATTAAATAAGATAAATCCTTCGTGTTTGGGCTCATTTGATTAGTTTTGTCATGCAATTTGCGATTATA
The DNA here is from genome assembly GCA_947034925.1 of Eudemis profundana. Classification (NCBI taxonomy): domain Eukaryota; kingdom Metazoa; phylum Arthropoda; class Insecta; order Lepidoptera; family Tortricidae; genus Eudemis; species Eudemis profundana. Next base: position 34,930,379 of record OX344797.1, on the reverse strand, counting down.
CAGATACTAGAGATGCAGCGAATATTCGGCCACTATTCGGTATTCGGCCTATTCGGCCACATTTTGACTATTCGGCCGAAGCCGAATAATGGCATAGTATTCGGCCGAATACCGAATAGTAAATTAACACAAAGTCGAAGGAAAAAGAAGGATGAATAAATATTTTATGCCACACCTGGCCATAAAGTGGCTTTTTCCGCACGCTGCGTGTACGGAAAAAGCCGCTTTCTGGCCAAGTGTAGACATAAAATGATGTACACAACACGGGAGATAATAAAGAAAGCCCTCGATCGCATATTTACGTCCCTCGCTTGCAGCTCGGGCCGCAAACTTCTGCGATCTCGGCCTTTCTTTGTATTACCACCCTAGTTGTGTAATGTACTATTAATAACAAATTATAAACAGTAATCAATATTAAATATTAGGTTAATCATCTTTCACATCAATTTCAAACATATATAGAACAGTAGCATAAACAACGAATTAGAAATTAAACTACAAATGAAATTAAATTTTCCAATGGCGCATTTTTCTATCATAGGCTGCCTACGACGAGTAACAAGTTGCAACCTGTACAGAGATTCACGGCGCCGCTCACCCGGGCGTTCGAATTTACTTCATTTTAGGTAAAACCATTGGCCGAATATTCGGCCGCCGAATATTCGGCTATTCGGCCGTCGACTCCGCCGAATATTCGGTATTCGGCCAAATTACTATTCGCTGCATCTCTAACAGATACCGTCGGCAATAGGGGCATTCCACCAGAATGTCGGGCACGTGACGCCAATTTTTTCGTACTTCTACAAAGTTAGGACGTAAATGTTCGGTAGGTATGTCAATTTTTATGCCACACCTGGCCATAAAGTGACTTTTTCCGCACGATGCGTGTACGGAAAAAGCCTCCTTCTGGCCAAGTGTACAGATAAAATGATGTACACAACACGGAGGTAATAAAGAAAGCCCTCGATCGCATATTTACGTCCCTCGTTTCAGCTCGGGCCGTAAACATCTGCGATCTCGGCCTTTCTTTGTATTACCACCCTAGTTGTATAATGTACTATTATATCTCTGTTTCAGAATTGATAATGTAATTTAGGACTTCGTGTTTTTAAGGTAGCCGCCATAGCCGTCACGTGCCCGACGAATGCCTCAATAAAAGCTCGTCACAATAGTACATTACACAACTAGGGTGGTAAAATAAATATGCGATCGAGGGCTTTCTTTATTACCTCCCGTGTTGTGTACATCATTTTGTCTACACTTGGCCAGAAAGCGGCTTTTTCGTACGCGTAGCGAGCGGTAAAAGCCACTTTACGGCCAGGTGTGGCATAAAAATATTTTTTGTCGAAAAATTATTATTCGTAGAAGTTACCTCGTTGCAAACGGAGATGATGTGCTTGCTGTAGAGGCGCGAGAGGATGGCGCGGGACTTGTCGCCGACGCAGATGACCTTGATGTGCTCGGCGCCGGGCTCGGCCAGCCGCAGCCGGATCACCTTCGACACGCCCGTGTGCACCGCGCCGCACAACCCTGCATATACGCCACGTTACAGAATAACTATTGTACAGAACTCGCACTGTCTAACAAAACACGTTCGACTCACAAAAATGCCGTAAGGCTTAAGTCTGCCAAATGCACTCTTACCGTGTCCGTCAAGATAGCGTACACCGTAAAGATATTCAGAATCTGATGCAGCCAATAAATAGTACCGACGAAATACCTAGGTGAAAAAAAGAATACCCTTAAACTTTTCGAAATATAAGGCCTGTTCACGGTGTACGCGCTACCGGCGTCAAGCTGGCGTACACCGTTTGTATCTCTGGAACGGCTTTGTTTTTGGAAACGGTTTAAATCTCAAAAAATAGTACCCAAATAGTACCCTAGGGCCCTAAAATTTCATTTCTGTAGCTATCGTAGAAGCCGAGATATTCCATGACTTAACGGTGTACAAAATTTCACACCGTCAAGTTGGCGTACCCGGGAATTTCTTATAGAAAGAGCTCACTATATCTCGGCTTCTACGATAGCTAGAGAAATGAAATTGTAGGGCCCTAGGGTACTATTTGGGTACTATTTTTTGAGATATAAAGCGTTTCCAAAAACAAAGCCGTTCCAGAGATACAAACGGTGTACGCCAGCTTGACGCCCGGTAGCGTACACCGTGATCAGGCCTTATATTTCGAAAAGTTTAAGGGTACTATTTTTTTCACCTAGGTATTTCGTCGGTACTATTTGGGTACTATTTATTAGCTGCATCAGATTCTGAATATCTTTACGGTGTACGCTATCTTGACGGACACACCTCCCCTCGGCGGCATATGTCACCAAAAAAGGTGAGGATACGAGACTGTACAGTCAAGGAATTTAATTTCCAACCCACCTAAGGTCCAATATCGTATAGCATACTGTCATCATAAGAGCTAGCTTAGAGTACGACGTTACTTTGACATATCACACGCATTGTTTTGTGTCAGTAACTAGGTCAAAGAGTAAAGTAATATATAGGGTAAAGAGAGCCATCTTGCGGGAATGACTGGTACCAAGGCGACACAAGTGCTCCCAGTGGTTTTAGGCAGTAATCATTTCGCCGCCACCCCCCCCCCCACACGCCCCCACATACGTATCCATTCTTTGAGATTTTCTTCAGTCAATGCTAGGGAATGCAATGTAACCGAAATCAAAATTATTTGGTATGGAATTTCCAACACAAAATTTAATTTCGGTTAAGTGGCATTCCCAAGCATTGACTGAACAAAATCTGCCCAGGGTAAAAACATAAGAGGAGGAATAAAATCAAGTTTTCTCTGACGTTATCATGATTTATTTATGTCTGGGTACGTGCTTATTTCGAAGTTGGGAATAAGTGCTGTCTTCAATTCACTGAACACGTCAGGCGTAATGTTGTTAAACAGAAGATCTTTCTTCATATCGTCAGCTTCCTCCACGCCGACGATTGTGCACTTCGCTTCGAAGAGGTCTATGTAGTCGCTCATTCGAAAATGGTTAGGATTGTACTTATCCATGTTGAAGGCTTTGTGTAGCTGTTCTATCACGAGATCATTCCTGTGATGTGGTGGCGCTCGTCACGTTGCCGTCCGTTATTGTGTAATGTAGCTCACTGCCGCTGGTGTCGCGGTGTGCGCGCGTGCTACCCTGAGAAGTTTTTATATTTGTTCTTGTTGCGTTTTTTGAACACTGAGGAATTGTGCAAATGGTACGGCATGCATTTCATCGCCAATTAAATAAAGTCACTTAATACCGTAAATTTTCATTTTATTTTGACACAAGCAAAATATTGACAGTAAAATTGAAAAAAACAAAATTACTCAGTAACCATAGAGTTCACTAAGAAGTTTCGTTTATTACAGCTGGAACGTTTCATTCCACGTACATATCACATTTGTAGTAATGTATAATTAATAAATCTGTTGTTAATTTTAACTAATTATAATTATAATAGATATTTATTAATGAAACTATTAAAACATGTCATCAGTGTCAAAGAAAACATAATGTAAAACGTGCTCTGCTTATAACGGAAAAACACAAAAGTAGGTTCCAACGCCATCTAGGGTACTTAGTCAGTCAACGTTTGACGCAACAAAAACCGAGTTGTTCTAAGTTTCATAGCCCTGAACTAGGTAACAGATTAACAACGTTGACATGGTGAACTGAAATTTGGAACGTCAAGGCACTACCAAAAAAGGACGACAACCGCGGAATCGAAATTCGAAGAAAATCCATCTTTCTCGCTCTTGCGATATTCGAATGAAAGGAACACATATAACGAAATTTAGATTATCGACGTTTGCGGTAGACTTCCCGGAGTCTGGATTCGGAATTATTTTAAAATTTTCTCGATTGACACTGACACCAACTGACACGTATTCGTAATTAGATGAGCAAATGACTTCGCAAAGAGGTTATCTGTAATATGCAGTGACAAATAATATGTATTGACATTTAAATACTATTACTGAAATAGAAAATTCGACCTTAATGCATCGTGAATGCTTAACAACATTTCAATGAAATGGGTAGGAAATTAAATTCCTTGACTGTACAATACAATACAATACAATCATACTTTATTGCACACCAAAAGATAAATTACAATGCAAACTTATACAAAAACATTGGTAAACAATAGGCGGTCTTATCGCCACACCAAAGATGATAAACGCTGCTTGATGCCGAGTTCTTGAAGTATAGACTCGTTGGTACGGAATTCAGTCCACGATACTCCGAGCATTCTCCTCCAGCACCACATCTCTAGGGCGTCTATCTTCTTCTTCTCTACTTCCCGCAGGGTCCACGTCATCAGACATTTGGAAGGGCTTAGTGCCGAGAGTAGCCGGCAATAGCTTAGCCTCGTCCAATGAAAATGAAACGAATTACTCGATTAAGATCAATTTAGTTTGCGCTCCGTCCGGAACCACTTCCCAGTAACAACTCTTACGGTGGTTTAGATTGGGGTTTTGGGTTAACTTGAACGATCGGCGTAGCTGTGTTTGTATTAAGGTAATAAGCTTAACAGAATAAAAGTGTTTCTCAAAACCAGCGCCTTAAAACCTCGACAAAGGCAAGGGGTTCCGGTCCCTGGTGTAAATGCGGTGGTGAAAATGGTACATTACGAATAACCAATAAGGTTGGATGATTTTACCTCTGTCGGACGTCATGGCAATGTAGAGCTGCTTGGGCTCGTCTTCTGGGGCCTGGACCTGTGGAATTAAAAATCGATTATTTAAACAAATGATTTCTTAAACTTTCATAGAACGAGTCTGACGCAAAGCGATAACTCTGCGAAATTGCACATTATGTTACTCCCTAATTGTTCTTCTTTAACTTTCCTAGCGCTTTTTCCTGCTTCTCTAAAAATAGTTTTGATTAGTAAAGTACAGGTTGTGTTTCTGCAAATTTTCCTGCAGTATTTAAATTTAGTACGCCCACAAAAAGAACACAAAATCAATATTCGATGGCAAAAAGCGGAAATGTAGTAACCGCCAAGGGTTTCCTTTGGCTTTTTGCCATCAATATCATAAATCCGAAGTATAATTGGTGGCTGTACAGGGTAACAGTACCTATAGTACAACTAATGGCTGAAGTAGACCCTCACCTCAGCCCTCTCGTAGAACTGGACAGCGCCCTCTCCATATGGGCGCGCGGCCTTCAGATCGCGTTCGGCTCGGGAGTACCTGGAATATGTCATAATTACATATGATTTTTACTGTCTACCATACTAAGACAAAATCTACCCTCTCTCAAGATCGCTTTACCTCTATTTTGGCATTGATACAACTAAAAGGCTTTAAAAATCATAATTATTAATTACCTTTATAAAAAAAATCTGACATATCTATATTCATATCTAACAAACAGTGTTGAGGCATTAATCCAATCTTAACTGGTTTACCGATTTTAATCCATTAAAACACCTTATCCTTCTCTTAAAGAAAATGCAAGGCAAATTTGCTGGTCTCTGAGCATGGATAGACTGCATATCCATATATCGCACACCTGGATAAAGAGTAGCACAACTCAAAATATTATTTTTGGAAATTGTAACAAATAATCCAAAGTTGAGTTATTGCGATTATCGAAATCTGCGTCAAAAATTACTTACTCCAAAGACACCTGGTCTTTGGAGTAAGTATAATTTTTGACGCAGATGTCAATAATTGCAATAACTCAACTTTGGATTATTTTGAGTTGTGCAACCCTTTATCTAGGTGTGCGATATGTTTGTTTAATGTAGATAGCAATTACTTTATGACAAACAATTATAGTCCTTGTTAGTTACAAATGAACACCTCTTCGATGTTGGTGATGTGGCATAGGCTATCGGATATCAACATTTTTTGTTCTCCAAAATACAACATAATATTGTAGATAGTAGATTCAATTATTTGGGTAAGAGATAAGGGAGCAATATCCAGTGGCGTAGCTAGGGTGGGTGACACCTGGGGCAGATATCTATGATAGCACCCCATAAGCTGTTTTTTTTTGTTTTTTGTGGCCAGGGGGGTGCATTTCAGTGATTACTTGTCATGAAATTTTCCTCTTCACGATCAGGTGGATGTAACCCATGGGGGGGGTGACACCCGCCTACGGCCCACACACCTCCAATTAGCTAAGCTAGTGGCAATATCTATAATTGACAATATATACTGTCTTAGTGACATGCACACAATTTTAGGTGAGCTAGTAAGACAAAATGGGGCCTAGTTGCAGTAGTTCGATAATAGTCTGATTAAAATGAAACCGACATATGAACGAAATAATATCACTGAAGTACTGAAACTAAGCCCTAAATGACAGTGGGTATGATAGACATGGTAGCCATCCAAGAAGAAACTGTATGACGAAATCATGAAGGCAGGCAGTGCCTTGGCAAACATATAAATAAAGACACATTGTTATAATTTTCAACCACATTCATAACCTCCTGCGGCCCATGGTTACTACCTATAGGACTAGTTCCAAATTAGTTTTGAACTTTTATATTCTAAAATGAGGTTCCAAATTCAAAAACACAAAGTGCTCTGGGCCTTAGGAGGATAAAATAAGATCAGTCTAATTATGTTACAGTAGCAAGTAAATATATCTACCTTCCAATAATCTTGTAAGTGTCACACCCTGTACCAAATCCTTCATGCATATGTCTAGTACTGGATCTACAGACTTGAATCTTTGATTAACACTGAAGTTAAGTTAAACAGTCCTGAACGATCAACATAATATATGGACTTACTTGGCAGCGGACACCATCTTCATGGACTGGGTGATTTTCTGAATGTTCTTAACGGACTTCAGACGCATGGAAATGGCCTTCAAAGTGGCCATATTCCTGTTCTGCTGGTGACTGACCACCGCCGTCACCTGGGCGACACCAGGCGCGAAACGACCCAGCATTTTCACGGCTCTGAAAACAAAATCAGATGATAAAAATACAGGTTAGGTATAGTTATGTAAGAATTTGACTCTCTGATTTGCCGACATTGAACTAACTATAGTAGTTTATTAGCACCGTGGTTTTACACTGACGCATTTAATGCATGATTATCACGACAAATGTGCACTTAAATCAATAATTTACTAACTTTTATTGGTTTTTTTGGTCAAGTACACCAGCCGACGGATTATGTCGCTGGTTGGAAACGTCGTTCGTTCGTGGTTAGCCACAGAAAAAAAACTTCATAAATCATAAAGTATTTTATAAACTTCAAATGAACGCAGCTTACAAAGTAAATGTTTTGTAACAAATATACATGCATTTTAATAAAATAACTAGGTCATTATTTAACCCAAATTTGAATGGATACAACTTATTTTTAAAGTGATTCTATTTTCTTTTTATATAAAAAACATTTTTTATCTGCACTTTACCATGAACAAAGAAACGTCATAACTAAAGTCGTATAGCGTGAAATGGAATGTTGGTCTGGTAACGAATGTTAAGCCGACCAATTTTAAAAGTCTCAACACCCCATGGATTTCTACTTGATCTGATTGCAATTTAATTTCATCTGGTTATACTTTGTGACTAATTTGTAGGCGTGCTCTTATTTACAAATTCTTTTGTTTTTATTTAAAACATTAACTGAAATCACTTGTCTTTACTATGCCGGAACCAGGCAAAACGACGTTTGTGAACCCAGAGCAAATCCAAGAGCAACCAACTCGAGAAATAAGCCAAACCGACCATCTGAACAAGAAATTGTTGACATCCCTTTTCAAGAGATTGGATGAAGAAGATTCCACTGCGTCTAAAATGTTGGAGACAGACAATACCACGGAAGACGACGAATGGAAAGATTAGCATATAACTATTATTTGTAGGGGTATATTTAAGGATAATTTAAAAATATATTTCCATGTGAAACATAACATTGTTTTTATTAAATGCAGGGTGGGACTGGCCCAGGAGGCATTATGATTTTGAGGGGTCTCCACAAGCCCAGGATTAGAGTAGATACTATGGAGTTGATAGGGTAGGGGGTGCATGCAAGCTAGGTCCCAGTTGAAAGATGCCACCTATACATAAGATTCATAGAGGACCACTGAAAAGGCTGCTCTTTTTTTAAACAACAGGTCTAGTTAGAATTCTGATGTCTGATCAAGATGCTTTCCTCAAAACCACGATCTCAACCTGAGCCCCAGAGCACTTTGTGTTTTTGTAATTGGAAGCTTACATACTAAAAAAGTTCAGAACTCGTTTCGAGTAAGTCCTATAGATAGTTACCATGAGCCACAGGTCAGGTCTTCCACCCAGTGGCGTAACTACTGGGTGGCAGGGCTGGCAAAATGCCACGGGCCCCCGACCCAAGAGGGCCCCGGCGTAAGTATAACGTTAAAATAATAAAGCTTAATGATAGGGCCCCCATTAAAGGAATTTGCCACGGGCCCCAGATGATATAGTTACGCCACTGCTTCCACCTATGAGTAAGTGTCAATAATATAGCTTACCAAGAGACTTGCATAGTAAATACATCTACTAGGGGTAATTGCCCATCACACACACTCCTTTACAGCCCAATAACAAAACTATTGCTAGCTTTTTAGTAACTTGTTTCTAGCTCCACTTGTTTTATGAGCATTTCTAAAACAGTTAGTACAAAATTACTGTCACAAAAGTCGTTACTTTCCTATTTACTTACAATTTTTAGGGTTCCATACCAAAATGGTAAAAAAGAACCCTTATGGTGAGACTCTGTCTGTCTGTCACAGCAAGATATCTCAGAATCTACTGATGTTATTGACTTGAAATTTGGAATAGTGCTAAATACCACTAACCCGAGCCTATTAGACAGAAATATAATCTTATACCTTTTTTACTTCTTTTTAAAAGGGATTGACATGGGATGTCGAAAATAAAAAGGAAAGCTATTATATCGAATGGGACATCAAATGAAAGGGCTTAGTGTGTAGATTCCAAAATAGTTTCAATTTTTTTTTCTTAGACATGTAGTTTCTGATCAAAGACAAAAAACGTTAAACAAAAATACCATTCCCCCCTATTATCTCCGAAATGACTGAAGAGAAAAATCTGTAATAATTACCGATTATTAATATCATCCTAAGTATTACAGGAAAAATAAAACATATATATATTCTATAATAAAATTCGCAAAAATCGTAAGACAAACGTATTTGCTCCTACTGAACTAACCGCGACATTATGTTGATATATGGGCTAGACGATCTGAAGTATGGGTAATGGTAATGAGAAGTTAAATAAAACACATACAAACAGTAACTTGAATAATATTTTTTATTTCATTATGTACTACACAAGTTATGACGAGGAATGTCTTATTTACATAGATTTTTTTCCATTTCATTAACTCCAATATAAATATCTGTTGAACATTTATTTATTATACACTTCCGAACGGATGGATATGCAACTAGTCTACAGAACGCAACTCACATAATACTGAACATGTTGCGCTTGGAACAGCACATAGCAAAGCTAAATACTTCCAAATTATCTTATTTAAATAACACCTTACAATAATAACACACAATCAGTATTTAACAATCTAAAAGATAGTAGACCAAGAATATTAGTAATTAATATAATTTATGCCACACCTGGCCATAAAGAGGCTTTTACCGCACGCTACGCGTACGGAAAAAGTCGCTTTCTGGCCAAGTGTAGGCATAAAATTATGTACACAACACGGGAGGTAATGAATCGCATATTTACGTCATCTGCGATCTTGGCTTTTCTGTATTTTACTACCCTAGTGTAATGTACTATTAATGAGGCGCAAGTCCTATTTAAAATGCTAACCGGCTTATGATGGTTGGACGTTGATTTCCCATGTGTTATTATTATAAGAACGACACAATTAAAAACTTTCAAACCAGCATCTGAAATGTAAAATAAAACAAAACTGTACATGGTAAAATATGTCGCAAATGATTTTATTCTTACAGGTCACATAAATAGTTTGTTGGTAGATAAATATGCGAAATAAAAATATAATTATTGTACAATTTGTAACAGATTGCAGCTATTGCTTGCGGGCCGCAAGCCGGGCGACGCGCCGAGGAAACTACCTGTGATACAAAAAATAAATAAAAACTTAATTAATATATTTTTTATAAAACCAGCACAAAAAACGGCTGAACCGATTTTGGTCAAATCTAGCTAGGAGCACTATCGGTCAAGCCACTTTTCAAACAACAAAAAAACCGCATGAAATCAGTCCAATCACCATTTATAAACTCGAGAACGGGTGGACCTGTTTTACCGAATAACAGAATAACTAATAAAACATCTGAAAAATTAAAAATTCTGAGGCGGAACCAAGTTCACCGGGACAGTTAATTAATAAAACAGAACACGTTTAGTAACAAAACGCCGCGCTTCTTACTTCATCCTTCATCATCATCATTTCGACAATGAAACTTTCACTACTGCAGTGTTACTTATATAGATACAGGAAATCAAAGTACACAGAAAAACTAAATGGCACTCGCCTGTGTACAGACCGAGAATCGAACCCGGTACCTCTGGATTTCCGGCCCAGTTACTCAACCATTCGTCCACCGTACACTCAGAAAATAGGTTAATTAATTCCTATTAAAAATACAAAGATACGGAAGTCAAGGTAGATAGCAGAATTTAAGGCATTTTCTGAGTGTACGGTGGACGAATGGTTGAGTCACTGGGCCGGAAATCCAGAGGTACCGGGTTCGATTCTCGGTCTGTACACAGGCGAGTGCCATTTAGTTTTTCTGTGTACTTTGATTTCCTGTATCTATATATGTAACATAAAAAGTGTGGTGTAAATTGCCCACATTAAAACCAATGAAGAGACAAAAAATGTTTCCTCATATATAAAAAAGTACTGCAGTGTTTTTCAAACTATTTCATGCCACGACCCCCTTTGTATGCGAAAATATTTCGCGACCCCCTATCATCCACGATTTCTATTCTGAACTTTATTCCGTTACACTTTTGAGCTTTTCTGTTTTTTTTTTTCTTTTTGCCTGAGGTTTCTCGACCCTTGCGACCCCCTTCTAGAGGCTCTGCGACCCCTTGGGGGGTCGCGACCCACACTTTGAAAAATACTGCACTACTGAATATAGGTCTCCCCAAAGACTTCCACAAAGAACAGCCGGCCAGACTGGATCGAATTAATCAGGCCGTCTTGACTATTTTGCGGAGGACCGATCCACGCTGGAGCATTCCATCAAAATGTCCCGCATCACACCATTTTTTCATACTTCTAACAAAGTTAGGAAGTAAATTTATAAAGCAGTATTTTATAGCCTGGTTTCTAAATTGATAATGTAATTTTGGACTTTCTATATATTTTTAAGGTAGCTGCCATAGTAGTCTCGTGGGGGCAAAGTAGACGATTTCGCGGAATGATCTTCCGGGTCGTGGGTCAAATTCGAAAACCTTTACACCCTCGGTCATTGGTTCTTCGCGCTATAGGGAACGTGCACGAACTATAGGTGGCAGCACTAAACGACAAAAGAGACACGCGTGGACAATAAAGGAAATTATCGCCTCTGTCAATGTCAAATATAGTAAGTCGTAGCTACACTGACGTTAATCGTCCTTCATCGCGATAAATTAACGGTGTTTTCGTCAATGGGGCCCCGGCATAAGAGGGTACTTGATTTAGATTGACGACACTAGTTGGCAGCGCCTTCGTCGTGCACGGTCCCTATATCGATACCTTTGGACTCAGGGCGTAAACGCCGCAGGTGCTAATCGCATTTACGCCCTTTGAGTCTAAAGGTATCGATATGCGCGGCCCATTGCCACTTTAACACTTAAGCGACCATCAATTAAGCGTTGTTACGCCTTTTACCCGTGGTAACCAACATGGCGCCCTGGTGGGTCCACGGGTAATTTTTTTACCCGTTGTCCTACCGTTCTAAACAGTGGGTATACAGGTAATTTATTTTAACCATGGTCCCACCGGTTTCGGCCGAAACTGAGATAAAAGCCAACATTTGGTTTCGGCCGTGACAACTAGTTTCGGCCGGACACTAGTTAACTTGTTTGCTCTGGCGACTATGTCGGTTACTTTAGTTCCTACGTACCTAGCAATATGGCATTAGGCCTTCTCGATCATATCCACGTTGACCTTGTAGAACACGTAAGGGAAGTACTCGGATGACCCGAAACCCAGGCCTGCTAACTCAGCCGACTGCAACATAACAATACACACATATTGTACAAAAAATAAGAGGCTATATTTATTGATAGAAGGTATATGTGAAGTCCCCAATCCGCAGTGGGCTAGCGGGGGTACTAGGTACAGCCCATTCCCTCTCTGAGAGTAGGCCTGTTTTTTTTTAATGCCTGACTAACTTGCGACCCTTATTGGACATAGCAATCTTCGGACCAGGTGGTCGGCCGTGGAGTTCCCTGGGGTCGAACCAGGTCGCTAGCCAGACCACCTCGAGTGAATCGGACTAGGGAGTAGCCCTGTGCCCAGCAGAGGGACGTATATAGGCTGATGATGTTGATTTATAGAAACATAGCGAAGTCACATTTTTTGTATGTATTTAAAAACCTATTTTAAAAAACTCGTGAACCCGCTCGAGACTTTGTTTGCGGAAGTTAAATGTTACTTTTTGGTCCGGCTTACAATTAGTCAGATAAAAAGTTTCTAGCGCATTGTACCGAAACGAAACGATAGGTATCTTTGTGTGACCCCTATGGCTACCATTGCGATAACGTGAAAAATCGTGTCGGTGTCTCGTTCTTTATGTATGTCACAGAAATAGACACCAGCACGAATTTTTGCGTTACCGCGATGTGTGTAGCTGTAGCTGCCGTGGCAAAGTATAAAGACGAACAAGTAGTCCAACTTGGGCAGATTAGGAGCGGGCGACGCGTATTGCTATCGCGCGTCTGTGTGAGTGCGACCCATACTGAAGCATTCTTACGGATCCTCATTTCTTTGCTTCTAGTGCGTTCGTAAACGGCACACATTCAAGCGCGCGATGTACCTTTTGTAGCAAGAAAAAATACTGTATTATACTGCGGCCGTAGGGGGAAAACCACGCGGCGCAGTTGTGCTAGAAGTGCTGGCGTGTGAGAGCGAGCGAGAGAGGGAGAGGGAGAGAGGGAAGAGGGGAGGGAGAGGGAAGAGGGGAGAGAGAGGGAAGGAGAGAGATAGCGGTCGCTCGGGACGTACGTCTGCCGCGTTGGTGCCGTGCGACTGCGCGGAGTGGTCGAGGTGCGCGTAGAGCTGCTGCAGCACGTCGCGCAGCTTCTTCGTGCTCTTGCGGGACGGCACCATCACCGCCGCCTGGAAGTTCACCGGCAGCCCGTATCTGCGACCGAACAAATATATTCAGCGAGATGTACGCCGAATAGGGAATATGCATGATATTTTTTGTTTACTTTAATAAAAACTCATTAATATAAGAGACAGTAGCAAAAAATATATTTTTCGAATAACTGTAAAAATAACCAAGATATGAGCCATCAAAGATTCATCTCTATCTCTCTCTAGCAAAACAAAATATAGTTTGGAGTTTGTATGACGTCATAGTCCATATTGGATCTCTCCGTCTAATCGCTGTCTAATTAGTGCTTTAAAATGTTCATATCTTCCGTATTTCTCGGTCGATTTTAATTTTATTATCACTTTATGTCATCTTTTTTACGGTATTTTCATATTTTGTTAAGAAATGCGACAAAAAAATATCATGCATATTCCCTATTACCCACGTAGCGGATGCTACAGCCCCGCGCCCGCTCAAAAAACGACACCACTACCCCGTGACGTCATTTCAGAGGCGTAGGGTGGTGCAGGCAGGGCACGAAATTTAGTAACTACCTATTAAAAAAAATATAATCAAAATTCGCAAACATGGCGAAATAATCTTTAAAGCAACAAAAAATGTTTCGTCCACCATATGGGATTAACCTACTACAGAAATTGGTCGTAATGTTTATCTATTTATTTTTATTTATATATTTATTTATTCAAATGGTAATTACATAATAATAGGTACATCGTCCCACAAAACTGTTTTCACAGTTTGACTGTGGGATCCGTGAGTCTATCTATTATACAATATTAGAAAACTTAATTAGGTACTGAACTGAAGGTAGAAACTAGGTAAGTAGACAGAAATCAATTTAAAATAATTAAATACTGTTGAGGTAGTATTTTAACAATGTTTTTTTAAATTTATTTTTATTTTTCTCCGTCCTTATGGTCGCAGGTAACGCGTTAAGTAAGTATGGTAAGCGCTTTTCGATGAGCCTGTCCCCATAGTAATTGCTTAGGTACTCTGGGAACAGCATACTTACCTGAAGCTACAGACTTCGTGCCATGATTATGACTGATCTGAGATAAGTTACTCTCTTGATTGTCGTGTTGGTTCACTGACATTAAGTATTTGTGTCTTAGGGTTGCCGGAAGAATTTTACATACCTTAAATAACTTGTAATAATCATTTCTATATTTATTTTTAGTCTTATTGTTTACTAATAACTTGAGGAATCTAACTAACCTTAGCACCGACTCGACGAAGACGCGCAGCGCCTTGACGTGTATCCACGCGCAGAAGCACTCGGAGAAGTTGACCTTCAGCCACCGCACCAGAGGGCCCTGCCGACGCAACACAGGCTCAGAAACAATCGCTTAGCAATGTCGTCAGTGACAGTCCCATGGTCCGCGCGGGGGGCGAGGAACGATGACGTAATGAGCACCGCTACACACGATGCGAATTACGTACGGATATTTCTACCGATATCCCTAAAGGCCGAAGCAGTCTTTCGATCCTTTCTAGCTGCAAACACAGTTTGAAGGCAGATTTTTGACGTACTATATGGAAAATGATTCTACAATTGAGTTACCATTCGAATTCGTTTTAAGATTGAAAATAAATTGTCATTTTTTTTTAGGCCGGTTAATTACTTGCGGGTACCAGTTATTCTGTGGCGTGGGGTATGGGGGATACCCCCCATACCTATACAGGTATACCACAGACCACCTCTCACCTCTACTAGACGGAGCATGTTAATCGACTCGCGCTCACCACGCATATGGTCGATTGTATAGCATTACGATATTACGCGACCGGCCGCTTGTTCAGTTGCGACCATGTTTCTGACCTTTATGTGCACCAAACGTGAAATGAATATTTATGTTCAATCCGACGAAAATCTCTAAACTTAAAATGATAAAAAAGATGTGAAACACGCGTTGTACTAGTAATATCTACCGATATTTAATCGACCATAAGCGTGGTGACCGCGTGTCGTATAACATGCTCCGTCTAGTGGAGGTTGTCTGTGACGTATACGTACGAACTGCTTCTTCTTGTCGGTGACGAGCTTGGTGATCTCGTTCTTGCCGGCGGAGAGGTCGCTCTCGTTGTACGCGAAGTCGCGCACACGAGCTTGTATAGTATAGGTATACGTACGAACTGCTTCTTCTTGTCGGTGACGAGCTTGGTGATCTCGTTCTTGCCGGCGGAGAGGTCGCTCTCGTTGTACGCGAAGT
Organism: Eudemis profundana; assembly: GCA_947034925.1. Classification (NCBI taxonomy): domain Eukaryota; kingdom Metazoa; phylum Arthropoda; class Insecta; order Lepidoptera; family Tortricidae; genus Eudemis; species Eudemis profundana. The sequence goes on along the minus strand of OX344797.1, from coordinate 34,914,882 downwards.
CGCGCACACGAGCTTGTATAGTATAGGTATACGTACGAACTGCTTCTTCTTGTCGGTGACGAGCTTGGTGATCTCGTTCTTGCCGGCGGAGAGGTCGCTCTCGTTGTACGCGAAGTCGCGCACACGAGCTTGTATAGTATAGGTATACGTACGAACTGCTTCTTCTTGTCGGTGACGAGCTTGGTGATCTCGTTCTTGCCGGCGGAGAGGTCGCTCTCGTTGTACGCGAAGTCGCGCACACGAGCTTGTATAGTATAGGTATACGTACGAACTGCTTCTTCTTGTCGGTGACGAGCTTGGTGATCTCGTTCTTGCCGGCGGAGAGGTCGCTCTCGTTGTACGCGAAGTCGCGCACACGAGCTTGTATAGTATAGGTATACGTACGAACTGCTTCTTCTTGTCGGTGACGAGCTTGGTGATCTCGTTCTTGCCGGCGGAGAGGTCGCTCTCGTTGTACGCGAAGTCGCGCACACGAGCTTGTATAGTATAGGTATACGTACGAACTGCTTCTTCTTGTCGGTGACGAGCTTGGTGATCTCGTTCTTGCCGGCGGAGAGGTCGCTCTCGTTGTACGCGAAGTCGCGCACACGAGCTTGTATAGTATAGGTATACGTACGAACTGCTTCTTCTTGTCGGTGACGAGCTTGGTGATCTCGTTCTTGCCGGCGGAGAGGTCGCTCTCGTTGTACGCGAAGTCGCGCACACGAGCTTGTATAGTATAGGTATACGTACGAACTGCTTCTTCTTGTCGGTGACGAGCTTGGTGATCTCGTTCTTGCCGGCGGAGAGGTCGCTCTCGTTGTACGCGAAGTCGCGCACACGAGCTTGTATAGTATAGGTATACGTACGAACTGCTTCTTCTTGTCGGTGACGAGCTTGGTGATCTCGTTCTTGCCGGCGGAGAGGTCGCTCTCGTTGTACGCGAAGTCGCGCACACGAGCTTGTATAGTATAGGTATACGTACGAACTGCTTCTTCTTGTCGGTGACGAGCTTGGTGATCTCGTTCTTGCCGGCGGAGAGGTCGCTCTCGTTGTACGCGAAGTCGCGCACACGAGCTTGTATAGTATAGGTATACGTACGAACTGCTTCTTCTTGTCGGTGACGAGCTTGGTGATCTCGTTCTTGCCGGCGGAGAGGTCGCTCTCGTTGTACGCGAAGTCGCGCACACGAGCTTGTATAGTATAGGTATACGTACGAACTGCTTCTTCTTGTCGGTGACGAGCTTGGTGATCTCGTTCTTGCCGGCGGAGAGGTCGCTCTCGTTGTACGCGAAGTCGCGCACACGAGCTTGTATAGTATAGGTATACGTACGAACTGCTTCTTCTTGTCGGTGACGAGCTTGGTGATCTCGTTCTTGCCGGCGGAGAGGTCGCTCTCGTTGTACGCGAAGTCGCGCACACGAGCTTGTATAGTATAGGTATACGTACGAACTGCTTCTTCTTGTCGGTGACGAGCTTGGTGATCTCGTTCTTGCCGGCGGAGAGGTCGCTCTCGTTGTACGCGAAGTCGCGCACACGAGCTTGTATAGTATAGGTATACGTACGAACTGCTTCTTCTTGTCGGTGACGAGCTTGGTGATCTCGTTCTTGCCGGCGGAGAGGTCGCTCTCGTTGTACGCGAAGTCGCGCACACGAGCTTGTATAGTATAGGTATACGTACGAACTGCTTCTTCTTGTCGGTGACGAGCTTGGTGATCTCGTTCTTGCCGGCGGAGAGGTCGCTCTCGTTGTACGCGAAGTCGCGCACACGAGCTTGTATAGTATAGGTATACGTACGAACTGCTTCTTCTTGTCGGTGACGAGCTTGGTGATCTCGTTCTTGCCGGCGGAGAGGTCGCTCTCGTTGTACGCGAAGTCGCGCACACGAGCTTGTATAGTATAGGTATACGTACGAACTGCTTCTTCTTGTCGGTGACGAGCTTGGTGATCTCGTTCTTGCCGGCGGAGAGGTCGCTCTCGTTGTACGCGAAGTCGCGCACACGAGCTTGTATAGTATAGGTATACGTACGAACTGCTTCTTCTTGTCGGTGACGAGCTTGGTGATCTCGTTCTTGCCGGCGGAGAGGTCGCTCTCGTTGTACGCGAAGTCGCGCACCACGAACTTGCGCTCGCGCGCGTGGTGCTTGAACTCTTCGGCCACCTGCCCGAACAGTACAAAATACTCATTATTTTTACTTCATACACTTTACGTAGTAGGTAATAGGTATATTTATTTTTCTATTCCTCTACTTTTATCTGTCTTTTACTTGGTGAAAAACACTAATATAAGAATAAACATAATATGAGTTCAGAAAAGTCTATACTCTATTCCCCATAACAGCACTTGTGTCGTTATGTCGCAAAACGATACTGCTGTGGCTGTGGCTGATAGCAGCCACAGCCTTCTAAATCTAGGTTAAACTTAGGTCAAGAATTACGCGTTCAATACTAAGTTTACAATAAAATTCACTACTACCGACTTAACAGACAAATAAATGCAAGTTGTATAATTAGTTTCAAAAAATGCGAATGGCGTAGATTGCGATACTCGCCGCCGCGGTATAGCGGAGAGTATCTCAAATAGAGACGCCATGAGTTTTTTTGACGTTGCATACAATACTTTTTCTACGACTAGATTTTAAAATATAAAATTAAACATAGCGCGCAAACAACGCAAATATGACATATGACTGACAATATAATAAGGTATGTGTCTATGGTAAACTTTGTTTTTAATTTGACGTATACTCGCTAGTGACACGCAGTGACGATATTAAAAATATTTTTTATTTATGTTGGCATCAAAGAATTTAGTTCCGAAAGTTTTGTTTTTCTTAAAGACCGCAGGAATTGATTTGTCTGTTAAGTTGGTAGTTGTGAATTTTATTGTAAAGTTAGTATTGAACGCGTAATCCTTGACCTAAGTTTAACCTAGATTTAGAAGTCTGTGGCTGCTAGCAGTATCTTTTTACCCGACTGCGGCGAAGCCCAAAGGAGGGTAATGTGTTTGATCTGTATGTATGTATGTATGTCCGTTCCTGTGTCCGCTCGTAACTACTCAACGGCACAACCGATTTTGATAAATGATACATCATTGGATTCGTCTTGATGGCGCGAGTGTCACTGGGTATGAAGTTCGTTAAAATAAACAAAATGGCGGATTTTATGCACTTTTAAAGTGCACCGCGGTCGGGTTTTTTTTAGTAAAAGTATTTAGTTATTGCGACTATAAAGACACAAGTGCTTTTATGGGGAATAGAGTATAGACTTCTCTGAACTCATATTATGTATGTTCTTATATTAGTGTTCGTGACCAAGTAAAAGGCAGATAAAAGTACAAGAGAAGAAAAAATATTATTTCTTAATTTGCTTCGGGGTTAATCCGGCATTGAGAAAATCTTTTCGAAGGAGGTACCTAGTTGGAGGAGACGTACCTTCTTGAAGAGCGTGACGGTGAAGAGGCCGTAGTCGTTGTCCTGGTGCACGAGCTGCGAGGAGCGCGGCACGATCATGTCTGTGATCTTCTCGTAGCCGGCGTTCCATTCGTTGAACATCGACCTGTACGATCATAAACATGTTAAATTTTGCCTATTTTTTACCGATTGAAGCCAGTTAAAAGCTCCTCCTTGGAAATAAAAACACTTCTTTTCAAGTATGTTCTCTTCAATTTCTATATAAGTTTCTCCATCTTTCACTTTCAACAATGGGAACCCGCTCCGCGGGTACTAGGCGGGTAGCAACTATGAGCTACATACGGTTTTGCTGTCTTATCGGCTACGAAAGCGTAACGCTAAATGTTTGGTTACGAAAGTGTTAAATAGGAAAAAAAGGAACGAAAATTGTGTGTATTTTTTCGCAGTTTGTGAAGCGATTTTCGTATTGGATTGATTGTAGTCGGTTGTTACAATTTTTAGTGTTTATTGACCTACTAGAGTAGTGTCCCAGAAATTTTATACACCGACCGTGGGTACGAGTTACCCGACAAACTTTAACCACGTATTCCTGATGGTATTACAAGTAAATAACGTTATATCAACATAGGTCGAATTTTGTCATTTTACATTGATAGTCTTATGGAACAAAATAAATCAGTAAATTCAGCCCCTCGTTATAAACATGTTCTTTCTGGAGGAAAAATTATCAAAAAGAAAAAAAAAGCTAAAATGGAAACGAAACGTAAATTTTTTGGCCTGGTAGTCGCTTACCATCAAATATTGCGAAGGTTAATTGCTGTTTAGTTAAAGGATTTAAAAAAATTAGGAAAACTATCTTAGTCACTTTAATTAGGGCTTGTTACACACTTGGGAGTTTTCATTTAAAAAAGAATGAATATCTCTGAAAGTAAGCGTTTTTCGACTATACATCACATAACTTTTTTTACTCCTAATAGTTGTTAGAATCTAAAGTTAAAGTTTGTCGGGTTATTCGTACCAACATTTTTAGGATTTTGTAATGCATACCTCTCAAATATTTTTCAACTACTCAAATATACTGGTATATAAAATTTCAGCTCTTTGTGATGATGATGATGGGAACGCGCGCCGACTGGGAGTCAAAGTTTGTATGGAGATTTGCTTTCTGGGACACCCTATTCTAGAGCCATCACTGCGGTCAATTAAAAATATGAGTAAAAGTGGTACGGGCAGCTGGGGAAGAACCGGTGTGGAGAGGATCTCCGGCCGACAACACAAGGGCAGGCCTAAAACAAGGTGGAAAGATAGGGGTAGTCTGAAGGACATAATGGAGTGGCAAGTAGCCGATGGCGATGTGGAGGACAGAGCGAAGTGAAGGAGACAAGTCGGGAAAGCTGACCCCACCATCATGTGAGATAAGAGCAAGGAAGAGAGAGAGGGGAAGGGGAGAGTTGTAGAGGATGTGAATGGATGTGATACTAGTATATTCTTTATTATAGAATTACTGTCTGCCAACGAATTCTAAATATTTTAATTCAATTTAATTTATTTAATTCAGACAATGCCCATAGATTGTTAATTACATAAAAACTTAGTTTAATAATAAATTGATAGAAGCGAAAATTGAAAAATAGTATGCCTCGGGCAGAATTCGAACCTGCGTCTCCAACAGCTCTCCGGGCCAACACAGGCGCGCTGCCAATAGGGTATTTGACAACAATCAAAATAAATTCATTAACTCTAATCAGCAAATTACGCTTCCAAAACAGCCCGGATAAGATCATTCAAACTTATTTTCGTGCCATCAACGATTTTACAATGACGAAAACTAAAAATAAGGCACCATGTTGAGAATGACGTCACAAGATAGTATTTCATACTAAACTGCATACTTTCGGAGCGTTTTGACACTTCATAAAAAGAAGCTGATTTGAACTGTCATCAAGTAGCCTATTGTGCCACCGAAGCGATACCCAAATCATCCAATTTTTCAACCAGTTGCCTCATTTGTACGCCCTCCTGGGAGGTGTTTGTAGCATCATCTACCGTCAAGCTAGTCTAACTTATTGAGAAATCGACAGTAACGATGTGCTGCACCCAAAGATATTATCATTTTTATTATAGCATTAACGTCTGCCAACGAATTGTAAATATTAGATGATGAATGAAGTATTGGATGGGATACTGACTTGGGCACGATGACGAGCACCGTGACGAGGTACTCGCTGTCCAGGATGAAGTGCTCCTTCTTCACCAGGTCCGACAGGTTGCGCGTCAGCAGGCTGCCGCTGCAGGATAACATATTCACGTATACGCAACATATCTACTTAACCCTCGAGGACTCAACGCTTTGAACGCTCAAGGGCGAAGGAATACGCCGTGCCGCTGACGCCACAGGGGTAAATTAAGATGGGTAAAGAAATAATGCCAACATAAAAATGGGCTGTTTTTCAATACGTTTTCATTAAAAAAAAAGTTGACAGCCAGGGCCGTCATTGGCGTGACAGTCACGATTTTCCGTTGACGGCAGTGGCCGTCTGTGGCGGTCAAAGGGTTAACCTCTTACGCAACATATCTACTTATCCTCTTACGTGACATATTAACTTATCAACTAATACTCTTTATTGCACACCACAGAATTACAGAGATCCTTAAATGAACAAGATACTATACAATAGTGAACCCCATTTGCGACTTCGATCGCGGGGGCAAAATAAGTTAAATGTCCCTTCTTTTGCCTCGGCTCAGTCGGGTAAAAAGCATCCTATGTGTTAATCCGGGTCAAAATCTACCTGTACACCAAATTTCATTGAAATTGGTCCAGTAGTTTTTCCGTGATGCTCGCACAAACAGAGAAACCGACCAAAATACTAGAATTGTACAAACTTTACTTATTTTACGATTTATTACTTTTTTTAACACGTCCCAGTTACTTCTTTAGACTAGTGGTGGAGAAAATACGGCCCGCGGGCTATGTCCGCTTCGCGGGGGGGTTACTCCGGCCGGCCGGCCGGTCCTACGAAATAAGTAGTATATGGTCCTCAATAATAGGGTGTCCAAAAAGAGTATCGGGTATTTGTTCTAAGATCTAGAAGAAATACCTGATGCTCTTTTTGGATACCCTATATTTTGACAGATTATTTTTTTAGAATTTAAAACAATCGATATTAGTAAAATTTCTTTATTTTGCTGACCTCCATGAATAAAGTTTACCCACCACCTTTACAGACTAACAGGACATTAGCCAACTCGTTGGCGGTAAATACTGGCGAGATGCACTTACGTCTGTTTCTTCTCGAGGTTCTGCAGGTTGCCCTTGAGCGCGTTGTACGCGCCCGACTTCACCTTCAGGTCCGCGTCGATCTGCCCCACCTGAACATGAACGTGTTTAGTATACATTCACTCTGGCCAGTGGTGTACAGATCTAGAGAATAAAGTTTTACTATCGGGGAAACTACAAACGGGCCGCTGCAGATTTGCAGATTTTGAGTTGAATAAAAACAATTAAAACCGTACCTGTTTGCTGATGATGTCAGCGATGTTGCGCAGACTTTGCTTGATGGGGTACTTGGCCATGTCCCACTGGAAGCGAGTCAGGTAAGTGGGCAGGTCGGCTGGAAGCACACACAACGCCATTAGTTAACTACCTCGTTAGTGGCACAGTCGTGTGGATCTGTAAACCAGTCGACGCTACTGGGAATCGAAGGCGAGGTGATGATGTTCACGTGATGTTTTTATACTATGGCGGCTGGTTAAATGTAATGAAATTTATGGCATTTGGTATTAGATAGACATTTTTTTTTTATTTCTAGCCGATCGCAACTGTGAGAGATTACGTAGACTGCTGGACTTTGGATCGGCACACGTAGACAGTAGTAGGCATGGTAAATTGTGGACCCACAATGTTTTATTCTATTTTCCAGGCATAAGTTCTCAATGGCAAAACACACCCTGATTAGAGGATTTTACTTAAGAAATTTTACAAACTTATAGTTTAAATTATACACAGTACCAATTATTGCAGATAATGTTTTCCATTAATTAACATTTATGATTTTACAAGACTTTCGCGAATGAAACCATCGATGAATATTCCAAGTATTTTTACCGGTATTATTTACGCTTTAAGTAAGTGTACTTAAATTTCAAAGCCAATAACATTTAAGTTTTACCGAAAAAGATTTTACGAATATGCCTTCCGTCCGTGTGTGTGTGTGTAAGTGGGCCCATCTTTAAGTCATGAAGGGCCAATTTCATAATAAACTACCAGAGTTATACATACAGTGGTTTCATATATATTTTGATAGTAATTTATTATTCAATAGACTCTGGTTATGAGTATGTATGGGGATGATTGACACCAGGGTATTGTTGCTTTCATGTACATGTTGCATGACGCAAAGGTTTCCAAAAAAATATAAGAAAAGAAAATTAATTAAAAAAATCTAAACCAATGGAATGCCTGAATTAGGCGAACTAAATTGACAGTTTAACTTTCACAAATGTTGCTAAAAGTCAGTAAGTGCTGTTTTTATCGATAACGTAAGAATAATTTATATGGATGGATACAAAGGTCCAAAATACGTAGTTCAAAAATTTCATCGATACTTACTAATGAATGTTTTCGTTCTAGGCAATCATTTTTATCTGTTTTTTAAGAGATAATAATGTTTGTAGTTCGCCTACTTTTGACTTTCACTGTCATAGTGTCTCGTATTCATATTATTATTCATTTTTGTGTTGTCCACCGCTTCGTGGTTTAAAAGTCTATATTAGAGTTTATTTCCATCAAAAAATCCATGCAACATGTACAAATCGTGACTTAAGGCCCAACGCAAGAAATTACACATAAATAAAATTCGATTTCAAAATCACTTCACAGTGCGAAATAACTGAAAATAAAAGGTTTCTTATCAAATAAAAAACTAGCAAAAACACATATCGTGCGTCGTACAAAGAAAACAATAAAAAACTTAATAATTATAATATAACAGTTACTACTGCATGCATACATGAATTCATGCCTTTATACAGTTACAACCAATGCAAAGCTTTTACATGCAAACCATATTTCATTTCACAAACATTCTACATATATTTAGGGTATTAGTAGAGATCACCTAATTTAGGTTTCAATGGCGAGACGTCACAGTAAAGCCACACGGGCGCGTCTTACTTTAACAAGTTTTATTTTCAGATTTAGTAGTAGTAGTAAGTAATGACTTTTTTTTTACGCGGTACACATCCCTTCATTTTACTGTATGATATCTAAGGCGAGATAGATACAATTTATTTTTCAAAGATTTTCTTTAAAAAAGCAAGCATTTTAATTTTTTATTTAATTTTTTATTATATCAAAACAATAATTTCATATCATATCTATCAAATAAACTATGAAAAAATTTTGTTTCTAGAAATCTATAAAACTTGACTTATGATAAAAATGATAAGTACCTATTGAAATGTTTTTTATACAACAAAAAAAAGGGTGCTCTACGAAAAAAAGAGAAAGTCGACAAGATAGGGACCAGCCCGAAATACAATACCGGCAGAAACAAAGTTCTATGGACGCCTCGCCACTGTTTAAGGTCTCTGCCCACTACACCGGGAGTGCGTTTAACTTTGTAGAACAACATTTAATATAATTTTAACCGATTTAACACTAAAATGATTTACTATTCATCAAATGATATAACAACTTTTAATAGAATCGATATTTGCATTGTTTTAACAGATACGTATGATAAATAATCATTATCAGTGGCGTGGCGTAAATATCCTTGGGCAAGCCGATGCAGATTTCGGCGTACATTTCCTTAAGAGCTGTAGAATAAGGTGCTCAAACGCCTGATATTAGGCAAGCCGGTAGGAATCGAGTTCTTTGGACGCCACGCCACTGATCATTATATAAATCGTGGTTATTATAGAAGTGAACATATTAATGTTATTCTACCAAACGTTTATTCTATCCAGTGATCAATTCTACACATTGAGATCATGTGATTCGTTGTTCTACACATTGAATGCCACTATACCATATATTATTCGATTGATCATTACACACCCCACTACACCGTATCATACCATCACCATACTACGTACGTGTCAGGAAAAATAAATATTCTCTGTATTAAAAAGTATGAGACTATGCCCACTAGCACGCTGCATCACCAACAAGCATTTGTGATGCCGTGCCTGCACCACCCTTACTACGGTCATGGTATGATTCGGTGGATGGATACTGCGCAGAGACCTTTAGGCTCCTAAGCTTTTCTGAGACCGTTCACACTGCCTTCCCTATATATGATACACTGACGAGTAAAAATATTCATAATTGTCGCACATAAGTATAATCTACCTTTCAACTTGTATGCATTCTGAACACTGACCATGACCGTTGGGTACCTAACTACCTACCTTATACCTATGTAGGGGTTCCAATGCAGGTATTTTTGTTATGGCAAATAGCAGGATCCTGGTATTTGTCACAAAAATACCACCATTGGAAGTCAAACCCATACGCCTATGTATTTAATTATAAACGGAACATGTCGAGTGGATGTCTCGTCTTTTGTACAACGTGAGTGATCCGTTTTTTATTCAATATGTTTGAGTCTCACGGCGGTTTTCTGAGGAAATACTCATATGTAGGTAAATCACAGCAACTGATTTTTGCGGCAGATACTGAATGCTCAATCTAATTACATTTAAACTATCTTCTACATAATTTTCGTCACGGTCTTGGCATTAGAGCCTGTGCACACGGCGTCTTTGAACCGCGCCATCGCCGCGCGTTTCATAGCGCTGTCTGTATTTATTTTTAGGGTGTAAAAGTGACAGCGCTACGCAACGCGCGTTGACCGCGCGTTTTAAAGACGCCGTATGCATACCCAAGTAGCACACAAGCTGTATAAAAGCTTATACAGCTATTACACCTCCAGTTTGGGCGCTATAAGAGCTGTATAAGCTTTTATACAGCTATTACACCTCCAGTTTGGGCGCTATAAGAGCTGTATAAGCTTTTATACAGCTTGTGTGCTACTTGGTATAGGCCATACTATTTATTAGATCCAGTACTCGTTTCGCCCGATATGAATATGTGTGCAAAATAAATTGTTTTAAAGTAGAATAACAGTCTTAGTTATCCAGCAATTCGACCATTGGTTACTGAGAAATTGTCTAATATAAGTGTGCCCACGGGTTGATTCTTCTCGTTCAGTTGAATCGTACATTTAAAGGAAAAGTTATTAAAATTCAACTTACAATAACGTACCTATGACGTACAATAAAGTAGGTAAAACATAAATATGAATACGAAATCAACAACCTGACACCGCGATTGAATTTAATCTGAAATTATAAATATACCTACCTAAAGGTTTACCGGCAGAAGGAAGTAACCAAGAAATTTGCGTTTACGGATTAAATATAATATAATGTGTATTACGTATAATTAATTTACATATATTAAATGGTGTTAAAATTAACATCGACGCAAATAAAAATTGATTACAATAAAAGCTCAAAAACATAACTGTTTAGCAGTATAGCGAAATTTTTAAATTATAAAAACTCCACTTTATTTATTCTACATGTTTACAATACTTAATTATAGCAGTTATAATTAAAAGCAACATTTATAAGTGACAATCAGACGAAGGTACGATTTGCGGGTAAGGCTAGCCGGCTTCAAACACCAACCTAAACTTTATAGTGCCACAAACTCTTTTCTGTCAGTGAACAAACTTGAACGGAAAGTAACATAAGGGTAAGATCAACAAATTATCTTTTAATATGTGTAAGGCGAACTTTCGCCTAATTTCGCGCGCTGCCATTAAAAATGTCTGCGCTCGCACTAGCTCGCCGCGCGCGCTGCTACATAGATAGCTACCTATAGGTATATCGTTCGGCCGCGGCCGGCCCCCGCCGCCCGCGCCGCCCGCGCGCGAGTCGCGTCCTGTCCACGACAACAAAAACATCGCAGCTCGCGCAATTCTCTATGACCCTACGTTCGACCATTACAGTGGCTGCCCAACTCGTGGCTTAGAAATAGAACCCTAACCTTGATTAATTACCTATCGTGAACACTGAAGTGAATTACGTATTAGTGTTGACATGCCGAACACGCGGAGCGCGAAAGTGCGTCCGCCAGGGGACATGAGTGAAGACGACGGAAGTGAACAGGAGGAACAAGCGGAGCAGCGCGCCAGGAGCGCCCCCGGCCCGGTTCCCGAGCCCGCCCCGGTTCCCGAGCCCGCCCCGGCGCCCGGCAGCGCTGGCGGCGCCTCTACGAGCGCGACCATGCCGATCACCGAGAACTTCTTAGCTGGCTTCATGGAGTCTTTCGTCAGGATGCAAGCGGAGACGAACCGCACCCTGGTGGAGACCCTGAGATCCGGCCCCTGGAACCCTAGAGCTTCGACGCCAACGCCCGACTCTCGAGTGTCCATCGACCACCTGTCCGCGGTCACCGGAGGGAACTTCTCCAAGTGCACTGCACGATTCGACGGGAGGTCACGCGACGCGGAGGTGCTGGAGGCGTTCATCGACGCGGTGCAGGTGTTCAAGGAGTGCGCGGGCGTCAGCGACGAGCACGCGCTCCGCGGGCTGCCCATGTTGCTGGAGGGCGACGCGGCCGTGTGGTGGCGCGGCGCACGCGCCGGCGTGCACACCTGGCCGGACGCCGTGGCGCGCCTGCGCGCCATGTACGGGACGCAGCAGCCGCCGTACAAAGTACTACGGGAGATCGTCGTCACGGAACAGAAAGACTCTGAACGTGCGGAGGTGTTTGTGTGTCGAGTTCGGTCTTTGTTAGTTAAATTACCATATGCAGTGCCTATGTGTATGCAAGTAGATCTTATTTACGGCCTTTTACAACGACGAGTGAAAAAGCGTTTACCTAGAGACGATGTTAACGATGTTGATAGTCTAATTAAAAAGGTAAGGGCCATAGAGGATTCGATTGACGAGCTAAACGTTCATAATAGTGTCCATACCTACGCCGCGAACACGAGTTCTACCAAAACAACGGCGAGTCATGTTTCACACGCGCCGCGCGATCCCGCCCGCGAACTCGAGTCGAGCGAGCGCAGCGTTACTACCGGTGCGTGCGGTACTAGTGTCGCGAAACTCATCGCTAACTCGAACGAAAATTCGAAACGTGAAAAGCGCGTTCGATGTTCGTTTTGCAAATCTTATGGGCACGTTGTAACAGATTGTCGTAATCTTCAAAATAAAAATAATAAGCCGCAACCAACTAACGCGATTTCCGAGGGTAAAAGTGCCAGTAGCGGGTCTACTCCTTTACGTTGTTACGGATGCGGTCAGGCCGGCGTAGTTAAATCGAAATGTGATAACTGTAGTGGTAAGCAGTTGCTCGCGAAACAATGCGACTTTAATTTGGTGGCTGGTGAGAACGTCTCACCAGAAACTCACGCGATGACGCCGTCACCGTCACAGGCTATGGTATCGGTCACTATCGCGAATAGGGTAGGTGCAGCAATACTTGACACCGGGGCTTCATGCAGCGTTGCCGGTTCTTTGTTGTACCCTATTTTGACTTCGTTTGGGGTACAGTTTCGCGAGGCGGAGCGAACCATTGGACTCGCGCTCGGTTCCCGTCGGGTGAAAAAGGTTCTCACCGCGACTGTGCCCGTACTCTTAGAGGGTAGACAGGTTGATACCGAGTTCGTGGTGTTCCCAGGAGAAAATACCCGAACGTTGTTAGGTCGTGACTTCATCGCTAAAGCTGGGGTCACACCAGATTTGGCACAGGAGTCATGGTACTTTAACGACACTCCTGAGCAGTTTTTTCCTTTTGTGCAATCTGTTCTTTTGAATAGCACGGAGCTGATGCAGGCTGATATCTCCGACGTCTCCCTGCGTGACGACGAGGGAACGAAGTTGCCACCAGAGCACAGGAACGCGCTCAACGCATTTTTGCGTAGCAGAGCGGACCAGTTTGCTGCGGATGGGCCTCCCACGGACTTCGCCTGTCATAAAATCAAGGTAAATGCTAATCAGGAACCCCTTGCTTCGCCACCCTACAGGTTGTCGCCGTCGAAGAAGGAAGCCTTGGAAAAGGAACTGCATAAGCTGCTCAGCGCTGATGTCATCGAGGAATGTGAGTCCCCGTGGGCCTCCAACGTCGTCCTGGTGAAGAAGAAGGATGGGAGCTACAGGCTTTGCGTTGATTACCGCAAGCTCAACGCGGTCACGGAGCCTGACCGATACCCGCTTCCCAGGATCGAAGACGTGCTCCACGCGGCGAAAACCTCCAAGTACATGACCACACTGGACCTGCGATCTGGATACTTTCAGGTGAGCGTTGACCCTGATCGTAGGGACCTTACCTCATTCACGACGCCACTGGGCACCTTCAGGTTCAAGCGCATGCCCATGGGTCTCCGGAATTCAGGAGCGACCTTCCAGAGGTTGATCGACCGGTTCAAGTCCAACTTACCAGGTATAACTCTGCTCGCGTATTTGGATGACTTGTTGGTGCTATCCGAGGGCTCTTTCGAGAGACACCTCGCAGATCTGGGAGCCGTGTTTAACCGCCTCGCTATGTTTAATCTGCGGGTGAATCGAGAAAAGAGCCACTTCGCGCGAGATTCCGTCAAGTTCCTTGGCCATGTCATCGTGCCAGGTGGTATCCATATGGACCCAGACAAGACGTCGGCTATAGCCAATATGCCGGTACCCCAGAACGTGAAGCACATGAAGTGTTTTCTACAAACCTCGAGCTGGTTCAGACGCTTCATACTGGGTTACGCCGAGGTGAGTAGGCCGCTGACTTCTCTGCTGAAGAAAGGGAGCACCTGGGAGTGGGGCCCCGAGCAGCAGAGCGCTTTCGAGACCATCAAATCTCTCTTGGTCTCAGCTCCAATCCTCCGTCAGGCCGACGGAACGAAACCATTTGTACTGAGGACCGACAGCAGCGGCTATGCTCTTGGCGCGGCTCTACTCCAGGGGGAGGGGACCGATGAACGACCAGTTGAGTACGCCAGTCGCCTCCTCACGCCTGCTGAGAAAAACTACAATACGACGGAGAGGGAGGCCTTGGCCGTCGTGTGGGCCGTGTCGAAGTTTAGGGGCTATATCGACGGCGCCGACGTAACGGTAAAGTCCGATCACCAACCGCTCAGGTGGCTCATGAGCTTGAAGTCGCCAAGCGGCCGCCTCGCCAGGTGGGCGCTCAGTCTGCAGGAATACAACCTGAAGATCGAGTACACGCCAGGTAAGGCGAATGTGATCGCAGATACGCTGTCACGTCCTGCATGCGCTACTGAGGAGGCCGATTGCGACTTGTGTCTCGCCGTGGTCGACCTGCCCGCACGCAACCCTAAAGACGTCAGAGAGAATCAGCTGAAGGATCCTGAGGTTCGTAAGATCGTCGAGGCGATGGAATCTGACGATCCCTTTAGGGGGAGGTCCTGGGCCGATAAAGGGTACGTAGTAGTAGACGGTGTATTATACCGTTATGGTCCCGACAACGAAGAAGACGATGACGCCAGTTTGGTTGTACCGGAACATGAGCGAAGGGACGCCCTGGTCGAGTACCATGACGCTCCCACAGCTGGCCATTTTGGGGTAGACCGGACTCTGCAGCGTCTCGCAGGTAAATATTATTGGCCTGGAATGCGAGCCTACGTTACGCAGTACGTTAAAAACTGTGCAGCGTGTCAGCGGTACAAGGTAGACACGCGTAAACCAGCTGGCCTGCTGCAAGTACCAGCCATGTCTCGCCGTTTTGAGGTGCTCGCGGTGGACCTGTTCGGGCCGCTGCCCGAGACACCTTCTGGCAACAAGTGGATCCTCATATTAGAAGATACCTGCACGAGATGGGTTGAGTTATTCGCCCTTCCATCAGCCACCAGCGAAGAGTGCGCCAAAACACTGGTAAATGAGGTGTACCTGCGTTATGGAGCGCCTAGGAGACTCATCAGTGATAACGGCGTACAGTTTGTGAGCGAGGTGATGCAACAAACCTGTCACGCCATGCGCATTAACCAGGCCCTGACGTCGTTTTACCATCCCGAATCCAATCCCGTTGAGCGCAAGAACCGCGACCTGAAGCCGCAGCTTGCGATTCTGGTAGGTAAAGATCATGACTCCTGGGATACTCACCTCCCCGCAATCCGGTTCGCTATGAACTCCGCGGTGACTGCGAGCACGGGGCATACGCCCGCTTATCTAAACTTCGGGCGCGAAATACGCGCGCCCGCTGACGTGTTGTCCGATATGCGGACTATAATCGAGAACGACAATGTTGTCTTGTCGATTACTCCGTACCTTAAGAAGCTTTCTAGTGTGCTGCTCGATGCACGGGATGTGCACGAGAAAGCCCAGGAGGCACAGAAGAAGTACGCCGATGAGAATCGCCGCCCCGCCCCGGACTATAAGGTAGGCGATCTCGTACTGCTTAAGACACAGGGTTCTAACGATACGAGCAAAGGACAGACTCCGAAGTTCATCCCTCGTCGAGATGGTCCATATCGTATTCAGGAGGTGGTCGGTAGTACGACGTACGTTTTGGAGCGTATAAGTGACGGCGTCTCGCTAGGAAAGTATCACGTTTCGTTGCTAACGCCGTTTGTTGGTCCCATCCAAGCTCCTGTTCAGGAGAAACGTAAGAGGGGGAGACCTCGTAAGGCTAACCCGGCTTCGGGGGCGCAACGCCTGGGTTAGAGGGGGAGGTTGTAAGGCGAACTTTCGCCTAATTTCGCGCGCTGCCATTAAAAATGTCTGCGCTCGCACTAGCTCGCCGCGCGCGCTGCTACATAGATAGCTACCTATAGGTATATCGTTCGGCCGCGGCCGGCCCCCGCCGCCCGCGCCGCCCGCGCGCGAGTCGCGTCCTGTCCACGACAACAAAAACATCGCAGCTCGCGCAATTCTCTATGACCCTACGTTCGACTATTACATATGTATTTTTCTGATGGCTAGGGAAGTAGTCTCAACTGAGGTAAGTGTCTGCGGAAATTGTTAGAAAGTGGAGAGAACTACTACAAATAATACTTATTTGAAGGAATTAAGAAAGAAAGGGACATAAATAATCGACCACCTCCTCAAATATAGGTGTGTTTATGGCACGGTATAATTTAAATTTAGGATGGCGCTTGGTACCAAATTTTACGGCCAGCGCCAACTGCATAAATAACAACTGAGGAGTGTCTTTTCAAAAATGGTTATTTTTCAATGGTTTTCATAAAGAAATGAGCCCTTTTGAAAAGACACTCCTCAACTAACCTACCTAAGAGTTTATAACACGCAATCACTGCCTTCACATTTGAATTTAAAAATCGCAGGCAGCGCTGTTCGTAGGGAATTACCTACTGGGGTAGAGCGAAAAAGGGCCTTACGGGTAAGGAAGGGGGTGAGTCATTGATGCTGTGAAAATAGTTCCTATTTTTTTTATATTATCTAGCAAATCTGTAATCGCTACGATTGCATTTAACAGTTCAAATGGACATGATTAGATTACTGTAGACTAAACAAACCAATGTTTCTACATACGTAAGGAGATTTATAGATATCAGTAGCGTAAAATGGTACTTAGGTTGAAATTGTCGGATTGGTAGCATATCAATTACAGCTTCGTCACCTGTTGTGAGACTGCGTGCGAAATGTCCTTTTCTGATAAGTTTGAAGTAGATGGTACGCGCAAGTTTGCAAACACCTTTAACATAAGACTAGGTTACAAACAGCATGAAGACTTACGAAGTAAGGAGTATTAATTTCTATGGATGGATTAGGTAAGGCAAACTATATACAAAGTGTGGATTACGTAGGACCATTCCCGGACTATTCTCCAGCATCAACGACTCGAAGGAATCTTGGCCAAATTTCCTAAACCTTGCGAGAGGACGTGGTGCGGCCGTTCCTCTTCCTCCTCGTCGTCCCAGCGCGGCGAGCTCCTGCCGCTGGAGGCCTGCGACCGCTCGCACTCCGAGTCGCGGTGCTCGCACGGCCAGCAGCCGTGGTGTTCGGAAAACGCCGAATCGCAGACGGGCGAGGTGGGCGTGCCGGGCGGCGGCTCGCCCCCGCCGGGGTCCCCGCACGAGTCCATGCCTGGTGCGGCACGGTAGCGTTTGTCGCGGGTCCGAGAGCATCGAGTTTCACTTAGTTTAGTGATTACCTGTTGCCAGCGCGAGTCTCGCGGCATCGTCAGCAACGGTTCGACAAATCACGCTCGTCACTGTCGTGGACCTAGGACTATGAGTATTGAATCCCGCGTCAGTTTATCACTACCATCATAATACCACTTAAAGCTCACAACGGAATGATTTCGGTCCGTAACTAGTAATTTCCGTCGTCCTTAACGGCCGTTTCTAAGATGACTACTGGAAAGATGCTCTTAAACCCGCGACAACGCATGCTACAAGGTCCAATGATCAGTAAGACGTGTTACGAGTAAGCGCGGAAGCCTCGAGTCCGATCTTTTAACTGAACAAAATGAGCAACAAGGGTTCCTGTGAATGGTGACAAACAGTACTGTTATTTCAGCTCTTCGTCAAACCCTCTTTACTCTCATAATACTTATAGCGCAAGATTGAACCTGCCTAGCATTTGGGTGCTGTTTACTCTAAATTCTCTTAACACGCCCCTCTCGAGGCATTGTTCGTATAGGTAGTTGTAGTTAGACTGTAAACTATTATCGTGTTATTGTTATGAATTATTCGTCGTTTACGACGTAATAAAGCTTTTATTCGACTATAAAATGCTCTCCAGCGCTAGAGCTTTTGAACCTAAGCTTGTTTAAACAAAAATAAAATAAAAATAGGATTTTAGTGGGATAGGACTAAATATAAGAAATAAATTCTAGGAAAAATAAAGTAAAATTTAATAATAACAAGAAGCGCAAAGCATAGACGGTATGTAGAAGCTCGTATGGCTAAGCTATGAATGTCTTGTGAGGCAGTGATTGCGAGATCTATGGTATGACGACATAGTTATAAAAATATCTTATATCGAAACATTTGTGCACTTATAGTAGTCTAACACCCGCCGGTCCGGAAAACCCAACACAGATAAATATGGATATAAAAAGTGTATAACATAATTACGCACTCGATGTATTGATGCACGACTTACTGAGACCTGCGTAATTATGCGTTGTGGTCTGAATCCAAAGGCGGTCACGATATACTTCAGTTAAAATATAAACACATCAAATAAATCGAAATGCCTGGGGCCGGAAGGGTCCAAACGTCCTTTAGACGAGGGCGACCACATTTAATACAATACGCACGATTCTATCCAAATTTATCGACAAAACGTCAAGTGTGTCCGATATAAACTTACGCTACCTATCTTAAAACAATCATTATTTATTTTATACATAGAACTTCACGATTTAACAAGTAACCTATAAATAGACACATTGAAAACTTCATAAAACACCTAAAATGCAGCACAAATCACAAAACATTTAAATGGCCATGAATACATAAAAAATACTTCCAAATTTTTAATATTATATTTCTGCCACGTTTTTTAACTTAATTACGATTACGACGTAAAACGAAATAACAATTGACGATATATATTATTAAAGAAAAAAAATAAACGAAAATAGACAAATGCGACTAAGCGACGAACATGCAAACTAAAAACCTTTGATACTCGATGTCCTTATGTAAATATGTTCTTCAAATAATCATTGATATATATCAAAAATATTATTATCAATAGGTACTATCACGTGACATGACGAATACATTTATAAACGCATGGTTATTTAAATACTTACTTTGATCGTAAATAATACATATATCATACGCGATATATCATTAAAGCACCAGAAGCGCAATAACTTCAAAGCTTTTACATATACTACTAAGTAGTTACTCACTGCCAAAAAACTTTTTCCATTTTTCAGACACTGAAACGCAATTGCATCTACATTAAGAACGAAGTGGCCAGAAACGAAACTTCCAAACATATTTATATAGATAAAAGAAGCATCGAAAATAATTAAATATTTATGTTTCACGATGTACCTACCATACATTTAATATATTAAAGTACTAAAATAAATACGTGGATAAACCTATTTCAGAATTCCAAAAAATATTAACCTAAAGACTTTATTCAACCAAGATATGCATTGATCACTCACCATATAAATATATACAACTTTCAACACTGGAAACTGGATATATTTTAGGAGAGAAAACCTTCCTAAAATTGATTGATGATGCGCGTCAAATATTAGGTAACCGTCCAGGTCTTCCCTAACGGAATAGAA
The DNA here is from genome assembly GCA_947034925.1 of Eudemis profundana. Taxonomy (NCBI): domain Eukaryota; kingdom Metazoa; phylum Arthropoda; class Insecta; order Lepidoptera; family Tortricidae; genus Eudemis; species Eudemis profundana. The sequence continues at coordinate 34,895,238 of OX344797.1, read as the reverse complement.
AGCAACAGATAGCGGACGCCACAATCATCCACTTAAAACAACTACATCATTTCAAACACGGTGATACTGTAATGCGAAATAATGTGCAAGAGGTCAAAATAGTTGTAAGTAAACGAACCTCTTTTCTAGAACAATAAAAAACATTCGCACGATACAAACACTGTCCACTCAACATTCGTAGCCATTTTACAAAGTGATTTGATCAACGAATCTTTATAAATCCAAATTTGTATGTGCTGCGTACGAGATCTAAGATACCCATCTACAGGGTGTAATTGACAGCGAACCTAAAAAATGAAAACCTAGTTTCAGACCGTTCTTCTGAGCTGGAAAATAGTGAAAATAACCCCCAGAAAATTCCTTATAATTTTGATTTTTTTTTCATAATTTTTCCAACATATATTATATCTCATTTTACTCATTACGCCACATTTCCATGGAAAACACCTCGGTTAATAATATTTTACAGAAAACCAGCAATGTATCGGAAACATCTACTCGCGCGCGACGACCGGTAATCGCGCGCCCGCCACCCGAGTCTATGAGCGTTGGACGCAATACATTACGTAGGTAGCGGATATTATCATTTAACAAAGAACATTTTGCCCTCGGGTTTTCCGAAAAAATACTCGAATTCAATTCACGATTATGGTCTGAAACTATGGTTCAAATATTTCGGTACGGTGTCACCTACACCCTGTATATAATGTCTGTGCTATTTATCTTAGCATTTACAAGTATGAGTTAAACAATACAACAGCGTTGAGGGATTTACGTATTTTAATACTTACTACGTATCAAAATACGTAAATCCTATACTTTATCAAAGAAAAATCTAATACTTAAGTTAAGATATTAATTCCATTTCTATTTTCGTGTACCATAATATCAATTTCACCACCAGTCATTCATGTTACGGTTAGCAAACCTAAGTTTAAACAGGTATATGAACATTTTGGCTTTAGGTAAAGATTCGTTGACTTATTAAATACGAGTATACATGGGTGTTAACGTAATATTAAAGAATAAAAAGATATAAGTGATATGAGGTGTGTATATGAAAATGTTATTTGTAATAAAATTATTATGTACAAACATTCTTATATACAGTGCAATCTTTATATTGCAAATAAAAATGAAAAAAAAAGAGAAAAAATAAGTAAATCACTGACAATCATTAAAATATTAAATATCAAGATATTATAATGTCAGTGTGAAAAAAAAGATACATGCAAAATATACACAAGTCTGTAACATAATGAACTAAAATTAAATAGGACGTATAAAGAAATCAAAAAATATATATAACCATCGAGATCCAGCGACGCATGCTAAAATTTTTCGCACTACTCTGTGCTTTTATTTCTTTTTGTCTACATGAGTTCATTCTTGTCTATGAATTAGTTTTTCATGCTGGCAACTTTTCTGCTTTAAAGCAGCCTATGTCCTGTCTAGCCCAAAAAACATGCCATCGTTCAATTCTAAAACTTTACATGCAATATTCTTTTTCATTAAAATCTTTATTTAACTCTCTTTAATCTAAAGTAGTTTTAATTTTATCCCATTTATTTCATTTTTTTACCAAATGGCACCAAACAAAGTACCGTGATTGTTTTGGAAAACCCGGAGCAACATTGTAATAATTTAAAACCGCTTTGTAATAAAACAAAAACAAATAAAATGTTTAGTGCCACGTGAAAATTAAATTGTCTCAAAAATTGAAAAAAGTGACTTACTGTTGTTCGCCATTAGATTTTCGTGCAGCTTGTCGCGTTGGTCTTCCAATACCTGTGGAAATAGTCCTATATATTTCTAGAACACTGAAATTATAATACATAATGTTTAAATTCCTAATTTAGGGTAAAGAATGATAAGCAAAATATTTGTCACATAACATAATGACGTAAACATATATCACCAGGGGTCGTACTTTTGATGCCAATGACGTAAAAATGACGTCAAGCTACATACAGCACGATTCATTTTAGGTTTTAGATCGATTTATCTTTACCAGAAATTACCTGTATCGTAAAAGCTATAAATTAATTTTATCACTACTGTCATTACTTGATGTCTATGATAGAAGCCATTTTATAAATCGCGAGGCGTTTGCCTGTATTATCTTATTCATTGAATCAGGAAGTTGGAAAATAAATCAAAAACGCATTTTGATATAGAAGCGACCGCATAAATATAATACGTTCGGATAAGTATATATCAAATCGCATATCCGATTGATGTTTCCAATTTATAGTTAAAATAAAAGTAAAAAAAACAGACGTATACATTTTACTTACAAAATGTCTTCTACCATTGACACCATTCAATGAAAGTAAAATTTTTTATTAATTCATAACGTAAACGATACCGGTAATTTAAGGTAACGGTAAATCAATGTAATAGCTTAACTAAATTAGCATGTATGTAGATTGACGTCATTTGCCTGTCATCGGCATGACAAGTACGGTACGGGCCCTGTACATCATTCATTCTGATATTTTATAATATGATATGCATCACAGAGAACTGAAATTTTATATACCAGTATATTCGAGTAGTTAAAAAATATTTGAGGGGTATGCATTACAGAATAACTAAAAAAAAATATTTTAGTTGTATGGGCAAAATTTTTTTTATTTTTTTTTTTGTAACGCATACCCCCTTTGCTTGGCTTCAAAGTTTGTATGGAGGTTTGCTTTCTAGGACACCCTAATGTAAGTATGAGAGTGACGGATGCTTTATCATTTATTTATCAATCGACAAAGCTTACTGAACTCAACAAAACACGATTTATTTACCTCGAAGTTTCGGGCGAGTTTTAACCTTTGTGGCTGCGACGGGACTCGAGTCCCGTTTAAGTTCCGTTTTGTTACAGTAATGTGTGACAACGTAATTCACTAACCAACAACCCGCCTAGCGGGCGCTCGTAACTTTTACCCAGATGATTTATGACTTAATGCCGGCCGTTTATTTCGTACCACATTATTGGCCTCACAAACCCGTCTAGCGGGCTCTGTCGGTTTCTGGGGTAAGTTTCAATGTTTTGTCTGGTCGTGTACAAGTGTTAAACTAAGAAGAAAATGTTAGTCACTTAGTCAGTAACAGGAATCGAACTCACCTCTCCGAGGTACTGGGCCACCTTCCTGGTGACGCCTTCCACGAAGGTATCCAGCTTGCCCAGGTCATCGGACAGGCCCACCAACTGATCCAACGTTCCCACCTGAAGCCAAATAAATAATTCATTATATTTTATTGTACTAATAAAAATAAATCAAATTTAAAACAAGTGAAAAACAATAATACAAAACATAACAGAATGATAAGTTTTCTGCTTTAAAATTTTAACTGGTTAAGAAGAAAAAAATTTTCTGACCTAAAAAAAAAAATTGTCTTTTGTATGGAGCAGCGGTCGGCAACCAGCGGCCCGCGGGCCGCATGCGGCCAGTGAACCGCTCACTTGCGGCCCGCGAGCCTCCCTGGCCATTTTGTATGTAAAGGTCGATATATTCAGAATTGTATAAAATCACCAATTATTAACAAAGTGCGGCCCGCGTCAATTTCGTTAGCTACTTGTGTCTTATGTGGCCCTTGGCTGCTAAAAGGTTGCCGACCGCTGGTATGGAGGATCGCCTAATTTGAACGACCCATAGATAATTAAAAAAAAATCGCATAAAAAAATTTCTTCCACTTTTTCCTAATCAGAACACGAAACTGAACATGCCCTTAAACGGAAAACAACCACTAAAATTTCACCTTGTATACATAAAGTGTATTTCTTTCAACTTGGACAGCATGAGGAAATTCAAGGAAGCTATCTTAGGTGTCCGTCAAGATAGCGTACACAGTAAAGATATTTAGAATCTGATGTAGCCAATAAATAGTAGCCAAATAGTACCGACGAAATACCTAGGTGAAATAAATAGTACCCTTAAACTTTCCGAAATATAAGGCCTGTTCACGGTGTACGCTACCGGGCCGTCAAGCTGGCGTACACCGCTTGTATCTCTGGAACGGCTTTGTTTTCGGAAATGTTTTATATGTCAAAAAATAGTACCCAAATAGTACCCTAGGGCCCTAAAGTTTCACTTCTCTAGCTATCGTAGAAGCCGAGATATTCCTTGACGCAACGGTGTACAAAATTTCGCAGCGTCAAGCTGGCGTACCCGGGAATTTCATATAGAAAGATTCAAAATTCCGAAATGAGGTATATACCAATAAATAGTACTATAAATAGTACCCCTTTTTCATTAATAATAATATACAAAAACTATATAGAAAACTGAAAAAAATCAAGACAAACTTCTACATAGTAAAAGTACAGGCACGCAAAAAAGTGTTTGGCATGTAACGAATTGACTCAACTAGAAACTACCAAGGCCTCATATTGAACCTTAACTTAATGCATATAGGTGTTTTTACAATCAATATTTTCCAAGTAACGCCATTTTATTATCAAGCGTAAGGACAAAAACAAGTTTGCCGACCGGCGATGCTGGCAGGTACCTATATAAAAAAAGGTTTCCGGTTGGATAGCCAAACGTTAAGTAAATTTATGCTCACTTCAATCCCAATAAGAACTAGTTTTGCTTAATCTTAACAGAAACGAGTATTCGATATGACAAAAGTTAGAAGCTCTATCGATGACTGTACTAAGATGCATTTGTATGGAGAAGTTTGGCTTGATTTTTTTCGGTTTTCTATATAATTATTGTATATTATTATTAATGAAAAATAATATAGTCGCATCGTCTGCGAACAAAACACATGGCTCCTTAACAATCTTCGGAAGTTCGTTAATGTAAATCAGGAATAAAAGAGGGCCAAGTACACTACCTTGCGGTACTCCTATTTTTATACTTTCATAGCCTGATTGATATTGCTCAATAGTTTTATTTTCTTCACAATATTTGGAGATGATTGTACTTTGCTGCCTATTGCACAGATAGCTTTCAAATAACTTTAGAGCGTGACCTCCTATACCTATATTTTCCAATTGTTTTAGCACTATGCTATGAATGACACAGTCAAAGGCTTGAGACATATCAAGAAATAAAGCAACGCAAGGTTTCTTTTCATTTACCTTATCCCAGATATCTTTGAAAATCTTAAAAATAGCTAGGGATGTAGATTTACCTTTTTGAAAACCAAATTGGCTTGGACTTATTATTTTATTTTTATTCAGGTATGTAAATAGTCTACTATAAATAATTTGGCTCCTTTTTTATGCAATGGTTTAATAAGCGCTTTTTTAAGATCATCCGGAAAAATTCCTGTTTCTAACATAAGGTTTATGATGAAAACTAAAGGTTCAATTATAAAATCAATAGATGACTTTATTAATTTGACCGGAATTTCATCGTGTCCTGAACTATTTTTGTTTTTTAGCAACTTCACAGTTTTCCTCACTTCTTCTGAGTCAACAGGTGTGATGAAAATACTGTTACAAGAACTCTGAGTAGTGCTATTATAATCTGTGGGATTAAATGTCTCATTAAAATTTTGGGTAGTAAAGAAGGTATTAAAGTTTTTAGCTATTTCGGTTGGATCCGTTATATTTTTACCATTTTTCTTTAACCCTTCGATTGTATTTTTTATGGAATTTGCTGTTGTATGTTTTTTTATTAAGCCCCAAGTGGCTTTAGTTCTATTTGCACTATATTTTATTATTTTATCATTTGTTATAATTCGCGACTTCCGTAACACTCTTTTTAATATTTTGCAATATTTTTTGTATTTTATTTCATTTGTGTTGTTTTTATGTTTATATATTATAAACGAAAAATTTGGCAAATGAAACATTTGACCAAAAATATTTTGGCGAAACGGCAGAGACCCCTAGTTTATATATAAACAGTTTAAAGCCACTATCCGGAGTCCTATATAAGCATACAATAACGCAGTTTAGCTCCGGTATTGCGATACCGCACGCTTCAAAGTGTAGTTCAGTCGACATATCGGAAATCCATTCTAGATTTATACAGTTTAAAGATTTTTTAACATAAATTGCAACACCACCTCTTTGTTTTCTACTTCTACAGTAATTGACAGAGATTTTGAAAGAATCAATTTGCAGAATGTTACATTCACATTTTTTTAGGAAAGTTTCTGTGAAGCAGAAGACGTCAATATTTTTAGTATTAGCAAGAATTTCAATCTGTCCTAGTTTAGATTTGAGGCCTTGCACATTTTGATGGAAAATGTTCAAGGTCTTTTCATTTTCTAAACTATTACAAGGACTTTCTGCGTTTGGGTCTGGAACAAAAAAGAGAGTTTGTTCTGTCTGAAGTATGATCTTGATCTTTACTTTGTGTTTTTGAAAGTACCAAAGGTTCATCACTATCATTTTGTAGTTTTTTACAAACTTTCTTAAAGTAGAATGGAATAGTTCCTTGCTTGAGGGTTTTAATAATTTTTTGACGATCTATTTGAGGGGGTAAGGCCAGTGGAGGGAAAACTGGCTTGCTTGGATCATATGTATAGTAAGATTCTTTAAAATCTAATTGGTCGACAGTATTGCAAATTTTTGTACATAGTTGATTCAGATATTCAGTTTTGCTGTTGAACTTACACCTGCCAAGATTAATAAATTCACAATTCGGTTTATACAGGCAACACTGAGAGATGATGTTGTTCATTACATTACTATCAAATGCGTTCATCATGCGTTATGCTATTTGAAATAGTTGGGTACGGTGTGTTCTGTCAGGTAGGTAGACCTGAATGTCAGCTTTGCTAGAGAGAGACTTCTGTATGTTGTACTATTACTTATTGTGATTATCCCATTGTTTTGTCGCCGCGTGACACTAAAAAGAGTTTTACTAATGACAGACAGCAAAATATTGATACTTATTGTGTGATCTTACTATGAGACTTGCACCCTTTTGTACCTTGCTTATATCCAACTTATTCCCTTTCTTACTGGAGGCACTGATTTTTGATGTCATGTCGCTGGTGTGGGGTGCATCATGATGATTGATAAACATACCTTCAGGTCGGGAATGGGGAATTTGTAGTTGACGCTGAGGTTGCCCGATTTGGTGGCGTTGTTGAGGGTGTCCCATGTCTGCTGGCATGTCTTGTCGCCCGGGGCGCTGATCACCCAGTACTCCGACATCTTCACTGCTCAGAAACAATAGTTTATTTAACAGCTTCCACTATACACATGTTTTGTACACCATTTTTATAATTTATTATCTGGAATTCTTTATTTAAAATATCCGATTAACTGGCAGTTATCAGGTTGTCACAAAACTGACAATTAGTGTTAAGCTCCATATATTTTGTCACCAACTGACAGGTTAGAAGATTTAGACATAGCTTCAAGTTCAAGTTTCACATAGCCATACATTTTAAAATTAAAATACTCATATACACTTGAAATTCTTTAAGGGTAGCAAATAAAAATCATTTTTTTAACAGGAATCAACCAAGAATTTTAATACAGCATGCTGGTGTGCTTTTTTCCTTTTAAACATGGAAGATCAAGCTAAGGCTTTTTTTTAGCTTATTATATTATTCCAAGCAACTAAAATCCAAATCTTCTAAATCACATTGATAATATTGAGAAATTGAATATTCAAGGTTCTGTCATAAGACAGCACAAGGGGCAAATTTTGAGAATCAATATATTGAAGAAAACCTTTTGTGTGATCATAGTTTTACTTTATTGTCTGTATTTTTGACCATGGAGTTATAGTATATCTTGCAGTTTTTTATAAGACTTCAAGAAAACAGAAAATAAAAAACAGTGTTAAACCAGGAATTTAAAATTAGACCAATTATTGTTGAATAACGTATTTCAGGACGGCCTTACTATATCATACTTTTCTTATTAGAAAATTTAGTACTTGGCTCAGATGCGAGGCACCTACAAACTTATCTAAAATACAGTGAACTGGTGAATTCTCATATGGTCAGACAGTTCACAACACGGTCACGGGTTAACTTCACACACATGACAAAGATAATTATATATCGTTCAAATACTGGATACCATACACGACATTAATGTAAAACATTAAGGACTGACCTTGAGCGAGAATTAAGGTTCTTAGAAAATTTTAACAGGCCAGGGCCCATCCGAATACACGGCGGACGTCATGTTGGGAAACAAATATTCCTCTTTGTCGAAAAAATCGATTTGATTCAAAGAAATTTAGCTACGTCCTGTTTGTCACGAAACTGGGGAACGGAGTGGTATTTAACGCGGTCTGTCGAGGTGGGATTGGGAATCGATATTCGCCCCGTCTGTCCGGCGCCCCGTTAGCGCTCAGACATCCAGGCGCCGCAATAACCAACAGCAATTCTCCCCAAACCACCCCATAGAACACCCGTCACTATTTTGACACATTCAGGTCCCGCGCAAAAGGATTTTAATAGCACACCACGCACTTTATTAGACCAGCTATTTTACAGTACTCACCTAGAACTTAAAAATTAATGCTGTTTAACAGTAAATATTAGAAACAGCTATAATTTCGTGTAATCACAAGACGTCGGGACTAGCCCTGCTTCAGCGCCATGAAAATTCACGTGACGCTGTGCTGCCACCTACAACGACTGGTATCAGACAGCTGATTTACGTCAATTGTCTATGGTAGATTATATTTTAGTGAAATAATAAAACAGACATTTTGAAAGATTAAGATGGTTAATTTCTAATTTCTTTTATTTTGTTGTAAATAAGAGGCCATTGAGTAATTTCAATATGATATCATTATTATTTTTTCCGAGAAAGTTGATATAAAATAATTTTCACATTGACATATTGATTTTTTTGTCTATACAATATATATGGTTTTACTTCCAAAACAATCAGCCAGTAATATATGTGTATGTGATATGGTTGCAAAAGATATTTTACCATTTGCTAGTTGTATTATTTAAAGAATAAAAAAATATTATTTTATTAGATTCGAATTCTTTCGTTGAAATTTATTTGTTTTGTTAAATTTAATTTGTGCGCGAGTTAATCAAGAATAGAAACGTTTTTAGCATTGCCAGCTGTAACAAAAAATCATAGCATTTAGGAATATTTATACTGTCAAATACAAGCAAACTAGTAATGCAACCAACAATTTACAGATTCTGCCCGGTGCTTGCTGTTTTTAATGTATACTTACGATGTGACATATATTTACATTTGTATCATATTATGTATATTCTCGTTCTTATAATCTAGTAACCTCTTCATATTTTCGAAATGTTTGTTTTATTAAATGGCAATCCTTAAAGTCAAATACAAAGAGTAAAGTAAAGTAATGTCAAATACGTCAATCTCAAAAATATAAAAATTGTGGGTTACTTTACAGAACAAAACAAAAATGCGAATATTCGGATTCCTATCAAAGAAAGTTGGCGATCTTACCATTAAATATTCAAATTTTCCAGAATCATATGTAAAAAGGAGTTATGAACAGGTATTTAGAGCGCAAAAGCCGTACATTTCATTAGTTTTATAAGAACATAACCTATTAAAAAAATGTTTATTTTAAGGTGTATTGGAAAAATCCCACGGGTTACGCTCAGTACCCGAAGGCACAGGTAGCTCGAAAAAAGTTCCGCTTTACCACGAATCGCCCCTGGACCGGCCAATTTCGTCTGCAGAATGAACGGAATACGCATAGAAAAAAAGTATTTTTGGAACCTGTTGGGGAGTGGAGTTTCTTCAGGTAACTTAACAATATCTCTAGTTTTGAGCAGTTGCAACCAAAGTACAGTCAGCATCAATAGTATATAATATAAGAAAACGGTATTCATAAAACTTGTATGAGCCTTTTCACTCTTAACCCCTGGTATGCACTGTCAAAATTGGACGTTGTTTAGCGAAAACGATCCAATCCAAAACACAGTTTTCTATGCAATTCCATATAAATCTGTCTTGTGGATTAGATCCTCTTCGCTAAACCAAGTCCAATTAAGGTGCTTATTGTGCTTCCCATGCTATTAGCACCTGAATAAAACAGAACTCAGTTTTTAATGAGTGAGCAATAACAATTTGCACCACACAGACTCTTAGATAGTCATCTGGCTGAGTGTAAACAGGCTTTGATGCATACATATTGAGCGTCCTGAGAATGCACCCACATTTACTCCATGCAAAGTTAACACTTTCGCTACCAAAAACCCGCCTGGTAGGCACTTGTAATCTTTGCTCAGATGCCGGCAGTTGCTATAAACCTACACGCCATGTGCGCCTGGCGGGCGCACATTGTATCTTCGCCACCACAGGGCTGACACTAACAGAAAGGTTTTCTTCTGATTATTATGTGGTCGAAAAGTAGGTACAGTTGATTTTTAAATATACAGGCACTGTGTTTTTACTTCACCCAATGCGTATGGTTACATTAAATTGCATACACAGGTATGCTTCAATAGGAATTAAGAGTTATAGTAAATCGGCATAAACAGATGAGACAGTAGATTTAATTTTATTCACGTGTACAAAAAATACTTAGCACAGCCCTGAGCGTCCGCCTAGTGCCCACGCGGAGTGCAGCATTGCCTTGCACGTCATAGCCCGCCTGGCGAGTTCTGTCGGTTTTTTTTTTTAAATGGCATGTCTTTCTGACTGACAAAGACTATTCCTGTGATTTATTAATTTATTTAAACTTTTGCCAGTAGTGTGACAGTAAATTAATAGTCCATTTTCCAAGCTATTTTTTACATATTTAGCTTGGTTGTAGAGGCTTATGTATGATGGTCGTTTTATTTGTTTCCAGAGGTGATCGTGTGGAAGTGATGGTGGGCAAGGACAAGGGCAAGCAGGGCATCATAGTCCAAGTGATTCAAGAGCGGAACTGGGTCATTGTTGAAGGGCTCAACACGCACCTCAGGACTGTAAGTATCACTCACAATGTTCACAGATAATTCTGTGAGTTAATAATACTCATCAGAACTGTACTCTAACTTTGCAACACAATAATTTAAGACAGTGAAATACTTACACATTACTTAATGTTAAGAATAATCCAGCTTTTTCATAAACTTTTCTGTACTTATTCTAAGACTAATTTAACCTATGGCTTATGTGGGTCTTTTGAACGTGATGAAAAATGATTGCTTTAATAAAATATCAAAAATGTCTTTCATCCATAGGTAGGCAAAGACAAGTCGTTCCCTGGGGTGACAATACGGTCCGAGGCACCGCTGCTAGTGACCAGTGACGTGAAGCTGGTGGACCCGGAGACGCTCAAACCCACTGATGTTGAGTGGAGATACACGGAGGAGGGCGAAAAGGTAATCTAACGAAACAGCGTTTGGTACGCAGCGTAACTACAAGGTGGCAGGGCTGGCAAAACGCTACGGGCCCCCGACCCAAGAGGGCCCCGGCGTAAGTATAACGTTAAAATAATAAAGCTTAATGATAGGGCCCCCATTAAAGGAATTTGCCACGGGCCCCAGATGATATAGTTACGCCACTGGCCCAGCGCGTTCCGAGCGCTGCGACTGTCTCCATGTGACGTAAAGCCTGCGTGAGTAAGGTTCATAAGGACCCGGTTTCAGAATGACCATGCAAGTAAAAGGCCTAATTTGCATCAGGTCTTAGTTGTAAAATGACAAAGCATGTAAAACGTCCTATTATTAAAACGACTCTGTATAATATGGACTTAGTTGCACTACGCCTTGTTTTCATAACGGCGAAATATACAAAACACCCTAATAGCAAATTGACACATGGATAGTAAAATGACAGGGTAACATAAGGCCGAATATGTACAAAGTCTTAGTTGCAAAACGTCTAAAATTATCGAATGACAAGGAAATGGCAAATGGGAATTTATTAACAGTTATAACCTTGTCATTATGCAACCAGGACATTTTGCTGCCTAGCTAGACGTTTTAAATTCGAGACGTAGTACCTAGCTATTTAGACAAAATGCATAATGTGTCATTTTACAACAAAGTCATAATAAAACCGGGTCTTAAATCAATTAGTCATTGTGCAACTACGGCATTTTGTTATAATGACGTTCGCGCAACTAAGACATATTGCTCACCAAGTCATTGTTCAAAACAGTCATTTTGTTTATTGAAACATGATACAATTAGGACGTTTTGTTTACTTAGTCTATATACAATCTAGTCCTTGTGAGCCTAACCCGCCAGTTGTGGTTATTTACGTCACATGGAGACAAACCTCGCGGTTAACGCGCGTCGTACTAAACGCGATTTATATTTCGTGGCAAAGTTTCCAATGTTCCCGTGTGCTCTAAATAACCACAATTTGATGCAATAAACTGTATCCATCTATCTGCTCACCAGACCAACAGCCCAGGGGAGTCCAGTTGGCTCTCGCCAGTTCCAATCTCATTTTACGGACCGACCGTTTTTTCTCTTCCGATCGTGATTGCCAACCCTATCGGAGTTCAAATAAATGTATTAAACCTTCTTCTTGTTCAAATCACTATCGGGTAGGGGAGCCCTTGTGACACCTATTAGGTAATTCTGTTTTTTTTCAGACTTCTCAATATCATTTCGCGTTAACAAAATATGTATCAAGATATAAAATAAAACATATTTAAAACATAATTTATGCTATGGAAGCAAACAATGACTCTTTTTATGTGTTTATGGAACACCGACTGACTCGAATGACCTTAAAAAGAGTACAGCTCATAGATATTTGACTTTTTTTTAGGTTCGAGTGTCAACAGCCAGCAGCCGCATCATCCCGGTGCCCAAGGCGGCCGAGGAGACCATAGACTTCAAGAGCAAAGAATTGTATCTGGAAAACAACGAAAAGGACACCACAGCCGATACTGTGACTAAGGTGAGATTTTAAATTGTCGCAACTTACAGACTTCCAGACTTACAGACGTCGCGACTTACAGAGGCCTCTTTAATACTCCCTTATTGTACAGCAGATCTAGAACCGTCCAGTAGAACTTTCCACCGTATGGGTCGTTTACCTGTTTGCCGACTGGCAATAAAAAGGCAATAAAAAAACCGTTCTGTGCCAATTCTATAACCAAGATAGGGAACGTGCACGAACACAGCACTGTACGGTGGCAGCACTAAACGACAAAAGAGACACGGGCGGACGATAAAGGAAACTATCACGCCTGTCAAATCAAGCTGTCAATTTAAATTATCTCTAAGTGTCAATGTCAAATATAGTAAGATAGTAAGTAGTAGTTACACTGACGTTAATCGTCATTCATCGCGATAAATTAACGGTGTTTCCGTCAATGTGGCCCCAGCATGAGAGGGTACAAGACTAAGATTGGCGGCATCAGTTGGCAGCACCTTCGTCGTGCACGTTCTCTATTTGTAGTGTCCGACCGAAACTAGTTTTCACGGCTGAAACCGAAACCGAAACCGAATTTTGGCTTTAATATCAGTTTCGGCCGAAACCAGAACCGAAACCGAAACTTCCATATAAGGTAATGTTTTCGTGGGAAGCTACGTTCTCTATTAACACTTCTTGATGCAGGCAGGCCCTATATTGCCCTGAGCAATTGTTAAATGTGTTGTATTGTGGCCTTACAGATCACGTTCCAGCCCAAATTGGCCACGTTCGAGATGGACGTCATGGAATCCATGGGCATCAAGGAAGACCGCGTACCGGCAAAGTCCTACTGGTATTAAGATTATGTAAATTAGTAGCTGAAAATAGTGATAATAATATATAGTTTTATGTCCAGTGTGTACTTTTATTTTGCAATACCGCCAAGGCCCTCTTTTGTACTCGTACTTAATGGGAACGTTTGGGCAGTCTCCAAAGTGTCTAAAAATATAATCCTTTGTCACAACATATCAATACTTAAAGGCATTATTATCGTAAAGTGCCCAGGCAGAGTCGTCACAGGTTAAAGACAGCCCTGAACATATCCTATACTAGTGTTTGCCCGCGACTTCGTCCGCGTAGACTCGTTAATCGCCTTAAGCGATGTTTGCTATTAGATTTCCTTAGGCGTAATTATGGCACTGTCAATCTGTCATAGAAATGTTCAATCCCATTTCACACTCGGCATTAAATTTATAAATTTAAATTTATAAAATAAATTTAAATTTATTTTTTAATGATAATTGTGATAGTATGCTATTGTGTTGTGATATGTGTTGACTGTATTTATAACATAGCGTATTCTGTAATCTTTGACACAGCTAAGTAAGTTTGTAGTACTAACAACATTATGGGCTCCGCCTGAAATAAAAGTTTTGATTGATTGATTGATTAAAAGCGCTAGGCGTTTTATGTCCAGGCCAATTTAGTCTCAATCGGTCTAGGATCCCCTGGGGAGCCATCGGGTACCGAAAGGTTTAACGTGAAAAGGTAACAGACAGACAGTCAGATTGAAAAATACACATAATAGCACTGGAAACCCTTTTTATGACAAGCTTTTATGTCAAGGGTACACGGAAAGAATATGCTTAGTCACTTAAGGATCTTTTTAACTTATAGATCGTGAACAATTAGGTACTATGGTAACCATTTCTTTAAAAGTAGAAAAAATAATCTGTAAATGTATGTGTAATCAAACTGTGGCACAACTCTCGATAGCCCAAAGTGGCCAATTTTTTACCAAACGGGACACAGACACAGACCAACTAAAAAAAAACAAGACCTGTAATCAAGTGGTAAATTATTGCGAGCTCTCATTTTGAGATTAAACACGCATTTTCAAAAAAAGGTGACTAGACAGTCATGTTCTTTTTACGTGTAGGTACCCTTCATTTTGCAAGTTAAATTTGACCCACTTCCCGGTTTCCGATTGAGCTGAAATTTTGCAAAAATATGTAAATCAGATGACAATGCATTATTATTATGACATGGAGCTGATCTGATGATGGAGCCGGATGGTAGCCATAGGATCGTCTAAATTAAGATAAGATAAATCCACCGTGTTTGGGCTTATTTGATTAATTTTGACGTGTAGGGACGTAAATGTACATCATTTTATGTCTACACTTGGCCAGAAAGCGGCTTTTTCCGTACGCGTTGCCAGGCCAGGGGGTGTTGCGTATGGCCAGGTGTGGAATAAGAAACCTCTTTTGACAGAAACTTATTATTATTTGTTACTAATCAGTTTTTCTCGACTCGAATCAGTATATTTTCTGTTCATTTGTTTCAAATATTGCGACCGCTTTTTAACTATTTCCACTAAACCGATCGGAGCCAGCTTTAGGTACCTACAATGCAGGGTGTGCAGCACCACGGAATAAAAAAGCACACACGGGCGCCGGCGCGACCAAAGACCCTGCACTAGGATGTCCCAGAAAGCAAATCTCCATACAAACTTTGAAGCCAAGTCGGCACGAGTTCCCATCATCACAGAGAGCTGAAATTTTATATACCTACCAGTATATTTGAGTATTTGAAAAATATTTGAGGAGTATGTAATGCAAAATAATAAAAAAAAAATTGATGTATGGGCAAGATTTTTTTTGTAATGCATGCCTAAAAATGTTGGAACTAGTAAAATACTTATTATGGTATATAAAATTTCAGCTCTGTGATGATGGGAACCCGTGCCGACTTAGCTTCAATGTTTGCATGAAGATTTGCTTTCTGGGACACCCTCCTACCCTGTACCTCTAGCACAACTGTGACACGCGACTCTTTGTCGAGCGACAAATGCTACCTATCTCTTTCCACTCAATATCGTGTGACAGTGACAGGTGAGGCTCTGTCGCGCGAGAAACGAAGACGCGGCCAGTTATGCTAGACGTACTGCACTCGTGTTATCGCCGACGCCGGGTGCGGTAGCGATTTTTTTGCGTTTAAACATATGCGTGCATGGGCATTCGAAACGTCCGTTTTTTGCAAATAAAATAAAATAACGTTCTTTTTTATATTATTACTATATATCAATTTACAGGTTAGTTTTTCCCAATTAAGAAAACATACAATATAGCTGGATTTAGTCCCAGTACTTTCTCGACCAACTCTTAACCTTCGAGATAGACCACCGCTTGAAACACGCACAAGATATGATGAAAATCTCTTGTTACAAGTGATTTAAAGCCAGTGCTTAAGCTAACTAGTTAGGAAAGGAAATGTTACAGTTTGCGTTCCTCGTTCCCCCTCGCCAAATATGGTAGAAATTTGGGTACCTGACAAGTGCCTTATGACGCCTCCTTTTCGTGTAAGTCCCAAGCCTGAAAAAATATCATACACTTACTGGTTATAAATGTCAATCTCAAGTAGGTATAGTAAGTCCTGGCTACACTAGGTGACCCTCTTTGTACCTCGTATACTTATTATGTGAGTTGTACTCGTTTTCACTAGACCCACAGATTTAAAAATTTCTAAATCTCATGCTATGATGTTATGTATGTACATCACATCACACTTGATGATGATGATGCTATACTTTTATCCCTCCACTTGTCACGATCCTGCGCGACCTCCTCCAGCTCCTTCCACACCATACTTAGGGCCGATTCACACCGGAATGGCAGCGGTCGGCAGCGGCGCGGCGAGCACTTTTAGTGTGAAATTATTTTAAACGTTATCTACATATTTAAAAAGACCAGTATCGCTTGACTTACTCAAACAGGTCGCGCGGCTGCCCGCGGCGACGCGAGCAGACGCGCGGCGACGTGAGCCCGCCGCTGCCGGCCGCTGCCACCCACTGCTGCATTCCGGTGTGAATCGGCCCTTACTCGTAGATGGCATGGCTATTCAAATTGTGAGCAGATTCTAGTACTTAGGTATTTGATATCAGTTAATTCTCGTTTTACGACCTCATATCGTCTAATCATGTTATTGCCAAAACTTGACCGATTGTAACAGATTCATAACAAGCTTGTGACGTCACGTGTTTGTTAACTTTAACCCGCTTATCTTCAGATAGCGGCCATTAAAAGATAGCGATTCGCGGGGGGGCATTTTAATAATATATTCTGTGTTGTTACCGAATGGCGACTTTGGCGACGCTTTTTATTTGAGGCTACATCATAAAATCATGTTGAATGCGATTTTATGAGTACCGTGGGGCTTGTGATTTTTAATCGATATAAGTAGTAGTTTAGGTAGTTATTCCCGATGACTAACTTTCAAACCGCTATAACTCAAAAAGTTACTTAGGTGTAATGTTCTTCTTGTGAGAGGAACTTCTCAGTGAGAGGTCATTCGAACTAGACCTGACTACGACTTAAGCATAAAGGTGGATCCCCGCCGTCGCCAGGATCGACCGGTAGGTGTACCAAGGAGTTGGCAGCGAAGGAAGTTTAACAAATAGGGAACGTGCACGACGAAGGTGCTGCCAATCTAAGTCTTAATTGTACCCTCTGAAATGCTTTATATCTCAAAAAACCGGTTAAGTGCGAGTCGGACTCGCGCACCGAGGGTTCCGTACAAACTCATAAGTAGATACATGAATGTTCAAGAATAACTTATATGGCGATTAGTTTAGTAGGAGCAAATAAGTATGTGTTAAGATTTTTGCAAATTTCTCAAAAACAGTGCAAGTTAGGAAAACCGTTATATTTTTCCTGTAATATATAGGATGACATTAATAATTGGTAATTATTACAGATTTTTCTGTTCAGTAACTTCGAAGATAATAGGGGGGGAACGGTATTTTTTTTAACGTTTTTCGCAATAAATCAAAAACGACCTATTTAAAAAAAAATACAAAAATATTGTTTTAATTTGCAAATTAAGCCCTTTCATTTGATACCTCACTCGATATAATAGCCCTACTTTCAATTTGCAAAGTCTCATTACGGACCCCTTTAAAAAAAAGTAAAAAAGTTACAAGAATTTTTTTACATCCTATGCTCGGGTTAGCGGTTCTTAACACTATTCCAAATTTCAAATCGATAGCATCAGTAGATCCTGAGATATCTTGCTGTGACAGACGGACAGACAGACAGACAGACAGAGTCGCACCATAAGGGTTCCTTTTTTACCATTTTGGTACGGAACCCTAAAAATAGTACCCTAGGGACACAAAATTTAATTTCTCTAGCTATCGTAGAAGCCGAGATATTTCATGACCATAACACAACAAGAACATTGAACTTTTTAACAGTTAGGTAGGTTCATTTAGACTTAAGCACGTTATATCATTCGAGCTTTTTGTCTATCACACACACCTTTTGTTGTACTTGCATTTGAGATGTGTACCATTGTCACTAAAACATTGTGACCATGATGAATATGTACATTTTGACACTGGGACATTTCGTCATTCATACTTTTTGCCATATAGACAGTCGGTCCGTATAGGCATTTCGACCCCTGCACATTCCAACCATTGAACTTTTTGCCACGTTGACTACCCAGTCCCGGAATGCATTAAAATCACAATGGAGGCAGACCGCCGCCGCAAATGAGTATATTTAGGTAAGTAACCTATCTATGTTATCGGATTCAAAAATGCATCGAGTGGTCGTAATCTTGATGACGTCACAAGCTTCATCACATAAGTATAGGTAATCTATATACCGATTACTGACCTATTCCAAATTTATACCATTAGCAAAGAATAAAGACGAACAAGTAGTCTAACTTTGACCGTTTAGGAGCGCACGGCACGTATTCACACAAACGCGCAATAGCACGTTTGTGTGAGTTCGATCCATACTGGAGCATTCTTACGCATTCTTATCTTTGCTTGTAGTGCGTTCGTACACGGCGCGCACACATTCAAGAACGCGATGTACCTTTTGTAAGTAAAATTACTGCTATAATACCGTGCCTTTAGTGACGAAAACAACAAAAACAACACCCAGTCCGATCCACTCGGGGTGGTCCGGCTAGCGACCTGGTTCGACCCCAGGGAACGCCACGGCCGACCACCCGGTCCGACAATCGCTATGCCCAATAAGATTGCGAGTTTGTCAGCTTCTAAAAAAAAAGAGAGTAGAGGGGTGGATGCGATCTGGACCTCTGACAGGGTAGCACTCTGTGGCGATATATGGGGGAGGCCTATGTTCAGCAATGGATGTCCGAGGCTGATAGATACAATTTTTCAATACTCATCTGAGGAGTACTGGAAAATTGCCTGGACCCATCCCGTCTACCGCTTCCTGGGTCTGTTCTGTTGCAGGGTCGACTTGAAGATCGATCGAGTCTGACAGCTCTGTTGTCTTATAGCCTGCCCATCTTATCTTTTGTACCTTGCAAAGATCGTCAGGTATAACGAGGATTCTTTATGAATCTCTAAAACGGACTGTAAACGCTGTTATGCAACTGACAACTGCAATACCTACTTATAGGTCATCTACAGTTATTGAAGTACAGTATCTATGGATATTTGTAGTTGGCTGCTGATATCAAATCTGTTTATTATATTTCGCAAAGTGTACCTACAAACAAGATTTATGTGATTTTTTTGTTTTTCGCTACATTCAAAATTCACATTACGAATAGCAAACGACGAATAAGTAGGTACATACATACATGACAAACATCGTAATGAATAAGGTGAGTAGTAGGTACGATTTGTTAGAATTACATAGTACCTATTGGGTAATCAGAATAATTGCCAATTATCAATAACTAGGTATGGTTTAATTATCACACGTATCAGTCGTGTAATTCACGCATTGCGTCGCGCCCTTGCTTTCGAGTCTTGCTCCTTAGAAACAAAGTTCCTACCACTTTCCATAGCCCAAAACAGCCAGCGCTGGATTTATACTCTGCCGTCCACAAACTAAAAGGCCGCTACTTTGTATGACAGTCCATACAAATTAGCGGCCTTTTAGTTTGAGGAGGGCAACACTAGGCTAGGGGTACTAGGGACTCAGGGCCGCAAAATTCAGGGTCTTAACTTTTTTATGAATCATTTTGTGTAGAATATGGGTAATAGAGGCTGGCATTTTTAAGTGCTCAGTGCGGCACTAAGGGAAAATCCGGATTTGCATCCACGCGTGCGTGCCAAAGCCTGGAAAACTTTACCTCTACCTTAGGGTTACCTCTTCTCTTCTTCTTCTGTATTTTGAGCTGTGCAATAATGAATCTCGTATCCTCACCTTTTTTGGTCACATATGCCGCCGAGGGGAGGTGGCTATTGAGTGACTTGTGGTCCGGGGAAAGGTCAAGGGTACCAGGCCACGAAGAAGATCGCCTATGAGGTGGACTGACCAGATAAAAGCGGCAGTAAATGGCTCATCATCACTACATGAATGCACGAGGAAGGCGGCCATCAGAGAAGAGTGGCGGCGTGTTGTGAAGCTTGCCACCAACGCCTGCAGTGATGACCACGACCACTCTGTCAAGAGTGATACCGACAAGGTAGGAGAGAATAATGAATCTAGGTAGTTGTTATTTTAATTACCCAGATGGAAGGCTAGGCATAGTCGCTTTAACCTTTTTGCCCTTCGTATCTCGACCGCTAACCAAATGCTATCAGTTATTGATGTCTTATTATATCGTTATCGCCATGCGGCAGAGGCATGACTGTCACCCTATCGGCACGCGAAATTGGAAAGTGTTAAGTGATTAACATTGTATAGGTAAATGGGTCGTAGTTCTTTTTTTATCTACATTAAACACTTATAATCATCTTAATTACGGTATAAATTGCACAATTTCTGAGGCTGGTGAATTCTCCTTTGTAGTGTTCCAAATTTTGCGTCTTACAGTAGTGCGCTTCTTAAGTCATGGCATGCGTGATATATGCATTTTAAATGGGGTGTTGGAGGAAAATGTTGCTAATTCCCTAGCCAGCATGTTGGAACACAACTCGGACTATCGAGGTGGACCGGGACAAGGTGACCTGGTTCGACCCCAGGCGCCCCCGGCACCCACCCAGTCCGATCTACTCGGGGTGGTCCGGCTAGCGACCTGGTTCGACCCCAGGGAACGCCACGGCCGACCACCCGGTCCTACAATCGCCACGCCCAATAGGGTTGCGAGTTTGTCAGCTTATAAAAAAAAAGCTTTTTTGGCTTTTACGTAGTGGAATCAGAAATGAGGAAATCCGTAGAAGAACCAAGGTTACCGTCAGCTCTCAGAACTAGAACGTTGAAGTGGCAATGATATATATTTCTGTGTGTGGACTAGGCATATAGTATCTATTAGGTACTATATGCCTTAGGTACCTACGTACGTATACTATACACGAAAACACGATGAGCGATGGGTTGTAAAGGTCCTCGGTTGGAGATCATGAACTGGCAGACGCCGGAGAGGTCTTCGGCGTTTTCCGGGGAGACGTATGTTTAGCAGTGGAAGCCTAACTACGGGTTGAAATGATGATGATGATAATCCATCCATTATCTACAACTTTAAGGAAATTGTCGGAAAATCACAGTTAAGTTGATAGTTTTATGCCATGTCGAGTCGTGGTGTATGTCACGCAAGCCCGTTTAGACAGGGTCGTTCTGCACTCAACCTGCTTAAGAGGAAACAGTAAGGTGGAGAGAATTGAAAATTAGGTATTTGTAAAATGTGTCGCTGTCCCGCACTGCCCGCCTCTCCCGCGCAGAGCGCGATAGAGAAAACTGCAGCTTGGACCGAAAATACCTTTTAAAATTTCATGAAAACAACGTTTCGTAGTCCCCTGATTTCTTCCTCAAAACTTAACCTATTTAACTATTTTTTTCATTAAACATTAAAGAAAGGCTTTGGCCGTGTTCCTATGTTTTCCTTTTTTTTAATAATCTAGTCAAATTTGTTTTCAGGTTGTGTGAACACAGCGGAAAATCTGGCATTTTTTTTAGGTTTTTGAAGGTTAATATCTCTTTTGAGAATCAATTTATCGTAAAAAGGAAAACATAGGAACATATCAATAGTAGCCATAGATTTTTGGACAAAAAATTATTGCTCTACTGGCATTATCCAGGGAGGAAACAGGGGACTACGTTTGTATGGAAAAACTGCCCTCCTGTTTCCTCTTAAAACAGCAGTTTGACAAATACGAAATTGATTTCTTATTACAAAACGATTAATGTATATGAATTTTTACTTGATGGACAACACAGTCTTGTTGCTTGAAGATATGATTTTTTAAAGGGAAAATAAGCTTTTTAAATTACAAACTTAGTTATACAATGATACAATGGTGAGGAAGGAAGGGCCAGGAGGAGCCGCGGTGTCGGTGGGATCATTTCGGAATGCTGGCAGCAGGGATCGGAAACCGTTCCGAGTAGAATACCGGTTTTGTTCATTGACCCGAGAACGGAAAGGTTCTGGTTTTTGTTTGTGATCACCGGTTAAAGAACCGTTCTTTTGCGATACCGTTTTTTACTAAGTTCCGTTTCTGTGGAACGAAATTAAACGTTTTTCTCGTTGCGTAACAAGATAGAACGAGTTGCTATTTCTAATTTTACCTTGAGTTTGCCTGCGGGATATTTTGTTTTTCGGTATGCTGCGCACAATGATTTTGTATTTTTTGCTTTTGTGCGTTGCTTAGGTTGTTGTGTTGTTTTGTTACGGATTCATTCGGATTATAAAAGTAGTTTCGGACAATTAACCATTTTTCGTAGATAATTTAGTTAGCAAGTGTCTAGCGCGATGTATTTGGTATATGGTATACATATAACGAGATTAATTACACTCACGGTCAATTAATTCGGGTCATTTTCTAAGGACAATTATAATAGGAAATGACCAGAATTCATTGTTCGTGAGTGTATTTAATTATTTGTAGGTATAATTTTAATTTATATTACCGAGTGAAAAACAAGCATTCTGTCGACCTGATAGAACAAATTAACGTTCAAACTGTTCAAAGCAAAAGATTACACATGGGTGGTCAGTCTGGGGACTAAGATGTAGTGTCTGATGCACTGTTATACCTAATACATACTTATATTTAATTTGGATAAATTTAATGATTAGAGGCAGGTACATTTGTTTCGTCTTGTGTACCGAAATAATATCCAGGGTCTGATGATGGAGCCGGAAGGTCGGCATGGGAATTCCGTAATAAAACGTCGGAACCCCATCGTGTCTGGGCTCATTTGTTTTGTCTTGACGAGTACTCTAAACCGAAATGATATCCAGGGTCTGATGATGGAGCCGGAAGGTGGGCATGGGAACTCCGTAATAAAACGTCAGAACCCCATCGTGTTTGGGCTCATTTGTTTTGTCTTGACGAGTACTCTGAACCGAAATGATATCCAGGGTCTGATGATGGAGCCGGAAGGTGGGCATGGGAACTCCGTAATAAAACGTCAGAACCCCATCGTGTTTGGGCTCATTTGTTTTGTCTTGACGAGTACTCTGAACCGAAATGATATCCAGGGTCTGATGATGGAGCCGGAAGGTGGGCATGGGAATTGGGAACTCCGTAATAAAACGTCAGAACCCCATCGTGTTTGGGCTCATTTGTTTTGTCTTGACGAGTACTCTGAACCGAAATGATATCCAGGGTCTGATGATGGAGCCGGAAGGTGGCCATGGGAACTCCGTAATAAAATGTCGGAACCCCATCGTGTTTGGGCTCCATCATCAGACCCTGGATATCATTTCGGTTCAGAGTATTCGTCAAGACAAAACAAATGAGCCCAAACACGATGGGGTTCCGACGCTTTATTACGGAGTTCCCATGCCCACCTTCCGGCTCCATCATCAGACCCTGGATATCATTTCACTTTAGAGTACTCGTCAAGACAAAACAAATGAGCCCAAACACGATGGGGTTCCGACGTTTAATTACGGAGTTCCCATGCCCACCTTCCGGCTCCATCATCAGACCCTGGATATCATTTCGGTTCAGAGTATTCGTCAAGACAAAACAAATGAGCCCAAACACGATGGGGTTCCGACGCTTTATTACGGAGTTCCCATGCCCACCTTCCGGCTCCATCATCAGACCCTGGATATCATTTCGGTTCAGAGTAGTCGTCAAGACAAAACAAATGAGCCCAAACACGATGGGGTTCCGACGTTTTATTACGGAGTTCCCATGGCCACATTCCGGCTCCATCATCAGAACCTGGATATTATTTCGGTTCAGAGTACTCGTCAAGACGAAATAAATGTACTTGCCTCTAATCATTAAATTTATCCAAATTAAATATAAGTATGTATTAGGTAGGTATACCAGTGCATCAGACACTACATCTTTGTCCCTAGACTGACTTTTGCTTTGAAGAGTTTGAACGTTAATTAAACAAAAATATCAATAACGCGGTAATAATATAAGTAACGCCTGACTCAATCAATCAGTTTGATTGAACGTTTTTTTTTTTGACAGTGACTTCTTTATTGAAAGAAAGTACAGTAAACTAACAAATACATAGAAGATAAAATTTAAATTTCCTAAAACTAAATAAACCTAAAAACTAAATTAAACTACCTAAATTAAAATACCTAAAATACAATAAAAATATTGTAAAAAGAAAAACGTTATTTGTATTATTTAATTTTGCATTCAGTTTGTTCTGTCAGGTAGACAGAATGCTTGTTTGTCACTCGGTAGTATAGAAATACCTGCAAATAATTAATCTAGTTAAAAAATTACTATGTATCATCTTTAAAAACTTAATATCACAAAACAAACAATATTATAATAAAGAGCGCGCGCGCTTCAACACTCAGAATTTAAACTTTCCCGACAAAAATTTAAAATAAATACATCGCGCTATGCGACGCGCTACAAAACACGGAATTTGACCTTGTAAATGCCGGCGCACATCGTCACCACCCCTGCGAGCCCCTCGGCGAGCTCGGCTCGTCGAGAATACCGGTTTTTATTCTCATCAGGAACGTTATCATTTCGTTCTTCATCACTTAGCGATCACCGAAATATTCCGTTCCGTTCCATCAAAATACCGGTTGTAGCACGAACGGAGTAAAATAACGGTATTTCAACGAAATAAAACGGTAATTCGATACCGGTTCCGATCCCTGGAAAATACTAAAATTGCTTTACATGTACCTTAAATATTATAGCTAATACACACTAGGATATTTGAGGAGTCATGTAATGGATTCTGTCATTAGACAAGGATTAAAAATCGGTTGTCTGTAAAGTCGGCTTACTGACGATAGTTGAACGTGACAACGTCATAGGAAAATAAACAATTGACGCCGAGGTAACGCCGCATACGTCATGTTTTTTCGTGCGTGCAGCCGGCTCCATCGAATTATAAGACGTTGTCACGTCAAAAAAAGCTGGTACGATTAGAAAAATAATGTCATTTTCCAAAAAGGTTTTATAAATGACTGAGCAAAAGAAATAAGGTCAAATGGGATAATTGCGTCTGTGGGGGCAAACGCGTCTTATAAAGATTCGATTAAATCCGAACTCTTTAAATTTTAAAGAGGCAGGTCAGGTAGTTGGAGTTTTAAAGTTTAAAACTCCAACTACCTGTATAGGCATACGATGATTGAGCATACCGCTTAAATGGCATAATAATAAATACGCATACAAGTTAATTGGCATACCGATTGATTTGGCATACCTGAAATTCGCATAATATTGTTAGGTATACCGAACTCATAAAATTATGCGTTCAGTATAAATTAGCATTCTTGAAGAATAATTTCAAGTTTATACCCGTTGTTCACAGAATCCCAACCTTTTGGGATTTTCTTACTACTAGGTAGTAAATGCTGGCTGAACCAAAGTGCTACCAGAAAAGTAGGTTAGGTTATAACTAAGTACCTTACAGAAACGAATCGCTTCCAGAAAAGTAGGTTAGGTTAGGTTTGAACTACGACCCCAACAGACACGGACTGCTACCAGAAATGAAGGTTAGGTAAGGTTTGACCTGCAATCCCAACAAAAACGAGCTGCTACCAGAAATGTAGGTTAGGTTAGGTTTGAACTGCAACCTCAACAGAAAACGAAATTCCAACGTCCGATTAGGCATTTTAAAATATACTTTTTAATATATTTATGAAACAATGTTATACTTAGTTATTGTTATGCGCATTAATGGTATGCTAATTAAAATATGTATTTTAATATTATGCGAATATACAATTATGCGTAACAACCGTATACATTGTCAAAATAGGAGGGTTTGCTGTACCTATGCGTTTTAATATAGACCCACCTGATCTGCCTGTAGTATATACGGCTGTAATTTACAGGCAGGTAGGGTAGGGGTAGTTTTAAAGAGTTCTGATTTAAGGGAAACTTTAAAAGACGCATAGACGCAGTACCCCGGTTGACCATAACCGATTGAGAATCAATACCTCGTTTTTTTAAATCGGTTGAAAAAAAGACCGAGTGATCGTACGAAAGGCAGAATTGAATATTGAAATAATCCTGTGAAGTAAACTGATAGCAAAACATTCCCCTACAGCCAGATTATCCAGGATTCGGCGAAGATTCGTGTTGGCGACATGATGTCTCTTTCTCTGACATACAAAAAGAAAGAGACAGTTCTTAGGATGAGTTAGTATTTCAGATATTTTCTGTGGACGTCACAAGAAATAAGGGCTTTAAAAGACTAATTTTCTTTCCATGTCGTACTACTAGATAACTAGACTTTTATAGTATATTACACAACTAGGGTGGTAATACAAAGAAAGGCCTAGATCGCAGATGTTTGCGGCCCGAGCCACAGGTGAGGGACGTAAAGATGCGATCGAGGGCTTTCTTTATTACCTCCCGTGTTGTGTACAGCATTTTATGTATACACTTGGCCAGAAAGCGGCTTTTTCCGAACGCGCAGTGTGCGGAAAAAGCCACTTTATGGCTAGGTGTGGCATAAAGATATAAACATATTGATATACAGGAGTCGCTTATTTTCTGAAACCTACGATGCGTCAGCACGAATATTCGTTGGATCGCGATTCGCGATAATGTGGCCGTAGCATCGCTAATCTATAATTAAAGGACGCTTGCTGGCCGTTTTCGTTAAATCATTGCTTCACGAGCCGCCGGGCAGTAAGGACGATATTTTTATTTATTTAACATAATATATATTTTCGCGAGTGAAAAATGAGGTTGTTAATAAATACAGTGGTTGCTTGTGTGCTTGTCGGTATGACGGTGTCTACTACGGTAAGAACATTTAAGTGTTTTGCTTTGTTTGCCGAAAAAACGGGATAAATTGATGAATACCTTCTTAAATTTCTTTTTAATAATTAGATTCAAATTCAAAGTCAAAATTACATTTTTATATAACTTAAGTACTTGAAATATGTTCGGTCAAGTTAGATAAGTAGTTAAGGATATTATTACCTACATTAAAAAACTCTGAAAATGTTGTAGAGTGTTATTTAGGTTTTCGGATTTCTAGATTTCCCGTTTTTATACGTTTTTTTTTTTCAATGAATTGAACAGGTATTTTAGGTACTGTTTATATTTCACTTTCTAGGATCATAGATAAAGTTTGAAAAACTTAGTAAGTATACTTACTATATTCACAAATATTTTTTACTTGAATTTATACTAAGCTTCCTTCGTTTACTTTTTTAAAACGTATGTGGGTATTGTGGGTACTGTGCAGTGGCGTGGCGTAAAAGATATCCTTGGGCAAGCCGGTGTTGGTTTGGTGTACATTTTCCTTAAGAGCTGTAGAATAAGGTGGTCAAATGCCTGATAATTAGGCAAGCCGGTAGGAATCGAGTTCTTTGGACGCCACGCCACTGGTACTGTGTAAACACAAACGAATTTATTAACTGGTTAAGTGTCTCGCTCACCATCGTTGATAATACTATATTGATACTGCCATGACTGATACTACATGGTGCTGCATATAAATGCATCACAATATATTTTATGTTGCCCACAACAGCTGGAGCTGTGGCTGGAGCTTAGAATATTTGTTTAGTGATAAGGGTTCTGAAAAAACTGGTTAAGGCAGAATGCGCATGCACGATCACGTACGCAAGTTGAGATTTATCTTTCATTATTTGAATGTGATAGGTGGTGATAATTAGTGACGGAGCACGTAAAGGTAGTACGAGTACCTACTACCTTACGGGACAGTCGGTAACCCTACGTGATCTAATATATACATACAACCTAGTATAAAACCTACATCACGTGAAAGAGGCCAAAAAGTTATGCATGCACTTTTTTGTAAGACTTCATCCTCTTTCAGGGTAAACTGGGAGTACGGGCCCTGGAATGCGAAGGGGGACGCTAAAGTTACATATTCTAACATAAAACATTACATAAAAAGATACATGTTTATATGTATTGGTACAGATTTCATTATTCATGGGATTTTTTAAAAATAACTTTATAATCGTTGGAGAAGTGGGGGCACTACATCAAATTTCTTATAAAGAATGTAACATTTGTTGCAGGACACTTATAAAGCTGGAATCATCAACAGCAAACTGCTGAGTCTTGATGGGTACGTGAGCCTCACCCAAGATGCCGCTAAAGCCGTGAGTACACTCCACTATAGTAGGTAGCTTTTGATATATTACATCGCATGTCCATGAGATAGTCAGCTTATAATTAATTCTACTTCACCTGTAGCAGCTATTGACATGGGTGAAGTTATAATATAATTATGTTAATAGCTACTCGGTGTCATAGGTCAAATTGCTATTTGTCATTTTACGTTATTATAGGTATATACAGGGTGATTTCTGGGTCGTAGAGCAAGAAAATAAGGCATAATACAATATTCAAAGATGAACCTAATGATGTTAATTATTAATTTCTTGTCACCAATATTTATAATTAATTTTCAGATTATAAGTAGAAAAAAACATTTTTGCATAAAATTTGGTCACCCTACTCAATGTGACATCTTGTCGCTTTCTATACTGCGTATGTCAAAAGTCATAGGGTGACCATGATTTACTTAGTTTAAGATTAATTTTACTTGAAAATCTGAATAAATGCTGTTTTGACGAAATGCTATCATAAGATAATATTGACCAGTTAAAGAGTCAGAAAAACTGTTCCGGGATCAGGACCCAGAAATCACCCTGTATACTAATTACGTAGTACATAACATTGTTTCGTTAAAATACGTCAAGCAATTTGTGTTTTGACCTCCGGGTAAACCAGGCAAGTCAAGATCATGTAGCGAGTAATACCTATCCTATTCACATCTGCATTAAGACATTCAATATTTATGCATCAAATATTTTTGTTTTTTCTTTTTGCCTGAACTTGCAGAATTGAAGCTTATATTAATATTGCAAAACTAGGTATTATGATATAATAAATAATTCATATATCACATTAAACCCTGTATGATACAAAAAATATAATTAATTATCGGTCATCGGTGCCGTTAGTGAAAAAAAATCGCCCACCGAGGGTTCCGTACAAATGTGTAGGCGGTCAAGGAATTTGATTTATATACCATTTCGTACCTTGTCATAGTGACATTGATATGGAATATCTAACGGCTTTCATATTGATTTTCACGGTGACAAAGTACCTACGAAATGGTACTTAAATTAATTTCCTTGACTGTACATATATTAAAGTATCCCATTACATGTTGATTAAGACTTTTGACTAAGACTATATTTTTTATGATTTAACTACCTACAAATGTATAGTTTTCAGATTTTTTCCTATACTTGTAGTATAAGACGGTATCACTTGCCAAACATAGTTCTAGGTCAACGGAAAGTAGGTACCCTATAAATATTGGTTTCCTTGAGTGTGTCGAAATATACGTTTTTTGCGGCATAAACGGCCGTATCTTTGTTTTACGTTAACTTATAAGTTTGATTTTTTTCACAGCTTCTAGGGGTCAATTGAAGCTATGAAAAAATGTGGAGGTATCGAAATAAAAACCATATACCTCCACAAGTTCCCGAGATAAAAGGGTCTTGACAGACAGACAGACGGACAACAAAGTGAACCGTTTTTTCCTTTTGAGATACGGAACCCTAAAAAGGAACAAATCACATAGGTATAAGCTAAGTACAAAAAGGGGCATAAGTGGTATTATGAGACTTTATATCCTACTTTATTGCCATCATCATTTCAACCTTGATGCGTCCGCTGCTGAACATAGGTATCCCTAAAAGACTTCCACGACGAAAGGTCGCACCCCTCTCGCCTCCACCGACTTCCGGCGACCACACCAGGTCGTCAGTCCATTTTGTGCCATTATTTTATTGTACCGAGTTTATATGTGACTTGCTACCTTTTAACTGTGAGCACTGGAATATAAGTTTTAAATTGAATTGTTTTTTTTTTGTGTTTACAGGGTGTGGATATTTTGGTACTACCCTCGGCTGAAATTGTAGACGTTTCAACTGCCCGAGCAGATGATTATGATGAGGTAACTATAGTTCATACCGGATAACAATAGAGTCTAGAGCAGCGGTCGGCAACCGCTTAGCAGCCAAGGGCCTTATAGTATAGCTAAGGAATTGACGGGGGCCGCATTTTGTTAACCATTTGTGATTTTATACTATTCGGAATAAAGCGACGGCAATACAGACCGGAATATAGGACCGCAAGTGAGCGGTTCAAGGGCTGAATGCGGCCCGCGGGCCGCAGGTTGCCGACCGCTGCTCTAGAGGGACACAGAAGCAGGGGTTCTAAACATTTTCTGTCAAGTTATAATACTTGATATGTATTTAATGTATAATTGTAACACAATTCGTTTTGTTAAACCATGTAATGGACTTTCACTTCTTGTTTTACGCGGTGGTCGTGTAACGACATACGCCAGAGCAAACGCATCTTACACATCTCAACAGAATCACTCACATTGGAAGATACAAGTAACTATTCACCAATTACTTATTTAAAAACTGACAAAATTCATGAAAAACATTAATTCGACAATAACTCAAAAACCGTGCCACTTTTACTGGGGTCATGTTAAGAATAATAAACTATAACAGAAACATCAAATAATTAAAACAACGTCATTATAGGATTCGACATCATTATATGATAGTACAATATAATAATGACAGCTCCGGTCAACGAGCAGAAATAAAATGTAACTCTACACTCTACCCCCCATAGCTAAATGTTTCATTTGTTGAGTGTAGTAACAGATAAGTATATCTCTGGCTCTTTGGGTATTTTTTAAGGACACTTTCTTTATGTTAAGGCAAATTGAACTAGTTTTTTTTATTATTTAGAAATTCTGAGTTAAAGTAGTAATGATATATTCATATGGTGAGACAAACTTAACTTTGCTATTGAAAAACTGTTGTCCCCATACATCGACATAGGTCGCGGTTAGTTTAGTAGCAGCAAATAAGTATGTATTACGATTTCTAAAAATCTATGTAAGTTAGGAAAACCGTTATATTTTTGGTAATGTGTATGGGTTAATAATTGGTAATTATTATAGATTTTTCTGTTCAGTAACTTCGAAGATAATAAGGTTTTTCGTCCTTCATCAAAATGTACTTTTTATTTAGAATTTTATTAAGAAAAAAGATAAAAATTGTTTTGGAATCTACAAAATAAGCCCATTGATACCCCAGTTGATATAATAGCCCAGCTTAAAAATTCGACCTTTCAATTTTCGACCTCCCATTTCGGCCCCCTTTAAAAAAAGTAACAAAGTTATGAGATTTTTTTATGTCCAGTAGGCTCGGGATTTTAAAACTATTCCAAATTTCAAATGGATAGGAGCAGTAGTTCCTGAGATATCTGGCTGTGACAGACGGACAGACAGACGGACAGACAGGCAGACAGACAGAGTCGCACCACAAGGTTACCTTTTTACCATTCTGGTACGGAACCCTTATTAGGTATAACAAAATGGGATATATAGTCAAGTAAAAACATGATAACCATATTGGCATACTCGTACAAGTAGACCAAGTCCTGTAGGCTTATGATGCTACGCTTTGTCACGCGATAAATAAATGATAAAGCACACGTTCACGCGTCACGTTCTGACAATATGTGTGTGTGAGAGTGACGGATGCTTTATCATTTATTTATCACGCGACAAAGCGCAGTATCAATATAAGCCTACTGGATTGAAAAATAAGATACTTTATATCCCTGTAGGTAGGGCGTTCCCTTGGGATAATAACGGGAATAACGCAGGCGGAAGCCGCCGGTAAGTAAATGCTAGATTGTAATATTTTCAAACATTACTACAGGTTAGTACAGGGATCGCAGATGTTTGCGGCCCGAGCTGCAAGCGAGGGATGTAAATATGCGATCGAGGACTTTCTTTATTACCTTCCGTATTGTGTACATCATTTTATGTCTACACTTGGCTAGAAAGCGGCTTTTTCCGTACGCGCAGCGTGCGGTAAAAGCCACTTTATGGCCAGGTGTGGCATAAAAAAATTATACGTAACTCCAAGTCGACCAAGTCATGTGGCCCGCGCGATATTTTCAAAGGTATGGCCCTCTGGGAAAAAGTTTGGAGACCCCTGGGTTAGTATAAAAATAGTATACCTAAAAAGAACGCAAAAAAATAATCTCATAAATAACATCATAGCAAAATAAAATTATAAAGTCACTGAATTCTCAATGACAATGATAAGATTGACTCACGCTATGATATACAGTCAGTCTCAAAAATAACTCCTCACACTGGCACTTTATAACAGATTTCAAAGGTTCTCTGTTCACCGGATTTATTTGTTGTAGGTACGTTCCCCGATTACTCGAGGACGGCTGAACTGATTTCAATAATTCTTTTTTTTTGTTTGAAAGGGTCCCCTTGTCACTAGATCAGAATCAGACGATAGAATTATAAATAAAATTAGGGAACCCTTCAAATATTATGGACACACCTACTAGGATTTCGATATTTTTATAGTAATTTGCATTTGTTAATTGAATAGAATAGAAGTTCGATGTTGGTATTCTTAAATTTTGTACATAGGTATTGTATGTTACTAGTGGATCCGGTCACAACTTCGTTCGCGAAGGTGAAATAAGTCAAATGTCATAAGAATCGATCCGGTATTCCACTCTTGTATGTATGCCTCTTCTCTCTTCTCCCATTCCTGGCGATCTTGTGCCCGATTCATCCAGTCCCGTCCTCCGTGTCGTCGGATGCCGTCCGCCCAGCGCTGCGGCGGACTGCCTCTCCCTCTGCTGTCCACTCTGGGTCTCCATTCAAGGACTCGTCTTGTCCAACAACTCTCGTCCATTCTAGCAATGTACCCCGCCCATGCCCACCTTCTCTTGGCTATGATTAGCCATGACATATTTGACTATATTTACTGACTGTACCTACTAGGTGATAATTTCACAAAAATCGAGAATCAGCCTCGTGACCCGCGACTGTGACTGACCTCTGGTGCCGTAACATATAAACAAGATACCAAAAAGATAAAAAACCATGAATAAGGCCAATAGTTTTGTTGAAAATGGACCACAAAAACAAAACCCCGTTTTAAAATTACCATTTTATAATTCCGTTCCACAAGAGGAAAATACGTAGAAAATCCTGTGAAAGACAGAAACGGTTATCGGTAAGTGGTGAATGGTATGCGTGGATGAGGTACAGTCGCTATCAGATACATACACTTTAGGGTGTTCAAAAATATCTGAGCATGTGCTCTAATAATTTGACAGTAGAGTCGTGTTCAGATGTTTGTAAGCGCCTTGTTTGCTCCGATGTATTTGATAGCAACTGTCCGTCCGATGAAGCTTGATTAGTTGCTGTTGCTCCGTACCTCATGCAGAGGCTCTCAATGAAACTCTTACTACCTACTGGATTTGTTTTTGTATTGGATAATACCGGGATCTTGGCATTGTCCTGCACAAATAATACCTTCCTTGGAAACCCTACCCTCAATCTAGGCGTACCTACGCCTGTAGGTGCGTTTTAGAAAGTGTTGTTTTAACTCTAAAATATTTAACAGATAGTGAAAACCGTCTCGAGCCTAGCGAAGGAAAACAATCTGTACGTGGTGACACATTTGTATGAGAAAGTGCGATGCCAAGAGAAAATGGAGCTGATGAGGAGCAACTTGGTCTTCAATCGGCAGGGGGCCATCATTTCTCTGTAAGTTGTATTTTATGTTATTTTGGTGCATTGTAAAGACCCAACTCTAACATGATAAAAACGCTGTAACAATTCTGCGAAACAAAGAAAGTGCAGGTACTTACAAACTAATTTTTGGGCAATATTTTGGTGAAAAATATTATTTTTCTTAGTCTATTATATTAGTACATATCAAACTAGGTACTTACGAGAATCCCGAGCATAAATAACCAACATGAAATTTCCAAACCTTAAAATAATGCAAGATCTAAAAAATTACCTCGTCATTGAGAAATATAATCAATATTATCCTTGAATTAGAAGTACCTAATATTAAAAGACGTCCGTTCAGTACTGCGTGTTAGGAGTATAGGGGTAACAACTCACTTGCAGCCTTTTACTTCAGAGGTTTCATGTATTATATGCCGGCAGTTCCATTCCGTGGGGATGCGTGCTTGTTTGCTACTTAGTAATATAAAAAAATGCCAACACCACCTAAACAGACATAATTCTGAAGCTCTTTCGTTATTTTCAGGTATAGAAAGCCCGTGGATACGACCGCAAACTGCAACACCACGGCGACGGAGATCGGCAGCTTCATCACTGACTTCGGGGTCACCTTCGGCGTGCTGATGCCTGAGGACCTCGTGCTTCAGAACTTTGAGAGGCTCAAGGGTGTGAGGAACTTCGTGCTGGCAGGGGAATGGCACTCAGAGATCCCGGTCTTAGCAGGTTAGTCCTGAGCACTTTTTTACAACGAGGTAAATGGGATTGCACTTGATTTCAATACTTATCTTGATCCTTAGGCTGCGTTTCCACTAGAGCTTTGCGAGGGAGCGGAGCGGTGCGCGTGGAAAAAATCCACCAACCAATGTGCCTAGCCTCGTGCAGCGCGGCGCGGAGCAATGATGGCGTCTGTGATTTGCAAAAAATATTCTTACAGAACTTATGCTCATTCGATGTTCAGTATCGTTCTAGATGATTACTACTGCTAAGGGATTATACAGAATTAAGCTATTGTTCTTGTCAATAATTGCGATAGTACTATTTTTCAAGTAAGAAGTTTGAAACTTCGTGTATGATCCTTAATTAAATTTAAAGGACGGCAAGAAAAAATCACTATAAGCAAAAAGCCCTATAGTTGGGCTGGCTGTCTATCTTCTTTTTCGTCGTTCACTCTTGGCGGCGTGGCATGCTTAACCACACGCTATTGTTCTGGGTATATATAAGCGTCTATTTTTCATGCAGCTCCTCACTTGTATACAACCTGGGCGTACACCACCAGCGCTAACTTGGTGTCGGCTGCGGGGCTGTTCGCCGGCAAGGCCGGTCAGACTGGGACTGGGGCTCACTTCGTTGTAGCAGACTTGAAGAAGGACGGAGACGGTGAGATTTAGTTAAGAGATGGCATCGAATAAGCTTTTTGACTTGTGGTATATTATACATATAGCTAGAGAACGTAGCGAAAAACCCACTTAATGGTCAAAAAAAAAACGAAAAATTATGTGTATTCATGTACACAATTACAGACACCGGTGGTGGTAATAAAGAAAGGCACGCTGCAAAGTTGCAAACACCTGCGATCTGAGACATGCTTAATTTTTTATTATTAAGTATTATTTTTTGTTATTATTAAGTATTATTTTTTGTCAATTATAATTAGGAAGGATTAGGGTTAATGTATTTAGGAAGTAGCTCAGAAATAAAGTAGTATTTTATTAAATGTGATTCTTAACATTAAATAACCGTTCCTCAAGAAGTACCGTATTGTTTTAACCGTCGAGTACCGACCTATCTATGTCGATACATTTTGCAAATCAACTTTCTAATTTCGTCAGGCTCGGTCAGGAACCCGATCGTCAGCATGGAGACTCCCCTAGCTGAGGACTTGAGCCAGTACATCATCAGACCGTTGGACCTGGCGGCCAGCCGGCAGGGTGTTCGGGAGACAGTGTGTCACAGCCACTTCTGCTGCGATTTCTACGTCAAAACCAGCTATTCTGGTAAGCAATGTCTTTATTGGCCTGCTCATAGTATTAAGAGATGGGTAACTTATATTTATAAATGACAACATGTATCGTTGTATCTACGAACCGTCGTAAAGCTCTATCTTGTTTACTTAAAGATCTCTGTATTTTTGTATGTGTAATACAGAATCTAGGGGCACGGTAGTGCCCCCGCCAAGTCGAGCAAAACAAAGGCACGGCCGTACCGGGTAGTTCTCTGCGATTTTATACCGCGATTTTTTTGTCATTACCATCGCCACTATTATTGGCGGTTTTATAAAAGCAATCAGGATCATTATGATAAAAATAGCAGAGGCACGCGACTTCTACAAGATAACCAAAAACGACTCCATAGTTTATACGGAGCTCATCTATAATGTGGCGATGGTAATGATGCGATTGGTGCGACTTTTTAGTCGCAGAGAACTACCCTACCATCCTTTTCTCGAAGCCATTCAGGCCATTTTCAGCCTCCTGTAATTTTGTGCTGGCTAAAGCTAGAATCCTGAATTTTCAGGGATATACAGGGTGTCCCATAATCGACACGTCACAGTGACACTGGAGGTAGATCAGGTCAAGAGGTACCAAACCAACTTAACATGACCCGCCGACCGTAATTTTTTTTCACTACTGGTGGTTAAAGTCGAAATTAATGTTTCGCTGTGAATTAATTCAGGATTAGGACTAGTATTTTTTTTAAGTTTACTTAGTTTTTGGATAAAATACCATTTCTGTAACCTTAATTAATAATTCATGGTACCGTACAATTAAAAAAAAACTAACCTTGACACCTTTCCGAGTGCACACTGGCACTAATAATGTTAAAAACGGTCAAAATTCATGAAAATCTTTAATTCGACAATAACTCAAAAACCGTGCCACTTTTACTGGGGTCATGTTAAGTTGGTTTGGTACCTCTTGACCTGTAGGCGTATGATGCTGCGCTTTGTCGCGCGATAAATAAACGATAAACCATACGTCACGTTCTGACAAATAGTGTGTGAGAGTGACGGATGCTTTATCATTTATTTATCACGTGACAAAGCGTAGCATCATAAGCCTACTGGTCTACCTCCAGTGTCACTGTGACGTGTCGATTATGGGGCACCCTGTATAGGGCCCAATAAGACTTAAGTATATTCTCAATAACAATCAATTTGAACTTGTAGTTTAAGAACTATTGCACGTCAACGTTCCTTAGTTTTGTCACTCAGGCTCCAAATTTTAAGTTTTTAGCCTATGAAGTCCTAAAAAACCTCCAAATATTGCAATTTCAGTAAGAATTGCTCACATAAGTTTGTAATCCTATACAAATACATGCGATTACAAAGTTAGTTTTGTGGAGGAACATTTAATACTTCTCAAATAAAGAATCCTCCCTTCACGTGTTAATGCCCCCCCCACCCCCCCCACCCCCCGGTACTGACTTGGTATAACATTACATCTTAAAACTTTTTTGTTGTAAAAGAACTGCGTTGCGAGACTTGCATCTTTTTACATGTAATGTTTTTGATGGGATAAATATTACATAGTACAGGTCGATTCACAAGAGCTGGCGCGGATTTAGTATGAAATAAGCACTGGCTGCGTACAAAATCCGCGCCAGCTCGTATGAATCGACCTGTACCTGCCAGTGATTTTTTTAACCACTTCGTTATGGAAAGTTAGGGAAGGGAAAGGCAACCTGCACGTTGTGGTAACTTAATGCCCTTACATAATAATGGTTTCCCCGTCGCCTGGGTTACGGAAGTCAGGTGGCAGCTACTGCAAGGTACTACATGCTGAACTAACAATTCTGGGATCTTCGTTAAAGCACAGGCCAATAGTGACGAGAGAAAGCGTTAGGGTGATGAGTATGTTGGTCAGTCGGGGCAAGCACGCCTATCATAAAACAATCTCGAAAAGTACAGATATTATACTATTTATACTACAAACGAAATCTTACAAATACGCATCTAAGACGGAGAGCTTGTTGTTGTCATTTGTATTTGTGTGTTTAATATCTGTACTTTTCAAGATTATCTATGATAGGCGCACTTGCCCCGACTGACCTTATAGTATTTTCTGCGTGTGCGTGTGTAAGTAAGTAAATACACATTATCTGCATGCTGTTGACGTACGATCGTACGATCCCCTATCGAAAGATTATTTATAATAACAAGTATTTCCTGAACATGTTATAGTGTTATGTTTTGCTTTACATTGATATATCGCTGTCTTT
This sequence comes from Eudemis profundana, assembly GCA_947034925.1. Classification (NCBI taxonomy): domain Eukaryota; kingdom Metazoa; phylum Arthropoda; class Insecta; order Lepidoptera; family Tortricidae; genus Eudemis; species Eudemis profundana. The sequence continues at coordinate 34,857,294 of OX344797.1, read as the reverse complement.
CTCGATGGCAAAGATTTGTTATGACTCAGTTTGACTTGTAGAAGAAATTTCTAGTGAGTTTTTCGTTGTTAAGTGATATGGCGATGGCGATTATATTGCTGATCTCACGTGAGATGCAGTCTTAGGTGGTAGATATCGACAACACGCTGAAAACATTTAAGTTTTTATTAGTATAGAAAAAAATTAACTGCTGTTTGCTGTATAAGTTTTAATTTAGATAAGGTTCTTTCATTTTAGATGAGACTTTTTAATTTTAGATAACACATTTAAACGAGGTAATAATAGAAATAAGTTGTAGTTTATGTTTTTAGGTTTTTAGAAACATAAACTACAACAAAGAATTGAATTTCTATATAAATACAATTAATCTAAAACTAAAGATAAAAGTAAAATTTTAAACTTAAACCTTAAAGTAAAAAAGAAAATACAACAAGAGAATACAAGTTATACAAGTTACACGGATATTTAATCCAATATATTAGTGGCGAAGCTTTAAACGTTTCGTCTTCAGTAAAACTAACCGAAATGCCTTAAAATAGGGAAGCTGGTGGAAAACATTTGTTTTTCTGAAGTTACATTATCTTGTTATTCAAAATATACTTACCTGTAAACGTTCTCTATTACATTATTATCGATTTCACTCGAAACTGAAAATCAGAAGATACTTCGTCACCGTTCTCACATTGTAGATAAGATCTATTAATTATGATAAATAAGAGCATAGCCGTGGATATCTGTCAACAAATAATATGTTATTGCTAAGCCTAGATTAAATTGCCAACAAATAGTATGAGTCAGTATTGACACATCATGAGCATAATACGTCCCACAACTGGGCAGGCCTACTCTGATAGATGAGAGTGAATGGGCTGTACCTGTACCTATAGTCTATCCTTTTAGGTATTTAAAAAACGGTACACAAAAAACCATGTGACTGCGCTCGTTCAGCCAGTGGTATTGTGCCACAGATACAAAAGGTTACTTTGATTGGCTGAACGAGCGCCGTCACGTGGTTTTTTTGTTTACCTACCTTTTTTTAAATACCTAGACTATAGTCCTGCCAAAGTTTAAAGACAGACAAGTAGTTTCTCTTCGGCCGTTTGGGAGCGCACGATATATATTCAAGGTCGAGGCGCAGACGGTGTGGTCCATACCGCAGGCAGCATTCTTACGCATTCGTAAAACTTTGTTTGTAGTGCGTTCGTGCACTCCACCCACACATACAAGCCGCGCGATGCACCTTTTGTGGGAAGAAAAATTAATGCTATTATACTGTGACCCTGCGGACTACAACGCCGGATAAACCTGTAACGTAACCTTAGTAATGTGTTTATTCCAGGAGCTCAAGACTTAGTGAACTACGGTCTCGCTGCGTTTGACGGCGTCCGCCATTACGGTGGGCACGACAACATCGGAACACAGCACTGCGCCCTCCTTCCTTGCGTAGGCACCTACAAGCGCTCCTGCGGCGTTGGGTATGTTCCATTTTATGGACAGAAGGAGAGTTCGTATTAAAACTTACGCGCTATTTTAACTTTATGCTCGCTGTGCAAGATTGCACTGATTTTTACTATCTATGTTTTTGACTCATATCATTTATGTCAGTACACTTTTGTTTTACTAAAAGAACCAGTTCATTTTTCTTCGGTAGTGTATAGGTATACTCGCCATCTGGCGTTAGTCTGATAGTGTTCGTAATACCCAATACCGGTATTTTTTGTATGGCAAATACCGATTACCACCACTAAAATACTGATATGGAAGCCCTTCCGATTTAGGATATACTCGCAAGTGGAAAGTAGGCTACCTTTATTTGGATTATTCCATTTTCAAAATCCAGTTCTGTTGATGGGATCCATGGGAATTCGTTGAAGTCGGTTATTTTATTAGAAAGATTTTTCAACTTTTATCTCTTTTACAGGGCTGTCAACAACACCAACATCGTTTTTGACGAAGTCGTCATCGTCGGTAATTTCAACCTCAACAATTCTGCCCAATTCCCGATTATTCTGTCGACCGACGCTCTACGAAACAACCATTTCGAATTCGAAAAGAGATGCGTCAACAACACGATTCAAGTTACTGTCAAAATGCATGGAGGTCAAAAACTTATGAACTTTGGCATCTTCGGCAGAGTTTTTTCAAGGGACTATGAAACCAAAACTGTAGTTTATGATAATACTGATGGCTTGACGTATAAGATCTATGAGTACATTAACAGTGAGGACGTACAAGATTTCGTTGATTACGTCTGGATTAGACTAAGGGTGCTTATTTTCGTCGTTTCTATATATGTTTTGGAAATGATGTAAACATAGGAATCATTAAAAATTGGCATATACTGTCTTTAAAAGTCACAATCATAACTCAAAGGCGGCGTTATCCTTTGTCAAATTTAAGTACGGTTTAAATTTGTTAATTTGTTTGGAGTTGTGATCATTCTGAACTAAAACATGAATGCACAGTTGCATGGGTATGTTAAATGTAAGTAAGAAGCCTACAAGTCGGCCGGCCTCCGACACTACAATATAGGTAAAACAATCCGTAATCCCGGATTTTGGATGTTTTTATCAATAAATTCTGAGGGTTATACTTTCATATTGAAATATGTATCCCAGTTAATTTCTAGTGTATTGCACGAACACAGAGTTTTTGGGCTTAGTAGTCTTGTCGTAGCAGTTATTTTACAGCATGGACTAAAGTTATTTAGAATAAGTTTATGTATGATTTATAAATTCTTGTATTTTTATAAAACGCAAGGTTTCCTGGTGCAGCCACTGGGCAGTGGGCATTGGGCATAGATGTCACGGTCGTCGGTAACGTGACCAACATAATAATACTTCCAATACCACTATCCACAATACCGTAACCTGCTTGGTATTGGGTAGGTATCGGAAACATTTATTGTATAATATACAGGGAGAGACTTTCCTGAAAATATAGTGTCATATATTGAATGTAGAATCGACCCCCAATAGTTAAATGCTTGTGATAATAAAAACAACTATCAAAATAATATTTTTTAACATTTGCACAACCCTACTGCTTCTAAGCTATTATTTACAATTTCTTTATTATTTGATTTGCTAGTTGGAATCTCTTTGTTTATAGCGATAATCTCGATAATCCCCGTGTTTTACATTAATTTGTCTTCTTTGTAAAAAGATTGTTATAAAATAGGTATTTACCGTTTCTTGTAGTTTCTAAATAGGGTTGAAACACGCGGTTTTTTGCATGAAAGTTTAACAAGCTATAACTTAAAAATGGTGGCAGATATTAACATAGTTTATTTGGAGATAATAATGTGCTAAGTTTTAACAATGCCATATTTGAAGGAAAGTCCCTAGTCCGTTCCATTTGTACGCATAGATTTAGAGCGACTTATAAAGATGAATTTGTCGCATTATGATTTAAGTGGGTAGAAAATTATTTAGACTTCAAATCAATTTACGATATTTGATAAATAAATAATCGGTTAATGACCCGCAAGTCTTCATTGTAGTGTTAAAGGGCAATATTTTGCGTTGTTTTTTAATAAGATGCGCTATTTTAAAGTCACGTTTTAAAGGTGAAGAGTTAAGGTTCAACAGAAAATCATTCGGTACATACCTACATTTAATTGTACAATAGCATCATTAATGCTGGGTTTTCCATATTACCTACTCACCAGTAAAATCATGAATTTACATAAAAATCGAAATTGTTTATATGTGGGTATGTGTCAAACAAGTACCTACCTAACTACAGACGTTCGGGTCATTGTCACGCAGTGCGCTTAATTAACTATGTATAGCTGTAATAAATAACACTTCTGTAAAGCCCTTCTTGCATGTGTGAGTGAAGTGTTCGGATAGAAATTCCATTTTTGAAATTTGTAATAATTATGACGTACGGTTTGTAAACTCATTAATAGCTTATGAGTTTGATTAATCTTATCCACTTATAATTTTATTTTTGTAATGATTAATAAGTTCCGAATTGCATTAAATGTTGTATAATTTATTATGGTTATCAGTTTTCTGGCAAACTGTACACAATTACACGCAAGAGGGGTTTTAATTAAGTTTTTTAACTGTAATTTCCTTTGCCAACTCACAACTGCCGTTTTGTCACTGTAACTACTATTTTCCAAAATTTGGGCACTTTTTTGGATATCTAAATTTTAAATGGATACAAGTTTAATAACTCTTCGGAATAATGAATTGATTCTTTTCGAACTACTTTAGGGGGGCTAGCCATGGGCACAGAATAAGTAGTAGGTACTACGGGCACGTGCAGAAGTTACTCTTTCTAACAAAATAAAACTGACGTTGGAGTCCGACCATCGGACGGAACGCACCGCATCTGACCGTCTCTTTCTATCGCGTAACGCGTGCTCTTTCTGGTCGCTGGCTAGCCCCTCCGGGAGGGTACTTGCAGCAGCGCGGCGAAATCGCGGAGTGCCATGGGTACACTCCTGCTATGGGTACACTCGAAGACACATAATTTGTCCATCTGTAACCTTATGACAAGGGGACAAAATCTACTAATGGTCACTTAACAGTGTTTTTGTTTTGTCTGTATTTATTATCAAAATAAACTTTAACTATATTTTATGCCACACTTGGCCATAAAGTGGTTCTTACCGCACGCTACGCGTATGGGAAAAGCCGCTTTCTGGCCAAGTGTAGATATAAAATGACGTGCTTTGGGGTAATTTTGAACGTGGGGTAGTTCCCTTTAAGGATATCTCGTAATCCACGCAACATACATTTACTGTGACATGCTAACACTATACTAGACATATCAATAGTGCTTCAACTAAAAGGACACTTTAAAAATCTAGCATGGTTTAGTAGAAATTTCTAATTTTCAAAATTATTTACCCTACGTTCGAAATTACCCCAAAGCACCTTACACAACACCGGAGGTAATAAAGAAAGCCTTCGGTCGTGTTTTACCACCCTAGTTGTGTAATGTAATTTATGCCACATCTGGCCATAAAGTGACTTTTTCCGCACGCCGCGCGTACGGAAAAAGCCACTTTCTGGCCAAGTGTAGACATAAAATGATGTACACAACACGGGAAGTAATAAAGAAAGCCCTCGATCGCATATTTACGTCCCTCGCTTGCAGCTCGGGCCGCAAACTTCTGCGATCTCGGCCTTTCTTTGTATTACCACCCTAGTTATGTAATGTACTATACCATTTTACTATCTGAAACATTTGTTCGTGTTTCATATTAGCTTTTACGCGACTGCCCAAAGAATACACTCCTTGTGTTATGTTTCAGGCTCTATGTATGTTTGTGAGTTTCTTTATTCCACAATAATCTATTTGGAATTTTAGTGGAGCCAGTAAGTGGGTTTCAAAAAAATATCATATTACGTATTGTAAATATTGCTATACGCTAACAATAATTATGAAGTTTTTTGTACAATGAACGACTGAATACTGTGATATTAGATTATTTTGTATGGGTGAAAAATAAAGATTTTTGAAATTTAATATTCTGGCTTTTTTTTGTTAATCAGACAGTGTAAGAGTAACTCAAACTTACCTTCCTTATTAAGTTAAAAGATCTATCGACAACGTCTTTCTTTTTGTTTTTTTTCTTTAACCTCTCTGACGCTACGTCAAAAATATAAGTTTCTAATCAGACGCGATTGTCATAACAGTATCGAAACCGAAATTGAACTTTATGCTTGTGCATGAAGGTCTTATCACTATGCGCTCTATGACGGATTAATCCGTCGTTGGCGTCGAAAAGGTTAATATAAATAAGGACTGATTTACATATCTCAGGAAGTTTATTATCTATTAGCTAAGTTAGTCAATCATAACTACTGCGTTACGTACACTATCTGTTCGTGATATACATAGTCACTTTAACCATTTACAAATATAATAAGGCACATCTACTACTATACCATGTACATGTACACTGACTTCCGCCGGCGAGTAAGCGAGTCAAATTGGGCGAGTAACAGTTCATTGCGGGCTGATGACGTAGAGTATGATCGATCGACCTTTCCAGATCCGCAATGTAATGCTACTCGCCCAATTTTAATCACTTAGTCGCCGGCGATGGGGAAAGTGCTTTAAGAGACATTTCTAGTAATTTAACGTTTCTGTAACTGGGTCAATTGCAGGAAAAATTTAGGTACCTTTTACTTTTTTTTGTCTGATCAATGATCATGGTGTGTCTTATACCATTTTACTCAGAATCATGAGCACGTTTCATTTATGAAATAAAAAAAGTATAGTAATCTAAATATAGGGGAAATAGTAACGAAACTGGTAAACAATTTCGCTACTATCTTCCCCTATAATTTAGTTTGGGCGTAACGAAACTGAGATTCAAAATTTGTAGTCCTCAGTGTCCTTGTACCTACCACAGATAACCTTACTTTCATTGGCTGAACGACTCGAGTCACATGGTTTTTTGGTTAACTTTTTTTTATACCTTAAAGTACAACAAAGTAGTTGGCGTGTATGGTGAGTTATATATGAGTTCTGTTAAATTATTTCACTTATTCCGATATCCGCCTGTGTCAGACTTTAAAGCCCAATTTGAGCGGCGTAAGGGCTTCTGCTAGCTGACGCGGATTACCCGGAACGGACGCCCCGTCTAATAAGAAATTGTATGAATGTGGTGCCATATTTTTGCCCGCCCGCCGCGTGCGTCCGCTCCGTGCACCCGCGTCAGCTAGCGTAGGCCCTAAAGAATCTAAATGTCGGCTTAGTCATATCACATTGCATCAGTCGTGTGTTTAGGCTTGGATACGCCGGTGGCGGTTGGTTTTCCTCCGGCCCCCCTTCTCCATCTTCTTGTTGATGTACCGCCAGTGGTCCTCGTCATCGTCTCCAAGCGTCTTCTCTATCCAGCCCATGAAGGCCTCCACCTGAAAGTAAGCAATGGTGAATAGGGCTTCCAATCTCGGGATTACTTATGACTTTTTATATAGCATCAACGTCTGCCAGCGAATTCTAAATATTTTATTAGAAGTGAAAAATTGAAAAATTATATGCTTTGGGCAGGATTCGAACCTACGTCTCCAACGGCTCTCCGGGCCAACACAGGCGCACTACCAACTGTGCCGGGATTACTTACTTGGGAATAAATAAAGCAGACCGATTGCACGGAATTTATATACAATTACTAAAAAAACCCGACCGCGGTGCACTTTGAAACTGCATAAAATCCGCCATTTTATTTATTTTAACGAACTTCATAACCAGTGACACTCGCACCATCAAGACGAATCTAATGATGTATCATTTATCAAAATCGGATGTTCCGTTGAGTAGTTACGAGCGGACACAGGAACGGACATACATACATACATACAGGTCAAACACATAACCTTCCTTTGGGCTTCGCCGCAGTCGGGTAAAAATGTACTTATTCTCATTGTTATACAACGTGTATCAATTACTTTCTAGAGAATTTAAAACTTTAAACGTTTGATCTATCTACATTCTTTATTTTTGTCTCTAGATACTGACACTTATTTCATATTTGTATTAAACTTTACCTTAGTGTAAACGTCTGGCTTGCCTCGTGCACAAGGAATACCCCACGACACGACGCCGATCTGTCGGCCCTCTCGGACCAAGGGCCCTCCGGAGTCACCCTGAAAGTGAAATCTCTTACAAAATTTATTTATGCCACGTGGCTTTTACTTTACCACACGCTACGCGTACGGAAAAAGCCGCTTTCTGTCCAATTGTAGACATAAAATGATGTACACAACACGGGAGGTAATAAAGAAAGCCCTCGATCGCATATTTACGTGCCTCGCCTGCAGCTCGGGCCGCAAACATCTGTGATCTCAGTCTTTCCTTGTTTTACCACCCTAGTTGTGTAATGTATTATTTTAATGTTTGTTAATTGTGTTTAGTGATTTTGTTGAAGATTACTAAACCTTGTAAGTAAAGGTAAATAGAAGCTGGTAGAATTAACAAGGTGGAGTGACGACATACGAAGGGCAGTAGGTGGTGACTGGAGGAGGAGAGCTGAAGATCGAGCCTCAGTGGCGTGCCATGGGAGAGGCCTATGTCCAGTAGTGGACTGATACAGACCGATGATGATGATGAGAATTAAAACGTTACTCACATGACAAGCCCCCTCTCCGGCCTTCGTCAGAGCGCAAATCTGAGTCTCGTAGACTGCGTTGATGCTCTCGTGGGCTTTCTTGCACTCCTCGTACGTAATAGCCTTCAGCTCCAGCTGCATCAGGTCGTTGGGGAGACGACCCGGGTACTGAGAAATAAACAACGGTGCCAAAAACTAGGAAAACAGCAGCAGGGCTCTAGTGCTGATTGATTGGTTAAGGGTAAGCAATCATTACTTATCTTAAAGCTTTATTAAAGCCATGGGGTGAGTCTCTTAAGATCTTATGAATTTTAACTGTAGTTGTTAAACACATCACTTACTGCTGTTAGCTGTATAACATTAAGGACATTCTGTCACACAGAACTTGGAGGAATGTCGGAAGTACTTACAGAAGTAGTCCCCCACCCGGTCAATATCAGGTCTTCCCCCTTCTCCACAGGCTCGTCGTTGAGTTCAATAGCGTCCACCGTGCTGCTGAACTCGATCTCCTCCTCCGTGAACACGATGGCAATGTCGTTGACGATCTCGTAGTTGTCGTAGTTCTCGTGGTAGACGAGTTTGCGGACCGCGTACGGCTTTCCGCCCGCGAGGAGCTGGTTCGTGCCGACGACCACTTTTAGGTACTGGGGCTTCATGCTGAAAATAAATGTTCAGATAGAGAATGCGCATTATCACTTTCTTTTTAGCATTTTGTATGTGAGAAAATAGGTGAGGAGTGTGACGGTAGACAAGTCATAAAATACTTCACACACCCGAAAATTGGATTGAACGGGTACGAGTCGTTGTCTTGATGACTACATGCACAGTACCGATTAACGCGTGTTGTGATGCAGGTCCTACCGTAGAAGTGCCAAACCCATGGGCAGGCCTGGTACGGGTACGAGCCGGTATTGATGTAGACTGTGCAATACCGTTGGAAGCAGTTTACCGCCGTCGGTATGACACGAGATGTCATGATGGAGATAACGCAGAAATGCCAACACGCGGTACAAGCGCAGTGAGGCCTGGTACAGGCCAGTCCTTTATTAGACGTGGACTGTAGGTACTAGTGGCGTGGCGTATACGATATCGTTGGGCAAGCCGGTGCAGATTTGGCGTACATTTTCCTTTAGAACTGTAGAATAAAGTGCTCAAATGCCTGATATTAGGCAAGCCGGTAGGAATCGAGTTCTTTGGACGCCACGCTACTGGTAGGTACAGTACCGTTCGATGCAGTACGCTGCCTTCAGGATGACGCGCGGCATCAGGATGGAGGCACCACAGAAATACTACACGCCGTACACGCGCAGTGTGGCCTGGTACAGGCCAGTCTTTTATTAGACGTGGACTGTAGGTACAGTACCGTTCGACGCAGTGCGCCGTCGTCAGGATGACGCGCGGCGTCAGGATGGAGGCGCCCCAGAAATGCCGCACGCCGTACACGCGCAGTAAGGCTTAGTACAGTCCAGGTCGTTATAGACGTGGACTGTAGGTTACAGTACCGTTCGACGCAGTGCGCTGCCGTTAGGATGACGCGCGGCGTGAGGATGGAGGCGCCGCAAAAATGCCACACGCCGTACACGCGTAACGAGGCCTGGTACGGGTACGAGCCATTCGCGGCTTTCGTACCGCCCACTATTCGCTCCCAGTCCGCTTGCTTGTCCGATGAGTAAAACTCTGATGACACTGGACAAAGCACACATAATTTATATATTAATTTCAGATGCCACAGACCCACACACAAAACCACCGATACATAGGTACACACCAGTGGCGTGGCGTAAAAGATATCCTTGGGCAAGCCGGTGCAGATTTGGCGTACATTTTCCTTAAGAGCAGTAGAATAAGGTGCTCAAATGCCTGATATTAGGCAAGCCGGTAGGAATCGGGTTCTTTGGACGCCACGCTACTGGTACACACGTCAACTTACGAGTATAACACCCTTGGTTTTTCATCGGGGGTTAAAAAGACAAAAGAGTTTTCAGTCACAGTAGATTTTTAGTCAAGTACGCATAGACCTGCCTAACGTTTAATCCTTGTTATTTGTTAACACGTTAGGGTTTTATTTTTAGTTTTAATACATAGTACGAGTATTCCATTAAAATTAGGTAGAGAGTTACAGTGTCAATGTCGAAATTGTATGAGTGTGTGGCTTCAGATGCAAATAAGATGTCGGTAATATTGGCGATCGCTCACAATACGTGGAATTTATTCCATATTCACACAGAGTAACGCCACATACTCGTCACGCCAAAAAAGTCAATATCTCGAAAACTAATAGATTTTTACTGAGGTTAAATTTACTTAATTTGGTGTCTTATGAGCTGGTCTATCAGCCCTTTCCGTATGTACGAGGGTGGTTTGATAAGTACCTGTTTTTAAGTACTTCTAGAATCTTGACATGCCCATGTTTCCCGCTATTGTATGACACATTAGTTATAGGTATTTGAGCCAAATTTCAATACAGTCGCATCTTTATTCTTTGAACTATGGATCACAAACTGCACGATTCCGACGACGACGTGGACGTAACTATGAAAAAAATAAAACAGTTCGCCGCAAGATCCACACATATTTTTTTTTATGTAATTAGGTAATGAAAAAAAAATATTATGTCTGTTTTTGGAGACTCTCTAACTGTTATAGTTCACAGTGTTTTTATTAGAATATAGTTTTTTTTTAAATAAGAGCCGATTCTTGACAGTATTGGCTCAAAATTTACACCGACTAATAAAACATATAAAAAATTGGAAACCACATGTCTAGTGATCAATGATGAAGATTTAGGTGATAGCTAAAGTCCTTGACTTACGTGTTGGTGATTTTAAGAAACTTAAACACATTATTCACAAGAATGGGATAAGCAACAGAGTGTGGCTCCAAATGAGCACCAAAAATGGGTTCACGATCTCAACTTGCAAGTGGGTTCAGGAAAAAACAGGATAGCGAGTATTTATTGATCTATCACCATTGTTTACACTGGATTTCTAGCAAGTTATTTGTATTCACCAAGTTAAAAAAATAGAAAAAGATAAAAAGGTTGTACCCTAGTAAAGATACCCAGAAGCCTGTCCTGCGACTACTTTATAATTTTTTTATTTTTTAAGAAAATAAAATAAATAAATAATGTGGCATTATTTTTTTTTTAAATAATGCCACAACAATAATACTTAGTGTATTCAGCTAGTAAATAGCCTAGCTACAAATTGTATTAACATAAGGCTTTTCTATCTTTACTCTAAATACCTCAAAACAAGTACAGTCTACCTGCGACCACGAACGCTGAAAAGGGTTACGAAACGTCGGGACTTAAAATGTAGTTATATACGCGATTTAATCCGTTTAAGTTATTTCAACCTAAGATAAACATTATTGTTTCTGGTTATTATGTTATGATACAATAGACAGATAAAATACGGTGCTAAACTCATAACCCTCCTTTTTGCTTCGCCGTAGTCGGGTAAAAAAAACAGGTGAATTTGTACATCAAAAATCTTTGTCAGAAGTGGGATTCGAACCCACGCCCACAGAAGTGGACTGCGACCTGAACGCAGCGCCTTAGACCGCTCGGCCATCCTGACTCGATTGAACGATGTGAAATTAGTTACCAGTTCCCTTGAGTCATTTTAATGGGCTATTTGAGTCAAACAAAATACGTCACATTATTACGTCACAGTATGAACGAACTATATATAGCGGACGTATAGAATGTCATATATTTATAGGTGTACCTAGACCTCGTGAGACTGTCAAGTCCCTTGGCTCCGCCATTTTAAACAATATCCAAAAACTGACTCGACAAAAAATTCTATATAATTATCAAACTTGCTCACAAAATTTCACGACAATCGGTAAAGAAATGCCACCTGTAGACGACAACAGACAGACATGCGCCGGACATACGACAGCATTAATGCCCAAATTGAAACGGAGATCTTTGTTCGCTTCGCTCACTCGGTCAATGAGTAGGTACAATGTGGCAGCGTGGGAGTGACATATTTTGGTATTTTATGTTTACCTAGGCACTTACCCAATGTAGAAAATTATCATTTCATATGAAATAAAAAATAAAAATAAAATAGTTTATTTTTGCAAGTAGGCCCTCAAGGGCTCTTTTACAAGTCTGAGTCTAAATATGTATGTATTATTTCATTTCTTTTCTTTTGGCGCTTCGGGTAGTGACCTTCTGGTGAGAAGAAGCGCCGGAAGAAACTCACCAGTTTCTCTTTTTTAAAAACAGGTATGACATTATTACATTCTATTTCATTAATACGTTATAATAAACTTATAACTATATGTAGGTATAGTGTTTGGGATTTTTAATACAATTTGAGTCGTATTATTATGTAAGTATCCAATCTAATTCTTAGTTAATCGATTAGTAATTGCACACAACCTTACCTAACAAAGGAAATATTCCAAATACAACCCAAAACCATAAAGGAACCATGTCAGCAGATATTTTGCAAAAACTGAATAGCGCAACATGGTTCCATCCAGCTTATATAGTGCACTCGAAATGCATGTAAATCTTAATGCATACACGCGATATTGTATTGGACTAAATATTTATGTATATTTTTGCCCCTATGTAACAAGGCTGACGAAACTAGGGGAAATGTGACGTGGTGCGAGTCGCGTCCGTTCAGAACGTAATCCAAACGTAGGATTCTGACTAAACAATTTTTACGTCGTCCCAGGCCGTAAGTGGTATTTTCCACCCGCTGCGCAAGGAGAAAATCATACTTCCAGGACAGGGGAGGACGTAAAATTATGTGCGGTTAGTTGCACGGAAAAGTAACCCCCTCCGCATACTAAGAATGTATGTCAGAGTAGAAGGGGAGGTTATTTTTCTCTGCAGCTGATCGTACACATAATAAATAATATTATATTCGCTGCCCTGAGTGCGTAAGATTATGTCACCACAGACAGGGCTTAAGCAGAAATATCACTCGCTAAGTGGAGAGAAAGTCTCACTTCTTGGCCAAGGGAAGGCCTATGTTATGTAGGTTGCATTGTACTCACTACGAGATTAACGGAATTCTGGTAAAAAGGTGCAAACTCCATTGACAAGCGGCGATAGGTAAGTAGCTTTTGCATGGAAATTACACATAGGTATAAAATTGAATGTTTGTTTGTATGGAAATTTATTGGGCGTACACGTGGGTGGGTCTGGTTGGGTAAATCCCAATCCCAATATGATGCAATCATCAGACACCGATGACTATCAAAAAACATGATTACAGAAGAATGTAACCGCCTACAAAGATATATAAATATGTGACATTTCGCGGTAAGTATATACCTCATATGATGGTTTTTAGTTTTGTAAAAATGTGTAAAAGTTTAGATTTCTTTTTAATTGCTATTTCGCATACATTCATTTATAATATTAGTGAATTATACACCTATTAAAATGGCCTTAAAGTAAATATAATTATAGTCTTTTTAGTAAAAAAAATCGATTCCCAATAGAATTTTCGAAAATTTATATCTCCGTAACTACACATGATAAGAAGTTGAACTTTTTTGATATCTACAGCGTATCAATTGTAGATTATTAATATATGGATAACCCAATACCGACCATAAGGTAGCTTTAGCCGCGGAATGTCACAAGTTTAATCTCAAGACAAGATAATAAGTAGCTCACAATACGCCTAGCTACTGCGTAACATGTTTACGATCACAACAGATCGTTCTGCTAATTATTTTTGCAAGGCGCATAATTATTATTACAATATTATAATATATTATTATTATCCGTATATCTTTATTTGCTTAAGTTAGGTTTTTTACAATATATATATAAAAAGTAAAATACAAAATGAAATTACAAAACATAAACACATTATAAAAAACCTAACCTATTATTAATTATTATTATATAGATTTATAGTAAATCACGAATTATATCGTATGATTCGTGATTTACTATGACTCCAACTTAATTGCATGTCGGAAACAAGACACGAAGCATTAACACGGCTGGGCAGCGTTCACGAAGCGGCGCATCTTTTCGTCCAAAATGTGCCTGAAGACGTAAGTCTTCGACCCGAGCGGTTTGCCAGTTAGGACATACATACGGAACTGAGGTATGGTCGTTCACATGGGACTGAAAAGGCGGCCCAGACTCGCGCAACGTGCAATGGGCTGATAGAATGCAATGGGCTATAAAAATTTATAATAAACTGCCTCAAATACTACAAGATGAGCCGAATGATAAAGTATTTATAAGAAAACTCCGAGAGCTGTTAATTGATAGGAGCTATTATACCGTAACAGAATATTTTAGTGAAAAGCTGTAGTTAGTAAGATAAATACCCTAGATTAGATTTTGTAAAATATATGTGTTAAAACTATTTTAATTCGCAAATATTGTTGTGCCCAACAGGGTCCTTTAGTGTATTTATAGTTTGTAAGTTTCACATCTGTAATACATAAGGAATGCAATAAAGTATTGAGTATTGAGAATTATATTAACCAAAGTAACTGACATAGCTTGCAGGATTGCACGGTTGAAATGACAGTGAGCACTTGAGCAAGTCATATATAGCCCGGAAAATGGATAACCGTTGGGGCAATAAAGTGGCGACCACGCATAGGTTAAGCGCAGCGTAGGGCGCCGCACCAGCCCCGGTGGACGGACGACCTCGTAAGAGTAGCGGGCCCAGGGAACGCCACGGCCGACCATCGCTATGCCCAATAAGGGTCGGTAGCTCGGTAGACGCGATCTGCACAGGATCGCACTCTGTGGCGATCTATGGGGGAGGCCTATGTCTAACAGTGGACGTCCGTGGCTGATAGACAGAAAAAAAATTATACACATATATCCTTAGGTACATACTTAATTAAATAAACGTACACACAATAACCGAGGTTCTGATTTCCCGCATATTAAGGTTACTTTTCCACAAGAGCTGTGCGAGGTAGCGGAGCTGTGTTTGAGGGAAAAATCCACCAATGCCGGGCCGCGCTGAGCGAGGCTAGACGCGGTGATTGGTGGATTTTTCCTCGTACACCGCTCCGCTATCTTCCACAGCTGTGATGGAAACGCAGTCTTATACTTACCGAGTAAATCGACGAACATATACGAACTAACCAAGATGAAAGTATCAATTCGAATGCGTTCAGAATCCTAAATATCCCGGAGATGTTGCATCCATTGTTTTAAAAACAACAAACATAGTGGACAAGGCGCGTTAATGTCGAGTTTTCACATTAAGTGCTTACGGTAGGTACGGGTAAGTACAAGACGATCGAGGAATGTGGCGGTTTTTGTGGCGGTTGGCTGGGGTTTTTTTTGGTAAGTACTCATCAAGTTTTTTATGTACGATTCTCACTAACCGCATCGGAGCGCCTTTTACTTATATAATGCGGTACAGGAAACTTAAGTATCAATACAATATTTTTCTATTTACACGGTTTGTCATCAAGTCGGCTCCTCGCGGACGCGACACTAGGCTGCCGTCATTCCATTTTATTTAGCACGCTCTAAAATGCGCTGCGGTGCGATCCAGTCGGTGAAAATCGTAATAATACTCTGCTCCGAGGCGCAAAAGAAAACGCTCTAATCTACGGCAGGCGATACGGTAAATACGACCACTGTCTGTTTTGTACATAGGTAATAGTGGCGTGCCATCTAATTTTTATACTTGATGCCCGTTCCAGGTCATTCTTGTTGCAGAGTTTGTCAATCGTGTTTCAATTCAACGCAGCAATGCGGCGAGCCTATTGCACCTTTGCACGCGGACTGACGCGGGGCGGGTTATTTAACTAAAATACATAAGAGACAAGTACCTAGGTACTCATATGATTACGTTACTATATAATCAAAATTTGGCAAAGATCCGTCTAATGTCGCAATCAAGATAGATAAGTGCACGATCGAACTCCGTTCAGTTAAATGGCTTGACTTAAGGATATAGGGAACGTGAAATCGACAATAGAGACACTGTGTGGACAGTAAAGGAAACTTATCAGACGTGAAAAATAAACGCATAGTAAGTCATGTTAATCGTCCTTCATCGCGACATTTAACGGTGTTTCCCGTTGATATGGCTCCAGCATAGAGTAGGTCATAAATATGTTGACACTTTTCGACCTTATTTCCTTGGAATAAGGTTGAAAAGTGTAAACATATTTATGACCTCGACTGTACAAGATTCGGATTGGCGGTGCCAGTTGACAGCATCTTCGCTGTGCACGTTCCCTATTTTATTTTTTCGTCGATAATACCTACTAGATTAACTGAGAAAGTAAAACTAATTTAATGCCTAATTTTGTCAAAATTGTTACAGCCGTTTGCTATGATCCTATCAGCCGATTAGATGCCTATTTTTACAAGCATTTATTTAACTTGCAACCTACGTATGTTTGTAAATAGGTATTTTTTAACAGAAACTTATTCGCAGGCACGATGGTAGTGCGCAGCCAGTTCTTCGACTGTCACGACGACCCGAGCTACGACCCTGAGGAGGGCCAGGTGACCGAGCTTCAGTACTCCTGGCTTGGGGCCTTGCAGTACATCCATGGCAAGTATCATGTGGAAGTCAAGTGAAAGTTACACAGAATTCTTCTTGGTCATTACACTCTTGGCAGTGGTCATGGCTGTCATGTCTTGAGTGGCAAGCGTAACCACACGGCGCCATTCTTCTCTGACTGTGACGGCTGCGCGTCAAATGCAAAGGGCAGTTTGTGGCAGTCTTGATTTGGTCATAAAGAAATAGCAATGTAGGTAAAAGTTGCAGAACACAATCAAAAATTTAGGAAAGTTCTGGCATACCCACTAAAACCACACCGGTGATGGAGCCTCTGCAGCGGACCGATCAGAAGTGTTCGGAACTCCTCAGGAGCCCGCGGCCGGGTTTTTCATACAATAGTTACCCCCATTGCGATATTCCTCATCATCATCATTTCAACCTTGAGACGCCCACTAGTAAAAGTAGTAGTAGTCTCCCGCAAAGACTTCCATAACAAGTGATCGCACGCTTTTGCTTTCATCGACTTATGACGAACTTAACCAGTGGCCCATTTCACGAAACTACAAGTTACAGTTTACAAGTGTAATCTAGAAACATATATGAAGATTTAAGCTATGGTAGCCGGATGGTTCCTATTCGAATCCCGGCTTGTACCAATGAGTTTTTCGGAACTCGTGTACGAAATATTATTAGATATTTACCATTAGCTTTTTTATGAAGGATAAACATCGTAAGGAAACCTGCATACATCCGCAAAGAAGTTCAAAGGTGTTTTTGAAGTCCCCAATCCGTAGTGAACCAGCTTGGGACAGTCCATTCACTCTCATCTATTAGCATCCCAGCAGTGGGCCGTATACAGCTGATGATGAAACTAGAAACATTGGTCAACAACACCATAGGTTTAACAATGTTGCTAGTTTAGACTTGTAAAATTTTAAGTTCGTGAAGGGGGCCACATCTCGCGACATGTAGATAAATGTATCCACAGTGAAGAACGGCACGCCTCACTACTTCCGCGTGCCCCGCGTGGTCCTCATCAGCCGGCAGTTCGTGCTGAGCACGGCGGTGGACGCGGCGGTGGTCCCACATGGCTATGCCTTGTAAGTCAACCATAATCCATCATTCTACAGTCAGAAGGGTCATACACAGTTATCTAGTATGAGGTTTTCGAAGACATTGGTATAATCTCCATATTTGTACAATTCCACATTCGTACACTGGTACAACTCTTAGACAATTTGAAATTCAATTCAGACCCGTGCCCTCTTTGCCCGTGGACCACCGTGGTCCAGTTTGCTAGTTCAGTTGAGGGGGATTTAGTTAAGTATTATGAACTTACATATGCGTTGAAGGCACTGAGCCGTTAGCGTTCGCATCTATTCTGTGGACATTACCAAAATTAAGGGCTTTAAAAGTCTATTTTTTTGCTGGTTCCTTGTATGCATATATACATATAATGTAGTACTATTAACGGCGATAACTATTGTATTGTCCACAGGAAAGACGCTCATTTTCTGAAATGTGATACCCAGCAAATACTGCCACAGTTCTTTACAATAAATAAGATTCTGTTAACTGAACCAATGTTCAAAATTTTAACTCAAATTAAATAGAAAAGACGAAGTGGTTCTAATTCAATTTGCGAGAATTGACGTAAACAAATATACCTAAAAATATTGTATAAATTAATAAAAAGCTTGTAGAAAAAACTTTCAAGATATTTCTAGGATTTATTTTACTTTTCCTTGTACCCAATTAAGAAATTGCTAGAGTGGAGTTATATTTTGTTCTTTTAGTTACCTACGCACTAGTACGCACTTTAAGCGCACAGCAATTTTTTTCAATCAAAACTTTCTTAATAAGGAGGTACCAAATTTGTTTCGGCGACAAAATGGTTTAGTAGTTAGGACAGCGGTTATGGGGCGTGGGCTGTAAAGGTTCTAGAATAGAGACCACGAACCACGGACGACCTGGTTAGGGTCGCTGGAGGTCGATGGAGGCAGGAGGCGTGTTCGTTGTGGAAGTCTTTGGGGGAGACTTATTTTCAGCAGTGGAAGTATCAAGGTTGTCATGATGATGATGATTAATGATGATGGTCATCAGTTGCGTGTGGCGTAAAACATATCCTTGGGCAGGCCGGTGCAGATTTGGCCTACATATTGAGCTGTAGAATAAGGTGCTCAAATTCCTGATATTAGGCAAGCCGGTAGGAGTCGAGTTCATTAGACACGCTACTGTTGGTCACATTTCCCTCCCTTCTTCTTTGCACAGAGGTAACGTAATTTTCGGCGACTACGAGCGTGATGAAGTGGAATGCGAGACCTCGATCCTGGCGCTGGCGAACAGGAAGGCGGAGTGCGAGCCGGCCATCCTGGTGATGCCCGTGGCCGACGTGCTGGTGCATCCGGAGTACAAGCACTTCGGGGCCAGGAGCAGTGTGGCGCTGCTGAAGCTCATCACCACTGTCAAGTCCAGTAAGTTTGTTTGTCCTTATTTAGCCAATTTTTCCTCGACAGACAGTACGAGCAATCCGAGGTGCTGAATTTCATCTCCACTGTCAAGTCCAGTTAGTACTTTATTTGTCCTCATTTGTCAACCCCCTCTTTTCCGCCCGACCAGAGGCAATGTAATCTTTACCAGCAAAATGTGGTGCAGGATCTCATTGAAATGAAATATGAAATGAAATAATTTATTTCAGGCCTCAATGGCTCTGTCACATGTCTCATTCTTTTGGCACTTCGGCAAATGACATTCTGGTGAGAAGAAGCGCCGGAAGAAACTCACCAGTTTCTCTTTTCAAAAACATTGCGTCATCAGTGGAAACAACCTTGTATAAGCTGTATGGTTAGTTATAAATGTTATTAACAAAATTTTGTTTATTTCAGAATACGTTCTGCCGGTGTGTCTACCTTTCAGGAACTTCCTCGAGCGTAGCAATGGAAAGCAGATGGCAGAACGCCTGTACCACATCGATTTTGCCAGTGGTGAGCGGTTTTAGATGTTACTAGAAAGAGAACCACATTAATAATGATACTCTGCGAGCACACAAACTTCTGGTGGTGTGCGGAATATTGCTCTGTTTTGAAACTTTATGAACTTATGCTAGGTACCACAATAATCGTTATTAGTTATAGCTAAATACATTCAGGTGTGGTTTACTGGAGTTTCAACCGCTCTCAATTTCCTGGACGCATTTGTAACTAAGTATTTTCCTGTAGGCTTGGAGTACTATTTTCTGTTATATTCTAGGTAGAGGTACTCTACACTGGTTTTCGGTTATGATTTTATTTAGTTAGGACATATTTGGTTATTTTGGGAAATTGTCAAAAATGCGATCAGGGTAGTGTTAGCGGTTGAAACTCTGTAGAACTACCCACAAATTACCTTGTAGATGTTCCCCGGGACTTCATAGAGGAAGAAAAGGAGGTCTCTAGGATCACCCTGCTGCCGCGCGAGCTGTGCTACATATACGACTTGCCCGAAGTATGCTCATGATCTATTACCGTGCAACTTAGACCCACTGTTGAATATATACTTCGCCCAAATAAGTGATCACTTAGATTTTCAACTAGGTAGCTACCAGGGTAGGGTACCGGTATTATTTGTATGGTATGCCAATTTTGCACAGTATGGAATATTTTTGATATTTTTAGAAATTTCGCACATAGACCTTTTCAAATTAAGTCAGCTGAACATATGACAAACGTTGTTAAATTTATTTTTATAGGTACAGCAGACATTTTAAACGTAGGTTAAATAAAAAAAAACGGAATTGTCTTTAGGAATTTCGTACGTAGGAATTTTAACTATCGACATTTAATACTTACCCGAATACTTTAAAAATCGATAATAATACTTTTTATATTTTAACTGCATATTTCTTTCTATTCCTAAAACTCTAAGTTTGAGTTCGTATTATTTCATAAAAGCTCGGACAGATCGCTTTTCAAGGTAAATATAACAGATAAGATAAATATTCAGTCCTACTAACGACACCTTGATGAGTTACCTATAAGCAGGGAGCGTACTTCTGGTACCGATGACGTAAAAATGACATCAAGTTACATACAGCAGGATTCATTTTAGGTTTTACATTGATTTTATGTTACTACTATTTACTACTTTCATTAGTTGGTGTAATGGTAGAAGCCATTTTATAAATCAAGAGGTTAAGTTAAGAGTCTGCCTGTGTTATCTTATTTATTGAAACGGGAAATTGGAAAATAAATGAGAAACGCATTATGATATAGAAGGGCCGCATGAAATGAATACAATACATTCGGATAAGTATATATCAAATCGCGTATCCGATAATATTTCCAAACACCCGTTAAAAAAAAAATAGACGTAACATTTTGCTCACAAAATATCTTCTACCATTGGCACCAATAAATGAAAGTAAAAAATATAATTAATTTATAACTGAAACTATACCGGTAATTTACGGCAACGGTAAATCAATGTAATACCTTAACTAAATCAGCCTGTATGTAGGTTGACGTCATTTGCCCGTCATCGGCACCAAAAGTATGCTCCCTGGTCATAAATGACTAACCCTTTAGACCCTCTTCACTCACAGTAGGATTCACGTTTTCTAGGAAACATGTACGTCTAAGGGCCTTATCACACTAGCGATTTGCGGGGAAGCCGCGAGCGAGTTTCCATACAAAACCAGTCGAGCAGAGCGACATTTGTATGGAAACTCGCTCGCGGCTCGCCCGCAGCTCGCTCGCAAATCGCTCGTGTAAAAAGGCTCTAAGTCGGTCTGTCTGCTCTCGTTTTAGAACAACACCAGACTGATGAAGGAGCGCATAGCATGCACGACCGGCTGCGGGTTCCGTTCCGGCGCGCCGAGTCTGGTGCACGAGCACACCGGCCACTGGTCCGTCGTCGCCCTCGCACACGGTTAGATATTCCCATCGTCCAGTTACATCAACACCAGGCTGATGAAGGAGGGAGTTAGTCTCTCCTGTACTGAAGGTGCTCATCATCCACTTATGTATATTATCATAAATGTGAGTGAGCAGCTAGTCCTCACGCTGGCTGAGTGCGGGTTGGGGCCTTTACATACTCCTCGCCACTGCTAGGTACCTACTCTCTTTTTAAACATCATTAGTTAAAATATGCCCATATTGCTGGACGTAGAAACTGAAACTTCCTGCCTCGCACGACTGAACTGTGGAATAAATTGTCGCCTGCAGTGTTTCCGGACCGATTCGACCTTCAAACCTTCAAGAAAAGAGCGTACTCCCACCTGAAAGGCCGGCAACGTACCTGTGACTCTTTTGGTGTTGCAGGTGTCTATGGGCGACGGTGATTGCTTACCATCAGGCGACCCGTCTGCTCGTTTGCCCCCTATTTCATAAAAAAAAAAAAAAAAAAACGTAGTTAGGTCTCCAAAGAGTGACACGACCACCTTGTCGGGGTTTTAGCACTGTATCTCCCGTTAAAAACGATAGTAGAAATTAGCAACCGTATTTAACTTCCAGGAGGGACTCCGTGCCCCGACCCGCTGCGGTCGCGCCGGCCACCCGCGCCGCCGCGCCACACCGCGCTGCACCCCTACGTGCCCTGGATTACGGCTGCCATCACCGGCAAGCCCCTCGGCGCCTTCTCTAAGGACGATCCGTTTGGTGAGTACAGATACAGATGGTGTATATCCGGAGTCGCTGCCGCGCAGATTACTCGTCCTCTGAATCGGAGCCGAGAAGAACTTAAATTTTATTGATTAATACTGGACTTTGGTTCCGCTCGGCTTCCGTTGGCGGACGGCCTTATGATGAAGAGATGATTATGAACCTTTAACAAATACTTTTCAGTAATAATCCCTCAAGACTCCCGATACAGCAGCAATGGTCAGGGACAAGAATTGTTCGATGTGGTACGTGACATCAAATACTCTGGTAGTAGTATACAAAGAGGAAAAATATGATTGGTCCTTTGGCCTACCCAGCTTGGCACTCGACCCAAAATAGCAAACCGAGATTTCAAATAATAGAAGTGAGAGGCCGCCATATTACCAATGAATTTTCCACGTTATATGTGAACAAGTACCGCTGTAGGTGTAGAAAACATTGTGAGAGAACCCTCAATCTGGTTTCTCTGTTACATGGAAACCATCTGGTAGTCACTTCAGATACATTTTTGATAATGACCAAAAGTGTATCCTGAAAGGAAATGCTGGGAAAAAGGTGAGTTTTAGAAAAAAAAGAAAAAATAGAAAATTAGCTGCATAAGAGTTTATACAGTCATTATACCTACGTCTAGTTTGAGTGTTAAGAGCATGAGCTCTACAGCTGGCGTGCTACTTATCTATTACATTACGTCGTGGATTGCAGGGTTCGTGATGCCCCGTGCGTCGCCGTACGACCAGGTGGGGCACGCGTGGGTAGGGCACTGGTGGATGGGCGGTGTGCGCTGCTACGACCGCGGGGACGCCGCACTGGACATTTTCAGGTTCTACCAAGAGATCTTCAAGGTCAAGCCCATCGCTCTCTCCAGAGTCACCTATCATTTGGAGGTACTGTACTGTGTACCCGCACCTCCACTTACGTTACGAATCGTGTCATAATAGACGTACCATTCGACATTAAAATTCAAAAATGCTATCTCTGTTCAACAGATCGTTTCGCCGCGGGAGACGATAATCATCTGCGTGAAGGTGGGCATGCCCTTCCAGCTTGGTCACCCCAAGGTCTACGATCTGGACTCCCCAGAGATCTCGGTGAGAGAAAACGCTGGTATTTAATTTAGCGTTTCGGTGATAATGTCGGAAGCATTAAGTTTCAAAAAATGAGGCTTACAATATGTCCCACTTCATGAAATTTTAAATGCCATGTAAAGCCACTTTCAGTTAACTAATGTAGTAGAAGGCAAATCCGGGCTAAAATAAACGCATTTTTACAATAATGTGGCTGCCGAAACCTTTGCATATATCAAACAACCAACTACATATATTCATGCTTAATATAAATAATAGGCCAAATTGAAGTAACCAGGGTCAGCCTATTGTTGCAGGTGGACATTCCGCTTCTACAGTTCAGTTATGCGTACAGCTTCGAGGTGGAGGCCTGGGGCTACAACCACACCGAGTCCATTTCCTCGGAATCCGACGCCGAGGATTCGGATTACCACGACTAAGCTGTGTGCCAATTCTTTATACTGAAACCGTAGCCCGGACAAATAAAAAATACATCGAGTCTGTGTACACGCGGATAGCAAGACCGGGCATTTCTTCAGAAATATGTCTGCGGTCACCTCGTTCATCTGGCCCTTTTTCATACTAAATGTATGGATACAGATGAATGAGTCGCAGACATATTTCTGAAGAATAGCCCGACCGCAGATTCTGATTGCAATTAATTAAGCCGTGTCTGACAGGGTCATACATAGTTCGCGGCTGCGGGGGTGGTTCGTGGTTCGCGGGTGGTGTTCGCGTTTTTCCTGTCGATGTCACCAAACCAAACAAAGGGCTTTAAAAGTCTAATTTTCTTGCTGGACCCTTTTAGGCAAGTACATACTGTAATAGAGTAATTCCGGCAGGGTCGCCATGTAATAGAGTAATCCTGGCAAGGTCGCCATGTAATAGAGTAGGTTGAGATGTGAGTTTATAGGGGTTTGAAGAAATACTCCTTCATGATGACAGTCGTTGTATTCAGTATAAGTAATACAATAGCATGTCTCAAGCGAATACTCGACTTCTTCGGCCATATCGCCAGGAAGGAAGGGCACAACCTTGAACAACTCATGGTCACTGGCAAGGTTGATGGCAGACGTCCGAGAGGTCGCAGTCCGCTGAGATGGTCCGACCAGATCCGCTCTTCTCTTGACACCAAGCTGCATCACGCCCTCCATGAAGCCAAAGACAGAACTAAGTGGCGCTCTACTGTTGGACGCGTAATTGCTCTGCAAAGGAGGAATCACGACCCTCAGCAATGAGGAAATCGACGCGAGGAGGAGGAATACAATAGCCAAATACAAGACAAATACCAGACCAGATAACATGTCTTAAAGCTAGTTACATCTATTTACATAATTATAATATAATTAATGCTTACTTGCTATAACCCAAATCCGTGCGTCACATGTCGTAAAGAGTAACGGAGAGTTACTATAATTCGGGTGCCCTTTATTTGGCATAATTTTATTTGTCCGAATGTATTGTTTAGCCCGAATTTTATTTCGCATAATTTTTCTCTAGCTTTAACGGAAAATATTTTGCAAAATCTTTTATATCAAATTCAAATTTTGATATCAGCCATTTAGAACATATTAGGTTAGGTTAGGTTTCTTTTATAGTTATTCTGAAAAGTCAATATTATCTGTAAAATAACAATTATGCGTAAATAGTATTCGGGCAAATAGAACATTCGGACAAATAAAATTATGCGAAAAATAGGCGACCCCTATAATTCATCATATTATAATACCCAGTGGCGTGCATTGAAGGTGGACAATGAGAACGGGTTCTAGTCCAGTTATTTTAAAGGAATATAAAAGAAAAAATCGAAACAGAGAACTTTTTTTTTTTGGTCATTTTGTATGGACTGCCTACCCTACTGCCTACCCAAATTTGTACTGACTGCACGCCCCTGATAATACCACTACTAGCCCTTTAAGACTAGTCAGTGGCTCTGTGAGCCATAGACCTCGCGAATCTATCAGCTTTGCTCACAAATTTTCACGAAAATCGCTTGAGAAATGCGACCTGTAGAGGAGAACAGTCGGACAGACGCCGGACAGATATACGAAAGCATTTTTGCCCAAACTGAATATAACCTGTTGTCTGCATAAACTCTTTTTACAAGTTTTTATTTTAAAGAAACGCGATATGTAAGGTTCTGGAAAAAAGGTACCTTGTCTCTATTTTGCATCAGATGCGACCAAGTCAAACGCAAACCTATCAATGTTTTTATTTAAACCCATCAAACCTTGAGTCGTGTCAGACTCAGTGTAAACTCTAGTATTCACGATCCCTAAGAAAATTCTGCCTCTCTGCAACGTTTTTATAAATGTGATATTTAGTTATTTAGATTAATTAAAATTATAAAGAAGGATTATTTTGTTTTCTTTCTCTCCAAATAAAGCGTCACAATATGGTACAATAAAACAAGGTATGTTCTTTCCGAGAGTGAAGTTGCCTATCTATCTATCTGCAACGGACGTCCACTGCTGGACATGGGCCTCCCCATAGATTGCCGCAGAGTGCGGTCCTATGCAGACCGCATCCACCGACTCCCCGCTACTTTCACGAGGTCATCTGTCCACAGAGTCTGGGGAAATCTTACACTGCGCTTGCCTATGCGTCGCCACTCCAGGACTTTACTGCCCCAATGCCTAAGCAACGACGAAGTTGCCTACGTCGCGAGTATGTTGCCACTGTCAATGGGCTGCGATATGGAATGACGTATAGTCAAGTTCACACGACGTCATCAACTTTCACTCGAAGAACCATCGAAACATAATGTATGGAACGATAACTTGTAACAAAATTGACGTCGCCCACTTTTTAAAATCAATACGTCTTATGTATCAAGTGGTATTGATAACCAACTTAATGTTTACTATGTGTAAGTCTAGAATCATTTATGACAAATATTAGTATTAAGTTTGAGAAGTCTTGATATTTGGATAGGTTGCATATCGTTTAAAAGACAAAAATCTGTGATTGGTTACAAAGCCTACTGAAGTAAGAATTTCATTTGCCGCTACAGTATTTTCTTCAGGACTAAGTGCTAGCTCGGCCCAGGCCCGCGCCGACCCCCGGCAGCGCCTGTGTGCAAATCTATGAAGCAACCTCTTTATTGTCGTCGTGTTTCAAATTCCGGCGCCGCTGTTGCCTTGGCGCCTGTGTGCGTTGCACACTTCGCACACAGGGGCGGCGCGGCCCTAGCTCCGCCCCGTTAGTACTTATTCCGTGGGGCCGATTTTGAGCTTCAGTTACGCTTCCATACTTATTTTATTTCGATGGGAAGAACACACCCAGTTTTTGGACCATCTCAATTAGGTAGATCCAGTTTAAATCCGTCCGATCCGTTAGAATATTTAGATTATCATTTATTAATAAAGCAACAGTTGCTACGTTAATTTACATTATGTAACCCGTAATTATCGGCATCAGAATGAATAAAACATTACGGTGAAAAGTAAATAATGATACCTCTTTGCCTTGACCTGACTGGAGTTCACATGATATCTGTTTGTCACAAATTTATACTACCTATAACCAAACTGTAACAAAGTTTAGAAACAACAAGCAATTTTAATATTTTATCGAACTTGAAGAAGGTATAGTCGACGTCAGAAATATATTTACACTTTTCTGACGACGACGTACGTACATAGTTAAGCTAAAAAGAGTGTAATATTTACATAGCATAACGTTTAAACTGTTATATACGTAATTAAATTAATTATATACACGTAATTGTGACGAAGTTCTATGCATTCCAGGACTTTAACAATTTCGAAGCTACGTCGACCATAAAAGTCGCGAAGCAGGCGCCATGTCGTAACAGCGTCAAAACCAAGGACCTCGCAATAGGAAATAAAAACCGGTCAAGTGCGAGTCGGACTCGCGCACCGAGGGTTCCGTATAAACTAATAAGTAGACCAACCTTACGACTAACAGCAACCCTGCCTTAAACCCGCTTTAGCTCTATTCAACCTGGAAAAATCTTAACAGCGCGATGCAGCGTATGCTACAGCGACATCTATTGATACTAAATAGCGCGTAAATTTTACTTGTAATTTAAATTTAAGGGTGGATTTCACAGCGTTTCAAATGCCGTCATCACCAATCCCGAAATTTCGACGATTCACTTTAAGAATGTATCCCATTCTTTTGATAAAATCAGAAAATAGTACCTACTATTTTCACGTTTTGATCAAAAATTATGTAATTTTTAAAAAGATGTCATCATAATATCGGGATTGGTGATGACGGCGGTTGAAACGCTCTGAAATCCACCCTTAAACGTTACTTTTTGTTATTGGCTGATTGAAATAATTGTTTGTCAACTAAGTTAGTTCTCATGTATCATTTTTAGCCACAAGCTACCTTATTTTAGATTTGTGTCCCTAGATGGCGCTAGTGGTATTTCATTTTTATACTCCTATTATAGAGTTTTTAATAATTATTGTTACTTTATGTTTTTTTCCCGATGCCTGATGAGTGATCATTGTATTTAATAGACATTTTTTATATAATCTGAAATAAATCATCGCTTAGTTTTGCTACTCTCCGCTAGATGGCTCTCGTAGGGAGGGTAGAACTAATATGTTAAGATTTTTGTAAATTTTTAAAAAGTATTCAAGTTAGGAAGAGAAAATATAACGGTCTTCCTAATAATAATAATAATCCTAATAAGTAGATACATGAATAGTTCAAGAAAAACTGTATGGCGATTAGTTTAGTAGGAGCAAATAAGTATGTGTTATGATTTTTGCAAATTTCTCAAAAACGGTGCAAGTGAGGAAAACCGTTATATTTTTCCTGTAATATTTAGGACGACATTAATAATTGGTAATTATGACACATTTTTCTGATCAGTAACTTCGGAGATAATAGGGGGGGAATGGTATTTTCTTAAACTTTTTTCGCCATAAATCAAAAACTATTTATTTAAAAAAAAAAAAAAAAATGGCATTTTAATCTACAAATTAAGCTCTTTCATTTGATACCCCACTCGATATATAAGCCCTACTTTCAATTTTGAAAATCCCATTACGGAGCCCTTTAAAAAAAAAGTAAAAAAGGTACAAGATTTTTTTTATGTCCAATAAGCTCGGGTTAGCGACTTTTAACACTATTCCAAATTTCAAACCGATAGCAGCAGTAGTTCCTGAGATATCTGGCTGTGACAGACGGACAGACAGACAGACAGACAGACAGACAGACAGACAGACAGACAGACAGACAGACAGACAGACAGACAGAGTCGCACCATAAGGGTTCCTTTTTTACCATTTTGGTACGGAACCCTAAAAACTAGTTTATGTGTGCGTGTGGCTCGGAAGTACTGCCGGCTTATTAAAAATGGCTTCAGTTCTGTGTGGGCGCGGCTCCATCCGGCTATTTATTTTATGTAGGTATGCTGTATTATGTATGCTGGTGCAAGCAGGTCTATATCACTCTGCTCTCTGTGACGGATTGGCCTTCCGAAAAAACACAAGCCCATACTGCACAGAAAGATGATCTTAGGAGTTCAGGAGGCAGGAAATCTACGTCAATGCAGCTGCATAGAAAAGAATACAAGAACTCCGAAATGATTACCCGCGACAATATCGCTCCCACCGAAGTCACGGCGTTTGAAATAAAATGTACTTACCTACAATATAAGAGGAAATACTTATACCGATGCAGTAAAGTACATGATAAAGCAATCTGCTAGTTATTATCAAACCACGATTAGAGTACGATTCTGAAGTACCGTTAGCACAAAAGTACATACTTACAATGCTTTTGTAAGTATGTACTTTGCAATAAAGTGTTTAGCTACATACATACATACCTTTTTTTTTTGACCCCGGGAAATGCATAAAACTGCATACCACTACGTAACCTAAGGCCATCGGGGGTGACAGCCAGATGTTACGTATTGGTTATGTGGGGCTCTCCGCTCCTGAAGGGATTGGCCTACCCACTAAAACCCAGGGATGCTACCGACCTGTGCCTTCACGGTGATGCCGTGGGATCGCTATCAAGCCACCACGACATCACCAGCACCTCCGCCCTAGGGCGGACCCTCTCCGAAAAAGGCACACTGTAGCATGGCCAGTGTGCCTTCCCTCACCAGCTCCCCCCCGACCAAATGGCCGTCCCCCGGGGAAGCAGGGACCAGCACCAGACACACGGTGCCCCGGTCCCTCCCTCGCCGCCACGGGAGGACAAACGCCCCTGCCCCGCAGCCGTCCACAGGAGGACAAACGCCCCTACCCCGCAGACACTCCCGCCTGTCCTTACGGACCGCGGTGGGCCAGTCCTCCGCCTCCCGCCCCCAGCACATGAGGTAGCGGCAGCCTGCAAGGCTGAGTTCTCGGGACGCAGAGGACTAGTCCACCGCTACCACGCAGCGGCACAGGTCACCCATCTGGTGCCTGCCCGCAGTGCCCCCCAAAAGGAGACGTCGGAGGGATGCTGCCCGTGCCCGACGCTCCGCCCTCGCGTGCCGCACCTGGAGAGTCCTCTAACAGAGGAAACCCGGTGTGGGACCCCCCAACCCCCCCTGACAGGCTCATTCGCAGCATCGGCAAGTGATCAATTAGGGGCCCCTAAGAAATCACTTGCCGTTGCTCCCGGGGTGCACCGGCCAAGACGCTTCCCTTTCCTGCGGATCAACCGGATCAAGAGGAATGAGAAGAATCCAGACACTCTGGGAGGTTTCCTGTCTAGCACCCCACATACATACATACCTACCAGTAGCGTGGCGTAAAAGCTATCCCTTTCGTCGGTTTAGGACCACTATCAGAAATGACCACAATTAAAAATGGCCATATCTTAAAATGTCCACTTCTGGAAATAATCAACTTCTTAAAACGACCACGTGTCCACTTCTCGAAATGACCGCTTTAATTGAAATTGGCTATTTTTGGTACATTTAGGATATTAGGCGGGTCAACACAGAGCGAGCAGCCTTGCGAGGCAGCCGATCTATGTATTCATCATAATCCCCCCCTTTCATCATAATGTATCGCGCGCTCTTAAACGGCCGAAGATAAACTATACTTATCTGATTTTATACTTTGCTTATTGTGACGCCATTAAGATTTAATAAAATGACAAGCAAATTTCTACCAGTTGGAAGCCGGCTGTCGCGGGACACAGACGTGCAACATGGCCAAGGTAAAATAATATTTATGTACCCTAGATTCAGCTGTATAAATAACTAGCATTTAGTTTTATACGGTATTCCGCAAAGTAATTACATACAGTCATATTTAAGTATAAATTTTCTGTACCGACAATACTATTATTCATAACGAAATACACCAAAAAATCATCTACAAATAAATGGAAATTGCAGGTAGGTATATTTATAATATCCAATCACTACTCTAATAGGTACTATCATTCAGACAGTCGCAAACGGATTTTCTTAATTATATATATTGATCAATATGACTGTATTTGCTACCTAATACATTAGATCTTTTTTATGAATAAAAAATCATAATAATGAAGGTAACCATACATTTCTATCATCTAATTAATAAAAGATGAAAAACGAATTGTTTTGTTGAAAAACCAAAGTAGGTAAGCCAAACAAGACAGTGTTCTGAATGTTTGTTTATAAGTAAGGTACTTGAAGATATTAGTTTTATTTTATGGTTTGGAAAAAACAATATTCAGTCATCACGTTCCTATCTTAAGGAATTTAGCTGCCTATGGTTATTTACATATTTATTTTTTCTATGGTGTTCCGCCACTAGGTCCAAACTTTATAGCCTTTTTACGTGAACTGCGTAATAGCGTGGCATATTAGCACATATGCCATAACACAGACCAGTGTGCATTTAAGTAAGACTATAGATTGTGTAATCAGCAAAAACATAATTATTATTCCATAGCGTGTATCAACGTGAGATTCCGTGCTTGCCGACGCCGGTTCCGTATTTATAAATAGTCGCGCGCTATGCCGGCCGGCTAGGGCATTCATGATGATCATTCAAATAAAAGATTATTCGTATAATGTTTTATTTGAATGATCATTCGAATAAAAAATAATTCACGATCTTTTTGTATTCGCGGATGTTTTATTCGCTCTAAATTTGTACCGAAAATCTGTCGGTTACCTACTTCCAGAGTTAACACGTAAAACGCTTTGTCTTTTGCAGAACATCTGCACATGATGCATTAATTATACATACATACCTTTTGCAGTTGGAATTAGGAGTTAATTTTGTTCTAGTGCATGTCTTCTAAGAGTCTATTGTGGGACATTAACCTTTTTGAAGCCAAAAGCCAGCCCATTTCATTATTCTTCACAGCTTCAATAGCCTTTTCCATGGAGGTTTTATCCCAACCTTGTCGGTCTGTTTTCCTAATATAGTTTCGAGGCATGATATTGTAAGACATAGTATGCTATTTTACCCGAACAAGGTGTATGCCATTTTGTCCACTTCATAACCTGCAACATTATAAAAAAATAACTAAAAATGTAAATAGAGTTTTAAGATTTCAATACATTCTCGACGTTGTTTAGTAATATTACAATAAATTAATACTAATAGAAACAAAATAACGTAAAAAAGTACTTACTTTTACCATAACACAAGCCTTATTGAGCTTACTATGGGGCTAGTTCGATTTGTGTAAGATTGTCCCCTAATGTTTATTATTTATTAAGACACAAAATCCATCTGCGTAAAACTTGTGCCTGCCAAAATTATATAAACATCCCCCCGCACCACGCGATCCACCGGACGCGACTTCCGTCTTCACAGGTTACGACCTGTTACTAAGCGGCTCTCTAGCGGCCATTGCGAGAACTACTATGTTTGTGGTTTGGGAGAAACAGAAGTGTGCCATTTTACCCGCCTATGCCATTTTGTACGCCTCTCTCTAAGACAAAAATCTTAGTTCGTTCCGCTAGTACAAAAATAAGTCTTTCAGTTCTGTTTAGTTATTTTTTTTTCGAGAAAAGTCAATATGGTATTCCAATAAATAATTATTCGTTCGTGGCAATTCATTCGCGAATAAATCATCCGCGAGTAAATTATTCCACGAATAATTTATTCGCATAAGTATAATCATCCGCCAATTTTATTGGTCATTCGCGAATAATTTGGTTATTCTTATTCGTCATTCGAATAAATGTTGCCCATCTCTAGGGCCTGGCCACGTGTTCACGGCGCCGCGTAATGTATGATTCTCACTGACCGTGACCGGGTCGGGCCTGTCGCGGAGTCGCGGTGTACGCGTTACGTCCGTCCGCACTCCGCTTGAATGATGCGCCGTGTTTTTTTCCGAACCGCGCCGTTTCGCGTTGACTTGACGGCGTCGTGCCGTGGACAGGCCTTTAGGAACTTATCACACTCACGCGGTGCAAGAAAACAAGATGTTCTTCGGGAGATTGGACAACGTTACGTCACGATAATCTTATTAATAGGTAGTTAAAAATTTCATACATCCATAATGAATAATGAAATAAAATCCACGCTTGCGTGATTATTTGTTTTTACGACCTATTTTGTTAAATTGGGTGAAAAGTATGTAAAGTAAAGTGAACTGTTGTTAAAGGTCGTTATCAGCTATCTCGGGTATAACATACCTAGTTTTCTTGCCATGATCAGACTGGCCATTTCATTTGCCGAGCGTGTGTCTAGACACACGTTAAGGTGAGAACACCTACTAGAGTATAAAAAAACAAAAATAAAACAACAGACGACGTAAGGACGCAAAGCACTAGGAAAATCCAACCAGAGGAGAATTCCCTGTAAACTGGAAGGATTTTTTTTGTTAAACGTTATTAATAACATAAAATTTAATAGGAAAGAAGGTAAGGTAAATAGGTTAAAATTAATTATAGAGTTTGGATTTAATGGAATGTTACGGGCTCGTCGAGGTCGGTGCCCTGCGGAAGGGTGCCCATAAGAGCCTTATGACACTTGAATTTGCAGGCGAGCTGCGGACGAATTAGAAGCTAAGTTCCATACAAAAGTCGCTGGTTTTGTATGGAAACTGGCCCGCAGCTCGTCCGCAAATTACAAGTGTGATAAGGCTCGAAGGCTGGCTACATTCCTTGTATCTCAATTCCGATTCTTTGGTCGAGGATTAAGCCAGCCTTAAAGATGTTTCTTTCAATAATAATATGATGACATGAGATATATACTTTTTTAGGGTTCCGTACCAAAATGGTAAAAAAGGAACCCTATGGTGCGACTCTGTCTATCTGTCTGTCCGTCTGGCACAGCAAGATATCTCAGGATCTACTGATGCTATCGACTTGAAATTTGAAATAGTGTTAACCCTTAATTTGGCAGAGAACCAAATGTTTGATTTCACAAGTTTTATTTATTTTCATTTATTATTTTAGTCTCAAAGATGCCCCAAAAAATATTTAAAAAAATATTGACTGAAGGATTTTCTGAAAATCGTATGTACAGTATATTTGACAAAAACCAATGCTCTTATAGCTAAAAGTGTCAATTATACTTCACAAATTGCTTAACAGGACAATACAAAGAGTAAAAAAAAAAATTTTTTTTACGTTTTTATACAAAATAATGGTAAAATGCAGCATGAACAGTGGCTATTTTGTTCAAAAAGTTTGGCAAATTGTCGGGTCTCTATCAATTCATCAACCTATCAACTCATTTAAAATGCAACTGGTCTTCGGTTTTATCTAGTCTAAAACGCATCTGGCCTAAATAACTATATGAGAAATCCCAGTAAATACAATATCATACAATCGGCCATCGATGTCAGCGCCATTAATTAGCATTATTCAAAACTAATTAGGATGTCAACGGAAACCGACTAGTTACTAAAACTCTGCTGTCCGGCTGCCCGTCTCTCCGTTAGTCACAGAGTTGTATCTTTGTATCTTTTTATCCGTAATATGTAAAGACTTGAAATTTTCACAGAATGTATATTGCTATTGCCGCTATAACAGCAAATAATGATAATGAAATAAGGTTAAAGTTGAAGGGGGTTCAATACAAGAAACGTGTTTGTTTGGTGTTTCGTGCTTGGCGTGTCTTTTGGTTTTTTGAGACTGCTCATATGTTCTGAAAAATGTATCAAACTATAAAATGATGCTTTAGACGAGTTGGTACTAACCCGAATAGTGGATGTAAAAGAAAAGTCGCTCCTAGACGAGGAACTACGTAGCCTATCTGCGTTTTTGACGAGTCACTGACCTAAGTAGGTCAGTTGAGTTTTAAACTACTTTCTACTTTAAATATGAAAAAGGCAAAGTAAATACGTGCTAGCAGTGAAACACTGACCTTTTCACTCATTAAATATGGTAAATTATTATAGAAACCTAACAAATACACAAAAATATTAGATCCTCAGTATCGATTTTTGTCAAAAATACTGTACTAGTCTTTCGAATATCAGTATGCTAGATATAAAGTTTTGTCTAAAATACTGTATATATGTGTTTACGTCCCTATCACATATAGAATATTTGATTTGACGATTTTTTATGATATATAAAATATTAGTTATGGTATCACATTATAAGATAATGCTGATCAGACATTTAATTTTAACCAAAAAAATGTAAATAATAACATCAAATACCTGAACACGACGTAACGTCGATCGTTTGCTCACTCTTTTTGTTCAAAACTGACAAATGTCAGTTTGTAGCTCAGTAAGTATTTTTTCCCTTATTCGTAATTATACAAAGAATGAAATAAGTTTTAAAATACGGGGAATTTACTAGAAAAATACGTACCTACATTTTTTCAAAGTAACTGTACAGTATATTGGACTCTGCCAAATTAAGGGTTAAAAACTTCTAATCCGAGCTTATTGGACAGAAAAAAAATCTTATACCTTTTTAGGGTTCCGTACCAAAATGGTAAAAAAGGAACCCTTATGGTGCGACTCTGTCTGTCTGTCTGTCTGTCTGTCTGTCTGTCTGTCTGTCTGTCCGTCTGTCACAGCAAGATATCTCAGGATCTACTGATGCTATCGACTTGAAATTTGGAATAGTGTTAAGAACCGCTAACCCGAGCTTATAAGATGTAAAAAAAATCTTGTAACTTTTTTACTTTTTTTTTAAAGGGGTCCGTAATGAGACTTTGCAAATTGAAAGTAGGGCTATTATATTGAGTGAGGTATCAAATGAAAGGGCTTAATTTGTAGATTAAAACAGTATTTTTGTATTTTTTTTTAAATAAGTAGTTTTTGATTTATGGCGAAAAACGTTAAAAAAAATACCGTTCCCCCCCTATTATCTTCGAAGTTACTGAACAGAAAAATCTGTAATAATTACCAATTATTAATGTCATCCTATATATTACAGGAAAAATATAACGGTTTTCCTAACTTGCACTGTTTTTGAGAAATTTGCAAAAATCTTAACACATACTTATTTGCTCCTACTAAACTAATCGCCATATAGTTTTTCTTGAACTATTCATGTATCTACTTATGAGTTTGTACGGAACCCTCGGTACGCGAGTCCGACTCGCACTTGGCCGGTTTTTTTTACTTTGTTTTTAAAGGGGACCGAAATGGGATGTCGAAAATCAAAAGTAGAGCTTATTATATTGAGTGTGATATCAAATGAATGGGTTAATGTGTAGATTCCAAAAAAGTTTTTATTTGTTTTTCTTGAAAAAACCATATTAAAAAAATACCATTCCCCTATTATCTTATCTCCTCTTTCGAAGGTACTGAACAGAAAAATCTGTAATAATTACCGATTATTAATATCATCCTAAATAATACAGAAAAAATAAAACGGTTTTCCTAACTTGCAGCGTTTTATAGAAATCCGCAAAAATCGTAAGACAAACTTATTTGCTCCTACTAAACTAACCTTGGCATATATCGATGTATGGGGACAACAGTTTTTCAAGAACAAAGTTTGTCCCACCATCAGTTTTTCTTGATTTATTCACATACCTACCGACCAGTTTGTACGGAACCCTCAGTGCGCGAGTCCGACTCGCACTTGACCGGTTTTTTTGAATAATGCGGTGGCTCTGTATTTCACAATTGTTTAAAACATAGTATTTGAGGCTTTGTATGAATATCCCATCGGCCACACAAACAATGCATAGGTAATATAAAAATGTTGTGTCATCACCGCCTGTCTCTGTGGTGTCTCCATTATCAGACAAGGGACCTTGGGGTTATCACTATCAAGCAATCATAGCTTCTGGGTGCGTCTATGTTACATAATTTTTATCTAATCATACATATGGTCATATTTAATTTTTTTATAAATATTTGCAGCCACGACAACATTAAATAGTGTGTATTTAGAAATAAGTACTGATTTATTTGATCCTGTGTGTGGCCGATTTCTTTATAAAGGACATTGCCGAAGCGACTATAGAGTATCTAGAGCCCCGTACCAAATCGGTTCGCAATTTTATCTTATTACTATTTTTTTCATTTTGCATTAAATTTTTCATATTGTATGAGGTCGATTGTGCTATTACACTGTCCAATCCAAGCCAAGTACATTCTTTATTCAGACATTGTAAGTAGAACTCTAATCTCTTGAGACACACCTAGTTCAGGGGTTGGAAAGTCGACCTATTGTTTTTGTTTCGGTTGTACCAAATAATCAGTTTTACAAATGTTTAACGTATTATTACACTTTTTATTAAACTTATTATTTTTTATTTGTGTTAAACTTTTTAATATTATTTAAAAAAAGCTAGATTTTATTGAGTCGCGGGTGTTTTAAATTTTGAATTTATAGATTATTTTCTGTCCAGGTGAACATTCCGTCCTTCGTGCTCAACAATGGCGTCAAAATGCCGGCCCTGGGCTACGGCACGTGGCTGGGTGTCGGCGACAATGTAAGTGCAATGTTTTTAGGGTTCCGTACCAAGATGGTTAAAAGGAACCCTTATGGTGCGACTCTGTCTGTCTGTCTTTCCATCTGTCTGTCCGTCTATCACAGTCAGATATCTCAGGAACTACTCCTGCTATCGATTTGAAATTTGGAATAGTTTTAAAAGTCACTAACCCGAGCCTACTAGATATAAAAAATCTTATACCTCTTTTACTTTTTTTTAAAGCGTGCCGAAATGGGAGGTCGAAAATTTTAAGTTGTGCTATTATATCAAGTAGGGTATCAATGAAAGGGCTTAATTTATAGATTCCAAAACAATTTTTATTTTCTTTCTTGATTGAAATTACAGGAAAAATATAACGGCTTTCCTAACTTGCACCGTTTTTTTAGAAATTCGCTAAAATCATACAACTTACTTATTTGCTTATAGCATACATCACAAGAAATAGGATTGATTAGTCTTGATACTAGGCAAATATCTTTCCGTTTAATAAATATATCATGTGTTTACATACATACTGAAATAAATATTCAGGATTGCACAAATCGATCTAGACCCGACCAAACACCAAACTAAGCATTACTTGTATACATGTGCAATATTTAATTATAATACTTAAATACATACCTATAGAAATTATCCAATAACCTGGAACAAATCCCTCAGTTTGGTTGGAAATAGATCAGTGTGTGCGCGACTGACCCGGATATTTATTTCAGTAGGTATGTAGACCTTGCAATAAAGGGAAGAATTGGGTTATTCTTCAGAAATATGTCTGCGGTCACCTTATTCCTCTGGCCCTTTTAGGAATAATTCGCAGACATATATTTCTGAATAATAACTCAATTATTGCCAATTACCAAGATTAAAAATTGCTCTTACTGTAGTTTCCCCATGTTGCCATTATATATATTTTTTAATAAAACCTTTTTTTTGACCTCTACGAACTTAGAACTAGCGTAGTCCGACTATAGTTTTTCTCGTTCGGCAAGTCGGCAATAAATGTAAATAAATAAATAGCCAGAAATTTCTGGAAAATCACACGAGAATATTAAGCAGATTTCCATTATGGAAAATACTTTATAGGAAATTTAAAGATTACCAAAGTATTTCCATGCGGAAGGTTTTGCAATTTCAATTATTAGATTAGTACATACTACAGATAGATACCTAAATAATATGCGTTTTCAGGGAGAGTTCCTCTACGAAGGTTGGGATAAGATGATGGAGTGTGTCTCGCACGCCATCGACTTGGGATACCGGCACATCGACACCGCGCACCTGTACCGCGTCGAGCCCGAGCTGGGAGCCGTCATCAACAAGAAGATCAAGGACGGAGTCGTGAAGAGGGAAGACCTCTTCATCACCACTAAGGTACTTTTTAGGGTTCCGTACTCAAAGGGCGTCAACGGAACCCTATTACTAAGCCTCCGCTGTCTGCCCGTCTGACCGTGTTACAGGGCTCTATCTCCTGAACCGTAATACGTAAGGTATAGAGACTTAATAAAATTAAAAAGAAACGGGGGTCCCTATCAGTGGCGTGGCGTAAGCCGGCATCCTTAGGCAAGCCGGTGAAGATTTGACGTGCATTTTCCTTAAGAGCTAAAGAATAAGGTGGCCAAATACCTGATATTAGGCAACCCGGTAGGAATCGAGTTCTTTGGACGCCACGCCACTGGTCCCTATACAAGAAACGCTTTTCTGTCCGTTGGTCACATCTTCTGAACCGTAATAGATAGAAACTGCCAATTTTCACAGGGTATGTATTTCTTTTTTCACTATAAGATTAAGCAATGAAAACAAATTAAAATCAAGAATTAAAGGGACCTCCATTCAAATAACGTGTTTTTTTGGCATTTTTGTTTCAATTGACTTGGACTGTGTTAGCACAGGACACTCATGTCGTATCATAATTCGTTGCTATCAAATAGAGGATTATAGGCTGAAGCATTTAGAAGGACAGGAATTCCTTCTTAAACGATACCTTCATCATCAACAAGGTATTTTTTCCATCGACGTCTGGTCACGTCACGATACGTCGAAACGTAACTCAAGGTGGTATTCCACCGGCAGGGCGAGACGAGACGCGACGCGGATTGAATTGAAATTTGTATGAAATTTTCAATCCTCTCCTAGCGATTGGATTGGATTGAAAATTTCATACAAATTTCAATTCAATCCGCATCGCATCTCGTCTCGCCCTGCCGGTGGAAAACCACCTCATGTAGTAAATTTAGCTGCGTACCCGTCACGGTCTTAATTTGTGACCCATTTCTTAGCTAAAACATAAAAAGCTGGTTAAATGTCACTTGAAATTAAAATCATAACTTGACTTACAGGTGTGGCAGACGTTCCACCGCGAGGCAGACGTGGAGGTCTCCGTGAGGGGCTCCCTGCGCCGCCTGGGGCTGGACTATGTGGACCAAGTCTTGGTCCATTGGCCGATATCCTACAACGTGAGTGGGCATTTTTATTATTAAATCAACGGTTAGGCGAAACTTAAGCTACTTATGTTCAAATTGCGTCTAAGTTGTCAGCCGGTGACGAAATATATGGAGTTTGACACTAATCGTTAGTTTTGTGACGACCTGTTAACTGCTAGTTAGGAGGACATTTTAAATTAAAAACCCGAGTACATTAATTCATGACCCCATCTAAGAGGTTTTACCACTCTGGGTTTAATGTCATTAAATTTTAATGGACGTATTAGGGTTATTCTTAAGAAATATGTCTGCGGTCACCTTATTCCTCTGGACCTTTTTCATACTAAATGTATGGAGACAGAGGAATAAGTCGCATACATATTTCTGAAGAATAACCCGTTAATATGAATCAAATAAAAATAATGTTAGCCAAATGGCATTTTTTTTCAAAATGCTACCAAATACTTAATGTTGTAAATTTGATAAATTTAGATTAACGTTCATTTACTCAATCTTGAAAACCAAAAGTTTTAATTTATTTACGACATTTATGGTCATTCTACAATTAGAATACTCCAGTCAAGTACCGTTGCTCTTCGCTTTACCTACCTGTGAATGTTTGTGAACTTCGAAAACGCCAAAATGACAATCACAATTTATTTTCCTTCATAACCAAAGTGCTGTCATAAAAATAAAAGAGGTTTTATCTCTCTATTAATTAGTTGTTGCGCCATGATTGTAGAAAAAATAGTACATTACTTACCTAGGGAGTTAAAACAAAACTTGTCTCAGATAGCAGGTATTTGACGCCCGAGCCGAAGGCAAGGGCGATAAATATGCGATCTGAGGCGTTCTTTATTACCTCCCGTGGTAAGTACAAAAGTTTACGTCTCCCTCAGGCCAGTAAGTCGGATTTTCCGCACTTAGCGGGCGGTAATTGCCACTTTATGGCCAGGTGTGACGTAAATAAGTTTTTATTAGTTTCTGATAGATAGATTACGATGAAATTCTGCAAAGTAACACCTGAATCCCGTGTCCGTATCACTGGCCATTGACCAGCCCATCTGTCGCTGTGTTGATCTCAGGAAAAAGGCGAGGACCAGCACATCGACTACCTGGAGACGTGGCGCGGCTTCGAGACGGTGCTGCAGAAGGGCCTGACGCGCTCCATCGGCGTCTCCAACTTCAACGTGGAGCAGCTAAAACGTCTCATCAAGAACTGCAAAGTCAAACCCGTCACGAACCAAGTCGAGGTATGCTTGACACCAGTCAGTGTCAAATAGTCTACATCCATAACGTCATATATTGGGGAAGCCGGTGCAGATTTGGTGTACATTTTCCTTAAGAGGGGTACACTACATAAATACGAAAAACTTAATTCCGATATTCACAATCATGAATATCAATATACCGATTCTTAAAATTCCGAATGGATTAAAATTCCTATTATTACAATCCCGATTTTTCATAACTCCGATTTTTAAAA
This sequence comes from Eudemis profundana, assembly GCA_947034925.1. NCBI lineage: Eukaryota > Metazoa > Arthropoda > Insecta > Lepidoptera > Tortricidae > Eudemis > Eudemis profundana. Next base: position 34,816,335 of record OX344797.1, on the reverse strand, counting down.
TTCCGAAATTACAAAACGTCTAACTGTAAGAATTACGATTTTCAAAATTCCGAGATTCCGTACACCGAACAATGAAAAGTCCTAATCTATAATAATCCGATACATCAAAAGTACGAATTCCGATTGTCAAAACTCCGAATTCCAAAATATCGAAACATAAAAATTCCGACTAAATGATGATAAACGTAAATTTATAATAGAGGACTTAAAAAACAGTCGGTCGGACTACGCAACTGCTCCGCCGCTGCGGGAAGAGCAGCCCCTTCGCCCTTGCGTATCAAAGCACAGGCACTAATGCTCGCCTCCGCAGCTTCGGCTTGTTGGTCGCCTTTGGCGACTCCGGCTCCGCGTCTCCGGCTTTCTATATACACGCTACGGGGTAGGGCAGACAAGACCACGTGGATAGTGGGGTGCTCCGATTCGGGTTTTGTTACCTATGTATTCTCCAATGCATATAAAATACAATATTATCTCAGCCATTATTATTGTTTGAACGTATTTTAGCGTATTTTTTACGGCAAAACTATAAAAAGAATTATCAAATTTTGTCAAAAAAGTCCTGACTTCCTTCAAACTTTAAAACCTGCGCCTCATAATTCAATAATATTAAGAGTTTACAAAATTTCAAAACTCGTTTTACGGACAAAGAGCACATCGAGCTTTTAATTTTTCGGAGTGATAAATGTCGGAACATAGAAAAATCGGATTTTTGAAATTCGGTATAATAAATATCGGAATCTTATTTTTCAGGATTTATGAAATTCGGAATAAAATAATTCGGAATATTTGGGTGTTCCCGTTACATACAGGTTACAGACTGTTTGATACTGATTGTAAAATAAAATAAAAACTGCAAGTAGGCCCTCTAGGGCTGTTTTACATATCTGATTCTATTATTTTCTTTTGGCGCTTCGGGTAATAACCTTCTGATGAAAAGAAGCGCCGGAAGAAACTCGTCAGTGTACTATATTCAGTGGTGTAACCATTTACAATAGGGGCACTAGGGCCTAATGCCTAGGGCGGCAAATTGCCAGGGGCGGTAAAATTCAGGGCTTGAGTTTTATTATCATCAATTTTGTGTAGAATATTTGTAATAGGGCGGCATTTCTTACGGTGCCCAGGGCGCAGTAACAATAGGGTGGCAGGATGGGCAAAACGCCACGGGCCCACCCGAAGAAGAAGGTCGTGAGGAGTTGTATAGTTTTGAGCAAGGGAGGGCCCAATTGATGAATTGGCTATAGGCCTATTGAATGCTTGACTAAAAAAGTGTACATAAAATGCAAAACGCACTTTTTAAGAAATGAAAATATGTATAGGTACCAGTGAGTGGCGTGGCGTAAAAGATTTCCTTGGGCAAGCCGGTGCAAATTTAGCGTACATTTTCCTTAAGAGCTGTAGAATAAGGTATTCAAATGTCTGATATTAGGCAAGCCGGTAGGAATTGAGTTTTTTGGACGCCACGCTACTGATAACGCGAAATAATTAAATTATGGCTAATACAGTAACTCAGTTATAGAAATCCGCAGTCTACCCGCGACTTCGGACGCTTTAAAAAGTTACGAAACTTCATCGGGATGTAAAATTAACTAATATACGCGATTTAATCTCTACTGTCACACTAATATTGTAAATGTGAAAGTTTGTGAAGATGTTTGGATGTTTAGATGTTTCGATATTTGGATGTTTAGATGTTTGGATATTTGGATCGGCGGGCCAAGCCGCGGGTAAATGCTAGTTTTATTGTTAGTTTGTTTTTTGGTGTTAGTGGCAATCGCGGAAAATATTAATTTTGTATAGTTTGCTATTAATCAGAGATTACCCGATACGACGTTTGTGTTGTTTGTTTGTCAAGTTATCTTATCAGTGTGATAATAATTTGCAAGTAATGTTCATTTTTAATGCCTAAACCAAAGACAATGGGATGAGTACCTTGGAGATGAACTGGGCCTATGAATCAGTGACGTGGACATCATAAAGACATTGCCTACCCTTTAATTTCTTCCCTGTTAACGGGAAAGGGCTCGTCCAGAAATCATGTGATCAAATTTGGCCTATTTTTAACCCCCCCCTCCCACTTGGTGATATTCCAAGATATCCAAGATCACGTGTAATTTTTTGATATCTAATAATTGATGTTTTGATGTTGATATTAGTTAATACGCTTCGAAAATATTGTTGAGTAATTTCGTTGTTTTTGGCTGTCCCGTTGTGAAAAAAAACTACACATGACGTCTTCTCGGAAATCCCCCCCCCCACCCCCATCGTGATCATTCATGATATTTTTCTGAGCCCTCACCCCCCCCCCCCCCCCCCCCCCATAGATGATCACATGATTTGTGGACGAGCCCAAATTAGTAGTTACATGGTATCTTAACACACTATCCTGTCCTATTAATTTCTACCCTACTACCCTTAAGAGGTCATCCATATATTACGTCATTCCCATGGGGGGGGGGGGGGGGGGCTCTATCCAAATGTGAGAGCCTATACTAACAAGGTCAAATATGTTAGGAAAAAGTGTGACATGGGGAGGGTCTAAAATTCTGAAAAATCGTGTGACGTACTCGTACTTCGTGGATGACCCCTAATAGGGTAGAAATTAGAGAGTAGGCAATAGGGTGGGTTATTTATACTTTTTTTAATTTCTAATGGACACAGTTGAAAAAAAGGTGCCATTTGGTGCTATTAATTGAAATTGTAATAGGTACATATTTTTATTTCAGTTTTAATGCCAGAAGATGAACATCAATTACAATGCAATTTGGGTTTTTTGTTTATGCCGTCATGAGTAACTTTTATTTTTTTTGCTGTGCCTAGGTGCCAGTAGCAAAAAAGTTTTTTTATGTTTTCCCATACAAAAGTGACCCACCCTAGTAGGCAGTGGTTTTTTGTATTTATACATAGAGTGCACGCCACCTGGTATGAATGGGTCATACAGATTCCAGAAAATGAGCGTCTTTCCTGTTGACACGTTACAATCGTTTACCGACGGCGTAGGTATAATTTAGCAGAAATTCCTAATTTTCAGAATTACCCCCCGTTCGAAATTACCCCAATGCCTTACAAATAATAAGCTTAGATTTTTCTAGTTTCAATTTAGCTCATTCCGGTGTTTTTATTTAAAAATATATTCGCTGTTAAGACACATACAGTTAAAAGCGCTATTTCTTCTCAGCTCAACCTCGCTTTCGGCCAAAAAGAGCTAGTGGATTACTGCGTCTCTCAGAATATCCGGGTAGTGGCGTGGGCCCCCTTCGGCGCCCTCATCGAGAGCCGCGCGCCCCCCGACGCGCGAGGGCCCAAGATGAACGACCCCACACTCGTCGCTATCGCCAAGAAGTACGGAAAAACCGTCACTCAAGTTGTACTGAGATATCTGGTAAGTTTATACTTGGCAGGCATCTGAAATTCGGATGTTTTTATACCTAAACTTGGCAGAATCCCCGAAAAGTTATACAAATATGGAATCCGCTTCTTAAAAACGTGATTTTAATCGCTCATTCCCAAAATACCGCATTCCTAAAATACACTTTTTTTAAAATACCGGATTCTCGATACACCAGATTCTCCGTATACAAGATTCCCAAAATTACACACCCAACAAAGTGATTTAGATCCTTGAGTAACTTACGATTTTATAATCTACTGTAACGGGAATGTGGTAAGACAGGAATCTCATAAATCGAAAATCTGGTTTTTTGAAAAATGTGGTATTTCGGGAATGCGGTATTTTGGACACGAGCGATTTTAATTATGTAAGTTTTGGGATTCTACAAAACGTCACGATAATATATAGTAATTCGCAAATATATTTAGGTTAGGGCTATTTTTAACCGACTTCAAAAAACGAGTACATGCAAAATAACTGCAAATAGTTCATTTAAATACTTTAATAGGTAGTATGTGTTTATGCCAGCCTAAATAATAAATTGAGTCCGCCTTCATACAACTCATACTCAACTCCATCAACGCCGATGTCAAAAGTTTAGGTATCCGACTTTCCAATGTCTAATCATCACACATCAAAATAATAATATTTTTTCATTATCTTACCCTCTAATTTCCTCGTTATCCTTGCTAATTTGACTTAATAATTACATTAAGGTGAATCGAGTCGCTCGATTAAGAATCTTCGTTCACGTTATTTTCGTTTGTATGTAGAACCGACTAGAACCACTTTAAATTAGAATTCCAAGAAATAGGATAGATTGCAAGTGCTTATACTACTTTGCTCTTTGTTTTAGCACCAGCGCGGTATAATCACGCTCCCCAAGACGGTGACCCTTAGCCGGCTGGTCGAGAACGCCTCTATCTTCGACTTCGAGCTGACCAAGGATGAGTTCACCACCCTAGCGAAGTTCGACGTCAACTACCGCTCCAACAGACCAGTGTTTTGGCAGAACCATACCCACTACCCATTCGAGAAGTATGACGTCCCTGTCGGCCCCATTCCGGAGGCTTTCATTCACTGGAAGAATGGGAAGAACCAGGATATTGACTAAGTCGCATTCTAGTGGATACTGAGAGAATTCGGTTTAAACTATGATCGCTTAAATATATAATATTGGGTTTAAACTTGTTATTTATGCAATATATTTGTTTTTTTTATTAAATTTTATTAATTCTCTAACTATGTAGTATAGATGAGTTACTTTACGGTACCTACCTGACCTCTAGTCCCAATTTACCATTGATATTTTTCATCAGTACCATGAAGCTGTTCAGACAAAAAATAATAGACCTTTACGCCACACCTGGCTATAAAGTGGCTTTTTCCGCACGCTGCGCGTACGGAAAAAGCCGCTTTCTGACCAAGTGTAGACATAAAATGATGTACACAACACGGGAGGTAATAAAGAAAGCCCTCGATCGCATAATTACGTCCCTCGCTTGCAGCTCGGGCCGCAAACATCTGCGATCTCGGCCTTTCTTTGTATTACTACCCTAGTTGTGTAATATACTACTGCGTAACAGTTGTCATGTTATTGTGTTGTTTGCCATCATAAGGCACTGGTTTTACCGCCGGCGAGTAAGCGAGTAACAGTTCATTGCGGGCTGACCAGGCACAGTGTGATCAATCGACCTTTCCAGATCCGCAATGTAATGCTACTCGCCGGCGGTGGGACCAGTGCCTAATAAGACTAGCGATATCAATACCACAGTAAAATGAGAGGAGTTGAATTGGAGTAATCAATTTATTTCACCTGATCCAATTTTCGTAAGTCAAGCTTTAGCTTACTAACTTACCGAAGACAACGACCGTAACACATTAACAATACAATACACGCAAATCAATAACACGTTATAAAATAACAACCTTTTATTTAAGTTTACAAATATGGTCTGCTTCACCCACAGTCTATGTATGTACACAGTAATCTTAACCTTAAACAATTGTTTCCCTACTTATAATAAATTGTACCTACACACGTATGTACAACTTTTTTATAAAAACATATATTTACATTATGCTCCGTAACTCCGTACTACTTAAGCAATTACACAGACTTTTTATTGTTCTCAATCCGTTAACACCAAATTTTCCAAGAACGATGAAAAGTGACTGTTCTTTCAGTTTGCTACGGGATTTAGGGACTGAATGAAATCTTTTACTTCTACAATCAATTTTGTGTCCCCTTATAAAAACTGATTGGCAGAGGTAAAAAAAAACGTCTAAAATAGGTGATTCACATGATTTTGTATTAAAACTGAGCTCGGATAGGCCGGCGCTCGATTGGTGTTTTGCATTTTTTTTTATTTAATCTAACTTTGGTACACTAGTATCACAATATATTAACATAAAGTTAATGTAAATTGCAGATTATTAAGTTCTTTTCCTTTTTACTGCCCAGCAGCAGGAATAATATTTGGTTAAAAACATTGTTTAATACTGGAAAAGAGGCAAATCATTTTTTTTTTATCTTATAACAGGTAATTTCCGTACTGAATTAACTGCAATAATCATAGCATTTAAATAATATTGCACCTTTTATGGTATCGTGTCATCCCCTAAATATATATGAAGATCAAAAACGTTGTAAAAAGATCGCATATTTTTAAAATAACGCACTGAAAAAACACAAATTTAACAACTTTCGATAACACTATTGTAAAAACAATAGTAGCTAACGAACATTCTTAAGCCATGTACAAAAACAAAACGAATAATGCGCAATGCAAACTTTTAGTCCGGTTCATATATATTTGTTTGAACCGGACTAAAATCACCGAACTACTGAAACTAGGCCCAAACTTTAGATTCAAGAACGCTGTTTTAAAATTATAACGAAATAAATACGATATTTTTTTGAAAATAACAATATTTACTAGCGTTATTTTCAGATTTGATCGGACTTCTCCATTGGTCTGAGATTATCGATACAACGGTTAAACATAATATGGTTATATTATAAGTTGGTTAGAGCATGGCAAAAGATGACGGTTCAAGTCCGTCCCAGTTTAATATTTTTCACTATGTTTAATCATTGTATCAATAATTCCAATAACGTTATGACGTTAAAAAATGACGTTCGTAATCTTTAATAAAGTAAACTCATTACGCGGCGACTTGCACTGACGTCCGCGTCTCGGAGGTGACGGTGACGACCGTCGGCGGCGGGTCGGTGACGTTGACGTTGACGTGACTGGATGTGTGGGCGCTCTGGGCCATGGCGGCCGTGATGGGCTGAGTAATGGGCTGGCTCTGATACTGAGGGTAGTGGATACCCACTACTTCCTCGTAGCTGGGTGGCGCTAGGCATTCTGAAATTAAGATAAGTTTACGGTTAAAAAAGGTTTCTATTACGAGTTGGTGATCGGACACGTTCCTAATTAATTCATATAAAAATGTGTTTCAAATAAAATGTTGAATTCAACGGTACCTAAGTACTGTTTAACTTTCCGTTGCGTCCCCAAAATGTATTGATTTGATACTAACATTCAGTTTCGTCACGGAACATGTAAAAATTTTTAAAAACCTGAGTGAAACCGAGTGAAAAAATGACGTAATATGCGGATCAAATTAAATTAAAATAAGACTGTAATAGTACATTACACAACTAGGGTGGTAAAAGAAAGAAAGGCCGAGGTCGCAGATGTTTGCAGCCGTAAATATGTAATCGCGGGCTTTCTTTATCACCTCCCGTGTTGTGTACATCATTTTATGTCTACACTTGGCCAGAAAGCGGCTTTTTCCGTACGCGTAGCGTATAAAAATATTCAAACTACCTACTGCACAAGATATATACGTCGTTGGAAAGTAACACCTAACCTATTGCTATAACCCGCAAGGACATTCATAGTAAGTTACGACATTATTGCTTTCCAACCATGGTATAAAGCTGATTGAATGTGAAAATCAAAACGAAATTAAAATAGGAATACAAACAATGCTTATCTTTACTGCACATCACACTCTATTGATCAGATAAGATAATGATGAGATTAAATGTGATACTGGTCAATTTAAACGTAGCTTATGAAATTACCATATTTGGGGGGTGGGGGTAAATTGTTGGGGCTGACGTAGATAGTGGGCTCGGCCTGCGACAACGACGGGCGCGCACGCGACCCCATGTACATCCGCCTCTGCGGAGGCGAGCGCGTTTTCTGCCCTGAAAACAAAAAAAATGCTAATTTAGAACGTGATACATAATTTATCAGTTTTGTAGGTTTACTTTCTCAAGCTGAGTAAACAAACCGGTTCACAATTACGAAGGCACTACATACTATAAAACATAAGTTTCAGATAAATAATAGCTCCCTTAAAAAAGAATGGTTGACAAACCCATTGAATTTACGAAACTTCAGTACTGTAGTAAAATCCAGTATTCCGATATAATTTTAATTGAGTAGGTATACCCGAGATTGTACTTATACCGGAAATCAAAATTGGAAAATTACGTGAAGTGATGGGAAAATCGTGGTTATTTGACCACATTATCTCTTATGTTATGATGGAAAAAAAACATCGCTTGTGTTCCAAATATCGTCAGACTAGCTTTTCCAAGTAGCAGTATAAAAAAACATAAGAATACAGAATTCAAGTACAAGTAAATACATGTTATTTGTTTCATTTAATTTATATTAAAACGAATATTACCCATTTGCACAATCCGAATTGTAATAGACACAAGCACCGTTATAATTAACATACCCACTGCTATGATCAAGTAACGCGAAAACTCACGTAGACTGTTATTGACATTATTGTACTCGTATTGTTCATCATTTATGCTAAAACTATAGTCGGAAGATTCATCAGAATTCATTGCACTATCGAAAGAGGACCGACGATAATTTTCGTGACACTTAACGTTATTATATAAAAAGCACAGAATATTTAACGTTATTTAACTTATTTTTAATACACGTTTGTTTAAATACCTATCTTGATACACAATGATGATCCAGACCGTGTTGGTACTGGTGGTAGTATTATCTTGGAGATTAACTGTCTTAAGACTTATCTAATTGTATACCTTATAAATATCGATTAAAAGTTCTAAAGACAAACGAATCTTGACTCTGTGTTGAAGAGTGAAGATTGATATTGGTATTGAGTCATTGGGTAATATAAAAGCTTTATGACTTCTTATTATAAATAGTTAATCCACCACTAGCGGCTTTCGACTAGTTTTATCTTCCATGTGCGTAGATTTGGCGTACCATTTTATTGTAACATTACAACCTCTTTTAGTACAATAATACATTATAATAAGAAATAGAACATAATTAATCATGTTAAAAAAAATATCTACAAATTTATTTAAGTAGGTATTTTTTTCGTTTATGTTTTCTTTTGACATTTAGGTTTTATTTTAGGAATTTTCTAGACTACTATATTTTATACGATTTTGATTAGGGTTCCGTAACCAAAGGGTACCAACGGAACCCTATTGCTTAGCCTCCGCTGCACGCTGTCTGTCCGTCTGTCCGGAGTCACAGGGCTCTAGCTTTGGAACCGTAATAGGTAGAGACTAGAATATGTATTTCTAAAAAAATCACGAAATTGGTGTGACGTACTTTATGGATGACCCCTTACGCAGTGCTAAATGTTTGCTTGTGGTGCGTCCGTACACGGCGCGCCTACTACATACTAGCGCGCAATGTAGCTTTTGTCGGAAAAAAAATACTGATATTATACTGTGACTGCATGACTGACATAACATGCAACTGCCAAAGAGTAAGTGCGTCCATGACGTTGCGTTACATATGCGTGTGTTCCCGTTGGCTGTTATAGGAGCGTCGTGCGCGAAATATGTCGCGGCCATCTTGTGCTAGCTATGTTGGTCAAGATTCAAGCCATTGCATACGCTACATATTAATCAGTGCCTCTAGTAAGAAAGGGAATAAGGCACATTTAATACAAAAGGTCCCAAGTCTCATAATAAGACTTACGCCTCTCTGCTTTTGGCTCATATCTGACTCATTCCCTTTCTTATTAGAGGTAGGTACTGAATTGTTAACGTTATGGTCTGACCAGTGACAGAATATTTCGATATGCAATAAGTACGCTTTGATTCCTGGTTTGCCAGTTCAGATTATTAAGGATCCGCCACCTGATCCCCGTAGTTCTTGCCACAGGGAAACCTGATCGCAGGTTTTGTCACGATGTATTCCCGGCACATTGTAAAGCAATGTGTCATAAGTAATACAGATAAGCTTCGCAATGGATACATACTTAGTGTAATCAGCCTCACGATGAAGAACACAAGCAGCCAGATAAGCAGTATCGCCACTAGCATAATCATGTACCAGAACGCCATCTCTTTTAGCCCGTCTTGCTCTACTGTGTCTTCAACACTGTCGTACTCCTTATCATCACTCAAATCTTTGTTCCACCAAATGAAGTTCGGCTGACCGAACATAGGCGCCATATTTGAATAAATATGACCAGTTATTTGGACATATCCAACTCTGACCGTTTATCAAAAAACGGTAGAGTTGTCCAAATTGAAGCCACTCACGATAATTTGAATGAACAAATTATAGGAGTGTTGAAATAAATTGAACAGAAACACTTATTCACAAGAGAACTACTTATTGATTTTTCACATTTTTGCTTTAAACACGAAGACACGACAATTTTACAAAAGACTTCGAGATAATGTGATATGGTGGCTGGAGTTTTTGGTGATATCATATCAGTTTGATGCGTTGACATCTCGTTTAAGATTAGGTACTCATAAGTATTGCGATCGATTTCAAAATATACTCTTGTCAACAGAAAGGTTTTGGTCTAATTTGGTATTGTTTCCTGTTCGTGCGTACGATTCTCCGTTCTTCCATTAGTACCCCGTTGGACCGTTTACCCTTTCGTCTGTCCTTACGTATGGTTTAGGCACAGTATAATACAGTCATTTTTCTTCAATCTTTCTACAAAAGGTACATCGCTCACTACAAGCAAAGAAATAAGAGTGCGTAAGAATGCTAAAGTTTGAATCGCACTAACATAAACGTGCTATCGCGCGTCTGTGTGAATAAGTGTCGTGCACTCCTAAACGGCCGAAGTTGGACTACTGGTCTATTTTCTGGTCTTTTTTTTCTGGTATTTTTTTGTTTGTGGTGTGTTGGTTGGGTTGGTTCGTCTTTATACTTTGGTTTAGTCTCCTATTGTCGATTGTAGACTTACTAACTCTTGCCTCTAGTATTTATATTTGTAGTGTCAAAGTATAAAGACGTAGTCCAACTTCAACTGTTTAAGAGCGCGCGACACGTATTCACACAGACGCGCGATAGCGATACTGCAGCCATACTGGAGCATTTTTACGCAATGTTTAAACTTTGCTTGTAGTGCATTCGTTGTCGTAAACGGCGCGCACACATTCTAGCGCGAGATATATCGTGGTAGTGTCCTTTTGGTGTATTCTCGGAATGAATGTAAAATTAACCCGAGCTTAGAACTACCCCCTACCTACCTACCTACTAAAAAATAAAATGACGCGGTATACAACATACATACCTATCTATAGATACACGTAGGTCACGTAAGGTGGTAAAATTAAAAACGAAGTAAGTTTTATAATAAATAGAAATACTTTACCTAAGAACGATATCCTCAAGCACATTATAATAAAAGACATTGCCAGCATGGTGAAAAATACGGAAAGGTATACAACAGCGCCCACAGGTAGAGATAGAGACTGAACTGGTTGAATAACATCTTGACCGGGCGGATTGTCTACGATATGCACCATATCTGAAGCGTCGATTTCAAATTCCGAACGAGGAACCATGTTGAATGTATGTAGCACTTATATTCAAACTGGGTTCACTTTCTCAAAAATATTCAACGGTTTCGAATACTTCGAAACAGTGATATTTATTATTTGTATTCGATTTTGAAACTTTCGTTATTGTTTACTTTTAAAAACAATGGCAAAGTTTCACTTTTGGTAAGTCTTCTCTGTCACTTTTTAACAATTTAAAATGCAAATTTTCGCTACATGTTGATTAGGTACTATGTTATCCGACAATTTTTGAAGCAACTGTAATGCATACTACTGAGCACTTCATATCTCAATATTTTGGTTTCAATCAAGATTTTCATAAAGTTTACGCCAATACCAACTTTATTGTCACCCGCTTTAAATATATTCTTGTGTGTTTGCCGTTCACTGATTCTGTACAAAATTATCTCTTAGTATTATTTTATCATTGACACATTCCTAGAGATTGAAGATTAAAGTGGTGATCGCCAGAAAAAAGGACAACGATCACGATGTGAATGATTTTAGTAAAACACAGGAAAATAAATAAATTACTAATGGAAATTAGATGTACACAGTGTCGAACGTATATACCCGTAGAAATCAAAATATCGTGTAAAGTAGGATTTGGCAAAAATTAATATTATTTACAGTGACATGTTCTGAAGTTTTATATAATTATTATTAACATAAGTACATCTTTATTTTCTAAATTATTATGATGTGATTGAATTACTTTTAGAGTTAAGAATATTTTTTTGTCTGTCAGTTATACTAACATAGGATCTACAATTGTAATGTAACTAACACTATGGACGTTCGTCTGAAATAAAGAGATTGATTGATTGATTGATTGAAATCTTCTGACATGTTTCCATTTTACGTTTAATTTTTTTTTCATCACACTTGCTCGGAAATGGTGTCATTACACGTAGGTTTTGCGGGCCGTAAATGACCTATTACGCCCTAGGGCGTAATGGTATTCTTCTTAAATTTGAAACGCTGGTTCTGTTTTACTCTTATTTGTCATGTTCAAAGAAAACGCCAACTTACTTTTTTAACTTTTATTCCTAAAATATTTATTTAAAGAGAACTGTTATTGCAAATACATGTAAACACATATTTCTGTAACATTAATTAAATGTTTAAATAATGTATTTCAGTATTTTGCAAATATAAAATCAACCATTTTAAGTCTTTACCGCTATGGTTTCCGAACGTGACATGTCGGCTTGATATATGTCACTAATGTCACTGTCAGTTTTACAATTTTATTTAGGTTAAGTAAGGTTATTTTAATCAGATTTCCTCACAAGTGTGATGAAAAACATTGTGTGTGCCACGGGCGGTAAAGGAATTACAAACTCGTGTTATTAAAGCCCTCGGCTTCGCCTCGGCCTTGTAACAAACACTCGTTTGTAATTCCTTACTTACCGCCCTTGATACACAATGTACTATTAACGTTGACAGCTCTTCCTAAGTCCTTACAAACGGGAAATTTAATATTAATAAATAAAATTAAATAGAAAGGCAGGTAACTGATTTTTAAGCTACCATTTACCCATTTTTAGGGTTCCGTAGCCAAAACGGAACCCTTATAGTTCCGTCCGTCCGTCTGTCCGTCTGTAACAGGCATTTTACTCAAAAACTACATGATGGATATTGATGAAATTTGGAATATAGGTGTCTTGTATGAGCCGCTACTTAGTTTGATAGTTAAACAACTAAAATAAATATTTTTAGGTGGGGCACTCCATACATGTTACAGAAGCTAAAAATTTTTTTTTCAGCAAATATCAACGTGTGGTAGGTACATAGTTCGACAGCTCTTTAAAAACACTAAAAGGTTTCTAAGTAATGTTTTTGATTAAGTGAATATATTTGGAAATAATCGCTCCGAAACTTGTGTAAATTGTGTCCTGTGCCCCCCCCCCCCTCTATCTTCTAAACCGTGTGTCCGAAAAATATGAAAAAAATCACGAAGGTAACGCTTAATTAATACTTTCAACGAAAATTATTTTCAACAAGATCGAATTAACCGTTTTTGAGTTATTGCCGATAAACTGCGCTTCTCAACAAAAGGACGGAATTGATATGAAGATACGCTCTTTTGTTGTTGTACTTTTTTTACACCGTATTTTTTACCTTATAGTTACGGCTATGGAACCCTATACCTACTGAGCATGGTCCGACATGCTCTTGGCCAGTTTTTTTTTTATTATAAAATAAACACACAATTTTGTAATCGAAAAACAATTTGTTTGCTATATTTAATGACCAGAATAAATAATATATTATATTATGTTTCGTATCAACAGAAATAGCTGCATGTGGAATATGTTTTTACAATATTGATTTTTGAAAAGTGACTTAGACACGTGGTGAGTGCTGGTTATACACCGTGGGCCCGTACAACCCGACCAACTTTAACCACGTATTCCTGATGGTATTACATCAACGTATTATATCAACATAGGTCGAATTTTGTCATTTTACATTAATAGTTTTATGGAACAAAACAAATCAATAAATTCAATCCCTCGTTATAAACATGTCCTTACTGGAGGAAAAGTTATTAAAAAGGAAAAAAAAGCTAAAATGGAAACGAAAGGTCAATATTTTGGCTTTGTAATCGCTTACCATCTAATACTGCGTAGGTTAATTGCTGTTTAGTTAAAGGATTTTAAAAAATCAGTAAAAGTATCTTAGTCACATTTATTAGGGCTTGTTACACACTTGGGAGTTTTTATTTAAAAAAAAACCGGTCAAGTGCGAGTCGGACTCGCTCACCGAGGGTTCCGTACAAACTCGTAAGTAGATACGTGAATAGTTCAACAAAAACTGTATGGCCGTTACCTTAGTAGGAGCAAATAAGTATGTGTACGATTTTTGAAAATTTCTAAAAAACGATGCAATTTAGCAAAACCGTTTTATTTTTCTTGTAATATTTAGGATGATATTAATAATTGGTAATTATTACAGATTTTTCTGTTCAGTAACTTCGAAGATAATAGGGGGGAATGGTATTTTTTTGAACGTTTTTGGTCATAAATCAAAAAGTACAATATTAAGAAAAAAAACAAAAATAGTTTTGGAATCTACAAATTAAGCCCTTTCATTTGATATCCCACTCGATATAATAGCTCTACTTTTCTTTTTCCACATCCCATTTCGGACCCCTTTAAAAAAAAAGTAAAAAAGGTATAAGATTTTTTTCTATCCAATAGGCTCGAGTCAGCAACTTTTAACACTATTCCAAGTTTCAAGTCGATAGCATCAGTAGATCCTGAGATATCTTGCTGTGACAGACGGACAGACAGACAGACAGACAGACAGACAGACAGACAGACAGACAGACAGACAGACAGACAGACAGACAGAGTCGCACCATAAGGGTTCCTTTTTTACCATTTTGGTACGGAACCCTAATTATGAATATCTCGGAAAATAAGTCACATAACTTTTTTTACTTCTAATAGTTATTAGAATCTATGGTTAAAGTTGGTCGGGTTATACGGGCCCACGGTGTATAAGTAAAATGTGCACCACGCTATATGACGGTACGGCTAACGCATTGCATATAAGTCAGTTGGATGCTTGCCGATGAAAACCCATACCATTATTACGGAGCAAATTTTTACTATCATGTAGGGCACAACAACGATGACACTACCGTTAAAACAGAGTGTAATTTCAAACTCTACTTTGACTCTGACTAATGCATGCGTTAGTCAACACACACACACACACACACGCACGCACTCACACACACCTATTTATTAGCCTATTTCATGACAGATCAAATCAGCTTATTTTTATGAGGTGTAAAAACTCAGATAGTTTGTAGCTTAGTATGAAATACTGGCTTGTATCGCCACTGCGCAAAATAGTGCCATATCTTTAGTTGTTGTCATTTTAAAATCATTGATGGCACGAAAATCAGTGTAATTGATTTTATCTTAGCAGTTTCGGAAACATAATTTTTTGATGGTTAGCGCTATTTAATTTTACGTCGTATGTACCTGGCCATAAAGGGCAATATCCGCACACTATGCGTGCGGAAAATCCCACTTCCTGGCCTGGCGGAGACGTAATAGTACATTACACAACTAGGGTGGAAAAAAAAGAAAAGCCGAGATCGCAGATGTTTGCGGCCCGAGCTGCAAGCGAGGGACGTAAATATGCGATCGAGGGCTTTCTTTATTACCTCCCGTGTTGTGTACGTACATCATTTTATGTGTATCTACAGTTTGCTTTGATCTTGGCCTTTCTTTGTATTACCACCCTAGTTGTGTAATGTACTAGTACTTAACCACGGGCGGTAATACAGCCTCAGATCGGATATTTATCGCCCGTGCCGGGTCGGGCGTCAAATACTTGCGATCTGAGGCATTCTTTGTATTACCGCCTTAAGGTGCTTCTAAACGGGCAATATTTTCCTGCAATTTGTGGCCGGCAAGTCTTGCTATCTCTCTCTTACTTCGTATGCTAAAACAAGATGCACATAGTTGCCGGGCCACAAATTGCAGAAAAATATTGCTCGTTTAGAAGCACCTTTAGGTAAGTAATGTACCTACTATATTCTAATCGTTGTCAAATAGCCTATTGATAAGATTTAAGCAACAAAACAAATATTGTAAAACTTACTGAGTCTAGCCAGTGATATCGCCATCATGAGAAGAATGAAGAATATTATCCAAAAGTAGAAACTTAACGACATTGTATAATAGGTCATTGTAACCGCACAAACGTTTGGACGGCCAAACAAGCCGATAATAAAGAAAAAAACATCGATCAATTCCTAATTTTAGAATTTATCCTTATCTGTTAGGAATTAAATACACGTATCAGATAATTAAACGACTTATTTGATAACTTAGCTGGCATATGTTTGCAACTGTACAATTTAGGTTTTAATTAAACCAATACATCACGAGGTGTGCTGCACATAGTTGCCGGGCCACAAATTGCAGGAAAATATTTCCCGTTCAGAAGCACCCCTTTAGAGCAACATGGAAAGGAGGCGACATGACGCGCTTGTCCGGTACACAAATTTCTGCCATATTTAGCGAGGGGCGAACGAGGTAAGGGTAACGCACACTAACTTACACACGCGTAAATGAAAAATCGTCTATCACTACGAAATTAACACTAAACAAATATTACAACACATTGACCAATTCACATTCACACAAAGATACATTTTACATTGAAATAGTGTAATGACGTGACGCACAACGCACAACATTGATAAGTTTAGCAGAACAACACGAGGTTGCTGGCTTGTCGTAAACAAACTTCAAATACTTAATGTCAAATTAGATTTTTGTAATATTTATGTTTTAAAGGAAGTAAATAATGATAATGTTATTTTAAATACCTTAGATGTGAAAGGAAACACCATCTCTTTGTATGTTTGACGTGTTAGATCTCCTTTTGCAGCGAAATACGGAACAATTCGGCATATTCACGGAGATCCCTTAAGGTGAGTTACTAGATTTAGTCTGACGACAAATACAATTGTAACTAGTTTTATAGAACGAATATGATCACTGGCGCAAATTGCTTAGCAGAGGGGAAATACTAAAGCAAGTCCACGAAGTCCGCGTTGCTCTAAAGGTCAGGATAGTACGTACCCTATTGTATAATGTATAAGTGTACAGACCTAAAATTCTGATAAACAATAATAATTAAGTATTTGGCCTCGGCCGTTAAAGAGATATATTTCTTGATATGGAAATACGAGAGGTATATAATTATAACTCTCTTTACTCTCTCTCTGAGCTGATTACAATCAATAGGTTTGTAAGAGATTAACATTTTGGAAAATAATATTTGTAAGTAAATAATGAATTAGTATTGTTTATAGTAACAACTCACCAATACATGTCATGCACATGCACACATATATGCAGAAGAAAAATAACATATTCAGTCCCGTGACCATTAATAATGCAGTGACGTCATTCATTTCTTATGCTGTTTATTAATTCCACTTCCACTAATTAAAGTAAAAATTGTAAGTGAATATAAATCCGGCGACAATTGAATGACAAGGACAGCAATACGTATAATATAAAAAATAACAATAAGCTACATAAAATAAAATATGTACTGTCCGTGCATTTAGTACCACACTGGTAAGCAAATTATTGCCTTGATAAACAAATTAACAATTGCTTATCAGCCATCCTTAAACACCACTTAAATTATGTAATCAAAGAAAAAACTGTTTTATGTACAGCAGCTAGAGTTCAAAACCGTTTAAATAAATCTTTGTGGAATGGAATGGAAAGACGTCTATTGATAGTTACTTGAGACCAGCTGTCATTTGAAAACCTTGGATTAAGGGCGCCCCTTGGTCTTCCTTTTACAACGAAACTCAAGATGATCTATTGCGCATTGGTGGAATCTAGCTTACGTTATAGTGTTAAGTTCTGGAGAAATTGACAGAAATACAACATACGTACACACTGTTTTTGTTGCTCAAAAAAGAGCTATAGGAAATAGGAATCGTGTATAAGAACTATGTGTCAAAGTTCGAGTCCTTACCGTTCGAAGAGCAGGTTAGTGATTCAAAATAACTAACAACCTTTCTGGTTACACAATTTTGCTATCGGTATTGAAAATCGCGCGCAAATTTAACTGGACAAAGTTTTGTCATAATAAGTATATATCTGTATCGCACGAGCAAGGCTGTTTTTTACGAATGATTCAATTCAAATTCAAAAATATTTATTACAAAAACATTAAAGAAAAAAGCAAACGGAAAAAATATTACTTAAAATTAAGGAGGTGTTTGCATATACTAGTATATCTATAATTAAAACTGAATGTTTGGTAATGGGTACCAGTCTCAGCATGTGCTAGGCTGAAACCCAGCGCTGATTTTCGGGCTACATAGTTGATTGCTGATTTTCATCAAGTATGTAGGCACATGTCTGCAACATTGCATATCTTCTTCTGGCAGTTTCTTTTGTTCGGTTCCTTATCTCGGTAATGATTTGATAATATCGTAAGTATGTTTATTATTGTTGAACTTTCTTTATGAAACAAAAATAATATAAAATTATTTTTGCTTTCCGTCTTTGCATTCGTGGGGACCTATCAATTTAAAGCAACACTTTTGTTTTCAGGACGGTCTAGCACGATTGGACGCGACTTCGCTATTCCCATGATACGGCCGAATAACCGTGTATTTCGGACTGTATCTGGTAGAAAGGGATGGAGGATATTTGTTATGCAATAAGGAATGTGCTTACTAATACTAATCCTGCATTAGGTATACAGGGTGGGAGGGACTATACCGACATACTTTAGCCATGAATTTCTGGTGGTGTGACGAGTAAAAAAAGTTACGTGATGTATAGTCGAAAGACGCTTACTTTCAGAGATATTCATTATTTTTTAAATGAAAACTCCCAAGTGTGTAACAAGCCCTAATAAATGTGACTAAGATAGTTTTACTATTTTTTTTAAATCCTTTAACTAAACAGCAATTAACCTTCGCAGTATTTGATGGTAAGCGACTACGAGGCCAAAAAATTGACCCTTCGTTTCCATTTTAGCTTTTTGTTTTCTTTTTGATAACTTTTTCTCCAGTAAGGACATGTTTATAACGAGGGGCTGAATTTACTGATTTATTTTGTTCCATAAGACTATTAATGTAAAATGACAATATTCGACCTATGTTGATATAACATTATTTACTCGTCACACCACCAGGAATCATGGCTAAAGTATGTCGGTATAGTCCCTCCTCCCACCCTGTATAATGTATGTAGAACGTGCTTATACAATTTAGGCACATTTCAATATCAATCTACCAACTTTTCATCCGATCCTACTAATCCAGATTCTTTGTCACGCCGCTTTCTGTTCAATATAGTGCGAAAGTGACAAGTCGGGCTCTGCCACATGATCAACGAAAGTGGCCCTCTGTATCTCTAAATGTGTAAATGTGACAACTACTCATCATGTGGTTTATTTATCATAGTGTGGTGACCTTTAGTGTGTGCTAAACTAGAATAAAAAAAACACTCACCGAAAATCCTCACCAAAATGAAATAAATGAACCAAAATAAAGTTATATTCAGTGCCATAAAAATAGACACTCCGATTATTTCCTTCATAGTTTTTCTTTTTCTTTATTACTTATATAAGTTTCACGTTTAATGCATCCAATATTTTACACGACACTAGGTAACTTAATCGCAAATTATTGGTAACATTAAAGCAGATTAGGTACTTATCTACCTTCCAATAACTCGTATAAAACTTGACTGTCGGAAAAAATATCAACCGTAGTCCGACCACTTAGAATTCATATTTCTATAGAGCGTGCACGCAACATCAAATATTCCGTGGTACACAATCGATTTTGGACTTTATTTTTTTAGTAATAGAATACTTGGTTTTAAGTCGTCGGCGAAGATAATGTATCGATTAAAAGATCTTTTCCGTTTTATATCAATAAGGGTCCGTGTATTGTGTGCTTCACTTGAGTGCTTATACATATTTCTATTTATCTATTAGATCTATAAATATTACAAACCAAGAGTACTGTTATTTTATTTCTATTGTCACACACCTTTTATTTGTGCATATAGTAATTAAGATGTGTTGCGATATATATGGCGCTTTGGATGTTACAGACTATTTGATCCTGACTGTACAAATACAAAGTCTCAAGGTCTATCAGTTGGTCTAGCCACCTATAAAGTAATTACTAGACACATTTTGATGACGTTTTACTAAAATGTAGTGAAATTCACAGTACCATACATAATAGTTGAATTAATGTGGCTTTGTGTTTTATACCGAACGAACATTATGGATGATTCTGTTTTTCCCCCTAAATATACGTCTAATAACATCTGTAGAGAGAGTCTACATTCTACTCTAATTCTCAAACTTTCAAACCCACCAGTAAGTGGTCTATACTTTTGATGGTGAATTGATCCTCGGATATCGTCCATTAGTTAAATTGAAAGTAAGATATTTTGTTGAAATTTGTGATTTGGTCTTAGAGACAAACACTGCAGTTAATTATCCAATTGATTTTAAGTTATGGACGGAGGGGTCGCAAAGAAGGAGTAGGGGTTGGAAAAATTGCAATCGATTGTTAGTGAAAAAATTAGAGTTATTTTTTTATTATTTTATTTTTTTTATTTATTGCCTACTTATTCGATTTTAGGGAACAATTCGAGCAGTCAGTGCTATGTCGCTTACTAACTCACCTCGTGCAAGATGTATATTTCTATAAATGAATTCGTCGTTAAAATATAATTAAATATAACTTACCAATTTCGAATGTGGTTCTCATTAAAATGTTTATTTTATACATATTAAATTGTCGTCAGTAATTGCACTGGGGAAGTGTGGACTGTGTGGACAAACCTACTAGAGAAGATGACAGGACAGCGAAGATTATAACAAACAATTATTCCATTTATTTTACGATTTCACTAAACTGTACCTATACATACATGATAAAGAAGACATGCCTATAGGAACCAGAATAAAAATATGGTCACATTTAATGTCTCATATACAGGGTGGGAGGGACTATACCGACAAACTTTAACTATAGATTCTAACAACTATTAGGAGTAAAAAAAGTTATGTGATGTATAGTCCAAAAACGCTTACTTTCCGAGATATTCATTATTTCGTAAATGAAAACTCCCAAGTGTGTAACAAGCCCTAATAAATGTGACTAAGATACCTTTACTATTTTTTATAAATCCTTTAACTAAACAGGAATTAACCTTCGCAGTATTTGATGGTAAGCGACTACGAGGACAAAGAATTGACCTTTCGTTTCCATTTTAGGTTTTTTTCTTTTTGATAACTTTTCAGCCAGTAAGGACATGTTTATAACGAGGGGCTTTATTTACTGATTTATTTTGTTCCATAAGACTATTAATGTAAAATGACAATATTCGACCCATGTTGATATAACATTATTTACTCGTCACACCACCAGGAATTCATGGCTAAAGTATGTCGGTATAGGCTCTCCCACACTGTATAATGTAATATATCAAAAATGTTTAATGTCTCACTGCTGGGCAAGGGCCCTTGATTTTCGAACCAATGAAAATCACATCACACCACAGCACACTTCCCACTAATATTATAAATGCGAAAGTTTGTGAAGATGTTTGGATGTTAAGATGTTCGGATATTTGGATGTTTGTTACTAAATAACGGGGTAACAGCTGGATGGATTGAGCTGAAATTTGGCAAGCAAGTAGATCAAGTCCTGGATTGAAACGTAGGATACTTTATATCCCGGTAAAGATATTCCCTTGGTACAGTAACGGAACAAAGCGGGCGAAGCCGCGGGTAAATGCTAGTAAGTAATAAAAATACCTGTGTATAATTTTCTTTTAGTGAATCGAGTCGCTCGTTTCTCCATACAAACGAAAAGAGGGTTAAGAATAACTTTAACGACGTCAAAACGGTTAAAAGTGTTTCATTTTATAGCTTAACAACTTGTTTGCTCAAAACAAAGCAAAAAGTCACAAAATGCCAAAAAATATAGATATTTTTAGTAATTAAAGCTTTAGTTGATCCTAATAATATAGGCGGCACTCACCATAAGCAGCCGATTCCGTGTTTTTACTGATTTACTTGGGTTCTCATGTTATTTCGCGCAGACAATGTACAAGACAGTGAAATAAAACACATTTCTACCAAACTGGTTGTTTTTGAAGTCGATTCTTAACCCCCTTTTAGTTCATATGAAGAACCGAGCTACTATAATCACCTTGAAGGCACTCTTTGACGTCTGCGGTTATGACGTACAGACATAGGACAATCTTATTCACAGCGGTATAAACCAACTGACTTAGTTTTAGTCACTCGATGCAGACATTACGAAACAGGTAAATCCCGTCACAGTATAATAGCAGTAGTAACCTTTTTCTTCCTACAAAAGGTACATCGCGCGTTTGAATGTGTGCGCGCCGTGTACGAACGCACTACAAGCAAAGATTTTAGGATGCGTAAGAATGCTCCAGTATGGATCGCACTCAAACTAACGCGCGATCGTGCGTCTGTGTGAATACATGTCGTGCGCTCCTAAATGGTTGAAGTTGGACTACTTGTTTGTCTTTATACTTTGATCCCGAGGCACATTACATCTAAGGGGGGGGTCTAAAAGTCTGAAAAATCGTGTGACGTACTTTGTGGATGACCCCTAAGGAGGATCGTGGCTACGTACTTCCGACTGCGCACTAAGTAAACACCCTGGCCTCGGCCTAAAAACATAGGCTATAGTTTTCTATACGACAAAAAGTGTTAATTTACGAGAAGTTTTGGAAACAAAATTAGATTATCATCATCTCTGTCATCCATCAGCCTATATACGTCCCACTGCAGGGCTGTGCTGGGTCAACTCTCGGGAAATTTTATGGTTAGAGTTAAACAATTTATTTTGTCTATAAAAACTATCCCATTGAGCGTTATGGTCGTCCCTAATCGAATATTAATTATAATTATATTTACTTATAATATGATAATTTGACTTCTGTATCGGACTGCCGATGCCGATGGTTCGAGATCAAAGGACAAATTAAGAGTTTCAACTCTGATTATTAAGGTTTTTGATTGTTATTGTACTGTTTTTTGCCATATCAAAGAAATGGTCATTGGGCAGCGGCGCTGACTCGCCCAATGCAGAAAAAATGGATTCCATATATCGCAAGTCGTTCCATTCGCAGTTGTCTTATGTACTAAACTACTTTCTACGCCTGCCTGTTGAAGAAATAGCAGAGCATTTCCTAAATGAACTTGACATCGACAATTTTGCATTTCGTATAAACTAGTAGGTAGTTGCAATTTGATTATAGAATTTTGTTTTACTGTTTACAACAGGTCGAGGTACTGCACCATTCAGCGCGTGCCGTAGCGTAGTAGGTGCGTTACTAGGTATATGGAGTTCGTTTAGAATCCACCTAGGTTTAACTTAAAATAAAAAATCATAATAAAAACTTACTTCTTTGAACGCAACTCCCAAAACAGAACCAGAACCAAAACAAATATAAACACATAAACATAAACACGCCGATCATTAAAGACGCTACTATGTCCATCTTGCTTACTGTTCCACGCACTAATAAACACAAATTCGAGCTATCACTACGTCTTATCTGATGATATCAGATTCGTTGACATTTTTAAATTGAACGATTTGAAATATACAATAGAATACATAAAGTAAATGGGCGCTGAGGCGGCGAGCGAATGACAAATGACTGGCCTAGCGCTCGGCCCTAGTTCCCCGTTCCCATTACTTACTTACGTCATATTGAGTCGGAAATGTTTTATTGGATGTGTTATATGTTATATTAAATATAACATAATCCAACAAAGCAGAGATTTTTATTCAAATTTCAATTAAGAATATAAATCAAAATTAGATGGATTCCCATTTGCACACAAAAACAGTGTTAAGTTTTAAACTCGCAAACCTACTCATAACCACCAATTAACAATTCGATAAAGTTAGGAAAACCATTATTTTTCCTGCAATATTTAAGATGATATAATAATTATAACACGTTTCTGTTCAGTTCTTCGAAGATAATAGAGGGCGAGTGGTATTTTTTGAACGTTTTTCATCCTAAATCAAAAAGTACACGATTTAGAAAAAAATTAAAACGGCCCTGGAATGTACAAATTAAGACCTTTTATTTGAACGTACTTGATATAATATTTTTTTAACTTTTTGTAAAAGGGAGCTTTCCCTCTTATAAAAAGTAAAAAAGATATAAGATTTTTTTTATTTTCAGCAGTAGTCTCGGGTAGGCCATTTTTGACACTATTCCATGTTTCAAATTGATAGCAGCAATAAGTACCTAGTTCCTGAGATATCTTGCTATGACAGACGGATAGACAGACTGACAGAGTCGCACCATAAGGGTTCCTTTCTTACCATTTTGATACGGAACCCTAATAAGAGCAATATATGATATTAATTTGTATTTCAGGTTTTTCATCACAGAATAGTTATATATTTATTTAGTAACTTACTTCTATGATACATCACACAAATGCATAGAATTGCCATGAAAACTATCATGCACACTGCAGTGGACACCGTAGCTATAGTCAGAGTTTTCTTTGTATGCCAAATCATCGTCATCACTTCACTAAATCACCATTTACTAAACAAGTAGCTGAAGATGAAACTGAGATCTACTAAATTATCAAAAGCCCATCAAATAACCTATCATCTAATTAACATCTTCAGCAAACGCCTTGCCTTCTCTATATTTTATTAGAGTTTTAATCTATTGGTTTACTAGCACAATTTTACTGCCTAGTTATCGAAAATGTTATCAAAACACAATATTTAGTGGGTCTTTATTTTAACTTCAATTTCAAAACACTTTCATTCACTCTTCTACTGGTGAATAGGGGACTGATAACCTATATGTGATAATATGAGGCGTGATAACGAATATTAATCAATTTGTCTGTAAGTACCATTCAGGATACTACCATTACAACTCACTTCAGTTCCACCACAGTTGTCACTCGTTCAAATAATTATCATAGAGTTATACTTTATTCGTTTCCCAATGTTATTGCCAACCCAATGCCATTATTGAGGTGTACATCCTAGCTAGAATAACGAATCGGTAACCTAACATCTTGGGGTGGGCACTAGACAATACCGAGGTGGGTACGACGTTAAGTTCAAAAATAAGCTTGATTAGAAAAATACTAACTTTCAATGACAGGTCATTTAAAAAAAAATGTCTAACAGAATGTTAATCTTGTTTCGTTTCACAGAGGACAATTACTCTTTTTTTTATAAACGTGACCCTGAAAACATTCCTCAACAACTGGCCACTGACGGAATATAAGTAGCAGAAGAATGGTAGCAGACTTCCACCTACTCGAGATAAAGTAGTTCAATGGGTACTCTTTACTCCAACCGTTTCGAAAGGTAAAGTCTGTTAGTACGCTGCGGTAAGTATTGGCGGCAATGACTATCGAATGCACGATTTAGTTTTTCAAGAAACTGTCCCAAAAGTTGATGGCATCCCTGAGGACCGAAAAGCTGGCAGCTTCCTCGCGCAACGCATCAATATTTCAGCATTGTGATATAGCGGGGAAATGATACCTACCAGGCGTCTGAGTTTTATGTAACCGACTTCCAAGGGAGGCCGGTTCTCAATTCGATTGTATATTTTTAAACGACTTCCAAAACAAGGACGGTTCTCAATTTGACTCTACATATTATATGTATGTGTTTCTTTGTTATTCGAAGGCGGCTGGACTGATCCGGAATTGTTTTTCTTGAAAAATTGGGTTCTTGACTGAAACCGAAAATTGTAAAAATTATATAAGATCCTGTTAAAATAAGCAAAGTACCTAAGGAAATATGTTAAAGAAGTCGTAGCACAATCCTGCTTATATTTTCACGAGCAAAATCTTAAGCGTTTAAAAAAGGCGCACGGCGCGTTTCGGTTTTTGACACACACTAAATTTTCTTTCTGACATACCTACAATACAACGACAGTTAGTTGTACATCGCCAGTAATCCGAATTAAAGGAGGTTCGATAGCACGCCTATAAATACTGAACACCCTAAACAAAGTATGTATATCGTGACGTCACGTTATAGTAGCTGTTGACGACACTACTAGCTCGGCTTGAGTTTTCGCGTCATCAACATTTGCAACTCCGAAGCTCAGGGGTCGTTGGAGTTTTAAACACGATGGTTCAGGTTCCAAAAACGTGCCAAAATACTAAAATTAATGCTTTTGTAGTAAATCATTGAACAGTTTTTTAAATTAGATACATTACAAAATAAATGAAGCTGTATTGCCTGTATCTGACCGCAAAGCAACTTAACTTACCCGCTATGCGGAAGTAGATAGCGACCATAAGTGCCACAAGTAAAAAAATAAACAAAATCATCACTGCTGGAATAGTCGTCACAAGAATTAAAAGTAAAATGTCACTCATTCCTTCTGTTATCACTAATAAATAAGCAGTTTTGTTCTAACAACAATAAAAACTAAGTCCGCAATGAATTTATCAAGTACAAAACACAGTTGACAATTATCATTTCGTAATCTTTGCTGGCTGAATATTACTTGATGATAAGATTACCAACATGTCGTATTATGGTCATGATTACGGTAGCTTTGTTCATTAGTCCCGAAGTAGCCATGACCACAGAATAAGAATCAGTACTACGTACAGGCATGGTATACGGTAGTTTTTCTTGCTACAAAAGGTACATCGGGAGCGCGCATGTGTGCGCGCCGTGTACGGACGCACCACAAGCAAGGATTTGAGCATGCGCGAGCATGCCACACCACAGTATGGCGTTCACTCACACAGACGCGCGTCGTGCGTCTGTGTAAATACGTGTTGCACGCTCCTAAACGGCCGAAGTCGTACTACTTGGTTGTCTTTATACTTTGGTACAGGGCTACGCGTCGGGTGACCGGACGGAGCTGACCCGCATCCGACCGTTCTCTCTATCGCGCTAACGCGTAAGGTAAATGTCCGAGTGCTCGTCGCTGTACTAATATTCGTCACCCATATTTTTTTTTTTTTTTTTTTTTTTAATTTATTTGATTAGGATAAGTAAGATAAAATTAAAATTAAATTTGTAGCCGACGTTTTAGCGATGAGATATATCCGTGGCTTTGATATTTTACTCGTCAATTTTACAATAAAGAAGATATTTGACAGAGTTGACATCTATTGGGACTATCAGTTTATTTCATAGTCCCAATCCAAATGCTTGTAATCCTCTTTTTAGGATCCCACAATCAAAATGACTAAAGCGGACCGGTTATAATTTTGTCATATCTGTCTGTATGTTCTTCCGTCTGTGTGTCCTTAAGTCACAGCCGTTATATTCAGAAAATGTAAAATATAATTATACAGAGATGGATATTTATTGGGACTGCCAGCAAAGAGAACCTGACATTTACTCGTATAATCAGATTGACCAACATTTTTATTATTTTTGAGTAATTTTGGTATAATCACCATATAAAACAGACTCCACTATCAAAAATAAAGCTCACATTTCCCAAACGCATGTAAATGTTTTGCTTAGATGTAAGTATAAATAAATGTAATATTGCGAAACAAATAAATATTTTCTGTTGACCTATCGGGGACTCAGACGTTTACCTTACATAAAGCGTGTTTTTTTTTCACCCTAATGCACATTTAATAATAATAAATGTGCAACGGGATCGTGGAGTGAGTCAGTTCAGCCATGACTAGGACTACAATGAAAAGGTTGTCTAAGATCTGGAGACCGTGATACATTAGTAGATTGTGTCACAAGGGAGCAAAATGATGTATTTACGGCGAGGGCGTATATTGAATCCTGAAAGAAGCGAAGGATTCTATAGTACAATCCGGAGCGTAGTGAGGGATTCAAGTGTTAACGCCCGAGGTGAAAATAATTTTGCTACCTTGTGACACATACTGCTTTTCACACCGACTATGAGGAAAATTCAAATACAAACGCTACCTACCAAAATAACGAAATATATAGTTAATCAAAGAGAATTGCACATTATTATTAAAATGAAATGTTAAATTTATAGTCCATTATTATTTTATAAAAAGATTATTATTTTTTACAGACGGGACGAAAATACCACTTCCATGTTATATTTATGGCCCTCGCCTGCGGCTCGGACCGTAAACACTTGTGATCTCACTCATTATACCGCCTCAGTGTGTAATATACTAATAAAGCTGTCTATGGTATAGCATATTCTAAGTGGGTCCAAACTAAAAATACCCTGTTGTCCTTGAACAGAAAAGTACCACTTTGATCCCTCTTATGAGGGAGCAAAATACTCTTTTCTGAATAGGAGGTGTGAAAAATATATTAAGTACCTATTATTATGTCGTTTCAAGATGTCCTGAGTGAGACAGGTACATTAGAGCAGGAAATATTATCCAATTGACTTGTGACCGCGCCGGTATTGCATCACAGCCGAGCCGATGTTAACGAGGTTTGTATTCGACACGCGCCACGTTACAATCCAGCTGCAGTCCGTGCAACCAAGGACCATTAAAACAAGATGACTGTCATTCTCCATACTTTGGATTTTAACCCGACCGCTAGGGGATTTCCGGGCAAAAACTAGATGGCGCTAAAAAACTAAACATTTAAAGATTAGATGTTATAATTGAATAAAGAAACATAGTATAGTACCAATTAGTTCGTAAACAGCAATAGTACATTGTGCACCGAGGGTAGTAAGAAGGGGATTACTAACGAGAGTCTATTAGAAGCCCGACGCCGTAGGCGGAGGGCTTTTAATGACTCGAGTTTGTAATCTTCTTACTGCCCGTGATACACACAATGTTTTTCATCACATTTGCGAGGAAAAAAAAAATAAAACATAAAAATGAAATAAACTAAACGCACCCGCTAAGAGACAACTTCAACTGTCAACTTTTTCAATATAGTCTTCCACAGATAATGCTAAGAACTGCGTTTAGTTTTTAAACTTGACAGGCAATGTCGCCAGATTGTACCGATTTTCAAAATAAAATTTTAAACTAAATTAATTTAATTGCATTAAAATAATCGCAAAAACTACGGAAATAATAGTAAAATATACCATATAAGTTTTATTTTACACTAAAATTGGTTTTGTAGCCAAGTTTTGAAGATGTGAAATAGCCTTGGCTGATTCGAAACCTCCTTAGTCTGAAATGACGTACGACTTTTAAAACTAAACTTATAACTCCCGAGGGAGTTATAGATTTTCATACAATTTTTCCTCCCGTGGGAGTTATAGATATTTGTAACCCACGGGGGGTAAATCGGCTCGAGTTGGTCTATAAGCGCGCGTGTTATAACACCCTTTACGAGCAAGTGTGATGAAAATAATAAACAAATTCTAACATTTAAATACTGTGTTACGTTTGCAAAGTTGAATGATTGTAAATAATATAATTCTTTTACCAAGCTAATACATGATGGCGTTGTAAATTCGGGGAACAGCTTTTTGTATGGAGAATGACAGTCCTCTTGTTTTGGTCCTTGGTGCAACTAATACTATCTTGCTCACTCTTACATAAACGCTGTGCATAACCCACCACGCGTTTTTTTCACAAAAAAAGAGATATGATCGCCTTAGGTGAGGTTTTGAATTGATGCCTGTAAATATCGACGCCGGAAAGCAAACACGTAGTAACTACGCACGTAACACGTAGTTAGTTACTACGTGTTTGCTTTCCGGCGTCGATATGTAAGGTACTAACAAATTAGGTACCAATATTCTAAGATATGTTAACTTACATCAACACAATTAACTTTTTATACAAATTAAGAAAACTTTTTATATGATATTTTTGGTTTTCATTTTCCGAACAAAATAAAAAAATTAAAATTCTACCCAAACTTAATCGTATCTACTGTTAATTTAACTGACAAGAACATTTTCTGTCAAGTGGACGTCGTTTCCTGTTAAGTGGCCAGTTCATTTATATTGTAAAGTTTAGAAAAGTTAGTAACCTTAAGATACCTAATCAAAGAGGTCCTAATCAGTGATTATTGTTTACCGCATTAACAGTGTGCTTTACGTAGCGAACTTACTTCCCTAATTATCTCCAAAAAACATACATAATTTGTTTATTGTTTTATAATAAATAAACTCAGAAAGCTGACTACTATCAGCCCTAAAAATACTGGTACCTACTTTATTTACACCCTATACAGTACGTATCTGATCGTAAAGCAAAGCTGTAAGCTGGCCAACGTCGATATAAAGTATAGTGTAAAGGCATAGTTTGTATCACTGTTGCAGTAGTATTTTTTTAGATTTAATTAAAAAATTTGTTAAGTACCTACCTGTTATTTGCAGATGATTTTGAAACAGCCTGTGGATATAAACAATCTAAACGTCATTGTCTTATCGTAAACAAACTGAACATAACAAATACCTATATCATCACAACGTTCTTCAGATTATCGCATTTCAACTATGATGTCGTTAATTTCTATTTTCGTTAAAGCATAAATGCGTGTACTTACTAATTTAAAAAAAACATTTACTTTGAAATCTCGTAATAATATTTTTTTATTACAATCTATCACATTTAGAATACGTCAATGCAATGATGACTATAGCTTGGCAACTTCGTTGGTGACACTCACCTGTGTGCTTTTTGTTATGTGCAGCCGTAACTATATACACAAGTTACCGTCAACACGAACGGCGACCGACAGAGGCAGTCTCCGTCGGTCGCCGTTCGTGTTGGCGGTAACTTGTGTCAGTAGTTACGGCTACACAGACCAAAAAGCACACAGGCGAGTGTCACCAACGAAGTTGCCAAGCTATAGTAAGTAAGTAATAAATCATTTTTGATGCCTGTAAAAAGGTTGAGTAAGGGTATAAATTAAAATTTTGTCGTCCAACCTCAAACCTGTCGCTATCGTAATCTTAAATCTGTCTCTATAATTCTTGGCATTTATAAGATTGTAGGTAAACAAATAATACAGGAGGGTACACAAAATTATTTGATATTGTTTTTTTGCCAACGGTAAAAATGACTGCATTTCAATAAATCAGGTACCGTTTTCATATTTACGATCTAACCATTGCGTGGTACATTTCTTTGCTTTACGATCGTATACGTACTGTATAGTTAAAAGTAGCCAAACATTTCAGATTAACTGTGCCTGAGCCAGGAATTTTGTCACATCACCTCACCGATTTGGCTGCTTCCAATAAGTTAACTTACCTCCGCATATAACACAACAACGAACTAATACACAGATAAACATTATCCCAACAAAAACTCCAGGGAAGAACAGCAACGCTCCCGACTCCATTACGATAAAAAAAAATTAACTTCACACAAACGTTCAAAAACTAGAATAGTACCTACAATCACGTCATTAAAAAAATAATTAAAAACTAATTTTGTGACGTCAATCACAACACTATTCTATTTCTAAATTTAAAACCGAAGAGCTACATTCTAAATTCAAAAATGGAACGCTCTTTTCAACCCGATCCAAAACGTTGTAATGTCAAAAAGGAATCACATTTCACTGGTCGATAAGTGCGATCCACTTTTCGAGATAAGTTTATCTAATCGGTATCACCGAGCTTATTATGAGAGTTTGAAAAAGTGCTTTGTGACGTCAGTGTTCAGCTTTATGTAAATGCACATTACATAGGTCTTGTCCGTTATTATGTGTGGCTTGGAAACGGACAGAACGGTCCGAAACCCCTTTTGTTTCGGACCGTTCTGTCCGTTTCCCAAAACATCCATCGTCACAACCTTTTCCTAAATAATCCGTTTCCCCATAGAAGTGTTTCCCAAAATGTGCTTTTCCCATAAGATACGTTTGGCTTGATATCCGTTTTCCAAAAATACCTAATCCAGAAATGACCGTTCCTGTCACAACCTTTTCCTAGATAATCCGTATCGCAAAATGTGCTTCACCCAAAATAAACGTTTGTCGTGATATCTGTTTCTCAAAACACCCGTTCCCAAAACATCCGTTCCCGTCACTATCTTTTCTTAAATAGTCCGTTTTCCGATATGTTTTACCCAAATGATAGGTACGATTATACTTATTGTTAAAAAAAACTTGAATAAAATTCTAAAGTCGAAACAGGTCTTTTGGGCATACGCGTATAATGAGAAACGGGTCTTTTGGTATACGGACGTTATGATAAAGGGGTCTTTTGGCATACGGCCGATTTAAGAAATTGTTATTTTGGAACGGGTGTTTTGGGAACGAGTGTTTTGGGAAACGGACAGAACGGTCCGGAACCTGAAAAGGGAGGGGGGTTCAGAAAAATTATCATTCTGGGGGAGAGCGTGATCAGATATGAGATATGACGTGGTATAGTATATTTTCCTGGACCCCGAGAAAAAAATGAAATCATAATTACATCCCACTAATATTATAAATGTGAAAATTTGTGAAGATGTTTGGATGTTTGTTAACTAATAACGGGGTAACGACTGGATGGATCAAGCGGAAATTTGGCATGTAAGTAGACCAAGTCCTGGATTGAAACATAGGATACTTTATATCCCGGTAAAGAGTTCCTTTAGGACAATAACGGGAACAACGCGGGCGAAGCCGTGGGAAAATGCTAGTTATGAATAACAGCGCCATCTCTACAATAATTGACGTACTAAGAGACATGTCAACCTTATCGCATACCCGATAACGCAGTATAACACAGTTCTCCTACTCGCTACTAGGTGGCGTAAAATACGCTAAGAATCAACAATTTGGAAATTAACTATTTTTATAATTATTTCGAAATCTTAGGGCGGTCGGACGAAAGATTTTTCAAACACAACACAAATTTAAAGTCTCATGTAAATCAAGTCCCTTCGAAAGCTGCAGCACCACGGGGAGCGACAGAAGTTCGGATCTGCCATGCTTTATGTGGAGCCAAAGTTGGGCACAAGCAATAGGTACGGTACAAAAACCACAAGAACATGCAATCTTAACACTCTTTTCTTTTGTACAGAGAGCCAGGCCACTCGAATCACCTTAAACTGCTCGCGCGACTGTGAAAACCGATAAGCCTTTTTTCAGGTTTTTTTTCATTTTAGCGTATGGTAACCCTATTCTAATTTAAATGTTTGACGCAGATGGAAGAATTTACTTACTTGTGCCAAGCCATCTTAAAAGATATAGCATTCCAAATAACGTTAAGTACAACAAATACGTAAAAACCGGGATCAATGCTATATACAATACTTCAACATATTCCGACAGCATATTAAAAACTTTCACTTTCACAAAAAATCTGTAGTAAGTACATACTCTCAATTGAACGCGGAAACAATAAACATCCTTCGAACAGTTTAGAAACAACCAACTGCTCCGTTGTTATCTAAGGCAGTATACGTATGATGTAACGAGTATTAACTGTACCTAATCTCTATGTATACGAGAATTAGTTTGTCATTCCGTGTTGATGTTACTTACGAGTATAATTCTTACCAAAACATTTCTGGGAACACAAATTCTGGAATATTCCATCGCATTGAAATCAAATATCTACCACAGCTTTGCGTAAAACACGCGTACATAAAAAAAAAAACAATCGTCTGTCACTACGATAGTAGCACATCAGGAATGAAATAAAACATTTACAGTTTCACAACATGACCAACTGGCCACGCTGTTTGACGGATGCTTGGCAGAGAGGAACGTCTGGTCAAGGATACTGCCTGCGACGACGTCCGCGTTGCTCTCAACTCGAACCGCAGGGTATACTCGCGAACACACACTGTTAAAGAATGAACGAGGCTGTTCACGAACCTACACTGGATGGTTGGAAAGCTGCACACTACACTAGTTTAACTTAAACGTTAGCTAAAAAAATTACGTGGAAAGTAAGGATTCTATAGAAAGACTTGTTTTCCTGTCAGCGTCAAATAGCCTGTCGTATTCAAAGCGATATACTCGTATGACACATGTCTTTATCGCTTAGAGTAATAAAGACGTGTTACGATATTAGAGTCTGTGCGAAAAGAGAATAGGCGTGGCGAAAAACGGAACTAACCTAACCAGTATGGCCACAGAACAGAAAATACGGCACATACGGTACAAAAGCATTACAGCGCCACCAAAATTAATCCTATTCTCTTTCCGCACAGACTCTAATGGCGTTTCGGATGCTACAAACACTCGCTGATTGTCCAAGGGAAAAGTCTATGTCTAAAGGTGGGTTTAGACCAAACGAATTCTAACACATTCTAACCCCACTCTACCAAATGCTTTGTGTACATACAAAGAATTTGGTAGAGTGGGGTTAGAAAGTGTTAGAATTCGTTTGGTCTAAACCCACCTTAAGAGATCGAGAGAACGTTCTCTTCTGCGCTGGACTGACCAGATAAAAGCTGCGCTGCAACAAATAGTTCCCTCAAAACTTGCGCCCGAGAAGCATCGGCCAGGGATAACTGGCGCAGAATTGTTCGACGTGACTTCTGTCAAGAAATATACCGAGTTCTTCTTTATCGAAAGGTACGATAAAGATGAACTCGGTAGGTATATTCGCACGCTGTCTTGAAACATATTAGGTATATTATACTCTAACTTAATCTTAAGACATATACCTAAGTATGCTTCTGCAAATACATCATATTGATTGATTGATATATAAGTGGTTGACATGAGGTCTAAACACAAGTGACGATACTTGTTTCAGTACGCAGTACCCGGGACATTCACTAGAGATTGGCGAGACACACAAAAAATAGGGTGCAGAAAAAAAGAAGAGAGGTCAGCGGCAGTGGGCTCAGCAGTAGAAAACTGAGATACCTATTTTAACATGAAGTTTAAGTACTCGGACTCAAACATAATACTCCTTTTTTTGGGCAGTCGTGGGCAAAACAAGTAAACAGTTAATAAATGATCTTCTTACTGAAGTATAAATTTGCTGTGATGTCAATGAACGCGAACATTAATGAATAAGAATAAGTACACAACAAGACTGAATAACGTGTGATTCCGTTTATTTGCAGAGATAATAATACTGCTCAATAAAACTAACCAGAAATACAAACAAAAAGGAAAATCGCGCTAAACAAACTGTATGCGAAATAATAACCTTTTAGGGCCTTTAATCTTTTTACTAGGTACTTATAGTAAAGAGTCTACGAGTCTTTAGCTCGAGCAAGCTGTTTTAGCTTTTATTTTCATGCTGTTATGATGGTTAATCGCATACCAAGTCTATACCCTGAAATAATCAGATTAGTAAAATGCCTTGAGGGTTTTTCCGGGTTATCCAATTATGTAATCGACTGTGGTGTGGTAAGTATCCTCGATTATTTGATAATGAAAATAACATCATAATGTAAGGATTGTAAGGTCTACATTGTAAGCACGTAACGTGGGACGCAAGTCGCACAAAATCGGTTGTTCCGTTGAGTAGTTACGAGCGGACATAGGAACGGACATACTTACATACATACATACAGGTCAAAGACATAACCTTCCTTTTGGGCTTCGCCGCAGTCAGGTAATAAATTACCGGCCCGCGAAATCATTTGTTTTATGTTGTTTGTTTAATTCGGGTGAAAATAAAACTGTCTAATGTTACTAGCTCAATTTTTTTTCTTTAAAAGCAAATCAGTGAAGAAACACATTTAACTCGCATAATTTATTTTCACAAAATGGCAACGTATCAAGCTTGTGACGTCAGCATGTCTGAGGTCAATTCGGGTCATCATTGTCAGTCGCGGGTAGAATATACCTGGTTTTCTTGTACCATGATTAAAACTAACAATAGTAGGTACCTACATATACCGAGGCCTGTAAAGTAAGAATCGGATCAGACCACATGTTTGTCGTCCCCGGCTTCGCCTCGGCCGGCAATTACATGTGATCTGATCCGAGGCTTTCTTATTTACTGACCAAGATTTGTTACTATTTTTCTGTTCGACGGAGCCAGAAAGCCGCATCGCCGTTGAGCGCAGCGGCCGGCAAGGTGACGCTTTACGGCCGGAGGGCAGAAAACATTATAATCAATGGGAACCAATCAGTAACATGTAATATAAGTGAAATATTTATATGTTATATGGTTACTACATTTTGAGGTACTAAAAATAGATTGGAATCAATAAATTGCAGTGCGCACCGCGTTTGCGTACTACGTGCCTAGGTCCTAACTTTTGTTTATTTTCATTTAGAGCCGGCAGACAACGCCGGCAAGCGGCATCGGAAACAACCAGAGAGAAAAAAGCCAAATCATTTACTTAAAAGTGGGACCATGACAGTGACAATCTATTACGAAATTGTGGATTAAGTATATTTTACCCCTATATTTATTCTCATTTTCATTTGAAGCAGTATGTGGTGAATGAAAGTGTCTGCAGAGGAAGAAAATTCTAATTAGGTAAGTTGCTTAATAAGCTCATATAAAATATTATATCCCTATATTGTTTAATTGGTTTGTTTTTCTTTAAAATATTTATTAAAAACATACCTACAACCCAGTTTTTAAAAGTATTAAATCATATCAATATAATAATTTTGCTTGTATTTAAAGGGGGTCATCTATAAAGTACGTGACACGGTAAGGGGGAGGGAGGGGGGAGAAGAAGTGTGACATTGTGTGACAAGGTGTGGAAGAGGTCCTAATTTCTCTAATGGAGTCATGACGTCACACTTTTTAAAATGCCATTTGATCATAAGGTTTAAAATGTTTTGATGGCGAGTTCACACTCGCTCTACTATAGCTTGGCAACTTCGTTGGTGACACTCACATGTGTGCTTTTTGTTATGTGGAGCCGTAACTACTCACACAAGTTATCGCCAACACGAACGGCTGCCTGCGGAGGCTGCCTCTGTCGGTCGTCGTTCGTGTTAGCGGTAACTTGTGTAAGTAACTACGGCTGCACATAACAAAAAACACACATGTGAGTGTCACCAACGAAGTTGCCAAGCTATAGTGTCACGCTGACGTGGACTATATTACAAAATAATTTAAATGGAAATAAAACTAATTTCGGAACTGCTGTTTTAATTTAATAATTTCTAGATGTAAAATTGCAAAATATGTGACGTCACGCTAGGGAGGGAGGGGTTTCCCAAATGTGACCAACTGTGAAAAGGACGGGGGAGGGGGTCAGGAAATCACGAAATTAGTGTGACGTACTTTATAAATTACTCCATTTATACAGGAGGTTAGAACAGGGGGGAGGGAGGGGGGAGGGAGGCGGTGGCAGGCTAGCTAATCCCAGCCCATGTGCAAAGATGATGTTGATGATGAGGTATTAATCAGAAAAAGCGTGCCGAAGGGAAGGGGAGGAAGGGCCTTAGTAATCCCGTATATTGTTTTGAGTACAACTTATATTCCTTGCTCTTTAATAATAAAACAGAACCGTCTGCATCATCTGCTAAATAGTATACCCTTATTTGGCATAAAATCAATGGTCATAAAGTCACTTTGTCTTAATTAATTTGCTATAAATTTGGTATAATTTTAAACGCTATTAAACATTTGTACATTTGGTATTATTTTAAACGCTATAAAAATTACTTTGTACCTATTACTCGTATTACACTCGTAATTTAATGTTACATGATCTAAACTTATATTTTATAACTTTGTTTCGTAAAAAATTCACATTGTCTAAGTTATTTAGTTAGTTAGTTTTAGTAGTAAAGTAGGTACAACATTTACTGGTTATATCCGTTAAAAGCTCTAATGTTCCCTGTCTATAAATGCAGTGACAATAAAAGAGGGGCGGGGAGGGGGTATAAAGAAACCACATACCTACCATTCTTCCTATCCTATCCTATTCTACTAATATTTTAAATAATGAAAGTTTATGAAGCACGGCTAAATAACGTGGTAACAACTCCTGGATTGAAATATCCTTTTAATTCCGGTAAAGAGTTGGGTTCTTGGCATAATAACGGGAATAACGCGGGCAACGTTTAGGTCTTTTTTCCGTGGATTGAGGAGGAGAAGGTTGGATACCGCCAGGCCAGTCCTGACGGCATGCCTGACTCGATCGAGAATGGAGTCCAGCGTCACATCATCTGGACTCCATCCCCAACATCCTATGGACTAAAACCTCCCCCGCATCGCGTGGAGTGTGCATGTGAGACACTTCGCGCTAAGAAAATTATCACACTTGAGATTTGCGAGCTAGCTGCGGGCGAGTTTGAAGCAAAGTTCCATACAAATGTCGCTAGTGGCGAACTCGCAGTTTTGTATGGAAACTCGTCCGCAAATCGCAAGTGTGATAAGGCCCTAAGTGCCCTGCCTCACTGGGACGCCATAGCGACCTCGCCACATGATTCGTATTGAAATTTATAACAGCGAACTCAGCCGGCGACGTTTGGCTACCATCTTTTTTTACGGGATACGTAGCCAGCGACGTCGCCATGGCGTCCTAGTGGGGCAGCTCTAACGGTTTATACTTTGTTACTTTCGCGTGATGTTAATGGGTGCTTGTGTAGAGTATCTAGAGTGTTTTGTGGCTGTATCAGGGGGGTAGGGGAGTGGGGGTTTGATCTGTCATCTAGTAGCATATTCATTTGTTATAATTAACAATAAATTGCCACTGCAATTAATGCCTTATTAGCTTTAAACCAAAACTGAAATAATTGTGGCAATGACGTTTAATCTTCGCATTTTAATTGTGTCGTTTTTCAGCATGTCTTATCAAAAAATATTTACATACAAAACAATATTTTGTTTGCAGATGGTGAAAGAAGCCTTAGTTGGGTGGGCAGATGAAACCAGACTTTTGTGAGAGAGAAAAGAGAGTGATCTATGATCAATCTATGATGACATCAGAGGCGTGATCTTACTTTGATGATTGCTTGGTGTTTGTGGAAGCTTGAGGAAAAATTATTGTAAAAACTGTTATGCTTGCTTTTGATTAGTCTTACCTACAGCCTAAATCGATTTGAATTTTAATGTAAATGTAAATAGCTAATTGTATCTGACTGTTTCATGTGTATTTTAGTATATTTATAGTTCATTCCTATTGTCTTTGTCAAATCTGTAGGTATTATTGAATTTATAAATACTCAAAATGTATAAAATTTTGCAGTATTCAGAATATAATTCAGTATTTATCAAAACACGACCTTGTAGAATATTTACTTATTAAATGTGCAGGACTTTGTAATTGATAATTTATCTTAAAAAATAATATTTGTACAAAATAATCCTGAAAAGATGCCTGTCAACAAGACAAGTGAGTCCACAGTAAGAATGATGACGGGTTTGCCAACAACGCCACTTAGACTTTTGAGTATAACCGCCTGTATATGCAACCTTTTTCTATTCATGGTAACTTTAATAGTAATTGCCATATACTGGACAAAAGTTGTTCCCTGGCGTCAGTTTAAGAACTACATTTTTCTTAACATGATCTTAGCCTTAAGTTTGCTGAACGCGTCAGGTGCTTATAAATGTTCATATTCCTGGCCGTGCTGCGAGCTCAGACAGGAATACGTCTATGAATTGGCTATGTCAGCGTTCGCCAACTGGATGCTCATCATGTGCTTGAACATATATACGCAAATCGTGAAGGTTTTCAGTGGGGACTTGCAACACAAGTATTTGAAGGCGAATGCCTTCGCCTGGGGCCTACCCATTCTCGAATTGTGCTATTTCCCAGCCAGTGAGCTTATGTCCATGGTCGCCATCACGCATGCCACGTCCTATGTTATTTTCGGAGCTTACCTGAGCGTTAGTTACGCCATGGTGAAACTCAAGACAGTTAGGATGGTGAGCAAGGACAACTCTATCCAAATAATGAGGATCTTAGCGTATGTGACCAGTGCGTTCGTACTGTTAGTGTTTATGCAAGGCTTGTATTACACCGCACAATGTTATGAATTATATTTTACCATGATTTACTTGTGCGAGTTAATTTTTATCGGTTCTTTCCTGAGCATGAAAACGCATAGGGAGTTGTGGGCCGAGTACGGGAAAGGCAAAACTGATCAAATAGAGGCCTTGTGCATCAAGACTTAAATCGCTTTGCTGATATTATTTAACCCATGTTGGCTCTATTTATAGTATATTACACAACTAGGGTGGTAATATAAAGAAAGGCCGAGATCGCAGACGTTTGTGGCCCGAGCCGCAGGCGAGGGACGTAAATATGCGATCGAGGGCTTTCTTTATAACCTCCCGTGTTGTGTACATCATTTTGTCTACACTTGGCCAGAAAGCGACTTTTTCCGAACGCGTAGCATGCGGAAAAAGCCACTTTAAAACGTGAGTACTAAGGCTAATAGCCGTCTAATTAATAATATAATATACAATTTTATTTATCTGCTCACAAAGGATATACAACGTTACAATTTCACAGATACAGTATTGAGTTTAATAATTAGTTGAATACCTACTCTAATATAGGTACTACAACTTACTAGTAGCTAAGTTTTGTGAATAAGGGGATATGTCTAAAAATTATATATCGCGTATCAGAATTTTTGATAAGTTGTGATTCAATCTAGCAGCTAGTGTGAACTCACACTAGGAAATTCCTAGAATATTTAGTAGTACGACTACCTGATACTCTTACTCGTATATATTCTATTCGTACATCGATGTCTTATAATGCGTTTGTGCTCAGATATAGGTGGTATGACTTTAATAGTCATAATTCGG
The DNA here is from genome assembly GCA_947034925.1 of Eudemis profundana. Lineage (NCBI taxonomy): Eukaryota > Metazoa > Arthropoda > Insecta > Lepidoptera > Tortricidae > Eudemis > Eudemis profundana. The sequence continues at coordinate 34,775,978 of OX344797.1, read as the reverse complement.
CTAAGGCAAAATGGGAAATATCAGAAATGTTTAGTGTTAACTGTCGTCAATCTGTTAGTATGTATGTCTATCCGTAGATTAATGTCGTGATATTTGATAGTAAACAAATACCTACAATACTGCATGAAATCGTTGACGTAATCAAAAACCACTTTTACAGACTCGATAATTGATGGCCAATTGGCCAATTTGAGGAAACAGTACTTATAATATTAATGTTTTATTAAATGTTTTGAGTGTCGAAAAAAAATATATATATAAAAGGTAGAACGTGTGCAGAAGCGGTTAGTGTGGCATTTGGCATTTTCTGCTGGCATAGCTAAAACAGAACCTTCTTACACAAAAAGGTTACAACATTTCGGTATGGAGTCTCTTGCCTTACGTAGGAGCATTGCAGATGCGATGATTTTGCGTAAGGTCGTAAAAAACGAAATAGATTGCCCGCAATTAGGTACTAGCTCTTCTATCTTTCAGGGCTTCATCCCGAATGCCCCGTTATCCCATCACACCTCTCTGCCCACCACCTAGACGGACTGTGCTCGGCAGAAATTCACCTATCCCAAGGCTGTGCAAAACACTCAACAACTGTAGTCATATGACGGATATACACTTTGACTCGCCAGTATATTTTAGAAAGTATGTGAGTAAGTGTTTGAGTAAGCTCAGTGTAATCTAACTGAAGTTACGAGCGCAACTTAATTATGTTTTAATTTTTAGTGTTAAGTAGTATTAGTTTATATTGTTTTTCCTTGTAGTGCATGCGGTGTTTACCTTTTTGTAAGCATCAAATGTCTAACCAGTGTAAACAATTGTTGGTGAACCAAATAAATAAAATATGTATGGGCTATACTATTGTATGAACTTTCTACAAGGTTCGATTTTTGATAACGTTTGGGAATTTTCAAAACAAGCTTCGGCATTGATTGGTGCCTATGACAGAGAACCCTGATGTGGGAATGTGATACTTTGTGTGACGACTTTCATTAAATATTATTAATGTTTTTATCTGCATACATATCATCAACCATTTATAATGTGTTAAAAAAATAAATTACAATCAGCATAAAGATTTATAGATTTTAGAACAAATTTCTTATATCGATCGATACGATAGTTTGAAACCCGACTTTAGTTTACCTCTGAATAAAAAAAACTGCGATTGTTGAAAAAGTTTTAATTTTCCACCATTTGACATTTTTAATTTGCGGTTTTGGAACACAGCATGGATAGCTTATAATATGTGTCTACATAATTAAGCCTTAAAAAACACTCTTGTGATCTTATATTAACACATTCGTGTTTTAAGGCATTATGTATCAGTTTCATAAACTAAGTAGGTACTATAATACGTCTAAAAACGTCGTTATGTCTAAAAACATTAAAAATATGTAAAAAATGTATGGGCTACTTTGCGAATTGTCTACTGAGTTTGATTCCTCGATATATTTCGGGAATTTTGAAAATAAGGTCAGCTTGAAATTGATGGAATGAGCTTACGAACAAGAAACCCTTTGTGGGAATGTGATACTTTGCGTGATTGACTCTATGTCTTTAAATAATATTCATGTTGTAATAAATGTTTTACATGTGGATATGTTGTTTATATTCATACCCGTCTTGATGCTTTAATCCCTCTTGTCGTGAATGCCCCACTTACCTTTCCAAACAATTACCGTTGTTTCCAAAACAATTAGGTATTATTGTCAGTCTTATTTCGTGATTTTTAGGGTTCCGTATCAAAATAGTAAAAAAGGAACCCTTATGGTGCGACTCTGTCTGTCTGTCTGTCCGTCTGTCACAGCAAGATATCTCAGGATCTACTGATGCTATTGACTTGAAATTTGGACAGAAACAAAATCTTATACCAGTTTTACTTTTTTTTTAATGGGACCGAAATCGGATGTCCAAAATCAAAAGTTGAGCTAATATATCGAATGGGATATCAAATGAAAGGGCTTCATATGTAGATTCCAAAACCGTTTTTATTTTTTTTCTTAGACATGTTGTTTTTGATTTAAGACAAAAAACGTTGAAAAAAATACCATTGCCCCCTATTATCTCCGAAGTTACTGAACAGAAAAATCTGTAACAATTACCGATTATGAATATTATCCTAAATATTACAGGAAAAATAAAACGGTTTTCCTAATTTGTAGCGTTTTTTAGAAATTCGCAAAAATCGTAAGACAACCTTGTTTGCTCCTACTAAACTAACCGCGGCATATGTCGATGTATGGGGACAACAGTTTTACAAGAGCAAAGTTAAGTTTGTGCCACCGTGCCACCATACAGTTTTTCTTGAATTATTCACGTATCTACTGACGAGTTTGTACCCTCGGTGCGCGAGTCCGACTCGCACTTGACCGGTTTTTTTTTGATGCAGTGGTAAGTTTAGTAGACTGTACGGTCACGGACCTTAATTGTTAAGCCATTTAGGGTTCAGTCTAATTTTGTCGTGTAACACTAACACACTATCTATAACACGACTAGTGTAAGGTGAACCTTAAATGGCTCAACCATTAAAGTCCGTGAGTGTACGTACATTAGGATTAGGGAAAATGATATTTATTTTGTATGGGTAAACACAGCATCTTAGCCTTAGTAGGGGAGACCGGGTATGGTTGTCTCGCGGGTTGGTTGTCACAGCGGCCATAAAATAATACTAAACGAAGGAATAAGTGCATCGATTAGTGAAGTACGGAAGGATGTACAGCTCTTGTGATCTTTTAGCACCGATCGATGTACTTAATGTTTCGTTTAGTATTATTTTATGGCCGCTGTGACAACCAACCCGCGAGACAACCATACCCGGTCTCCCCTAGTCCGTACAGTGTTATGGCAAAATGGTTGTCACTAGGATGCTGGAGGCGCATGTTGAGGATACCCTGGACCGCCATGCGCACCCATGTACCGATCCTTTCACAGTTTCGTGTATGAACCCGGCTATCCACAATCTGCCAGCAGCGGATTCTGACCTTTGTCTCACGGGTTGGTTGTCACAGCAGCCATTAAATAATACTAAACGAAGGAATAATTGCATCGCTCGATGTTAAAAGATCGCAAGAGCTTCACCTCCTTCCCTACTTCACCAATCGATGCACTTATTCCTTCGTTTCGTATTATTTAATGGCTGCTGTGACAACCAACCCGTGAGACAACCATACCCGGTCTCCCCTACTTTGGCCACATAAATAGAAGGGGAGATGAAAGCCATGAATAGCTGATCATTGTTGGAGAGTAAACGAGCCCGGGGTCGGTCCCCAACCAGATGGAGCGATCAAGTGGAAGGCCCATCCTCAACCAAGTTTTGTCGTCAGAGACGCGATGAACAGGCACCGGTGGAGGCAGATCATAAAAACTAGGTGTAGACCATCCACATTCATCGATGACCACGATCCTCAGCCATGAGGAAGCGACACAGAGAGAGAGAGAGAGGGTGCCATATGATTTTATAGGCACAAAATAGGTACTCACATTCTTTTATTGCTCTGGTAGCAATTCCAAAACAGCCATAGGAGCAGGAATATAGTTATGACAATTGGCGCCACAACTACTCGAAGCAAGTACCTTGCCACTATCTCCTCCTTTTCCGAGGACAAGTCTTCGTCTTCACTCTCGGAGGAATGCATCTCTGTGTCAAGACACTTTTTTATCACCGAGAAAAAGTGTTCTATGTTCGGTAGAATGGCGCTCGGAACAGAACTAACCCGTACTACTCGTAGTTCCATTAATGACAGTAAATGTTATTCTTATCATGCGTTTATCAGCGAATGATACCGGTTTTCCTACAGCTTACAAAAACTTTTAAAGCTACGTATCAATTGATAATACTCATGTTAGTATTAAAATAGAATAGAATAGAAAAAGTATTTATTCTGATAACACAACATTACAGTTACATATATGAGGCAATACACCAAAATGCAGTTGCAGTTTAGGCGTGAATTGATCCAGAGTTACTGGGAAGAGACAGTTTTTGTGCAAAGCAATATAGACAGGTACTTACATTATTTTATTACTCTTGTAACAGTTCCTCAAAATGCACACAAGTATGAAAATGGCTACAACACTAATGGCAAATATTTTTAACAACACTTGTTTCTCTAGGCTAGCTTTTGTTTGATCGATGTCATTGTCCTGTGCTGAAGAATTCATCATTCACACTTTTATGTATGGTAGCTTACTATTATTCTTAATTGTATTGTTTAGGTATTGTTACTTGAACTAAGAATAATGCCAATTGGACACTTTCATTTATATCATAAATACCACGTATCATCTTTTTATCAAAATGGATGGACACTAGTTGCTCTTACAGCTTTCATAAGCATTAAAAGACAAATCAGGAATTCGCGGCAATTGTTTTTCCGACGATGACCCGAGTACCTGTTTTTTATTTTTATGATTAGTAGCAGAGTATAGTTAAGTCCAATCATGAGCAGAATCAGTTGAAAAAATGCCACACTTATAGAGTTGGTTACAAAAAATTTCAAACTAAATATCGTGTATTTCGTGTGATATGTTTCATTGTATTTCCTTTAAAAGGGGAATCATGTTCCATTATGATTATCTCTGTGACTGTGCACGGCTTATCTACTGGACGTTCATTAGGGTGGGCACTAAAAGGTGCGTAATTTTAAGCATAATTAGGGAAAAATAATTTAAAAAATCTAGGTTTTTTATTTTAAGCCCTCTACCGGCAGTTGAATGAAAAAAAAGTCGGATTTTTAAAAAATATAAATAAATATTCTATGTTCTCCAAAACTATTTTTTTTTCATTAAACGTCATCTTTGTGTTAGAGTCATGCTCAATTTTTATTATTATATACCCTTAGATTACTATAAACACGTTTTTTTGGAAAATGCCCTTTTGTCTATTTCACGTGGCAAAATTGCTCTTATTAATTTTTAAATCAGCAGCGACAGGTCAATCAAAGACGAAAAGGTATGGAAACAATATGCATTAAAATTAAAATAAAGAGGAAATTAAGGCAAAAATAGCCCTAAAACCGCAAAATTACGCCTTGTTTTGAGTAGGTATCCCTAAAAATGTAAAAATAACGTATGTTTTGCAACGAAATTCTACTTTTATAAAATGTTTTCATTCATATATTCGGATGGGCTTCAAGCAAAAAATTATTTAGTACAAGTTCATTTGGTAAGTTCAACTTGATTTAATGCGCGTTCTAATTTCTTGGAACATGAAACTATAATGTCGTTTTTGTAGGCAAAAACTGTAAAAAAACGTGTGATTTAGGTATAAAGCATGTATATAAAGCGTAAGCAATTATACGTTGAAATACCGTAAAACGGGGTGAGTAGGGAAGGGACAAATTTGACATTCAAACCTAGATAACATTTTTTTTTACATATGCAAACTGAATAGAAAATTCTAGCCCCTTTTTAAAGTTTGTCTTATATTATTAATTATTATCTGATTAACGGAAAAAAATATTACCCTATTTTTTTACGACCTAGAAAACCGCAAAATTATAATTTAAAATTTAAACTTTCGTAACCGCGCGAAAACGATTCTAGCTATGTTAAATGCAGATAGTAACCAATCAATCAAAACGAAATGATTACGATCACAACCCCAAAAAACCACCAAGTCACTTATGTCAATGTCAAAGCAAAGCAAAGCTACAGGCGAGTTTCACTCGTATAAGGTTCGACATGAAGTTAGATTACGGTCCTATTACGCCACATCATGGCCGACACCGTTTTCATAGTTCAAAATAAAATAAAAATAAGACAAAATTTCAATTTAAAATATGTAGCCATCAAACACTTTTAATAAACCGTAATCGAAAAATATTGATTTCTTAAATAAATACTACAGAAAATAATCATTTATTGCATTGCACCAAACTTGATATGAGTATAGTAACCTATTGTATACTATGGTGGATCATTGAATGTATAAAAATTTTTTTTTTTGCTAGGATCCTTTTTGGCTACTATAGAAAAGTTGTTACATCTAGTTAACATTCATAATGTGAAATGTAAAAGAGATACTTACATTAACATTTAGTACTGCCCCAAGCTTACGGAAGTTTTACAAATATACTTAATCTATTGGCCATGATTTTTCCTTCCCCCCTATTTAATATGATTTGGTTATTTATTCATCGAATGTTGATTAATCGTTTAATTATACCGTGGTGCATCACTACGCCACACTCAAGCCACAGAAAGATGCGTCAAAATAGTCACAGAGGCATCTGCAGCAGTTTGTGGTCCGTTCAGAAGGGATAGATTCATCAAAACGAGGCTGGAATCTCGGAAAATTACGCCATTTCAATTCCAAAAAAGGTTTTAAAAAATTGTGTGAAAACGTAAATTTAACGTTTTTTTAGTAGAGTTTTTTTTATTTCGGACTATTAAATATGGCTATTTTTACCCGACTGCGGCGAAGCCCAAAGGAGGGTTATGTGTTTGACCTGTATGTATGTCCGTTCCTATGTCCGCTCGTTACTACTCAACGGCCCATCCCATTTTGATAAACGATACATCATTAGATTCGTCTTGAAGGTGCGAGTGTCACGGGGTATGAAGTTCGTTAAAATAAACAAAATGGCGGATTTTATGCAGTTTCAAAGTGCACCGCGGTCGGTTTTTTTTTAATAAAAATGTTTTCATTTTATATAGTTTTTGCAATCTTTAACAACGCTTTCCCGCTTTTTATTTAGCCACAAGTTCAGTTCACCTGTGGCGGTTTTCATTCTTTTTTAGAAAACTTTGACAGCATTGGGGCAGTATAAAACAATTAAATAAATTAAAATTTTTACTCATCTGTATGTCTAGCATAACTGGCCGCGACTTCGTTTCTCGCGCGACAAAGCATTACCTGTCATTGTCACACTATATTGAGTGGATAGAGATAGGTAACATTTATCGCGCGACAAAGAGTCGCGTGTCACAGTTGTGCTAGAGGTCCTGATATCATGTTAGGGAGTAACAAGTTTCTCGTGTGGCAGCCAAAACCTAAATTAAAAAATAATAATTTGATCCTTCCTATTGTATACCTATATAGTAAATGTTCCGGTCGTTTGTATTTTAGTTTTTTTTTATGATTTTGGGTAGTTTCATTTCATAACTTTAACGATAAACACAAAATCCCTCCTCACCCCGCCGTAGTCCCTCGTAGTTGGGGTGAGTCATGATGAACATAGGACAAAACAATCAGATGTCACAAAAACCTAAAAGCCAAAATTTATTTGAGAAAAAATGAACACAAGACAAATGGCCAAGATCTCAAAATGTTCAGTGGGTTCGAAAGTACTTTTGTCAAATTGTACAAAAGTCAAAACGTACATTAATGTTAACATGTTTGTGAGAACAAATGGCAAAACAATAGTAATAATAAGTGCCACATTGTACAAGTGCCAGAATGATCAATAGGTTAAAAAGTACAACGGTCAAAACGTATACGAATGAAAATATAATATAATTAATAAATTATAAACATTTTGACCATAATATATTCTGCCCTGTAAATATTGTAACAAAATGACGCTTCAATCATCATTCATTGTACCTTAAAAATATTTTAAGATGGAATATCGCATTTTGTACATTTTGATGAAGGAGCATTCTGTCCTTATAACTTTCAGACAAAATGACATTTGGACCGTTATTCATTCTGTCACTAAACCATTTCGATAGCAGAACTTTTAGATATTCGCAGTTTGTATATTTTGGCAATAGAGTATTCTAAAAAACGTTCTAACGTAAAACGTTCAGACCAAATAACATTTATACCATAATGCATTCTGTCTAAGAAGAAACATTTTGTCTAAAAAGATTTTTGACCATAGTGTATTTTTTTCTTAAAACATTCAGACAATATGACTTGATGGCACAAGATATTTTGTACCAGGGCTCGAAACCGGTATTTTGCAAAAACCCCGAAATAGCTCAATATTTTGAATTATTTTATGCTCTTTATGTAGAGCTCAGTAATGTATTTAAGTCATGATTTCGTATTATTAGATTGTCTAGTTAAAAAACGAAATAATAAACCAAAAAATGATAAGAACTTGTATGTAATTTGTATGGAGCATATACAGGTTTCCGAGCCCTGTTTTGTACATTTTGACAAAATTATATTTTAAACGTTTATGCGCTTTAACAATTGTACCGAACTTTCTAACCTTTGGACATATAATGCCCCTGAACGTTTCGAAACACCTGGAAATGGAAAGTAATTCCAGATTACTGATAGGCTCGAGGTCCGATATAATGCATGACCCAATTTTACTGCCTCGCTAGCCTAACTAACTCTTTAGGTACATACTTACAGGACTGTCTCACTCCGCGATTCCCACCCATGGGTGGTATTAGCCAGCGACCAGAAAGAGCACGCGTTACGCAATAGAGAGAGACGTTCGGATGCGGGTGAGCTCCGCCCGGTCGTCGGACCCCGACAATGATTAGATTAGATTATTTATTTCTCATTTTAAAATGACATTATAAGTTGCATTGCATGTCAAGTTATACGAATTTAAAGCGAGATTGTCAGTTAAACGGAGTAAACAAATTAAATATTGAATTACACAATTTACACAAATCAAATTATACAATGAAAAAATAAAAAATAATAAAAACAAAAATGAAAATCAAGTAGCAAGGTCAAAATACACATTAAATGTCAAAATAAATAGGTACGTAGTACTAATACTTATGAGCGTTTTCCAAAAAAAATACCGGGGTAGCTACTTTCTCAAAATATGGACTTTTGAGGTTTTTCTGGCTCAGAATCGTTACCGGACACTTTTTTTACGTATAAGGTTCGAAAGTATTAACGATTCTGAGCCAAAAAAAACCTCACAAGTCCATATTTTGATAAAGTAGCTACCCCGGTATTTTTTTTGGAAAACGCACTTATGCGATAGTGCTCGGGTGTTGTACCGGAATCTTCTGGACGCCCGCTGCCAGCTAGCTGACCTAGTTTCCCAGATGTGATATTGATTTATTGCCGAGCTCAGGTGTTATATAGGGCATCTAGTTAGGTTACAGCCTAAATTTATGCAGGGCGCAGCGTAGAGCGCAGCAGGACGCAGGGCGCAAGCGCACGCATATGTATTGCATAGAACAAGATACATTTGAGAGCAATTATAGTCATTACAGTAATTTTCATTGCAACCAGTACAGTGGAACCTAGTTCTAATAGTACAGGAACCCTGATAGGGCGTAGCAATATTTGTAATTGTATATTTAGCATTAGCATTTGTTATACATTATGAGCTACTAAAATACTAACAGTAACTTAAATAAATAAAAACCGGTCAAGTGCGAGTAGGACTCGCACACCGAGGGTTCCGTACAAACTCGTCAGTAGATACGTGGATAATTCAAGATAAACTGTATGGCGAAACAAACTTTGCTCTTGAAAAACGGTTGTCCCCATACATCGACATATCTCGCGGTTAGTTTAGTAGGAGCAAATAAGTTTGTCTTAAGTTTCGGTTTCGGTTCGGATATACCGAAACTTTCGGTTGATTTCACACCTCCGGTTTCGTTTCGGTTCCGATTAATTTCAAGCGAAGGTTATACCGAAACTCGAAGCCCAGCGGCCGCATTGCGCGGCGCGTGGCCTATAAACAGGTTTGTACCTACTTTTCTTTCCGGGAATCACCCTACGTGTTCTATCTGCGACGATTATTTACATTCATTATTGTTTTGGTTGGTGCACGGCAGGGAATGAATCAGTGTGTTGTGTTTTGTTTTGATTTGACTTGTTCGTTTAGTGGAATGTGATTGAGTGTAAAGGTGGTTTGAAATTTTCAATCCAATCCAATCGCTAGGAAAGGATTAAAAATTTTATACAAATTTCAATTCAATCCGCGTCGCGTCTCGTCTCAACCTGCCGGTGGAAAACCACCTTAACTGACTATTTTGACATTCCTACTTTATCGAAGTTGACGCAAATACGGCCAAGTGCATTCTTGCGTTCGCCATTTCATACTTAGTAAGCAAGTATTACTTACGTTACAGCAGTATTGTTTATGCTTACGAGTAAAATATTGTTACTAAAAATATGAAAGTTACTGATTTTTCTTATACCTAATTATAGAACTTCACCTAATTACAGAACTACCTATTTTAGGTATGTAACAATTTCAAACCTGCAATTTGGTGTTGATTTAGTGACAGGCCTGATAATGTTATCAGAGAGGAATTACTTGTATTCTATGACTGTATTATTTCGAATTGATAGTAAAGAACAGAATAACGATAGCATTGTTTTATTTTGTTACCTGACCCGGCCTTAACATACATTCTCATTTGTCTACACAAAACTCCACCTTCACCTCCGGTTCTGGTTTCGGTTCCGTTAAAACAAATTTAAAATCTCCGGTTTCGTTTCGGTTCGGATAAAACCACCTTCGTAACATCCCTAGTTAGAACAACCGCTTTATTTTTCATTTAATATTAAAGATGATATTAATAATCGGCAATTATTACAGATTTTTCTGCTCAGTAACTTCGGACATAATAGGGGGAATGGTATTTTTTTAACGTTTTGTGTCTTTAATCAAAAACTACATGTCTAAGAAAAAACTATGAACGGTTTTGGAATCTACACACTAAGCCCTTTCATTTGATGTCCCACTCGCTCGATATACTCTCTCTCGATACTTTTGATTTTCGACATCCCACTTCGGACTGAAGTACACCTTTAAAAAAAAGTAAAAAAGGTATAAGATTTTTTTTCTGTCCAATAGGCTCGGGTTAGCGATTTTTAACACAATTCCAAATTTCAAGTTGATAGCATCAGTAGATCCTGAGATATCTTGCTGTGACAGACGGACAGACAGACAGACAGAGTCGCACCGTAAGGGTTCCTTTTTTACCATTTTGGTACGCAACCCTAAAAATTAACAGTCTTAATGAAGACTCGGTTGTTTTTCAAGACCCTAGAATGTCATGGCCTGAACCAGGTTTGCCGCCTCTGTTCGAAAATGAGGAACTTGTGCTGCCAGTGCCAGATGAGAAGGGGAGACGAAAATTTGGAAAAGTTAATCGTTGTTGGAAATACAGAAGGCAAAAGATCACGTGGCCGATCGCCAGCACGATGGACCGACCAGCTTAAATGCGAGCAACCATCCCAAAAATTCTACGATGTAGTGAGGAACGCGATGGACCGGAGTCGATGGCGGGAATGTATTCGTGCCAGAAAGACGACCACCAACCACGATCATCAGTCATGATGGATACGACTAAGAAGAAGTGCTGCCAGTGCCAAATATATCAAGAGATTCATCATATCCATCACAGATTCAACAGTCAGCAGTGTTGCCAGCACAAAGAGTTTTATGATCTCAGCCGCCTGCCAAGGGCTACCACCACCATAGAGATATTGAAATAATACCACTTTAAGCAGAATTAAATAGCCGGTTGCATTCCGCTTGGACTTCTAACATAGTACCTTCTTCTAACATATTTTGGAAAAAGACGTCTTTACTGGTTTTGAACAATCAAAGGAACAAATACAATTTTTCTCGGCTAAGATAATGGGTCTTGACGGACAGACAGACAGACAGACAAATGGACGGACAGATGGACAACAAAGTGATCTTATAAGAGTTCCGTTTTTTCCTTTTGAGGTACAGAACCCTAAAAATTACGCTAATCCAGCAATTTCGAATTCTTTTTTGACAATTTTTATTTTATTGTCCTCTAGTTTTTATTGTTATGTGCCATAATAGCGAATAATTTATAATGCTTTGTTTTTTCATATAAAAATTGTTTTTTTTTGTGCTTAATTGTGACAGCCATAATCAGGCAACATTGCTAAAAAGTCATCCGGACGCATGTGCTTACTGTTATAAATTTCGGAGCTCGTACGTGCATGCAAATAAAAAACATCTAGCTGATACGTGGACATTTTGGCAATACTTGAAGTTCACAAGGGGTCATGAATCATCCGTGATGCATGCACTTATCATTAATACCATAAAATGCCCAGGATGATGCATGCACAGGGAACGTGTTAAAAAAAAACAAAAAAAAAATCTACGCAGTTTTAACCATGACATGACATATAAAAAACAAATAGAGTACGCGTTAAACACGAATATTATATTAGCAACACAGTATTGCACGTGAACAAGTAATAACATTTAGTATTCGGGGGCCTAAATATATCGGTGCACTCGTCGATATCTTCGTTCCCTATATGATTCCTGCGCCGTCTTCACATTCGAGGCTTTTAATTGTTTTTCTGATGCCTCTTAGCCTAATCGACACCGCTCTTATTAATGAGATTCAATAGATAGATGTATGTAATTTATTTTCTGTTTCATAATAGCTATAATTTAAATATGCGTATTAAAATATGCATTTTAATATTATGCGAATATACAATTATACGTAACAACGGTATGTATGGTCAGGAAAAAAAAATAGATAGATAGATAATTCTGTCTTTTATGTTTTATTCATCTGATAACAGAATTTAAAGAAAATAATAATGTAAATTCTTGTAAGTGTTTTCTTGGTTTTTTTTTCCTTTTTTGTTGTCATAAATAAATATATTTTCTTTCTTACTTACTTAATTTTTTTATATTTTTTTATGTCACTTTTCCAGCCTGTGTTTTCCTTAACTTTAATTTAGTTTAAGGAAAAATGACACTATAACTTGCAAATGACTATCAGTCTCAAACCAGTTAATTAATTTTATTCACTACACACCGTGACATTTAACAACAAGTGACAAAATAATCAAACATAAATGTTGGAAGCAGCTAGTAGCAGTTATAATGGCTTTAAACATAAAACAACATTTATCAACACACTTGCTCGTAAAGTGGCTATAATTTCCTTCTTCTTATACCCCGAATGCGGTTTATTACGCACTGGTGCGTTTTACTTTACATTACCGCACTAGTGTTTTGCATATTACACTTTTTTTTAATCTCCAAAAATATGTTTTTGTCCAAAAAAAAGGTTATCATTTTTGTAAATAAATAAGCTAGTTTCAGTCAAAATATGATAAAAGATTATACTTCATCAAATTATCTACAAAACTACAATACATTTAATCATTAATTATTTAGAATTATCTATCGAAATACATAATTACTCTGTTTATTATATTAGTGCATATTTCTGGCTGTTTGCGTCCTTGCCTCCGCGCACGCATACGTAAGTGCGTAATTCAACCACAGATCGGCGCGCGAAAAAATAAATGTTGCGCCATTTTGTATTAATATTTGTTTGTTTACCATAAGGTTAGTTTGTGATTGTTGCAACAAATTACGACTTGAAGTGACTGAGAACAATTAAATTTGACGCCGCTTGATATAATTAGTGAAGTATAAAATGCTAGTGATAGTTTGTTGACATCGAAATCAAAACAAAAATGCGTAAGTATGCTTATGTTTTTTTTTTGCAATATTAACAACAACAAAACCCAGCCGTTTTTATAAAACTTATTTTTAACGCTTATATCTAATGAGTTGGCCAATAAATAGAAGCCGAGCTCGCTGTGATACATTTATTCCATGGTAAATGTAAAGTTTCAGACCAAAATTTTTTTTCAATATTTCTTCTAATAATTTAATGTTTTATTTTTTTTCCTCGCAAATGTGTTGAAATACGTCGTTTGATACTCGTGGGCTTTGGTCATTAACTCATTACAGTCTCGGCAACACAGCCTCGACTGTAATGACCAACATAGCCCACTTGTATCATAATATACATAATAGGTACTATTTCAATTAACCAAAACGAGTGAATTATAGTAATTTGAGCTAGTAAAGTTAACACTTCACCGAAAACGACGATTAATATGCTTAAAATCATTTTAGTTATTAAAATCACAATGTCATTTGAAGTAATAAAAATACAGTACTTCTTTATTATTAGCCTGCATCGTGACACGGCATTTAAAATAAAACGGTCATTATTGATACCTACTTACACTGTCACTTTTAACAGTCTTAAGACAAAGTATATATTACATTAAAAATTGCTAAAGGACAAGCGTCATTAAAGCGAAAATTACACTATTGCTTAAGATTGAGTCTTGCTTGATATTGATAAGGTGCTTTGGGGTAAATTCGAACGTGGGGTAATTTTGAAAATATGGGATTTCTACCAAACCAAGCATGATTTTTGAGATGTACTATTAGTCGAATCATCAGCGGCGTGTCTTTAGTATCGTCTTAGTGTATTACAGGAAATATATGTCGCGTCGATTAGTCGTAATTCTTAATCATCGGAATTACCCCGTGTTCGAATTTACCCCAATCTGGGGGCACGGCAGTGCCCCCGCCGAGTCGAGCAAAACAAAGGCACGGCCGTATACCATCCTTTTCTCGAAGCCATTCAGGCCATTTTCAACCTCCTGTAATTTTGTGCTGGGTAAAGCTAGAACCCTGAATCTTCAGGGATATATACTTAAGGCACGATAAGACTTAAGTATATTCTCAATAACATTCAATTTGAACGTGTAGTTTAAGAACTATTGAACGTCAAAGTTCCTTAGTTTTATCACTGACTGACTCACTGATTCACTGATCACTGACTGATCATCATATTTCTAAAGTACTTCTGGCAGACCCACAAGCTCCAAATTTTAAACATAGTTTTTAGCCTATTAAGTCCTACAAAACCTATAACTATTGCAATTTCAGTCACAGCTGCACACGTAAGTTTGTAATCCTATACAAATACATGCGATTAAAAAGTTAGTCTTGCAGTTCAAATTGAAAAGAATGGATTGGAATGTAATAAATAAAGGAACCACTTACAAAAAGAAATGAGATCCCATCAAAAACATTACACGTAAAAAGATGCAAGTCTCGTAACGCAGTTCTCTTACAACAAAAAAAGTTTTGAGATGTAATGTTAAACCAAGCCAGTACCGGGGGGTGTCTACCAGTGGCGCGGCGTCAATAGAACTCGATTCCCACCGGCTTGCCCATTTTTTAAAGCATATGACCGGGGTATCTACTACTCCTGAAGAAAAAGTAATCCAAATCTGCTTCGCTTTACTAAGAATATATTTGACGCCACGCCACTGGTGTCTACAGAAATCTATTCCCACCGACTTGCCTATTATTTATATTCATATTAAGCTAAGAAACTGTTATTCCCAGTAATAATCAAGTAAGTAGCAATGCAGAAGCAACACGGCGGAACACTAAAGACGGTAAGGTAACTTTATAAATGTATAAAGCAAATAAGTGCATGTATTTCTTGGAATGGAAGTCAAAGTGTAAAACATGCATTTCTGCCTTTTTTATGTTACGTGTAATAACAAAGATACTTCAGAAAATAGATCAATGCAATGATTAACATCCGCAAATAGGCTGAATGATATCTATTTTCGCTCGGATAATTCGCAAATGGCACTCGAGAAGGATTTCTTAACTTTCAAAGCAACCGCCTTATCACTTACCAGTACCTACATATCACATGGTTCCAATTTAGTCACAGTCATGTGAGGCTGTGCTTAGTGATAAAAATTTATATTTATTTACGACGACACTCAAGTTTTTATCAAGATATCATTAATGGAGTTCTATAAAAAGGCTTTTTCTGACAAGTAAGAGTTTGACGTTAGATTTTAGGACGTCACATGATTCCAATTTAACCGTTGTCATGTGTGATGTGGTCGCTGCCAATACCGAATGCGTCTTGTAATAATTGAATGATGTATAGGTATACTCGTATGTATAAATGGGCCTAGAACGTATTGACGTTTGGAGATACTTTACACGTCCAAAAGATCTATCTAGGATAGGATATGAGGTACTGATAGATTTGTTTAACAATCAGATAGTAGTCAGGACAATATGATTAAAATAAAACCAGTCATTGACCGGTAGTTTCAAACTTCTAATCTCCTATCATTGCTGATTTGGTATCTTTAAATGTAAATATAATAAATACAAAAGGAACCGTGTGGCGGGAATGTGTTATCTACAGGGCTAAAATCTACAGTATACTTATACCTAAACATAAATAGAAGAATTAATGTCAGCCTTTATGGTTATTTTGTTATAATTTTTTTAAGTTACTTTATCGATATCTCCATTTTTAAGAAAATAAACATGATGACTAATAATAAAACATGATGAAACTAAAGGGAAAACATGGCTTCTCGTACTTTGGAAGCTAGCGACTGGATAATTTGCACTGCACCTCGTTGTATTTGGGAGTGGATTGATTGAGATGAAAATGCGAGCGCAACGAGCGCGAAACAAACAATTGAACCTCATACCGATAAAACACCTGAGTTAAACAAACTCTCATGTCACGTATTCATCCTCAAACATTATGTAACCCAAGTCAATTTATACTACAACAGAAATATACGTATTACTCATTCCATTCTGAACGAAATGTATAAATAATGTACTGATATGGCGGGATTTTATGTGTAAACAGTCTAGTTTTTGTGAATGTTTTCGCGAGGTAAGTACGTACTTGCATACGCGTCGTAGATAACAGGACAAGTGGCCCCAGAGAACAGGTAAGCAATGAGTCGTATACGTATACTTCTCTTTACACTCTTTATGTTACGTTATTGGCACTTACTTATTGGCGTTATTGCCAGTGCCGGATTTCCGCTTAGGCTTACAAGGCCTAGCTAAATTACACAACTAGGGTGGTAATACAAAGAAAGGCCGAGATTGCAGAAGTTTGCGGCGCGAAATGCAAGCGAGGGACGTAAATATGTGATCGAGGCCTTTCTTTATTACCTCCCGTGTTTTGTACATCATTTTACGTCTACACTTGGCCAGAAAGCGGCTTTTTCCGTACCCACAAGTAACGTGCGGTAAAAGCCACTTTATGGGCAGGTGCGGCATAAATATCATAAGACGTTGGCACCATAGCACCTACTTCGGATCAGGAAATGGCGGTAACCATGAAGTCTACAATTTACCACATTTTCCTTTTAAGTGCGCTTACACACTGCACCCGATTTACTTCTGATAATATTATGATATCAATACCAATAATACGGGTCACGCACTCGATCCTTCTAAGTAAATAAAACCTATACTAATTCGAGTTTTATAGATAAAAACGGAATATTGGACTACGCAGACTCTCTTTAAGCTCGCACCCTCATTTCTAAACCAGGTCAGGAGGGGCTTAGCCAGCGACCAGAAAGAGCACGCCCTATGCAATAGCGAGAGACGGTCAGATGCGGTGCGTTCCGTCCGGTGGTCGAACCCGAACGTCAGTTTTGTTAGAAAGAGAAACTTCTGTACCTAGTACTATTACTTATTATGTGGTTTAGTTAGATACGTATTTTAATAGACGCCGTCAAAGTGTAACAGATATTGAGCGCATCGAGAATAACTTAAGAAGAATACCATAAAACCCCAGTAAAATAATTAAAAATATAGATTTCTGTCCGGGTCATCTCATCAATCACGTGGTCTCGTCAAGGTAAACAGAATATTCTAGTGCAATGAGCATGCTTGAATGTGTAAGATTTCGCAACGCCCGGCCGCCATCACCTCCCTCGGAGCATAAAAATTACAAGTTTATAAAACGAATAATTGTAGCTGATAAATTACCATAGTTTTGCAGAAACAGACTAGAGACAAGTTTCGTATTCTCGGATTATATATGCAGTTAAGCAGAAGTCTAGTTTTATACCTGCAGTTTTTCAGCGTTAGTCGGGTTTTGCATATCTACGGTCAAATTTGATGATTTGTGTTAACAAATTTGCGGTTTTAGACTGATAGTAGAGAATCCCAGTATAGAACGACCTTCACCGAACTGGTTAAGAGGAAACAGGAGTGCAGTTTTTCCATACAAACGTAGTCCCCTGTTTCCTCCCTGGAGAATGCCAGTAGAGCAATAATTTTTTGTCCAAAAATGTATGGCTACTATTGATATGTTCCTATGTTTTCCTTTTTACGATAAATTGATTTTCAAAAGAGATATTAACCTTCAAAAACCTAAAAAAAATGCCAGATTTTCCACTGTGTTCACACATCCAGAAAACAAATTTGACTAGATTATTAAAAAAAACCGGTCAAGTGCGAGTCGGACTCGCGCACCGAGGGTTCCGTATAAACTCATAAGTAGACCAACCTTACGACTAACAGCAACCCTCCCTGCCTTAAACCCACCTTAGCCCTATTAAACCAGGAAAAATCTTAACAGCGCGATGCAGCGTATGCTACAGCGACATCTATTGATACTAAATAGCGCGTAAATTTTATTTGTAATTTAAATTTAAACGTTACTGATTGAAATAATTGTTTGTCAACTAAGTTAGTTCTCATGTATCATTTTTCATGAAGGAATCATGTTTTGAAGCACACTTTTGTGTATTAAATTAATATTGCTGCCACAAGCTACCTTATTTAAGATTTCAGTCCCTAGATGGCGCTAGTGGTATTTCATTTTTATGGTATTTACTAGTGTCAAATTTCCTAACATACTCCTATTATAGAGTTTTTAATAATTATTGTTAGGTACTTTATGTTTTTTTCCCGATTCCTGATGAGTGATCATTGTAATGGTTTTCTTTTTAAATTTGAAACGCTGGTTCTGTTTTACTCTTATTTGTCATGTTCAAAGGAAACGCCAACTTACTTTTTTAACTTTTATCACTGAAATATTTATTTAAAGATAACTGTTATTGCAAATACATGTAAACACATGTTTCGGTAACATTAATTAAATGTTTAAATAATGTATTTCAGTACCTATTTTACAAAAAAAATCAACTAAAATGGCCGTGTTAGGTCTTTACCGCTATGGTTTCCGAACGTGACTTGACATTCGCATTGTCTATGGACATATGTCACTAATGTCACTGTCTGTTTTAATATTTTCTTGTCATACTAGGGCGATTAGTAAGGTTATATTATTTATGCTACACCTGGCCATAAAGTGGTGTACACATAAAAATATGTACACAACGCGGGAGGTAGTAAAGGAAGCCCTCGATCGCATATTTACGTCCCTCGCTTGTAGCTCGGGCCGCAAACATCTGCGATCTCGGCCTTTCTTTGTTTTACCACCCTGGTTGTGTAATGTACTATAAGATTTTCTCACAAGTGTAATGAAAAACATTGTGTGTGCCACGGGCGATAAAGGAATTACAAACTCGTGTTATTAAAGCCCTCAGTTTCACCTCGGGCTTATAACAAACACTCGTTGAGATACACAATGTAGTTTTATGAAACGAGCCGAAGGCGAGTCTCGTTATGTATGTATGACCTACTATAAACACGAGGAGAGGACGTCGGTAAGCATTTAACCAATTAATTAATATTAAAGGTGATTTTAATTTTATAACTAATGCTAACAAAAGTAATTTCCAAAAGGAATTTAGCCAGAAATAAGCTTAAAAAAGAAAAAACGTAGGTACTCACCGTAACTTTTGCACAAAACAAATGTGACTCGTACAAAAACAATTAACACTAAAATACCAATTGGTATAAGTCCTAAATAATGAGAGTCTATTTTTTTATCTTGTTCGATTTTGATTTCTATCTGATCATCCATTTTGAAAATAAAAACTATTCGTACTTTGTAAAAAAACCTGATCACTTAAGTAAAATAAAAATAAAACATTTTATTTTATTCACTCGCGTGTCCCATTTTCAAATTTAAATTCGAACTTTATGGCCACCGTCCCCGCGCGCCTTTAACTAGACCGCTTCTGAGCGACACTTCTTTATTGTACAAAGTATTTATTTATCAATAAAATTATCGCAAATTGACGCTTATTTGACGTGTTATCTGCTTGAATGAAGAGCGTTCGTATAAGTACGATCACTAGAGATGACTGGTGCCGCCGTGATTCTTTCATTGATAAAAAACCAGTCTCCTTGTGGCTTGATGCCTTGCCTACTCGCTGCTGAGGTCAAGTGTGAACGGATTGACAATTGTTTTTAACGGTGCTTGTTTGGTAAGGTTATGGTTATTTATACTCCTTCTAACGAGTAGTTTTTCATTTATTTATAATAACACTAGAAAAATATATCAAGTAAATTTTTGTATAAAACATATTAAATGCTCTTGATTACCTTTATTATGACAGAAATCACAATACTTAATGGAAAAATGTTTAAGTGGTGTGATAAAAAAGTTCTTCTTTATCGTAAAATATAAAATTTACACCTGAAAACTACTTACAGAAACTTAAATGATTCGGAAGCTTACTCGTACATGAAATTTCAGTGCAAGTTGCCAGCTGCCCATCACTAGGAAGGTTTAATTTAACCTGTTACATATAAAATTGAAAACAGTCTATATTATATACACCGTGTTTTTTTTATTTCCGTTAAATTCGACAGGTTGCTTCGTACTTCAATAGAAGCTACCTGGTATATAACTTTTGTTAAATTCGATTTTTTTTTACTTTTCATACAATATAAATTAATATTGAGTTGATAACCATTTTAAAAGACACCTTTGAGTTGGGATTATGACAGCTCATTTATACTGGTTAGTGATTAAATTAAGATTATGAATATTTTAAAAACGGTATGAGTTACAATTGCAACATTAGTTTCTAGAAAAATTATCTTAATTAGATCTGGAGAATGTGCCCTCGAAGTTAACGGAAATCAATAAAAACACGGTGTATAATATACACTCATAATAGTCATAATTATTTGGTTTCGCTGATAATAATTTATATTGACTTTGGTGTAATGATAGATTACAATGCAATGACCTCAGTCGTAGGCACCTACGTGTTGTGTTATATCGTACCTTCACACTGTACTTATTGTCCTTATTGACGCAATAATCTTAAAAATTATTTCATTATTAAGTATGTTCACTTTTGTTTTGTCATATATTTAATAGGTACTTAATTCATGAACAAATCGGTACAAGAAAAAAGAAGTTTCTCAGTTCGTTGGATTTATTTTTATATTTTATGTATGTATTTATCTGACTCAATGACGGCTGGATCGATGAGGAAAATCCTTTTATGCCACACCTGCCCATAAAGTGACTTTTTCCGCACGCTGCGCGTACGGAAAAAGTCGCTTTCTGGCCAAGTGTAGACATAAAATGATCCACACAACACGGGAGGTAATAAAGAAAGCCCTCGATCGCATATTTACGTCCCTCGCTTGCAGCTCGGGCCGCAAACTTCTGCGATCTCGGCCTTTCTTTGTATTACCACCCTAATGTAACACCCTAATGTGTACACCCTTGTGTAATGTACTATTATGCCACACCTGGTCACAAAGTGGTTTTTAGCGCACGCTACACGTACGGAAAAAGAAAATTATATACACAACACGGGAGGTACCTAATATAGAAAGCACTCGATCGCATATTTACGTCTCTCGCTTGCAGCTCGCGCTGCAAACATCTGCGATCTCGGCCTTTCTTTGTTTTAGCACCTTAGTTGTGTAATGTACTATTCTTGTTTAAAAGGATACAGCATTCAGTTTGTACCATTGTAACCAAGTGTATTTAATCACCGTCTCGCAATGGAGTGATAAATTATTTGAGTTTTTTATGCGAAATTTATTAATTTACATAAAATTTTGCAGTATTTCATGAATTATTTGTCATGAAATAAAAAAGTTGACATCTTAAATTTTGGAAAATACCAAAAAAATCACAAAATAACTGAATTCGCCAATATCTCAGAAACTAATAATTTTCGGCTAGGTACTATATGACTTTTTTGTTGCAAATGAGCTGTTGTACTATAACCCCTTAAAAGGAATGTATGGAATAATCCAAACACCCTGTACTTGACCTAAATAAACATATAAAAATTTAAAGTTAAAAAAATACAAATACCTGTAATAATTACATAATTATTACCGGTATTTGTATTTTTTTAACTTTAAATGTTTGACTACATAGTCATAGACGAGATAGTGTCGCTTAATTAAGGCAACATCTAGTGATATAAAGATTACTAGCCTTCCTTGATATTTAAGTACTATATTATCTGCGCCATCTACGAATGAATGCCCAAACCAGAAAACCAGTGAGAGTCGTTGCTTCTGCCGTCGTTTAGTAAGTGTGTACTAGTTTAGTAGTTGTGCTACTCAACACTAGATGGCGCTTTAATAAATCAAGTGGATTCTCTCTCTGTACGGTCAACGACAGACGACAGTCTTATGTTTTCATTTAGTGTAAGGAGGGTCTTCAGAAATTGTAAATCTGCCAGCTGGCAGCACGTTGTCTAAACGCATTTTAGACAACCAGTGTCAAAATTCACCCAACACCCCACAAGATCGATTGACATCTACTGTCAACAAAAACACTTCTCGACACCGTCCTGCATGAAGGTGGATTGATGATTTCTGAAAAACCCCATTCAATTCACTCGGCTGTCCATATAAACGAAAAGGTGTTAACCATAACAATCCATTCTAACGACATGAAATTTCAGAATCCGAAATAAAAATTAAAAAACACGACTGCCGTGGATAATTGCGAAGTTAAAAGTTACCCAGTAAAGTAAAGAAAGTTCAATATTTATATTATCATTCAAATGCCTATATGTAAACAAATATATAAATGTTCCTGGACGCTTTCGTGCTTTGTATATTATATTTTATTTGCTGTCGGGGGTCTATTAGAGACAATACTAAAAAAATCGGCCAAGTGCGAGTCGGATTCGCACACAAAGGGTTCCGTCGAGCAAAAATACGCCAAAAACACATTTATTGTGTAGGGACCCCTTTTTATTTTGAACTTTATTCTGTTTTTATTATTTTTTGTAATAGCGGCAATAAAAATACACATTCTGTGAATATATCAAGCATCTACCTATTACCATTATTAAAATAAGCAAAAATGGCAGAAAAAACACGTTTCTTGTATGAGTCTCTTTAATTCTTGATTGATTTTTTTTTATAGTTCGATCTTTTAGCGACAATAGAAATACACATTGTGTGAAAATTTCAAGTCTCTACCTGTACAGTCGCCATCAGATATATCTGAGCTGTCAGTGTACTCATAAATATCTGAACATAGCTCTATTTTCATAGCATTAGAGCTCTGTTCAGATATTTATGAGTACACTGACAGCTCAGATATATCTGATGGCGACTGTACCTATTACGGTTCAAAGCTATAGCCCTGTGACGGGCGGACAGACGGACAGCGGAGGGTTAGTAATAGGGTTCCGTCGGCACCCTTTGGGTATTAAACCCTAAAAAGTTCTCCCGACTGCAATCAAAAGAAGCCGATACCGACCAAAAAGCGCCGACCGTTCCTTGTCGAAGTCTTTGGAACAGAAAGTTTGAAGCAGAAACACGCAGAACTACCTATATGTATATTTATTCAGCGCTGGACATCTCGTTGGATGAAATGATGAAAATTATCAAAAGGGAAAACGTCCTGCTTTAGTTAATACGTCAATACGATACAACTTAGCAGTGAGTGTGATGGAACTTACTCATCTAAGAGAGTAGACCTGTGCACGGGACATATATTGAGCTGGGTCGTAACGCGTTTTCGGTGAAACAAAACGTAACGGTTTTTTTTGACAAGTAACTGTTTTGAAAAACAGTTACTTAAAAAACTGTTTTTTATTACGGCTTAGTTTTGTTCCGAATGAAATGAACGCTTATTTATTAGGTAGGGACCAACGTTACGCGACGGCTGTAGCAAGTTTTAACTAGTAGGTATCAATATTGATTTGTTTGTTCTAATAAATATTTTTACTAAAAAAAACCCGACCGCGGTGCACTTTGAAAGTGGATAAAATCCGCCACTTTGTTTATTTTAACGAACTTCATACCCAGTGACACTCGCGTCAAGACGAATCTAATGATGTATCATTTATTAAAATCGGTTGTGCCGTTGAGTAGTTACGAGCGGACATAGGAACGGACATACATACATACGTATATACATACATACATACAGGTCAAATACATAACCCTCCTTTGGACTTCGCCGCAGTCGGGTAAAAACTTAGTCTGTGGTATCGTTATACCGAGTAGCAGGTTTTAAAGGAACTGTTTTAGCTGTGGCAAGAAACTGTTACTCCGTTTCTTTATAAAAAACTGTATCTCGAAACTGTTTGTGATAAAAACGCCCAGCTCTAGTATATAGGCTGATGAACACCGTACTCACCGAACAATTCACAGCATCTCAGGCATATACACGTCAGCGTGTATAAAGACACGATCAGGAAAAACGGAAGGAACAACACTAAGGATTCCATTGTCACATGTGTCGCTCCAAAATTCGCGGCACAACTACCCGTACGAATATTATCGCACAAATTGATACCACGTATCTAGTTCGATACGAATTAATTAGTATAAAGATAAGTTCAGGAAGCGAAGGTATTGATACCTAGTGTGCTATACAAAAATATGTTTTTTGCTTTCTCTGTGTACAAAAGACTGTAACGAACGAAAATCTGCTATGACGCCCTTTGTGAGCCAGCTGCAGGCAATATGAGTCAACCTAAATTTTAACAATTTTGATTGTGCCTTGATAATTGGCTATACGTGTAGGAAAGAAGCAATTTATATATACAAGGTGAAATTTTAGTGGTTGTTTTCCGTTCAAGGGCATTCCGTATCGTGTTATGATTAGGAAAAAGAAGAAAAAAAAATTCTGACGTAAAAAAAAATTGTCTTTTGTATGGAGGGTCGGCTAATTTGAACGACCTGCTCCATAGAAAATATTTTTTTTTTTCGTTTTAAAAAAAAATTCTTCCACTTTTTCCTAATCAGAACACAATACTGAACATGCCCTTAAACGGAAAACAACCACTAAAATTTCACCTTGTATATGATACCCCAGAGAAGCCTGGTTTTATAAGGGAAAGCTAGGTCCTTCAGTTTTTACGGTTTAATCTACAAGTCAGAATCAGGGTTGCGTGACCTTAGGGAAAGTGGCGAAAACATGTATCCTGAGGAGGAATCTGTAAAAGGCATGGACTGACGGAACCCTTACTTTTATTCTGAGATTCTGAAGTCCTCTACACGGTTACAGGGGAGTTTTTAGTGACCAGAAATGTTACATACTCGTATGTCAGAGACAGAGGTCTCCTTTTCGTCATTGGGGCTATGTAGTTAGTTACTTAGAAATGTTACATAGCCCAGATTTCTCCCGAAAACTGCGTCCTGGTTTGAATGTGACAGTTATAAAGGGAATGATTCTATCATTACGAGCACTTTCCTCAACAACACGCCACATCGTGAATCAGATTTTTAATTATTCACTTTCAGATAAATGAGAGATTAGATAGTGTCGCTTGGAGGAAATTAGCGATAACAACGTTTCGTGTTTAGGTTTGCCGCGAATCTTGGGAAAAAAACAAAACAATATAATTCCTGTTCCCTAATGGCGGCTAAGCAAGTTAGCATTAACATTAATAGGACTCTAGTTCGGTTCTCCATACACACAAAATGGTGGTCTTGATACATTCTGTTTGCGCGGAACGACACGAGAACTCGCTGAAAGGATGATAATAGATGGCCCTGACGGTAGATTGCACGTTAATTCTGTTATTTAACGGTTAAAAGCACACAAGCACACAGCGCGGCACCAGAACGGCGGCGGCCCGGCTTGAGACGCTCAGTATTCTTTGTAAGAAACTCCATACTGTAGCGCACACTTATCGGCATCAAAACGGCAACATCTCTGCTCGGCGCAGGCTAGCGGCGCGTGGGAGACTCGCAATCACCGCGCTTACATCGCGCCACTGTAACGCTTGCGGCTCGCCGGCCGCGCGGGGACCGCTAGTCACCCGCGCGTTCGCTTGCGGTTCACAGCGGCAGTAAGCGCGCTGCCGGCCAGCTGTAAGCGTGTTGATAGAGCTGTCACGGAACGGAAGTGAATCGGCAAGTGAAACGGAAGTATCCGAGCCGAGCGGACATGCTGATTCGCTTCCGTTACGTGCATGTGTCTGTATGGTTGACGGCGAAACGATGAGGTGAGGTGTTGCCGTGCCGGTGCCGAGCTGTTAGAATTACTTTAAATAAATCATTTTTTAACAATTTTACACAAATCGGCATGATTCCCAACTAACCAACGCTTATACTATGATCGCTTGCGCATACTTTCGTGTAGATTATACTGCCGTCCTATGACTAAAACTAGACTAACCTCTATGGAGTTGTACAGAGGTTAGTTTAATTTTAGATATCGGACGGCAGTATAAATGTTATACCCACCGACTATTTCTGCAAAAATATACAACTAAAAACATTCAGCCATCGCCATTTGTAAAAACCTCGAAGTGTTCCTGAAGAAGCATTAGCAGGAAATGTTGACGGCTGGCGTTCAACAGGGGACTTTTCTTGGCATATCAGGCTGATAAGAGTGATAAGACAGTCCTAGTTGAAGACAATATAAGAAGTGCGAATGAGAATAATGTGGTTAAGGTAAGGAAAGCAGTGTCCCGACCAAAAAGGTTACTCACTAAATACTTTGAAGACAATCCGCCCGATGAACAAATCACATATTTGCAAATAAGACCACACCAGAAACAGCACCATCGTTAGGAAACACAGGAAAATCACCTCTTTCTCATTTAAAAACATTTTTAAGACAAAAGTCGTCTTGACAACCCGAGAACCACTTTCAATACAACTGAATTGAGAAGACGACTAAAATTAAAGTAAGGTATAAAGATGATTACTTTTCTTGGCGGTCGGGTTATAGTTTTCAATATCGTGGATAAATCAGATGATTGTGAGGTGAGATGTCAGGCCACTGATATTGTGTTGTGTGTACACCTAATCGTGGTATTGGCTTAACATTTTTCAT
The DNA here is from genome assembly GCA_947034925.1 of Eudemis profundana. Lineage (NCBI taxonomy): Eukaryota > Metazoa > Arthropoda > Insecta > Lepidoptera > Tortricidae > Eudemis > Eudemis profundana. The sequence continues at coordinate 34,749,269 of OX344797.1, read as the reverse complement.
AATCCATACGCTGTAGAAGATTCGGCTAACGTGCTGTCGTGAGAGGTTTCCCTCTATTTGATATGCGTTTTACTTACCCGGAAGTAAGAGTCCAAGTTTTATTTCACATAATATTTCTCCAGCTTTAACGGAAAATCTTTTAATTAAAACAAAAATATTGCTTTGCTAATCCGCGATATGATATCGCCTAATTTAATCAATTATGGAAAATCTTTTACTTACAATAGGTTAGATTTTTTATTCTGAAAAGTCAATTGGTATCTGTAAAATAACAATTATGCGTAAAGAGTATTTGGACAAAAAAAATTATCACAAAACAAGGTAAATCATCGCGAGACAACTTGTGATTGAACATTGCGTTTTTAAACGTTAGGTTTAGTTTCCTGTTTGAGTCACTCGGGGATTAAATATAATAACTGTTCCTTATGGGCCATGGCTTATTGCGTGAATTTTGATTATAAAATTGTTAATTTATGAGATAAAAGTATTCAAGAAACAACATTTATGCCACACTTGGCCATAAAGTGCCTTTTAAGTAAAAGCCGCTTGCTTGCCAAATGTAGACATAAAATGCTGTACACAACACGGAAGGTAATAGAGAAAGCCCTAGATCGCATATTTACGTCCCTCGCCTACGGCTTGGGCCGCAAACATCTGGGATCTCGGTCTTTCTTTGTATTAACACCCTATTTGTGTAATATACTATTAATTAGCTTTCCGTCAAGACATCTCCATTCCAAAATTTTTAAAAGTTATGCTAGGCTATATACGGCTAATTCCATATCAATTTTCTACAAAATAAATATTACAATAAGCCCTAAAGCTCTCAAAGGCTCTTTTGCGATAAGACCGTCTGTTATCTACCTTTTTAAATTATTTTAATTATGTAAGTACCTCTTGTAATGTGTTTTTCTGGTGTGGAATAAAGTATATTTGTATTGTATTGTAAAAGGTAAAACAGCTTCTCCATGTCTCTCCCGGGCGGTATGTTGTCGAGAAGGCTGGCCGCATTGCCACACTAAATGGCAATGCCGATTCGTTGTGCTAAGCCAGCCCTTTGATCACCCGACACCCGACAATTTTGGTAAGTTAGGTTGTGAGATTGGCAATTTTATTTGTCTTTTATTTTATTGGTACGAAATATTAAAGCAGATGCTAACTCACGAAAATAAAACGCTTTTACGAATGTAGGTTATTATGGAGTAAAACAAAACGAATTTAAAAGCTAATATACAAACAATCGTATTGCCTGTTAATATTATCAGTGCCTAACCAATGTGTGATAGACCTTTAAAATAGAAAAAGGAGAATAATTTAATTAGGTAACTCGTGAATTTGACCAATGTCGCCGCCGTCTGTGCAGCCTCGAACACTGTGTCGCTTTCAGGCCAGTTGAAAAACTCCTCAATCTGCTTACCTTGCTAACCAATAATCTTCCTCTCAAAATGATACTCGAAATTTAACCTTAGTAAGTTTATCATAAAACTCAAGTTCATTTGATATGTTCCTTTCCTTTACGGCTAGCGATAAGCCGATAAGACTATCATAATATTAGCGATAGTAGGTAAACAGTGTTTACCAAAGTAAAGTGGCGAATCTAAACTATGATTACTATCCTATTTCATCAACCAGCATTTGCATTTGAAGTAAGAGAAAACTTAGTTTTGAGGAGTTTTTATTTCTCAAACGTTTGTCCTTTGAGCCAAGCGTCGTAAATGTTCGCTACTACGGAACTCAGCCTCTTCATGATAACCATCAGTTGAAGGATGTCCGTTGCTGGACATCCTTCAGCTGAAGGCCTCCCTCAATGAACGCCATCATGTGCTGCACCGCCCTTTTCCTGTGGATTCCGGCGTCCTTGGCCAAGTGATTAATGTGTGGGTAAAACACACGTTGCGTCTACCGGTGTGCGTGGTTACCACTTACCACTCAAGAACTCTTATAACCTAACCTCTGCCTGGTACTTAATGCATATTTCGGGTGGAGAATGCTTCTTTACCACAAAAAGACAAAGAAGCAACTAGAAACGAGAGAGCAGAAACTGCACTCATATAATACTTGCAACTTCTCGCTTGTAACAGTAGGTAAGCATGGTTAACCTGTACGTAAAGTAACCTGTACGAGTCGGCTCGACCAGTAATTAGTCGGAGGACTAAAAATAAGTGCTCCCGAGAAAAGACAATCGGCGGTAAATCAGCGCTGCATTCATTAACTCGGGTTTGTTTGTCGGTTCGGCGGTACCGTCGGCAGCGTACCGGACAAAATATAAGGCGCCTAGGTACAATTAAAAAATGTGTGAGAATTATATTATTACGTTCTTCGAATGATTTTTGAGTTCATACTGACCATACAGTAGGTAAACGCGAAACTTCAAAAATTACCAAACCTTGCGAAGCGCTGAGTGAAATACTGTATTCAACCAGCTTTAGCACATTTTAAGAAATATAAGAATTGTTTTATAAGATAATGGGGCTATTTTCATTTATGAGCACAAAGCCACTTTCGTAGAAGTCATTCCGGTGGATTTTATAAAGTACTCTTTCAATCGTTTATAAAATTCCTGAAGATATCATGAATTTTCTCATTACATATGCTGAGAAAGTACATAATATTAATAAGCTTGAGTGTTTCCGAAAGATTAATAGAAGAAGTTACATCCACGAAAGTGATTGTGTGCAAAAAATGAGAATAGCCTATGAGTCCTATCCTATGACGACACATTGATTTTCTCACCATTCAGGAAAAAAGTATTTTGCTCCCTCATAAGAGCGATCAAAGTGGTACTTTTCTGTTTAAGGACTACTGTTTATTTGGCGTCGAGACCCTGGGCCCGTAATAAAATAAAAATAAAAAGCCTTTTTATTCCTTAAAACATAAAAACGAAATACATAACAATTCATGCACATTCTTATATAAAGAAGATCAAAAAAATGTACTAATAATTACAATAAACTGATATTTCATTACAATAAATTCATTAAATACATTAAATAATCTCATTCCCAACTTTAAATAATCTCATTTTAAATTTAAATTAGTTCAAATAATAATTAATATTTATAATAGATAATTAACTATTAGTTTTAAGGACCCCTCTTAGGGTGAAGGCCTCCTCCAGATTTTTCCATTTATCCCTGTCTTGTGCCTCCTGCTTCCATTCCTTTCCGGCGGTTTTAACAATCTCGTCTGCCCATCTTTCTGTCGGTCTCCCTCTCTTACGTTTGCTTCGTGGGCCTTTCCAGAAGGTGGTAATTTTTATCCATTTCGTGGTGTCCATTCGGGCCACATGGCCTGCCCATCTTCGTCGACTACGCCAAAGCTTTCGATTCCATCTCCCACGAAAGCATATGGGACGCTCTACTTGCACAATCTATTCCACAACCTTACATTAACATTTTAAAAGACATATACAACAATACCTCAAGTAGAGTAAAGCTGGACCGTACAGGGCCACCTATAAAAATAAGTAGAGGCGTAAGACAAGGAGACCCGCTATCACCGAAAATCTTCATCTCAGTATTACAAAACATTATGAAAGATTTACCATGGGCTAAGAAAGGAATTTGGATAGACGGCGAACGATTAAGTCATCTTCGCTTCGCAGATGACATCGTCCTTCTTTCAGAGTCACCATCGGAACTTCAGTCTATGTTAAAGGAATTATGCTCAGTAAGCACAAATATAGGTCTGGAGATGAATACATCGAAAACAAAAATAATGACGAACAGTGATAATATCCCCATAATTATCCATGGAAATAAGTTAGATTACGTGGACGAATATGTATACCTGGGCAAATTAATGACATTCAGAAAGAACAGACACATGGAAGAATTAAAAAGACGCATAAATATAACGTGGAATAAATACTGGAGCCACAAAGAGGTCTTTAAGTCTAATTTACCTATGCATGTAAAAAAGAAAGTTGCTGACACTTGCCTACTCCCCTGTTTGACTTATGGGTGCCAAACTTGGGTGCTCAACAATACGACAAGAAACAAAATACAGGTATGTCAGAGGGGAATAGAGAGAAGTATGTTAGGTAAAAAATTAAAAGATAAAGTCCCTAACTCCATTATACGAAAAAATACCAAAGTGATAGACGTTTTAGAACACGCACAAAAACTAAAATGGAGATGGGCAGGCCTGGGCTCGTAGGGAGCTTTCAAAACGGCACGTCAATACCTCTGGCGATCATCTTCTTCGCCCAGCGCATTTAGTATTGTCATACAGAGAGAAAATGCTGCCAGCATCTTTGGCACCATGCCACGGGGGCCCTTTTCAGATACTATTTAATAGCTAGTTTTAGCTTTAGTATAGGTAATTATTTTAGTATAAGATTATTTATTGATGTTGTTATTTATTGTTTAGTCATTGATTAAAAATATTTTAGAGTTTATTTTTAGTTTGAACCCACTTAGTGGCGTAAAAGATAATAATCGTTTTATACCTATAAAATAGTAATACACTATAAATTTAGCAATTTAACGATAATGTGTGACGCACTTTGTTTAACCATATGTTTGGTTATTTTGGTAGGTAGCTTTTTATTTGAATTTTCCTCATAATTGGTGTGAAAAGTAGTGGCAACTTTACTGGTTGATGATTTGTATGTTTATATTAAGAACAATATACCGTTTGTGTCCAAATAAACATTAAAGCAGTATGTGTCACAAGGTAGTACAATTATTTTCACCACGGGCGCTAACACTTGCATCCCTCACAACGCTCCAGATTCTACTTTAGAATCCTTCGCTTCGTTTAGGATTCAATGTACGCCTTCGCCGTAAATGGGCTTTTTAATTTAAAGTGCGTTCTTAACTCACAGTTAACAGGTCGTCACAGAACTGACGATTAGTGTCAAACTCCATACATTTCGTCACGGACTGACAGGTTAGACGGTATTTGAACATAGCTTAAGTTTCGTCTAACCGTAGATTTTAAAATAAAAATTCCCGAATACATCATTTTGCTCCCTTGTGACGCAATCTACTATTGTGTTACGCACATCTATCCCATCCCATTAGACATTATTTTCACACACTATTAACTAGCTATTAGTATCACTTTTGCAGAGGCAATACATTTAAACGGAAACTATGATGCAGTGATGCCATCTAGAAATAATGGATTGCCTTGAGAGTGCCTCACTTAGTTTAGTACTTAAGAGGTGCAAATTAGAAAAATATCGTGTATCATGATGGAAAATTAGAAACGAGAAGAAAGTGAACTGGAGGAGATAAATGCAAGGAGAGTAAACTATTGCCATGTGGGATATTACCTAGGAAAAAAGAGATAAAAGTTACGATAAACGCAAATTTTTTTTTATACCTATGACTGAGTTGGTGCCAGGTGGTTATTCTTAAGATCGTATAATTTTCTGTCGGTACCTACTTGCATTAGTGTGCAACTCTCGTCAAATGTAGGTGTTCGCTCGGAACACATGTCATTATTTCAGAAAAGGCAATCGGCCGCCGGTCGGCGTCATTATCCCTTTGATTTAAGGCCCTTCAAATTTGGGGGTCGTTGAAAAGGTTCCAGCAACACGGAACTTCGTCATAAGAGAACTTAATCTATTTTAGCCTTTCTCTATCAACATTATTAATAATATTCTGTTGTGCAAAAAAATCATACCTATCTACAGGCAAATGCAACCCTCCAAACGCTGACGAGATTTCTAAAAACAGTTCACAACCGTGGCGGACAGGTCTCTATTAACAAGTTTCGACCTTAAATAATCAGTGGTCACCACACTAGCTTAGCTTGGTAATTACTTGAGGACTGAGTCTATGAATCTGTTTACACTTACGTTGCTCTCCTGGTACAAACTGACAGATTTGATACGGTTTTCTGACTAAGTTACGTTCTTATGTTGAAAAGGACAATAATACCGTACAGATCCAGTCTTAATGTCATGTGAACTGATAGCAGACTATGTTCTTGAGACTTTTTGGAATCAAACGCCAGCTTACGCGTGGGGTGGTTTATGCTGGTCCTGTCGGTGTTGGGTCTTAAATCTCTACGATTTGTAAGTGTAATGTTTTTATGAATATTCCAGCTTGTAACAGTGGCATTTGTACAAAAATAAGCTTCGGTTTTGAAAAATGTCACCTTCGATGGTATGACACGACTAGGTACACGAGCATCGAGGCAAAATCCTGAGCTGGCGCAACCATGAAATGAAAAGTGGTTACAACTAAATAAATAAATATTATAAATGTTAGGGGACAATCTTACACAAATCGAACTAGTCCCACTGGCCTGAACTGTGTTGATATTTATATCAAATCTTTCTTTTACTAGGTAGGTATACCGCGGGGTGCAAGTCAGGTTCCTCCACGCGTGCTCGAGCTTTACCAATCCATCTTGATCACGGTTTGATCCGCATGGAAGGGTACTGCTTGGGCCGGTGCACCCTGGAAACAACAACAAGCAATGGCCATTGCTTGTTGGTGGCTAATACCTGACAAACCGCTTGCAGTTTTCCCGAGGATCCGGGGAGTGTGGGAGAGGGGCCTCGGGAGCCTACGGGCAGGGGGGGGAGGGCATGGATCTGGAACCCACGGAAAAGGGCAAGCACTCGGCCGTCGGCAATGGGTTGGAATCGTCCTGTGTAGACTTTTCCAACCCATCGCTACTTCTCGGCCAGCGAGGGTGGGTGGTTGAGTAACCTAGGTGTTGCCGATTGCTCCCGATGTCTTGTGTAATGGATACCCCTCTCGTCTAGACCAAGACATTGGCTGCTAATGGGCAGCATCTGGGCTGGGCAAGGGTTAGAACTGTCGACGCGTTGCGTTGACTTTGCTAGCCCTTGGCCTTACTTTCGGTTGGCCAGGGATGCGGTAGGCAGAGGGCCTATGATCCGGTCCCGGAGGCTAACCCTTCCACTCTGACGGTCCCTCGGCGTGTCCTCTGCAATAGCAGAGTTCACTGCTGACAAGGGATGGGGGTGTAGTGGTGGTTTGGTTGAAGGGACGTTTTCCCGGATACCATCCCCACTACACGTGGTCACGGGGTAGGGGCGTATTGTCCTCCCGTGGCGGCGAGGGAGGGACCGGGACACCGTGTGTCTGGTGCCGGTCCCTGCTTCCCCGGGGGACGGCCATTTGGTCGGGGGGGAGCTGGTGAGGGAAGGCACACTGGCCATGCTACAGTGTGCCTTTTTCGGAGAGGGTCCGCCCTAGGGCGGAGGTGCTGGTGATGGCGTGGCGTTAGTAGATTCCCATGCCATCACCGTGAAGGCACAGGTGTCGGTAGCATCCCTGGGTTTTAGTGGGTAGGCCAATCCCTTCAGGAGCGGAGAGCCCCACATAACCAATACGTAACATCTGGTTGTCACCCCCGATAGCCTTAGGTTACGTAGTGGTATGCAGTTTTATGCATTTCCCGGGGTCAAAAAAAAAGAAAAAAAAAAGGTAGGTATACCGCAATTTACGTGTTAGTTGTCAAAGACATTTTTCATTATTGTGTCGATACACATAAAATCATAATCGCTTAAAAGTCCAAACTAAATCATAATAAAATTGTGTGTTTTCAAAATAGGAATAAATTTCAATATGATACAATCAAGCTTCTAGGCCTTAGGTGATTCCGATATAGACACAATTTGTCTATTAGAAGCGAGTCCCACTTCAGCGCGTTTGTGTGAAAACTTTCCAATACATATTAGTTTGAACACTTGGCCTACAATATAACTTACCACGCGGACACATCGGCTACACGTCGTAAAGAATCCGGCTCATTTCACATTCATTGAAATATCAATACTTACGTCGTCACCTGCCCAGTAAATGTATTACTAACAGCGTCCTTACTCTAACTATTATAGTAACTACTTTATCAGACGGGTTAGTACTAAGTAATGGCCACGAATTCGATTCCACGTTTTTGACACGTGCCTTCAACGGTGCTTAAAATACGCAGGGATAGTACATGAACACTACACATCGACAGTGGAAATTTCAAATGTCGTAAGGCACAAAGGTCTACTTTTCAGGAGAGCCAAAAAGCCAAAAAAATCGTGTCGTAATTTTAAGCACTGCTTTGAAAGATACGCCTCAAAAATGTGACGCATGTCACTGAGTTTACGTGGTGTTAACGTATTTTTCTGTCCTCCGGCCGGAAGACATCACCTTGCCGGCCGCTGCTCTAAACGAAGATGCCGCTTTCTGGCTCCGTTGGAGAGAAAAATAGTATACAAACCTTGGCCAGTAAACTAAGAAAGTATCAGATCACATGTTTGACGTCCTCGGCTTCGCCTCGGCAATTATATGTGATCTGAGACATTTCTTACTTTACTGGCATCGGTATGTAATGTACTATTGAGCAGCGATGGTGTGTACAGCATGCGTTAGAAACGTGACGCCTGAGTCACGACGCGACGTGCGACGTGCGTGTACGGTGCGTCAACGTCAACGTCCTCTGAGCAGCGGTTTGGTTAGTTGCAGTCGCAGCTGAAGAAAGTAGGCCAAGATGGATTTACATTGACCATATGAAGAAAAAAGTAAAATATTTGCAAGTCAAGAACAAGGATGAAGACGCCGACAGTATTTATCTGGTGATGATGACGTCGTGTCTTTGATGACAAAAGGTTGTCGTTAAATCTTCATCATTATTACACAATTTCGACATGAAAACATAATTATTAACATTGTAATAAAACAACTTAAACGGATTACATCGCGTGTATGACAGGGAAAATTTATTATTTTTTCAGTCTACCCGCGACCACGAACGCTGAAAAGGGTTACGAAACGTCGGGACTTAAAAAATATACGCGATTTAATAAAAGTTGTTTTTATTAAAATGAGTGATAATCGCGGAAACCGGAGACAATATTAATTATTAACTTTTAAAAACCCCAGTAACAGAATCTGTGTGCTTTGGCACCTGTCTAGAAAGATGGGATATTTATCCCGTATCTCGCGGCCATCTTAATATAATTAACACCTTCCAGACAACACAAACAAAAAGATTGAATCATTTTGTACCGAGTCCGCTTTGCATTTTAAACACATCGTGATATTCTTGTTAAGGTGGTTGCTTTCGGTTGCATTTTCCTACAAAAGTTAGTGCACATTCACAGCCGGAGAAAAGATATTTTAAGAAATGAAGTCGACAAATATTTGTAAGTTAACATATTATTATTCATAAAAAACACTGTGTTTCACTGTATATAAATTCCCTTAAAATAAAAGTTGCCATACAAATCACACTTATAGGTAGGTAGGTACCTACTTGTTTTAGTATTTAAAGTATCTGATGAATTTGGCACAGACAGAATATCAAATGATAATTTAACATAGGCCTCCCCCATAGATCGTCACAAAGTGCGGTTCTGAGCAGACCGCATCCACAGGTCTCATCAAATGATAAATTTTCATCTAATTCGTTTTTACAAAACTTCGCTATTAACCTGTGGATTTAAAAGACATTGATTTCGATCTTACTAATAGTAATTGTGATATTGTCTTCTGTTTCCGCGATTGCCAAAAAAATACCGGATAACCCCAGAAAGGGGGGAAAAATACGTTTTTTATACTAATACATTGTTCTGTCCGGTATGACCATTTATTTTTTACCGGATAGGCCTCGAAAATAACGGACTGTACGCTTAAATACGTCGGGCATCCCTATCTACGAACCTAGAGGTCGAAGATAAAATAAAATAATTTAAAGGGCTCTTTTACATGTCTGATTATTGTCTGTTCTTTTGGCGCTTCGAGTAATGACCTTCTGGTGAGGAGAAGCGCCGGAAGAAACTCACAAGTTTATAAAATTATCAATTTATTAAAATAATTATGTTAAATTCCAGAATAACGTATAAGTGAAATCAATATTTGAATAGAAATCACAGTGCCATCTACTAACAACCTAACGAACTAGCTCGTTTTGGAGAACACATCTCACAATGTGGGTACTTTAACAAGGTACTTTAAGAGTATGTTTATGTCACTTCTAGTAAGATAGTTAAAAGCATTTGACGCCATAGACATTGCGTGGCATAGGTACACACCATAAAACGCACAACACTTTTGTAGTGTACTTATACTATTGGACGAATGTTGAATCCTAATCGAGAGTGGGGCCTGATCGAAGATGTATAAGGCACGCCTCGGAGGCAAAATTTCTCGTTCGACATCCACCGCTGACACTAAACGTCACGTCGAAGATATTTTAATAAAAGCTCCTTAGTATTCATTCGAAACCTATTTAAGTATACATGGGAATATGTAAACTATTCACGCGACTTCTTCAGTCTATCTGAGTATCTGTGGATTTGTGTATCTGTATGTGGCATCGTAGCTCCCAAACGGGTTAACCGATTTTGATTTATTTAGTTTTTTGTTTGAAAGGTGATAGTTATGATTGAGAGTGTTTTTAGCTAGGTTTCATCAAAATCAGTTAAGCTGTTTATGAGATATTCTAATTAGAAATTAAAAGGTCGGATATTTATACGTTATTATATTGTAGAAACGGCATTTAGTAAAACATTTATATTTGAAAAGCATGAAATTAAAGATTAAAAAACCCCGATTAATAAAGGGCCTATCTATACAAAGGTTGATATTATTTTTTACTTTTTAGAGTTATTATAGACGGGGGCTTTTTTAAAAAAGAAGAGTTTTTAATAACAAATGTTGACTTTTCAGTAAGACACTAAGACAAAACACAATATGAATTAATTTTATCAGACCCTAAAAATCTGAAAATACCTACGTGTACCTACCTCCTACGAATCCTTCTTGTATACCCTTACAGAAACACAAACTACGAGCATTATACATAACCTTACTCTTAGTCTTACTAAGAATACGACACATAGATCTTATTAAGATTTACCTGTTTAGTCTTTATGAGATACAATCAATAACATCCGATTCCCGTTCAGATTACTTCAGGCTGGCGTAGATCGCAACCATCGATACGAACATGAACAGTATGCCATTTAGATGCGCCTAGCGCGCGATCCATGGAATAGGCCACCCTACTGCTACAGGCGTCTTAAATCTAACCTAACCTAACTTTACTTACCAGCAGCGTAATTTCTACGCCTTGGTCAACCTCAGTTTGCACTTCGTTTGTATGCGGCGTGATAGACATCAGGTGCAAACTTAGCTCAACTACAGTTATCCTAAACATCTACATATTTTAGCTTTAAAGCTTTCATTTACATAGTAAGGCGAGCCATTTATGACTTTGCAGCGACAGTGTACCATCGCGGGAAGATTTTTATGAATTATTATGAAGTGGAGTAATGTGAAGTGCCCTAACCACCAAATACCTATATTAGGGCCCATTTTACTGTGCATCATCTCGCATAGTTGTCATATATTCATTACTATTATGAGCTGTCAGTCTTTACTTTAAAGTATATTTTGATGACAATAGTCATTACTAGAATATATTCATTACTATTATGAGCTGTCAGTCTTTACTTTAAAGTATATTTTGATGACAATAGTTCTGAATCTAGTATGAGGATCTATGTCTTGATCTTTTGCTAAGATTAATGGTCAACTTAGCTCTAAGTTAAGGTCAAGTAGGGTATAGAAATTGCGACTTAAGAACCATTTACTATTTTACTACCATTTACTTAATTTCCATATAAGTAAGTATTTACCAGTGGCGTGGCGTAAAAGATATCATTGGGCAAGCCGATGCAAATTTAGCGTACATTTTCCTTAAGAGCTGTAGAATAAGGTGCTCAAATGCCTGGTATTCGAAATCGAGTTCTTTCAACGCCACGCCACTGGTATTTACTTACATGTTTAGAAATGTTGCAAGTCGCTGGTCATTCTCTTCTATTTAAGCGCAACTGACTTCAAATTTAACTCAGTTGTATAGGTATATGTTTTATATTACAAGTTTTAAACTAGCAGATGAGCCACCTAGAGGAAAAGCTTAAAGTTACCCATGGATATATGCAACAGTTACGAGAGGACTAACTAATCGCTTTTCGAACCCGAACCCGGACGGTTACTTATAGCTGTTTTATCGGATATTGCCAAAAACGAATAACAAGTGAAGTTAATTAAAAGCTTTTAAGAACTATCCGCAGATTTCATCGGCTCTGTTCCTGCCGTCATTATGCTGCATTACGACGTCATCGGCCATTTCTCCTGTTTTATGTGAGAACTGAGAACCCCGCCCACGGTTAAGGCGCTGCACTGTAGTCTTCAGGCTGTAAGGTGCGGCCAAACCGCTGCTTGAAATACGCTGACGCATCGCAAACGCGGTGACGTGAACCATGCGTCACGTTTTTAACGCGTGCCATCCACACCGCTACTCCAAAAACGTTGACGCGTCGTAAAATCAGAGACGTGACTCGTGAGTAAATTTTTTTATGCGCACCATTCAAAGCGGTGGTTAAAATACGCATGGATAGTACATGAATAGATACTACGTATTTTCAAAAAAATACATGAGTCATGTCATTAGGCTTACGGTGCGTCAGCGTATCTTGTGGACAGTATGCGTTAAAAAAGTGACGCATGACTTACGTCACTGCGTTTTGTGCTAATCCTCCGTTTTTCAAAGCACGAAGTTATGGTTATAGATGCTCTTTTTTTTATTTGGATGGTCTGTGTCCCGTTTGGTCTGTGTCCCGTTTGACCACTTTGGGAAATCTAAATTTGTGCCCCTCCGAATGAGGGAGGGGTTATAGATGCTCGCCTTTCGGCTAACGTTTAATACAATGTTTCATTTCGTCAACTTTATAGTAGGTAACTTAGGTTATTTATCGACGGGTAACAACCAAACCTCAACAATATATAGTGAACAAGTTACAAAATAACTAAATATTTTTACTAAAAAAAACCCGACCGCGGTGCACTTTAAAAGTGCATAAAATCCGCCATTTTGTTTATTTTAACGAACTTCATACCCATCAAGACGAATCCAATGATGTATCATTTATCAAAATCGGTTGTGCCGTTGAGCGGTTACGAGCGGACACAGGAACGGACATACATACATACATACAGGTCAAACACATTACCCTCCTTTGGGCTTCGCCGCAGTCGGGTAAATAGTCACCTTTATAACTTGGTAGATTCTCCTTTGCGATTTTTGTTAATTAATAAGTTTTGATGACATTCCCGACAATAAAATGTTTCGGAGAATATAGTTTCAACTATATACCTAAATGCCAAATAGAATGTTAACACATTCAAAACGTTGAGGCAAATAAAACATATTGGAAAGGAAGCCTCCGCTTAACCGCGAGGTGTAAAGTTAAAACCATTAACTCCCATCAGGTACCATCCCACAATTTGCGGGGCCACAATTTAAAATTACTGTGACAGTCAGTTCCTGGTGGCTCGTTGCCCTAGATATATGGCTATAATGGGGTGTTTCATCTACTATAGGCAAGAAAACACACTGAAACTTGCTGAGAAACAGGTCAACGTAGCTTCTTTGGTTTTGGGGGTAAAAGACTAACAGGACTTGAAATTCGAATTATTTTGTACCTATATGTAAAAAAAAATGAAACGAGGCCGATCACCGAGACACGATGACCTCAGTCTGGAGCATATAATGGGAGCGGGAAAGTTACTGCACGAAAAGTTATGCACTTTTTTCAATCTTTGTATAAGGTTTTCATACCTGCCGCCGGATCTCATGAAAACTGTCGTCGTGCCTATACCTAAGAATCAAAAGGGCGATATGAGTTCTGCATCGAATTATCGCCCAATCTCGCTAGGAACCGTAATAGGCAAGATTTTCGAACGGCTTTTGCAACCCGAACTGCAGCGACATATCAAAATTGATGACGCTCAGTTTGGCTTTCGTACCGGCCTCTCGACAGATACTGCCATATTTAGTTTAAAACACATCGCGAACTATTATGTAAGCCGCGATACATCGGTGTATGCGTGCTTCCTCGATCTGAGTCGTGCATTTGACTTAGTTAACTATGATATTCTCTGGGGCAAACTGTACGGCTCAGGGACGGCAAAAGAGGTGGTAGATCTGTTGAGATACTGGTACGGAGGCCAAACCAATTGCGTCAAGTGGGGCGACACGACATCTAACAGTTATAGCTTAGAATGCGGGGTACGCCAGGGTGGGCTTACGTCTCCGGATCTCTTTAACGTTTATGTTAACGACTTGATAGTACGATTGAGGAACTCTCGCACCGGTTGTCATCTGGGTGGCGTGTGTGTAAATAACCTCAGCTACGCAGATGACATGGTGCTACTGAGTCCCTCAATCAAAGGCTTAAAAAAGTTACTTTCAATCTGTGAGGATTATGCTAATTCTCATGGTTTGAAGTACAATGTAGCCAAATCGGAAATGCTCGTTTTCAGAGCGGGGAGAGGTCCGGAGTACGTACAGGAAGTTAAGTTAAATGGAGCTGCACTACCGGTTGTGGAGCAATTCAAATACCTGGGGCACATCTTGACTGAAGATCTCAAAGATGACAGGGATATTGAGCGGGAGAGGCGGGCTCTGTCTGTGCGCTGCAATATGCTTGCGCGCAGATTTGGCAAGTGTAGCAAGGAAGTGAAGATTACATTATTTAATGCATACTGTCAGTGTTTCTACACTTGCCAACTCTGGACAAAGTTCCTGCGACGATCGTACAGCACCATGAGGGTGCAATATAATAACGCATTTCGTACGCTCATGTGGTTGCCGCGTTCCTGCAGCGCGTCAGGCATGTTTGCGGCGGCACGAGTACCTGACTTTTTCGCCGTTATGAGGGGACGAATTGCTTCATTCTGGGAGAGGCTGATGCACTCTCAGAATGAAATAATTAAAACTATTTGTAGCGACCTAGATGGCCCTTTTTTCCGGTACTGGCTATCTGTGCATCGAGACGAGAATCGGAAATGACGATGTACTGCGTACATTACTTTTATTGTATTTGTTTTAAATTTTATTTTTACTTAATTTTTACACATTTTACAATTTTATCATTTATATTAATCTGTTTTTACACTGTGTTATTCTTGTAATGTAATACTATTGTTTACCTATGTGTAATTTTGTAATTCTGTCATGTTATTGGGTTCTTTTGCCTGTCAATAAACGTATTATTATATTATTATTATAGGCACTAAAACAATTAAAAAAAAAAATTAAAAATGATTTATTGCCACGAGAAACACAAACAAACAAACAATTACATCGTATTAAATATCAAAGCTAGCTTAAACTTAAAGAAATAAGTCGGTACTGTGGCAACAGGCTCAGACTCAGCGTATGCTACCTGAACCGCACTAAAAAGTTTACTGAAAAACATCCCTTATAGATGTGATTTTATGTACAATAAAGTGTTTACCTACATATCACAGAAATATATCGAGATAGCAGGAGATAGTTCGTCGATTTGTATGGCAAAGAAGCGTGTAACGTTTTTCGCTTGGCGTTTGACGCCAAAAGTGCAATTTAGGGATGGAAAACATAAATTTTCCATTTCATTTGGTGGTATTATACCATTATTATCAGATCTTCAAATCTGCTAATAATATTGACGGAAACTGAAGTTAACGGTATTCAAAGTAGGTGGCCGCCACTTCTTTTTAGCACGCGAGGTACATACACTTTTCTTCTACCTCGATTTATTTCTGTGCTACATACGCTTTGAATATAATGCACTCGAGGTCCAGAGCAGATTAAAAAAAAGTCCAGAAAAACTGGAGAACGTAGGACTGAAAATAAGCAGAACCAAAACAGAACACATGTTCTGCGATTTCGGGGGTTCATCCAGTTTTTTTCCCATATTGCTTTAGACGGCTGCGCCGACTTCCGATACCTCGGGTCACTGATCCAAAGTGACGGCAATATGAACCGTGACGTGAGAATGAAAGAAAGTTATATAGATACAGTAATGTTAGGTATGAATATCGAGGGACGGAGAGCAGTTGGTCGCCAAAGAAGCGATGGATGGATTGTGTGAAGGAAGACATGAGAGAGAGAAAGGAGTGAGTGCTGAGATGACGAATGATAGAGGAGAATGGAAGGAAAAAACGTGTTATGCCGACTCCACGTAAAGTGGGATAAGGGCAGAGAGATGAAGATACGCTTTGTATATAACGCTTGAAATTAATTTCATAAATTCATCTATTCAAAATGTTTGTTACATAAAATAAATTATAGAACATCCCAATTAAAAAAAACAAATTTATTAATGAAAGATTTTAGAGGCTTGGCGGTACTCTCTTGACCCGTACCTATATCAGTGTTTTGGTGCCTGGAGCACGTAGACATATTTGTGTCTGACTGTACAAGGCCTCGGAAGAGCATTAAGGAAATTGTATAGAAACCTACACTTTGCAAACGGTACGAGGTTCGCACACATCGGTAGATGGATTGCCAAACATCAATATTGAATGGTCAGTTAAGATAACTGACAATATAAGGTGTTGGCAGTCAATACCTAGCTAAATATTGACATCGCTACTAGGCATACATTAATGATGAATGTTCTTTTATAATGATGAGAAAAGGCAGTGTAATTTGTGTAAATTACTTAAAATATGGTACCCCTTTCAGGAAAATTACACAATATTATTTTTTTTTTAAATTCTTTACATTTACATATTCGTTCTGCGATATTAAAATTGGTTTATCTACACATTTATTATAAACCCTAAGAGGGTTTGCATTCAAAAACTGCAAATTATGACCAGCTGTTAAAATATTATTATTGCTTCATAATAACATCGAATTCGTTGTTATTATGGCATTCAAATTTCGAACATATCTGAAAAACAAAGCAATTTGATTTGACCTCAATTCTATTATCAGTCGAAATGAAGTTTTATTCGAAATGAAATGTCAATTGCAAATAAAGGAGGACCGGACAAAATGGTCCCAAGAACCAATAGCGACGTGACATATATCATTAGAAATGTGTTTCAATATTCTACAATAGTTACTATGGGAGCTCATTTCAAATCACTGTGTGAAAAAAGTTATAGCGATATAAAAAAAATATTTTAATAGACGATTTTAAGCAATAAAAATTAATTATTTCGTATTCCTTGTCGTTACAGTCCACCTGTCAGGCCAACCCGGCCGCTCAGGCTCCCCCGGTCCCTCCGGGCCCCCAGGCTGCCGCTAGCAGGGCACCGAAGGCCCCTAAGGCACCCCCCGCACCGTTGACGGGACTTGAGCTGTAGGCCAGCAAGGCGAAAGCCCGAAAGGCCCGAAGCAAACACGCCACTAAGGCAACGTAATCCGGGGTTCGGATAATTACCGCGCCCTCGACGGCTCCTCGACGACCTGGACCTGGACCTGAACCAGTTCGACGATGAGAAGTCTCTGCGCCTTATGATCCGGGGAATTTCGAAGGAGTTCGCCGAATCAGAGGTCAAGGAGGACCTGGCTAGACAGGGGATAGCAGTTCGCGAAGTTCACCGCTGCTATCGCAAAAACGGTGGCAAAAAGTTCGATATTGTCCTCGTCAAAATCGACCCGAATCACCCGTCAGCCCGCACGATTTGGAAGTTGAAGGAGATCTGCTTGCTGACGGGGTTCCGGGTCGAAAAACCGCGTCGCCTAGAATACACTAGGCAGTGTCACAACTGCCAGTATTACGGTCACAGCTAAACGGGCTGTTTCCTGCGCCCTCGTTGCGTGAAATGCACGGGCGACCACTCGACCCGCGATTGCAAAAAGCCGAAGGATGTGCTGCCAACTGGCAGGGTTGCCTTAAGGCCCCAAAGCAGACTGCTAAGACTAAAGAAGCACAGCCTCCTTAAGAAACATAAAAAACTATCTCTACTCTCCACAGAAATCGACGGAATTGCTAATCTATCGCTACTTATTTAAACACCCAATGCGCATTCACATATATTTTTACTGCTTATCTCGGTATTTAATTGCATAATCAAAATTTTATATTACCAGCAAAGAATTATTATCTTGGATTATACTTTAATAGAGAGGGAACTGTGTGTAATGATGCCGTGTGTAAAACCAATGTTTTTAAAAATTATCAGTATTATCGTGGTCTTGATTACTCCTCATGGTAAACTGATTGATTTTATCATATTGCCGAAATTTACGTATGGTTAAAGTTTATAAGCGATCTTTTATTATTCTTTATGTATATCTAATATACGTATTTTGTATTGTATTATATAAATATTTCATTACGTTTTGTAAAATGCAGTTGAGAACAAGCCTCAACTAACCTGTGACAGTTTGAAACACGAGGAGTTCCCTGAAGGCAACCTGGGGCAGACGGGGATGCTGCCCTGGCTCGGAGTTATACGGGCACACGTGCGTGAGTATACCGTGCCTGGTTCACTCGTAGCAACTCCCCGACAATCGTTAGTTTTACTGACCAAAGACTAAGACAAATTAAAACAAAACCCGTCAAACGTTTAGACCTGATGTGATGTCATATCAACCGCAATAGCTGGCATAGCAGCAGGGCATTTTCCAGCTGATTTCCGTGGCTTTTAAGAATTACACACCATGGTCATTCAAAAATTGATTTAAAAATACTGATAACCGTTTCAGATGTGGAGGGAAGTATGCAAATAGCAGTGACTGGTGCCATTTTAGTAAAACCAAAATACGCAATGGCAAATGCGCATGACATGTCTAAAATACGCAAAAAGTAAGTTGCTATTAAATTTCATATTACTCGTGGTGAAACAACAATAGTGCTGCACGAATGTCCCACCCTCGCCAAACAGACAATGAATTTGGTGATGGCTATTCGGACTCAAAGAATTTTCAGGCACAACCACTGGAATCCAACATCCGATTTATGGAGATTGCGAGCCATTGTGCAGATGGGGTAAAGGGTAATTTAATTATACACCAGATCCCGATGGTTTTTTTTTTTTTTTTTTTTTTTTAAACCTGACAAACTCACAACCCACTTTCGAGCATTGTGATTGTCGGGCCGGGTGGTTGGCCGTTGCGGTCACTGGGCTCGAACCAGGTCGCTGGCCAGACCACCCAAGGGCAGATCCCGATGGATCGAAGTGTATTCTAAAGTAAAGCTATTACGTACCAAAGATCATAATCTCAAGTGTTTAGCTTGATAACCGAGAGGATATTTTACCCTAATTATTCAAATGAACCACCAAAACATCAACAAATAATAAAAAATATTGGTAACAAAATAAGGCTAAATTAAGGATCTATTAATTTACGTACAAACTTTTTAATTCTTTTAAATGTCTAATTAATTCTAATGCGGAATATCCGGTTATAGGTGAAGTCACATCTATCAGCATCGAACAGCATTTTCTGTATGGAGAATCTTGTAGTATGGCGATGCGTAAGCATGCGACGTGTGAACACCGGATATTCTGGATTACCAATAATATATTGCAGAGGCGGCAGCAAAGCCATGTTCATCTCTCGAGACCGGGGCCCCTGGACGTGCAAGCTGAGCGACGTGCTAGTGCACCCGGAGTACGAGTTCGCCACCTACACCACTATCGCCCTGGTGGAGCTGGACACAGAATCGCTCTCAGTCTCCGGTCAGTGATTTTGGAATAAATTACACTGGTCAACAAAAAAAAACTATTTTTTCCTTACATATTTTCGTCCGCGTAATGGAGACTAATGCCGCAGGCAGACCTGCTGGAGGGGTATTCTTTTTATAATTGTTTTCATTTTTAATTCGTTTTAGGTAATTTGATTACTTCTAGTTTTTTTATTTAGGTCATTTGTGACCACTGTTTTTTTTAAAAAAATTGCAGATTAGGATGTATTTATATACTTTAATATCGAATAAGAGTTCTTATTTTTCCTAATAAGTTCTAGTTTTTAAATAATATTCAATAATACTCACTCAGATTCTTACATATTTTTAGTAGGTAAATATTGTAGTTTTCTATGAAAAAAAACCTGTTATTTTTCGTGTTGGCAAAGTAGAAAGTGAAAACAATAGGTTTATGATGATGTTACGCTTTGTCACGCGATAAAAAAATGATAAAGCATTAGGTATGTAACTATGTTTGTTCGGGTGGAATCTTGAAGCAGATATCTTCAACCTATTGAGCTGAAATTTTGCAAAAATATGTAAATCAGATGACAATGCAATATTATTATGACATGGAGCTGATCTGATGATAGAGCCGGTAGCCATAGGATCATCTAAATTAAATAAGATATGACGGACAGTTTGCGATTATACCTACAAGAAAAGTACAGTCAGCAATAAAACCTTGCCTTAAAAAAACATTTTTTAAGACTTATTGCAACTAAGTTTATGTTTTCAGCTCCGATGCTTCCAGTCTGCCCGCCGACATACATGTTCAACACTTCCAATCAACTGTATGCCTTAGGATTTACGGACGGTAAGACATCTCGCTAACTATCAGAATTACCCGGTTGAGTTACGTTTGCACAGGATAAGCAATAATACTACATACAGAATAAGTCTCTCTGTCTCAAAACTGTCGTGCGGGTCCAACCACCGGACGGGATATACCGGAACCGACCGTCTCTCTCTATCGCATAACGCGTGCTCTTTCTGATCGGCTAAAGAAGGCCGCGCGGCGAAATCGCGGAGTGAGCCACTCCTGTCTGGTCTGTTTGTAGCTCAAAACCAGTACCGGTGCACGTCTGGTTCTATAATTATTTAAAGTCATAATATGTATTATCTGTCATATTTTTTGTATTTTTTCCCTCTGAAATTCTGAAGAATTCAGAATTCTGCAGGAAAAAAATGGCGGACATTCTGGTTGCGGAGCTGGACCGCATGGTTGCTGGACGCAAGCTCAGAAAACGCGGAGAGTTCTGAGTCAGAACTTTCCGCGTTTCGTAATTCGTTTACATCCCGCGGGTGTTAGATTATTTCTTGTTTTATTGTGGAAATTGATTATAAGGTAGGTATATTTATAATTATGGAGACTTTAGATACTTTTTCTTTCAGAGAACAAGCTACTGGAAAAAGTAGCTTACAAGGTACAATACGTTGAAAGGGCTCTTTGCGACGAGTTTTATGTGAGATCTGGTGTAAGTATTATTAACAAGCGTACGGAATAATACCTACGAGTATACATATATACAGGTTGATTTCTAATTGGCGCAGAGATATAAATGTTATTAATATAATGTGTAGCATTTTAAGGTAAATTCGTTGCATTCACTTTAGAAGCAAACGATTAAACATTGGTGTTATTTTTTACTTTAATAAGTAACAATTAGTAACATTATGGTTGCCCTATCCTACAAGTTTAGTTTGCAGCTACTTATGAGTTTGTCATACCCAATGACCCCAATGTAATATTTTTTAATGTTTCTAGCCAGCAAATACAAAGAGGCTGAATTAATAGTACATTACACAACTAGGGTGGGAATACAAAGAAAGGCCGAGATCGCAGATGTTTGCGGCCCGAGCTGCAAGCGAGGGACGTAAATATGCGATCGAGGGCTTTCTTTATTACCTCCCGTGTTGTGTACATCATTTTATGTCTACACTTGGCCAGAAAGCGACTTTTTCCGTACGCGCAGCGTGCGGAAAAAGTCACTTTATGGCCAGGTGTGGCATAAATAATATTAATGATATGCCATGACAGTTCAATATAAAAAGTAGAGTAACCATGCGAACTAGTAAATTTAATTACTTAATTATAACAAAAAATATTTAGGGATTTTTGCAGATGCTTACATAGGTAATAAGTTATAATACTTAAGGTACAGAATGAGAATAAAATATTTCTGTTCACGACTTAGGAATCGTCCTGTATAGGTTGACCTTTGACAAGCTATTATAGTAAGATTTATTACCTATTATATGTATCACAAACACCTGCAAACTGGGCCATTCCTTATTACAACGCTCTAGGTGTGTAATATAGTACTATCACTTAGGTAATGGACATGTCGATCGTGTGTACTATCAAGGTACAAAGAAACAAGGTATGTTCTTCCCGAGTAAGCTGATGACGTCATTATGAATACGATACATCACAAGCCATGGATGTATAAAATAGAAGGATACCGCGCGGTCTAAGACGCGGGTGAAGCCAAGCAATGGCCGCCGAAGTGAGCATGTGTGGGTTGACGGCCCAATGGCAGCCGACCGGCCCATTATGCTGGTTGATGTGTGCGTGCGTGCGTACAAAGCGCGGCGGCCATTGCTTGGCTTCACCCGCGTCTTAGACCGCGCGGTATCCTTCTATTTTATACATCCATGTCACAAGCAATTTGAAGCTCATAATACAATGGTAACATTACCTTGTCGTAGTTAATTTCAAATCGAGAAGAAATTCTTCTTATATTAATATTTGCCAAGGGAGTATTTTACAAAAATGTGTTCATGACTTTTACTCTTAGAATATTGACTTTTTGAGTTTTTCTTATTCAGAATCGCTCGTTCGTACTTTCGAAGTTAATACTGAAAACTTGTGTCCCAGGCCAAAATTTCAATTCCAGATCACGTTTTTGTATGAATGATTTATTTATTTCTATGAACGTGAACCTGACACATTGGAAACGTATTTTTCCATACAAAAATTTGTGACAAAATGTTTTGTGTCTTACATTCGAAAGTAGGTACGAACGATTCTGAGTACCTAAGACAAACTCAAAAAGTTCATTGTCTAAGATTTATTTTAAACGCTCAATGTGTGTGTTTTGTTTACAGCATGCGAGAAGCATTTACACGCCGCAGCGCTATCAGTGTGCGTTTGCAGAAAACAACATGGGGAATTGCGAATGGGAGAATGGGATGGCACTAGCTTCTAACTCCTCGGGATATTGGGTCTTGGTAAAACAGCTCCAAGTACCAAATATGTTACAATTAGGCCACAAGGGCTCTTTTATAGATTTGACTATACTATCTCTCAAGTAGCCGAAAACATCAACAGACACTATCACACATATTTACATCACTTTATCCCTTGTACAACCTATAAGAGATAAGTAAGTATAAGACATAAGTTATTAAGATTCCGGACTTTCTTAAAAAAGAAAACGATTTTTATAAATTTAAAGCCCAGCTAAGGGAGTACTTGCTTGAGAAACGTTACTAGCTACTCAGCGCAAAATTTCTTGACTAAGTTCGTAAGACATAGCATAGTTTATATTTACATGTAAAACGGTCCCTAGTTTTAAGATTGCTGTGCCCTAGAAGGATTCATGTTTTTGCTCTTGTTTAAACACTTATAAGATCCTTTTACACAGCGTGATTTGCAATAAACGATTTGAATTTGAGCAAGTTGTAGTAAATAGAGGCCCTAAAAATAATGAAAAAGTTTTCAGTTTTCAATTGCAAAGTATCTACAAATGAAACCTACGTATTTTATTTACAAAAAATACAGGTGGTGTAATTTTCAATCTTCAATGGAATATATTTGTTTGTTATATCATTGACCCTTGTCAATTGCAGAAAAAATGTACCTTTTACTTTTTTGTCTGATCATGGTGTGTCTTATACCATTTTACTCAGAATCATGAGCACTTTTCATTTATGAAATGAAAAAAGCTGTCCAAAATTTCTGTACAAATTTTGAACGCAGTTTCGTTACGCACCTGACATGTTCAGACAAAAAAAGTAAAAGGTAAATTTTTTCTGCAATTGACCCATAAACAAAAATAGCCCGTTTAAAAATCATGTTACCGTTGTTTCTAGCGAAGCAGCGACAGCTAGTTTTTTGGAATGACTCGTAGCATTTGTTACACAATTCATCCCAATCATTACTTCTGACCCTACAGTCGCCCAATAAAAATGTTAGGCATACAGGGCATACTTATTTTAGAATCTTGTCACTGCGAAATTAACGTTCTTGATTCGTGACCGTGAGGATGACTGGATCGCAAGCAATTCTCAGTTTGAGCTATGTCAAGTTTTTGTACCTAGCATCTAGCTCAAACTCCAAAAATCTCTTGTGGTCCTGTCATCCTGACGGTCACCTTGATTTGAATTAACTTTTCAGTACTCCAGTTGACTGTTGTTGTGATCAAGTCATTACTCAATTCATTGGCTGGGTATACATCTCATTCGTAATTTTCTCTTAGGTCGGGTTCGGCGTACAAGGCCCCGGGTGCTCCGCTCCCGCTCGCTTCATAGATATCTTCCCTTACCTGCGTTGGATAGAGTCCAGCATCAACAACGATGACTTCGACGCGGACTACCCCTTCAAAGTCAAAGTGAGAAGATCAGGAGACTCGCTAGAATCCTTAGAACACGCCTTAAAGGATGACAAAATTACGACAAGATATTTTAAATCAGAGGATAAACCGTTTAATTTAACATTCCGTGACTTTTTAAAGGAATATACATATGAAAATAGAACAAAACGTCTGAAAAAGGAGATGAAACATGATAATGTTGCAATAGATAAGTTACAAAATAATAATAAAGCAACAAATCAAGATAAAAAACAAGGTTAAAAAAATTTAAATAACTTGCGATGACAGATACTTACATTTCAAAGTCAATTTAACTTATCCCTAATTTGAATGGATTAATGTATACAATCGTTCAAAAGTCTTTATAGAAAACGCCTGACCAGGGCCACGCACATATACCGCACCACACCATTTAAGTCGGCATCAGCATTGGACAGCACTTTTGAGCGCCGTTGTCTTGTCAGCGCCTGCGTAGCATCGCCGCAACGTTGGCTCAACGTCGCCGCGGCCTACGTAGCATCGCCGCAACGTTGGCTCAACGTCGCCGCGGCCTGCGTAGCATCGCCGCAACGTTGGCTCAACGTCGCCGCGGCCTACGTAGCATCGCCGCAACGTTGGCTCAACGTCACCGCGGCCTGCGTAGCATCGCCGCAACGTTGGCTCAACGTCGCCGCGGCTTGCGTAGCATCGCCGCAACGTTGGCTTAACGTCGCCGCGGCCTACGTAGCATCGCCGCAACGTTGGCTCAACGTCACCGCGGCCTGCGTAGCATCGCCGCAACGTTGGCTCAACGTCGCCGCGGCCTGCGTAGCATCGCCGCAACGTTGGCTCAACGTCGCCGCGGCCTGCGTAGCATCGCCGCAACGTTGGCTCAACGTCGCCGCGGTCTGCGTAGCATCGTATCGTCGTGTCGTAGTGTGGTGGTCTAATGCGTATGCTATGCATCGAAATATAATGTATGGCGCGATAACGTCTAACAAAAGTGACGTTGAAATTTGCCCCACAACACCCACTTTTTAAAATCAATACGTCTTATGTATCAAGTGGTATTGATTACCAATTTAATGTTTACTATGTGTGAATCTAAAATCATTGTTATCAATTATTAGTATTAAGTCCCTACTTAACCCTATGTAACGATACATAATTTTGCCGATACGATACCGATACCGATTATTTTAGTTAATAATCGGCGATACCGATACCAATGTCTTAGTTAAATAATGAAGTATGAAATTCAGATATTTGTATGTATGTCCTTATTATACCTAAAACTTCGCTATATTTAACAGAGAGTCAACCTTGAAAGTGTAAAGTAAAAATAAATAAAATGTCATCTCAAAATTATTTTTTTTTTATTATGAACCAAAGATATAGTTAACAGTAATTATCAATATTATCATTGCACAAGGTAATAGACCAATACATAAATTAAGTCAGTAATTGAAATTACTTTTTGCAGATTTTTTTTCATACAGCAAATTTTTTTCGCGCTCTTCAAATATCGGTTGTACATAATCGGCGATACTGATATATCGGCGATACCGATATATCGGCCGATATAAGATTAAAAATATTAAAGTTTTGCTACCCAAAGGTTGTCTGGAAGAGATCGGTTTTTAGCCATAAGAGCGCCTGTTGTTCAACTTTTAAATTGTTTTGATTAAGTAATGTGTTACCACTTGAAATATGTTTTTCTAGTGTGCAATAAAGTATAGTTGTATTGTATTGTATTCTGACTCCTCTTTTTGAGTTAAGTACGCAATGAAGTGTATTTTATTGTAGCGTGTCGCTTTAAATCCATTAATATGGTGGCCAATTATGTAGAGAAGTCTTATTTATTACATTGGTCTCTTTATGCAAAATGCAAGCTAAAAGTCTGAACTGACCATCACATTTACTTCGTGTAAGGAATGATGACAAAAAGTTCAGTTTCGTCAAATACAATGCGTGCTTGTTAAACGTTTCAAATAAGGATTGAGCACGGTTCAACATGAACATTAGTCGCATAAGCACGCGACAGGAATACATCACCGCCACGTTTGAGACCGATTGGGAAACTTGGAAATATGGGTACGTATCATAATACATACATTTAAAATACATACAGTTGGAATTTTGTTATAGCATTAAAGTCTGCCAACGAATTCTAAATATTTTATTAGAAACGAAAAATTAAATGCTTCGGGCAGGATCCTGTCCCTAAATATACAGTTGGAATTCATAAAGTTTAAATGCTGAAATTCAAAATATTTAACGTATTTGAATATATAAAGTGAGTTGACATAAGTTCAACACTTATAAGCTTGAGATATAGAATGGTTAAAATATACAGGTCCCTAAAACCAACGGCAACACGAAAAGGCCTGATAGACCAACTCATAAGACAGCAGATTAAGTAAATTACGTCACCCAGGTCGTGGGGTAGATTAAGTAAATTCGACTTTTATATATCTCTTAGTTTTCCAGATATTGACGTTCTTGCGAAACTCGTGTTAAGTGGATACCCTGACTCAGTGTTTTGAGTGTCATGATTGAAATTTTAAGTATTTTCCAAATCTGTCTTTTGCTAAAGGTTGCCAAATAAATATGCTATTGAACGTAATTCCATTTT
Source organism: Eudemis profundana (assembly GCA_947034925.1). Classification (NCBI taxonomy): domain Eukaryota; kingdom Metazoa; phylum Arthropoda; class Insecta; order Lepidoptera; family Tortricidae; genus Eudemis; species Eudemis profundana. Next base: position 34,722,595 of record OX344797.1, on the reverse strand, counting down.
TTTATTCCATTCTCTAGAGTAAGTATTTATTGAGTAAGTTACACCATTTTAGAGATAATAATAAATGCGCGATTTTTTACGTCGTGTGGTAGGAAAAACCACACCACACTCGTTCGAAACCAGAGGTGAAATTTAAAAAAAAAAACAGAGAAATATTTTTTGTTATTTGACTGTGGCCCAACATGGAGAAATAAAAAAACATTATAATTATGTTCAATAGCATAGTTATTCGGCAATCTATAGCAAAACCAGATTTGAAAAATACTTAACAGATGACCATGACGCTCAAAACACCGAGTCAGAGAACCACTTTAGCACGAGTTTTGCAAAAACGTCAATATCTCGAGAGCTTTTGCTCTCAATATTTTTAATCCCATTTTTTTAAATAAGAAGAAATTATTTTCAAAATTCAGCCATAAACTAACGAACTTGTCAACTTAAATATTCAGTAAATAAAACCGCTATGCTATACCCATTGAGAAACAGACCATCTGGAATTATGACTTTTAAATAGGCCCCCCAGAAAAAATGCCTTATGAATTTCTATTGAACCAAAAAAGTTCTCCCTATCGATTAAAAAAGCATTAACATAACGATTCAGAAACCTTTGTACAAGTTAATTATGATATCATACATCAACCCTATTATTACTATTAAATATCCATTAAAAATCTCGTATACAATCTCGCCTTAAAGAAAATGACTGTAAAATCAATCCTATGTCTTCTAAATAAGGATCCTTTTAGGGAGTTTTTTGAAGAATGGGTTAACAAAAAACAGTTGAATAAACACAGGCCCAATAACTCAAACAAATGGGTCATATTATTGTGGTGTTATTCAAAATCTTAGCCAGGAGGAAGTATTAAGTGTCAAGTGTATTAGTTACGATAGCTGAGGGAGGTCTGTGTCCATTGAATCGCGGTAAGAAACGGTGTGAGGAGGTTATAGGTTTAGGCATCGTCCTATCGAACAGCGAATACGCGATTATCGTAGTAGCGTAGGTATTCGCTGTTCGATAGGACGATGCCTTACGCGGACTAGTATTCGCTGTTAGAACTATGTTTCGTTTCAACGCGACGTCTGATTTATGTCCCTATTTTGCGTAACGAACAAAATATCTCCAACTTTGATAGCTGTATCATTATTTTTATGAAAACAATACCCTTACATTATTAGTAGGTGAAGTACTAATACAAAGTAGGATAAAGCTCTGCCCCAGTTCTCAATACGTTCCTATTGCAATGGGTGCCGTGTTTTTTTAACGAAACGAAAACGAACGAAGTCAGAGAGAAAACGAAAGCACGGATTGCCGATAACTTAAAGATTTAGGTTAGGTACTAGTTATAAAAAAAGTTGATTCTAAGAAGGAAGAAGGAATAACTAATTGATTGAAATTACCCCTACCGCACTATTGCAACATTTGCAACCTCTGAATCCACTGCTAAATTCTCTAGCGTTCCTGTAAATAGTCAACTTATGCCGAAAATTGTATTTCAACCCTTTTTGTAAAGCCCAATTTCATTTCGTAAAAACTCAACATTGCTTAAATTTTTCACACGAGGATGGCAATCATGGTGAGCTGTCCGTTCGATTTCCCTCTTCCTCAAAGATGAACTAAAACTTGACCCTGTTAACCTATGCAATTTGTTAAGCTGTTATTTTTTGTTTTTGGTTGGTCTGTGTCCCGTTTGGTCAATATTGCTGACCACTTTGGGAAATCTGTATTTGTACAATTTGTGTATTTGTTTCCGTAGCTGTGTGCAATTTCAGATACAAAATACCTCGCCTTTTGGTCCAGAATATCAAACTCTATATTATGCAAATTAAATGAAAGCTCTGAATATAACACCTTAAGAATGCAATTTCAAATTATCTCTCACTGAAAACCAATGGCGAGATTCTTCATTAAGCCAAATTCTCTGAGCTATTAAATGCCAACCTTGCAATACAAATCGTAGTTAATTCTAGTAATTCATCAACCTCCCCTGGATATAAACGTTGCTTTTCAAAAAGACCCCTAAGAATTTCCAAAGTATCACAGTATGGTCTAAAATATGTTGTAAGCCGCACGACCTTTAATGGGATCAATTAAAAAAATATAAGGCGAGCATAACGTACGTCGGCAAGTTATCGGATAAAACTTACAAGATCTTGAGATCTAACGACATCAATGTGGCCTTTAAGACAAATCATACTTTGCACTCAAAACCACAGTCAAAACTTTGTAATGGGAAAGCCAAAAATTGAAAATGGGAAGAAGTCTGCACGTTATAAGCGAACTTGTGGTGATTGCAATAAAGTATATGTAGGGCAAACGGAGCGTAATTTCACCACGAGGTATAAAGAGCATGTTGCGCAATCCAATTTCGCAAAACATTTAATAGATAGCGGCCATACTCTTCTGCCTGAGGATCATTCTTTTAGTATTTGACATGTTTGCGAAAAAGGGTTGCGTCGTGACCGCGAGTATAGGTCAGCAATTAAGTCTCCTAAAGGGTCCTAGTGCCGTTACTTGTCCTATTTTACTATGGTACAACGGATACGCGCACAACAAACAATGGTCCATACAAATAAGGATGTCGGGACCTCACGGCAACCAATCATGCATTAGGACAACCAATACAATTAAAATATATTAATACCTTTAATGGGATCCTCTAATCTTATTATATTTACAAGTTTATAATAGGAACTCTAATAAGTTGACATCTGGCATCTAAAACGTGGCATATAAACTACGTGATAAAGTAATCTGGGTATAAAACGTAGTTTGGGTCTCATTTTAAAACAACAGGCTAGATTGTCTGAATTTGGTTTCCGATTGCGAGGGATATAACAAATAAGCGCTTTATAAGTATGTTTGTCCTCGCAAACAGTTGAACTTTTTTATATTAATAACAGTGAACTCGCCAGCAACTTTGTTCGCAGAGGTGAAATAAGTTAAATGTATCTTTTCTGCTTCGGCTTAGTCGGGTAAAAAGAATCCTGTTAACCGGGGTCATATAATCTACCTGTAGGTACACCAAATTCGCCTGTTGACTCGATTTTTTTTCTGTCGTAAATCGATTCTACTATTTGTGAGGAACAGCCATAATAATAGTACAAACGAAGACCCAGTTAAGTGACCACCAGTAGACCTTAATACATTGTAATAAGGGTGACAAGTGGTCAGTTAGCAGTGTCTTCGATTGTATAACAGCCACAAATTGTAATCAAAAGTAGCAGATCGCACTGAGCATTGAAAACGCTCTATACAAAACGGAAGGAACTTATGGCGTCATCCGTTCCATCGCTGTACTAAAGTCTGTATGAAAAAAATAGCATTTTGCCATTTTGAGCACGAAAAAGTGCGTTTAAGCACATAGTTGTCATACATTTATTTTTTCAGTGTTATTTAAGCATTCCGAAATTGATTTTAATTTTTCTTTGAGACGATAAAAAAAAATCGTTTTTTTTCTAAATTTTGTGGTTTCATTACTTTATATTTTTTATTCATTTCTTTTGTGTTATGATAATTTATTATTTTCCAATCCATGTGACTATATTATGTTGTAAAACTCAACATTAGTCAACATCCGAATTTTATAGAAATCGGTCTGGTAATTTGTAGTTTGTGATTGATGCGCGCACAAACAAACATACACACCGACAAAAAATATAAAAACTATTTATGTACGTTTGATTACTTATTTTTAACACTAGAAACTTTTTTTGAAAATCTTTAATTTAGACACTCAGTGTTTCTATAGATATTTTTATATCTATAGATAGATTTATATAGATAATGTAAATGGTATAGTACTGTACCAGTTAATATGAAATTTGGAACGGAAATTGGGAATAGTACATTGTGTATCAAGGGCGGTAGGTAAGGAATTACAAACGAGTGTTTGTTACAAGGCCGAGGCGAAGCCGAGGGCTTTAATAACACGAGTTTGTAATTCCTTTACCGCCCGTGGCACACACAATGTTTTTCATCACACTTGTGAGGAAATCTAATTAAAATTAACCTTACTTAACCTAAATAAAATTGTAAAACTGACAGTGACATTAGTGACATATCCATAGACAATGCGCAACGTTCGGAAACCATAGCGGTACAGACCTAAAACGGTTGATTTTATAATTGCAAAATACTGAAATACACTATTGAAACATTTAATTAATGTTACAGAAATATGTGTTTACATGTATTTGCAATACCAGTTCTCTTTAAATAAATATTTCAGTGATAAAAGTTAAAAAAGTAAGTTGGCGTTTCCTTTGAACATGACAAATAAGAGTAAAACAGAACCAGCGTTTCAAATTTAAAAAGAAAACCATTACGCCCTAGGGCGTAATAGCTCATTTACGGCCCGCAAAACCTACGTGTAATGCACCATTTTCGAGCAAGTGTGATGAAAACAATATGACGGTATTTTGTACACTGGTTACAGGTCAACAGCCCCCTTTATGTTAGTGTTTCGTAAGTTTAATACATTATTATTCAGTAAATTCGCTTGTTTTGAGCTTCAGAAGTTGAACTTAATGATCAATAGGTGTAGAATAGCAAATCTATCTTGACCACAGACACGAAGGATTGTCCTTCGCCCGGCGCCGAATACCCCGAAGAGGACCCTGCACGCGAGTCGGTAAATCAAACCAAAATGGCTTTTAGATCCACTCCCGAGTGTTCCGTGCGGCTAGCATGACCGTAGTCTATTTTGTTGAATCTTCTACTACTGAACGTAAGACTCTCCCAAATGCCACTTCATTTTTGTCTCCATCGCACAGTGGGATCGCGTAGAACAAACGTTCGGACATGCGAGTGCGCGACAGTAAACTGTTTATTACAGACAAACTGTTATGTATTATGGCCCCTAAATCATAACGAAATATTAATATAGGGCATTTTTAGTATCATACTCGTACTATAGGCGACAAAAAATAATCTTCCGATTGTAAAGTAATTTTTTTTTAAATAACGTTATAATTGCGTAAGATATAGATAGTCAGTATTTTATTGTAATCACATTTTAACATTCCATGAACATTTTTTTATTGGTCCTTTGCTTAAGGTTCACTTAAAAAAGCTTTTTTCTATATCACGCCTACAATTTATAATTACATCATTATAATAAATTGCTATGAAACCACAAAGCGCACAGTTAAAATAGTAGAAAAAGAAGAGATTTATTTGTGTGCTCGTTGGACCAATAAAAAAAAATCGGTTGTCTGTAAAGTCGGCTTACTGACGATAGTTGGGCATTTCTCCAGAAATATGTCTGCGACTCATTCATCTGTCTCCATACATTTAGTATGAAAAAGAGCCAGATGAATGAGGTGACCGCAGACATATTTCTGGAGAAATGCCCAGTTGAACGTGACAACGTCATAAGAAAAAAAATGTAATATTAATTTTATAAACATTTACCTATTCTTCACGGACTATGTTAATGCATGTATGGACTGCATTTTTATTAGCACATTTAAGAAACAAGTAGCTAATGGTTGTTAACAGGCGCTTTCGAAAATGACTTTTAATTGCAAATATTTCTGAAATTCAGGTAAACTCAGCCAAGTTTAAACTGCAGCGTATTAAAATTGTCTTAGACTTATATTTTGTCATACTTAATATCTTGGAATTGCTTGGCACATTTTCTATAATCATGATTTTCCAGCTCAATTATATTATAACTGAATGATAAAACAGCAATTATTATTTAATATTATGTCAAACAGCTACATATTATTGATCATGGCTATACTTCAACATATACTCTCTTTAATAAAAGCAAAAAAAGCACCTCAACTACTACACAACAGTTAATATAGTGCGTAGAAGTATGGCCGAGTTTTGCGGGTTTTTCGGATAGTGATGTTTGCTCGATCTCTATTCAGAATTCACCATCAAAGTTTTAAAAAATGTTAACTAACAGCAAGAAAGCGAAACATTTTATTCTCGACCATGTCCAACCGTATGTTCTGCGCGGTCCCACTGTGCATCGGCGGCAGGCGACCTTAATCAGCGAACGTTTAATACGTTGACATAATGATTAGTACTTGTGGTAGTGATAGCAGAGTAGTGGTAATACTCTTCAGCGAGAGCTTCTTTCTGCGAGAAAATGAGTATCACATGAGTCATTAGGAAAACTGCGACTTCTTTCTATTTAAGTCAGCCGTAAGTGGCTATGGCCAGGGGAAGACTTAAAATTGTGTACACACCATGGGCTAATGGAAGCATTGTAGCGTATGTACGTGAGTAGCCATAAGTATACTCGTAGGTACATTATCTATACACCGTGGGCCCGTATAACGCGACCAACTTTAACCATATATTCTAACAACTATTAGAAGTAAAAAACGTTATGTGACGTATATCCGATTAACGCTTACTTTCCGAGATATTCATAATTTTTAAAATAAAAACTCCTAAGTGTGTAACAAGCCCTAATAAATGTGACTAAGATACTTTTACTGATTTTTTAAAATCCTTTAACTAAACAGCAATTAACCTTCGCAGTATTAGACGGTAAGCGATTACAAAGCCAAAATATTGACCTTTCGTTTCCATTTTAGCTTTTTTTTTCCTTTTTAATAACTTTTGTTTATAACGAGGGACTGAATTTATTGATTTGTTTTGTTCCATAAGACTATTAATGTAAATTGACAAAATTCGACCTATGTTGATATAACGTTCGTTATTTACTTGTAATACCATCAGGAATACGTGGTTAAAGTTGGTCTGGTTGTACGGGCCCACGGTGTATACATTGATTGTGGTTATTTAATTATTCCATTGTAAACTACGATCCCATGTCAAATTAAAGTAAAAAATAAAAACATAAATTACTCTACAGGCACAACGTAAGTAAAAATGTGACTGCGTTTGGTATATGGAACATGCTAGGCCTTATAATGGAATCAAAGGAGCCCGTCATAGACACAATCGCACCGTTGACATGTTTATGGGACCCAGTGACCGTGGGTCTTTACACCACCGTACCAGGGACAAAAGACCTCAAGCGCCGACGAAATCCCTGTATGACCATCTCTTCCAAAACTGGCTCGACCACTGTTAGACAAACTATATAGATTACAACAGACGTAAATGACGAAAAATATTCTCAACTTTGACGCCTTTTAAAACTACACACGACTGTGAGACATATAAAAAAAAAGAATCAGCCGGTAAAAGCGTAGATCAAAAGGTTTTATGATTATTTGATCTCTGTGGTTTACTAGTCACTCGAGTGGATCAGTCAGGATAACATGCTGTTTGACCACACCGATTAAAATACCATCAGAAATACAAATGTTAAAAATAAGCCATGATCTAACCACCAAAAAAGTAAACGAAAAGGTGCCGAAGCGTGGAAAGGTGCAAAAGTGAAGTTTACTTTGGAGCTGGACTTTTGATAGTTAAATCTATGAACCGCTTAAGGTTCCGAATCACTCGGCTTTCCATGCTAAAAGGATTAAAATATTTCTTTGCTGACATTTTTGTTGAAATGTGTTTAATTTCATAGTTTGGTCGTAGGTCAAAATTAGAAAAAAATATGTATATTTCATGCCTTAAGTAGCTTTATTTGTGAGTGCATAGCTAATTTCAGTTGCATGATGGCAGCTGGAATAGAGTAGTTAAAGATGAACTTAGTGGCTAACCCTTGTCAAGACTATTGTGAAAAAACTGGGTATCCTGACACAAATAGGTATACTAAATATTGAATACTCAACCTTTACAAAAAACTGCCACACTAAAAACTTTTTCATTTTCATTATAAAGATCGGAGATGGCTGTTGGGAGACAATAATTATCCAGGTGTCTGTCGGACGGGTCATACATACACGAGTCGAGGAAGTTTGTAAGCCGGGCCCTGGGGCCCTAAGGGAAGGGTAGGGGCCCTAGAGCCCCCTACCCTTCCTACCACATCCACTCTTACCCTATAATTCTGACCCTGCATTTGCCTTGCCAATAGCAAACTAGTAATAACCGGATAAGGCGCCTACTTAAGGTTCTATGTCAAAACAGATAATAAATACTGTTTTATTATTTTGTAAAGTTTCTTGGAATGTTTGAATTACGCGACGTTTCAAGGCAGTCGATAGATCAGGGCTTGAATGAGTCTGGTGTCGCAGTACAAACATCAAAATTAGTATTATATCTGGACATTTCTACGATCGTTTGAAACGCCCTAACTCTAGTCGCATATTTTTAAATGGTTCTTAGTCCAGTTAAGAGGAAACAGGAGGGCAGTTTTTTCATACAAACGTAGTCCCCTGTTTCCTCCCTGGATAGTGCCAGTAGAGCAATATTTTTTTGTCCAAAAATCTATGGCTACTATTGATATGTTCCTATGTTTTCCTTTTTACGATAAATTGATTCTCAAAAGAGATATTAACCTTCAAAAACCTAAAAAAATGCCAGATTTTCCGTTGTGTTCACACATCCAGAAAACAAATTTGACTAGATTGTTAAAAAAAAAGAAAACATAGGAACATGGCCAAAGCCTTTCTTTAATTTTAATGAAAAAATTAGTTAAATAGGTTAAGTTTTGGGGAAGAAATCAGGGGACTACGAAACGTCGTTTTCATGAAATTTTAAAAGGTATTTTCGGTCCAAGCTGCAGTTGTCTCTATCGCGCTCTGCGCGGGAGAGGCGGGCAGTGCGGGACAGCAACACATTTTACAAATACCTAATATTCAATTCTCTCCACCTTACTGTTTCCTCTTAAGCTCTCGAGATTATCATAAAATTGTTGGTTATGTCGTAGAGGGTACTGACTTCTATGAAATAACTGAAAATGTCAATGCCATGTAATGATTTTAGGAGTCACGGTAGGTAACAGTCGAACACGCACATAGAAACTCACTCATTAGCTTAATTGTTTCGGCGGTTTTAGTCCATTCTAGGAAGTGATTTCAAGATGCCTTAGAAGTTTGAAACGCTCATGGATTTAGGTAATTGTCTCTAAGATGCAAGATTAGTCTTGTTTTTTTTTCTACTTTACCATTGAGATAAGGACTATTGCGATTCAACAGCAGGCAATTGTTATGCATTTCAATTATTTTTTTATAGCAAAGTTCTGTGTCATGAAATGAAATTTCAAGCTGAAATCGCATTTTTGGCTATTGTATTTCAACAAAAGCAAAAAAAAACAACCAGATTAACGTACCTTTACTTCACCCTAACTATCATAATACATATTATTATATCATTTGGCAGAACTATCCATACTTTTGTCACCGTCTGCATTGAAAACATTTCAAATCATCTAAGGTCTCAATAATGCGTTTAGGTGATTACTGATTTCAATACCTTTACTGTGGTAAAATCGAGCTGTTAGTCCACTTTACAGTACATTCATGAGTTATGTTTTGTAAATGGTTTTATGAGCTCTAATACATTGTGGCACGATAATGTAACGGAATGAACTAACAACTGTGATATTTTATATTATAAATGAACTACTTAACTCCAAGATGATTATTAAGAGGCATCTGAATGGTCACCTCTACATGAGACATTAGCGGTACTTCTTATTCTATCTCACAGACCGCATATCCATCGACTCCCCGCTACTCTCACGAGGTCGTTTTTCCACCGAGACGGGTACTTATTGCATTATTTGAATCAAGTTTGAATATTTAAAAACTATTATTTGTGATAAGGATAAGATGCAAACAGAAATGGTATGCCCTAACAGTGTTCATGGTGTACTGATTCTTAACTAAATGTTGACATCTGTAATTACCGTGCTTGTTATAAATAAACTAATTAGCCTTTATAAAGACTTCATTGGTTTTATATTAATATTGTCTTCGATTTCCGCGATGATCACTCATAGTAATAAAACAACTTAAACGGATTAAATCGCGTATATTACTACATTTACTTACTTTACTTTTATTTATTTAAATAAAAAAAAATCGGGACTAAAAATGTAGTAATATACGCGATTTAATCAGTTTAAGTTGTTTTATTTTTATTACTATGGTTTTATATTGTTAAATATTTGAAACCTTATAATCATAGCGAATCAATTCAAAACGTATTACTGATTCCTGATTTTCCCAATAATAGAGCTATAACTACCTGTACCAAATTTATATTGAACAACCCTGAGGTACACCCACCCTATACATTATGTTCGTATTTTCCTTAACCGCAACATCTTATTTTTATATTGTGATTGTGACTACCGTAAGCTTATGACACTAGGCTTTGTCAATCGATAAATATGTATATCATAATCATAAAGCATCCGTCACTCTCACACTTACATACTTGTCAGAACGTGACGGATATTTTATCATTTTAGTACATTACACAACTAAGGTGGTAAAACAAAGAACGGCTGAGATCGCAGATGTTTACAGCCCGAGCTGCAGGCGAGAGACGTAAGTATGCGATTGAGGGCTTTATTACCTCCCGTGTTGTGTACATCATTTTATGGTCAGGTGTGGCATAAACTTATTTATCGATCGACAAAGCCTAGCATCACAAGCCACTGATGTGCCGACAGAAACCTTCCAAAATTGCAAAACGTTTCACGTGGAAAGATTCCGTTATTCTCTCAAAAAAATATCTCTTTTTTTAACTGTTTCTTTAACTTATTTGCAAAGGTGCGTTCGCTAACGACCTCAACATTTGTTGGTTAAATATATTCCGTATCTACCGACTTAGATATAATAAATTGGCAAAGCCAAAGCAGAGGCTATAATATCCTCATTTGACACTTGTGATACATGTAAGACTATTTAGAAACTCGATTAAATCAATTACAGGCGAAAATAATCACAGACTATTTATTTACTTAAGAAACTCTTAAACAACTGATTAAATCAAACTATTAGTCAACGGCTAGCATGGACACCGCAATTTATAATACAAGACGGTAGTCAGGTGTTTAAATCATAAGTGTCAACTAGATAAGAGCGAAAGTAATAAAACCACCCCGTGTGGATCGCGGCGGTACGAACTCAAGCGCACAAACCTGTCTGGTTTACAAGCGCGCGTCCACAGGCGCGGCACCACACTACACGCATTTCACACCAGCCCACATAATTGATTTCGCTCGCTCACCGGTTATTATATTATTCAAATCGGTGATAACTCGTGATAAATGATGACTGTAATTGCATATAATGCTCACAGTTCGACCGTTGAATTGTGGAGTATAGACTTCTATAAGGATATTTATGGTTTTTACGTTGAAGAACATGGCATGACTGGAGGTGACTTTAGAATTTCTATGCTATCTGAAAAGTGTTTGACACGCCGGTAGAAAACTATAAGACTCGCTGTAAGTTACGTTTGGGGTCATCGTAAGTAATATTATGCTGAGTTTACACGAGCTTAGCAACTAATGCTTACCTGTCACGCTCACTTCTCACATGTGTGTAAACATATTGAATTAGTGCTTATTATTAGTGTAGTGAGCGTACGGACTAGCGGGATTGGTTGAAATGGTTCAACCTTTTCCTTATGTGGTGATCGAGCTAATGAGAGTTTTAGTTGTCGGTTCGCTCGCTACCCCAAACCCAACTAAGAAGACCTTATTTATTCATTAGAAACTAAGCTGAGTCCGACCATGATCGGAGTGAATCTGGGAAATCCGGATCTCGGGGCAAATCAAGACGCGGTCCTCCTCTGAGGTGGACGCAAGGAGGGCTTCATCACGCTATTTCCCATCTCCTCCAGACTGTGTAGGTTATTCCCGCTCTTTGTTCTGTTTACCAGTGGTTTAGGCTGTTTTGTCCGTCAATACCTTAGTCATGGAAGTGTTTTATATATTACATAGATAGACGATGCAAGTTAATGTTGACGCGGGATAATCCAGTGCCACGCGATCTTCGTCCTTCAATAGGAACCTATATTTGCATAGCCTAGAAGATATACAACCGTTGTGAATGCTAGCGCTAGCTAGTTTATGACGCTCTAGGCTGCAACGTCTTACGACATGACTGTCACTGTCGCAGCTCTGTGATATAATCATATAACTGTCGCGGAATGTTTGTTTCCCAGATGTTTCCTTTGTTCGAATTTCCATTTGCTCGAATTGCATTACTGTCCAAAACTGCCGTAATTTCAGATAAGGTAATTGACTTATAATATATAGAAATATTTATGCTTATGGACATGTTTGAGTTGTGGCATAACGATTTTGAAAAATAAACGGTTTCAAAGAAAAAATTCTGGATATGATCTATAAGATAAAAACGACTTAACTGTGGCAATGTAGCAACCGGGTCGTATATAGAATAATTTTTCTACTGAATGCCAGCACTATGGCAGGTAGAAGTAAGAAGAACCGTCTCTGTGTATCGAAAAGTGTCCGTCGAAATGTGCCAAATAGTGGTGTAGCACCACCACTATTTGGCACATTTCGACTATTGTAGATGGGTAAAATTAGGTATACTGCCGCTTTATTAAATACGTACCGTAAAACGGGGTGACTTTAGGAAAAAATGGGGCTTCTTTGATAGATTTAATATGGTTATAACATGGTTTTTTTCCTTCATAAGTTGGTTGCAGTTTGATAATTAAGTAGTTGCAAAATCAACCAAAGTTATTTCATATATTGAGTTTAGTAAAGGAAAAATCGATTATGTAACAGAAAAACTGCTTTTGCAAAGTCACCCCTGCATTTTAAATTAACCCCGGTTTACCGTACCTAATTTAGTCATCAAAATATTAAACCTTAGTAACTGTACGTGACTCTTTCAAAAGTTATGCTTATGTATTGTCAATTGTTCTATTCATAGGTAATGATGAAGACTCGATAAAATCGATATTTAATGAGATACATTTATTAGTAAGACACAAGCAACTACAGATCATAACACGGACTGATATAAATTGACATGTGTCATTTATCACGTATTCTGAAATAAATTATACGGAACATGCAGGACTAAATCGACTAAAGAGAGACACTATGCGGACCGTAAAGAAAACTTATCAGACGAGTATAGTAAGTCGTGGCTAGACTAACGTTAATCGTCCTACACCGCGATAATTGACGGATTTTCCCGCTAATGTGGCCCCAGCATCACTAAGCACAAGATTCTGATTGGCGACACCAGTTGGCAGCAACTTCGTTGTGCAGGTTCCCTATATTATGAAATAATTATATCTGATATGTATAATCAGATCTAATTAGACGCCAATATCGAGAGCGGATTCCTTCCGTGGCGTGTGTCCAATAATTTAATTTATATAAAAAATACTAGTTTTGTATGTTACTTACACTAGTGATGCACCTAACATAAATAAAATAAACAAAATGGCCTATCATACACAGAATGCACCGAGTGTCGATCGAGAACAACTGTCACTAAAAAAGAACAAAGAAGAAAAAAAACTACTGTTGATCCCAATTAGATATCAATTTCGTAAACAAACTGTTGAGGCAAAAAAGACGGACAGCAGAAAAAATGTTCACACCTTTAGGGAGCCGGTAAGGAGAAATAAAAATAAGGGGTTCCGTAGAACAATGCCAAAATAGTGCAGTTGTGTTTTGTAGGTACACGGTTTGTCCAAATTGCTCACCGTCTGCGTCTTAAGGTTAGGTTTTTTTTCGTTTTATAAATAAAATGTAATATATTATAAAAATACACTAGTCTCACTTGTGACATGAAACGATAGCTAAATAAAACAATATATTAAACTTAGGTACCTAAAATGAGGGAAGCTAGGCCCCCTCGGCAGGGTGCCTTCATGGCACCCCCGCGTTTTTGTATACCGGTATATCCTACTAATATTATAAACGTGAAAGTTTGACTGTTATTAAGTAACAGGTTAACATGTGTATATTGAGATGAAATTTAGCATGCAAGTGGACCTGGTCCTGGTTTGAAACATAGGACACTTTATATCCCGGTAATGAGTTCCCTTGGGACATTAACGGAAATAACGCGGACGAAGCCGCGGTTAAATGCTAGTGGAGAATAAGATAGAATCGAAACTTAGTGTCTCCCCACATCTATCGACGCGGACTCGACTTAAACCGATCAAAAAAAGCTGTCGTGGACATACAGCTTTTCTAGTCTACGAAGATAGCTCTGCAAAAGGTTTTCTTTGACTCGCTCCCCCCGCTTTGAACCCCAAAACGCTGTGCTCCCATTGCGCCCGCCGGTAGCGATCCGTCACACGTTTTATGGCCTCGGACAAACAAAATGGCGTTTATCGCTTTTGACGCGACTCACTAATTCGCCATTAAGTTGATGACACCTTTGGATTTTTTTATACTTTTTTGTTTTTGTCTTTAAGTGACAGGTAAAGAACAAGGTCAGAATAAGTTGGGTGGCAGCGGAATAGGCTTGTTCGCGCTCGTTCACTAAACGTATCGCTCCGAACTAGTACTATCGTGCTCATGTACTAGTTCGGTATTTTAGTTCATGTAGTTCACTAGTACACTAGGTACCTATACTGTTTATTTCTTTCTGTAGTGTTCCGCTCTATCCGGTTGCATATCGGATGTCAGTCGGCGGTTGATCGGACTTGTGATCGGTAAATGTACTAAACGTACTAAAGAGCAGAAACGAAATGGAATAGTTCGTTCTAGTACAGTGAGCTGAATTCATTCTTTTTAGTACCAAGTACTTAGTATATGTACACAGGCCTACTGCGGAAGTTGAAAGTGTCAGACTAAGGGATTAAAATAGTGGCATAAAATATAAAATAAACTTTGCATGTTATTTATGTTTCATATTGCTAGAGGTTTTTAAATAATAAGGTAAGATTGTGATTTTTCTAACTGTATTTTTCCTTGATAGCCCTCTTAAAAATCCTGAAATTACTGCTATTACCTAGTTCCCATGGTTTATAAAAAAAAAATTTAAAACAACGACAGCAAAATGGCAGTTAACCATTTATGACATTAGACATGAGAGTTGTTGAGTATAAACATTTTCGTTATTCAAAGAGTATTAGGTCCGCGAAATAATAAAAACCGGTCAAGTGCGAGTCGGACTCGCTCACCGAGGGTTCCGTACAAACTCATAAGTAGATACGTGAATAGTTCAACAAAAACTGTCTGGCCGTTAGCTTAATAGGAGCAAATAAGTATGTGTACGATTTTTCAAAATTTCTAAAAAACGATGCAATTTAGCAAAACCGTTTTATTTTTCCTGTAATATTTAGGATGATATTAATAATTGGTAATTATTGCAAATTTTTCTGTTCAGTAACTTCGAAGATAATAGGGGGGGAATGGTATTTTTTTGAACGTTTTTGGTCATAAATCAAAAAGTACAAAATTAAAAAAAAAACAAAAATGGTTTTGGAATCTACAAACTAAGCCCTTTCATTTGATATCCCACTCGATATAATAGCTCTACTTTTCTTTTTCCACATCCCATTACGGACCCCTTTAAAAAAAAAGTAAAAAAGGTGTAAGATTTTTTTTCTATCCAATAGGCCCGAGTCAGCAACTTTTAACACTATTCCAAGTTTCAAGTCGATAGCATCAGTAGATCCTGAGATATCTTGCTGTGACAGACGGACAGACAGACAGACAGACAGACAGACAGACAGACAGACAGACAGACAGACAGACAGACAGACAGAGTCGCACCATAAGGGTTCCTTTTTTACCATTTTGGTACGGAACCCTAATAAAAATGAGCTGTTGCCAGTTGAAAAGACTGTTTAAAGGAGGACCGGACAAAACGGTCCTAAGAACCAATAGCGACGTGACATATATCATTAGAAAGGTGATTCAATATACTACAATAGTTACTATGAGAGCTCATTTCAAATCACTGTGTGAAAAAAGTTATGGCGATAAAAAAAACTTATTTTCATAGACGATTTTAAACAATAAAAATGAATTATTTCGTATTCCTTGACGTTACAGTCCACCTGTCAGGCCTCCCCGGCCGCTCAGGCTCCCCCGGCCCCTCCGGCTCCCAGGCTGCCGCTAGCAGGGCACCAAAGGCCCTTAAGGCACCCCCCGCACCGCCGTTGACGGGACTTGAGCTGCAGGCCACCAAGGCGAAAGCCCGAAAGGCCCGAAGCAAACACGCCACTAAGGCAACCCCCGCCCACCCTGCCCCTCTGGCCGCGGATTCATTTAAGAAGCCGCCAGTCCCCGTAAAGGCGGCCGCGTCCGTCTCAGCCACCCCGGCCTCTACTGAGGCCCGCTCTCGCTGCCGTTCGGGTCCCCGTAAGTCTCGCCCACGCTCTGCGTGCAGCGACGCTGACGGGGACAGGAAAAGGGTCGGTCGGGTGCCCACCTTGCGATCGCCTCCTGCAGCCATCTGCGTAAGAGTGTGTTAGCTGGGGGCAAATATACTGACGCGATCGTTACCGGGTGGTGACCCGATCATGGTGGAAGCTACGGCGGAAGAAAACCGCAGTTCCTTCCGCGGGCCTATCTACCCTATCGTTACTAACCATTTCGTAGCCCGGGATTCGGAAAATTCTGTGTAACGGTTTGTAAAAGGTCTCTTGGACCAATAGAATATATCGACCGCGTGTTCCCTAATGAACTCGACTAACTCTTCCTTTTCGCCTCGTAGGCCATTGTCATTCCAAAAGCCTAAGATAAGCGAGCGTGGTTTGATCTTGAGACTAGTACTATCCATATTAGTTAGAGATCAAACCGCTCTGAGAACGTTCACTATACGAACGCACTTGCCTTGAGGGCGTTGAGGACGCCGGGCGCGCAGATTGCGCGGAGGGCGTGGAAGACGCGGGAGCGGGGGAAGCGCCCGCCGCAGACGGTGGCAGGTTTTTCCCCTTTTGCGGGGCTGATGCAATTGCCGGGAAGTTGCGCGAATTGCGCTCGGGGACCACTCGGCCTTTGTTGCGGTTGTCAAGAGCTCCAGGCTGTGCCTCCTTAGTCTTAGCAATCTGCTTTGGGGCCTTAAGGCAACCCTGCCAGATGGCAGTGTGGCCAGTAAGACCGCAAACCACGCAAGATGGCGGCACATCTTTCGACTTTTTGCAATCGCGGGTCAAGTGGTCGCCCGTGCATTTCACGCAACGAGGGCGCAGGAAACAGCCCGTTTGGCTGTGACCGTAATACTGGCAGTTGTGACACTGCCTAGTGTATTCTAGGCGACGCGGTTTTTCGACCGGGAAACCCGTCAGCAAGCAGATCTCCTTCAACTTCCAAATCGTGTGGGCTGACGGGTGATTCGAGTCGATTTTGGCGAGGACAATATCGAACTTTTTGCCATCGTTTTTGCGATAGCAGCGGTGAACTTCGCGAACTGCTATCCCCTGTCTAACCAACCAGGTCCTCCTTGACCTCTGATTCGGCGAACTCCTTCGGAATTCCCCGGATCATAAGGCGCAGAGACTTCTCATCGTCGAACTGGTTCCGCTTATAGCCTTAGTGGCGTGTTTGCTTCGGGCCTTTAGGGCTTTCGCCTTGCTGGCCTCCACAGCTCAAGTCCCGTCAACGGTGCGGGGGGTGCCTTCGGTGTCATGCTAGCGGCAGCCTGGGGGGCCGGAGGGGCTGGAGGAGCCTGAGGGGCCGGGGAGGCCTGACAGGTGGACTGTAACGTCATGGAATACGAAATAATTCATTTTTATTGCTTAAAATCGTCTATAAAAATAAGTTTTTTTATATTGCCATAACTTCTTTCACACAGTGATTTGAAATGAGCTCCCATAGTAACTATTGTAGCATATTGAAACACCTTTCTAATGATATATGTCACGTCGCTATTGGTTCTTGGACCAGCCTCCATACATTTTTGCCGGTTCTCCTTTGTTTGTATTTTATGATCACTTTCCTCATTTTATTTGAACCCAGTCCCTTTGTTTTGAGTGTCTTTTAATTCGGCAACTGTATTTCGGCCTTTTTACCAGCGCCTAGTCAATTTTGAAAGTGTAAGACAGTAAAATAAAAGTGTAGTCTTCGCCTTTATTATCGCCGAGATCTATTGTAAAATAGGTGTTTATTTAATTAAGCTTGTGCATATTTTGGCATATTTTACGATCAAATCGCCACCGGCGCTGCTCATGAATGATGCATCCGTAATGCAATATTAATGAGCCAAGTCTGTTAATTAGTGCGTCTGGTTAATGGGCTACTATCGCAGTTTCAATGTCAATGTTTGATATTTTTATATCATTAACGTCTGCTAATTCTAAATATGAAATTGAAAGCGCAAATTGAAAACTACATGCCTCGAGCAGGATTCGTATGTATAAAGTTAGACTTACGGTACATGACGCTAGAAGCCTCCCAGAAAGCGTATAAAAAATATGAGGCGACTAGTTGCCAAATTGGATGGCTTAGGTAAGCGCTTCGGTAGCACAATTGGTAGTGCGCCTGTGTTGGCCCGGAGAGCTTTTGATGATGCAGGTTCGAACCTTGTCCGAGGCATGTGATTGTCAATTATACAAAGTCATGTATTATTATTTTTTGTAGGGTAATTCGGGGGAAATGGCCATACGAGGAAAATGCCAATGCAAAAAAGATTAACTGATAATAAACAAATGGCACCACTTACTTTCAATTTAGTTTGCTTCGTTTAAACAAAGCTTTATCATGACCGAATTTTTAAACGAAGCTAACTAAATTAAAAGTAGGGCTATTTAGTATAAGTAAATATTTTTTCCATTGGCCTTCTCTCCCGTGTGGTGTGACCATCTCTCTCGGAATTACCGTTGATGTCGTTGTTGATTAGTGTGGAGGCGGACTCAATTTAATTTTATTATTAAGATGACCGACATTTCTAAATTAACTTATTATTATTGAACTGTAATAAACACATACTACCTGTCTGAGTATTTAAATGAACTACTTATTTAAAGTTATTTTACATGTACTTTTTGAAGTCGGGTTAAAATAGCCAAAACCTAAACATATTTGCGAGCTACTACATTATCGTGACGGTTTGTACAATCCGTCCAATTCCGAAATCTACATTATTAAAATAACAATTTTAAGAAGCCGATTCCATATTCGCTTAACTTTTTCCGAGATTTTGCCAACTTTAGATATAAAATCATCGGATTTTCCGACGCCTGCTAATGACCTTGGTACCTTTAATGCCCAATAGAGTAGGTACCATGATCCTTTTCAACAGTATTTATCTGTCCTTGTAAACAACGTTGTACTATCAAGATAGTAAAGACTACAGATACACTTTTTGGCCGAAAATAGCTTTTTCCTATAAACAAAGCAACTCAAATCCACAGCTTGCTAATTTCGGAGTATCGTAATCGGCGTTGAATTACTTTATTCAACACCTCGCTAAAGAGACGCATATCTGTATCTGTCGTGGAATTGCGAAAAATTAGCCCGCATTAGGCTGGGTTAGAGGGTAGTTCCACCAATCACATTAGTTGAACTTAGTCATTGTCAATGGAAACAGTGAACACTAATGTGATTGGTCGATCCCGATACATCTCCTCTCCGCTCCGTTCGACTCTGCTTCAGTGGATCCACAGCCTTACTTCAAGGGAAAACACCACTTTTCGGCTAAAAATAGTTCACAGCGTAAAAAGTTTTTTGTACTTAGGACAGATGAGGATGAACGATTTTTATAACCCGCACAACAAGCCCATTACATGCAACCATAGTAACTTTAATCGCATATCAAATTCAAATTAACTCAATATTTTGACGCACGTCTGTTAATAGGAGGAAAAGAGACAAAAAGAAAGGCACGCACGACCTCGCCGGACCCCTGACATTGAGATGCGTAGGTACAGATAGCAAAATAGTTTCCGATTCGGAGAATTCTGAGATGTAGTTGAACAATGGGCCGTTGGCGATTAATCGATGGAGGTAACGTCGGGGAAAAAGGAAGTATGCTTTAGCTTAAAAGCGAATTAGTAAATCGAAGTAGTACCGTTAGCAAACAAAGCTTGAATTATAAAGAAATCCCTTAGGGTGATTCAAGTCGGTCGGTTTTCCATACAAACCAAAAGAGGGTCATTTTTTTCTTCTACGGCATGAATTACGTTTGAAATGTGTTTTATTTTATAGATTAATACCTTTTATTTGCACGAAATGACATGAAAACTCTCAAAAACCGAATAATATAATAATTTAAAGACCCAAATGCACGTTAGATAGTTCTGTTTTTTTTTTAGGATTCTCATGTCATTTCGCACAGACATGATGTATCAAGCTATAAAATAGAACGAAACGCGAGTAAAGTATCTTAATTTTAGCTTGGGCAAAAATGATGTCGTATGTCTGTCTTTCCGTCCGGCTGTGTTCCTCTACAGGTCGCATTTCTCAACCGATTGAGATGAGCAGGTCCGATAATTATATAGATTTTTTTAACGATTCAGTTTTCATAAATGTTACAAAATGGCGGAGTCATGGAGGTTGGCTGATTCGCGAGTAGGGCCTGCAGAACCGGGAAATTTTAGTATTGCAGTACCGCGAATTCCCGGTACTGTCATACTAAAATTTCCCGGTTCTGCACGCTCTACTCGCGAGGTGTACAGGTTACAGAGCTACTGGTATTGCCAACTAAGAAAAATGGGAAAGCGGATATATGTATGATGTATAGGCCAAAAATAATTTAGAAAAGTATTTAGCCAAGTCAAATCTGACCTACTTTAAGATCTCATATTTTTAAATAACAGCAATTGTTATAGGTATCCAATAAAGCAAATAAATAGAGTTTAATACTTGTTCATAATGTTATTTTGTTCTTATAAATACATATTTGGATTTTGCATAGGACTTGGCACTCATTTAGATCTCCATTTTTTTTGCGGCGAAGCCCACTCACTGCCTTTTAATTTTTGTATTGAACTGGGCTCTCCTTTTTTACATTTATGTTTTTGGTGGGATAGGTACTAGTTAAATTATCATTCTGTAACTGGTGGGACACCACATTGTATCTGAACTAGACAAACCCTGATACGTGGGATTTTCCGTATTTTTTGGACTAAGTTGCTATTTTTCTACCGCTTTATTTAGGGGACAATAAATGTATTATCTTTTTATTTTTAAACGTTATTTTTTTCTTTTCATTTCACATTTTTGTGAACCCTACGCTTACACGCTCCACCCGAAGAAGGCCGATACGGCAGATAGCCAACAACGCTTAACAAGGCAGCGTAAGGCGAAATAATAAACTTAACCATTACTTAACATTACTCCGTGATTTGTAACTATTTACATACGCAGCGCCTTAACTTTTAACCTTAGATGAATATATTGATAGGTGCGAGCGTTACAAGAAATGATCGCGCACGACTCTATGACCGCGTTACTTAAAAAATATAGACCTAAAACACCTTATGATTATGACATTTAGCATCTACTGCTAGCACTGGTAGATTTATGTTTTTATGAGCATGCACTATACTGTTCGCAAGTATCACACTACTCGTGTGTTTACAGGCCCGATCATTGTGGGAAATCAAATAACATGTGTTGAAATTGTTTACAAAAAAAAACAGCAATGGCCATTACAAGATTTTTAGCTACTTATAGTAAAACGCTAAATCATTAGCATTATATCGCACAAAAATTCATAATTTAGTATCGAGGTTGATTGTACTAAGGGGCTATTTTAGCAAATGCTATATAATAGGTATCATAAGGAAATTCCACGACGCCTAATTTCCACAAATATGTGAAATATCTTAATCTATCTCGAAAAACGTGATACGCTTGGTTTCCATACAAATCAACGAACTATTTCCTTCTACCTCGACATATTTCTGTGGTTTCTACTCTCACACAAAGAAGACTAAATGCATAATAAATAAGCTTACACTACTCCCGCATCTACTTGATACTTCATCTAAATAGTAAGAATTCCATGTAGGTTAGTTATTGGATGGTTTGTCCGGAGCCGTTAGCCCACAGGTTAGACTGATGTTGTGGCCGCTTAGGCCCGCAATAGTAGACGATAGTCATTCACTAGACTTGCTAAATGATTAAAATTTTGAATACCTATGCCATCTGATTCACTTATTAAATATGCTTTATCGAACTTCTTGATCGTCGACATGTCGCGGAATTTTGAAGTCTAAGGGGGCCTAAGCCCCCTTCTTGTTTTTATTTTTAGGAATGTTTATTATGTTAGTGTCATATGGTTTCATTTAAAAGTCCTACCAATAATTACGTACCTACATAATTATGTTAAAATCTGAATCAATCAATTCTGAATCTATGTTTATTCGTAGTAGTCACTTACTATCCTCATTGCTATTGCCCGTGGCGTTTTTTTCATCCCTTACTTTCCTCTTCCCCAAAAGGAATCATTGATCTATTCATAGATATAAACAAACTGACAACTACTTTTTGATGATTTCTGTTAAATAACAAATTAAAAGCGAAATAGTGAAGTAATTCCTTTGCATAAAAATTAGGTCTCGATTTTTCCAATGCATATTTTAATTTACTTAGACAAATATTTACTGTACTGTATTTATACGTTGTTATTTATAACACAGAGATAGGTATACACTTTGTTTTAAAAATACTAAAAACTTACCTCTATAAATATTTTAATTTATGATATTAGCTAGGATTATACATTCAATTAAATCAATTTGGCACAAATATTTGTCTTATTTAAATTATGACCACCATTAGTCTCGCTAAATTATTTGAAGATATTCATTAATTTAAATTGCATTTAAGTGTCTATACTGCCGTGCGTACAAAACGTCAACGGATTTCTAGCTGTGTTTTTTATATTCATAATTCCAGGATTCTATGAAAAACAAGACCGGGCAAGTGCGAGTCGGATTCGCACACAAAGAGTTCCGTACCACCGTATGGTTTTCGATTTTTTTTATTCAATTGTACTACATGACAGATGACATTTTTTTTTGCCAAGATTCATAACTTACAACGGGAAGTACTTCCCGTTGTAACCTATGAATTTTAGCAAAAAACGCCTAACGACCCAGCTCTAGCAAGCACTTTTTATGTGTCCAGTATTTAGTGAAGATATAACTAGGTAGGTATCTAAACTACTTTTAGTTTTATTTGTGTGATAGAGTAAAATAACAGACAATAGCAAATTGCTGCCACTGTAGCGATAAGGTCTTAATAGTTTAGCTAACAGCGAGCGATATTTCTATTTGTGGCCAACGTTTAATATTAGCCTAGTAAAGCATGCTGTATAATGCGGCCATAGATTAACGCGGTAACGAGATAATCACCGCCATCCGTCATCGAAGCAACTCACCGTTATGTGCATGTCGGCGGCCGATCGTATAATTCGCCAAAACATTAAATTCCTAGGCATATCATGAATTGCCGCCATTTCATGAATGTGTAAGATTTGGCCAGGCATATCACGATGTGCCTAATAATAAATACGGCAGACCGATGAGACCAGCGTATTTGTCGATATTCCTAGCTACATACAGATCGTAAAGTAGTAGCATTTTTGGCCACTGGTGGCTCATGAAAAGGCGGCATTTCGTGATATGCCTAGGAATATCATGATATGCCCGCAGCACTTATGTTATCAATTTTAAAGTATAACTAAGCTATATCTAATAGTAAGGAATAAGTAAGCCAGTTTTCGAATGCCGAAAACCGAAAGGTGCAGCGTGCGTGGACCTCCCGCAAGATGGCCTGACGACCTGTTAGTGTTGGCGGAAGTCAATAGGGATAGAAACCGTGCATCCGTTCGTAACGGAAGTACTTGGGGGAGGCCTATGTTCAGCAGCAACCGTCTAGAGGTTGAAATAATGATGATGATACATATTTATGACGTCACGCCACTGGTATACGGTTTACCGCAATAAATATGCAACCGATTAATCCGAGCCCTAGTTATTATTTACAAAATGAATGAATTAGCTTTCTATATAATTTCCGGGCCACCATCCTAGCCTCGGCTAAATTCATTACGCTTAGAATTTTAGATTCTGTCAGATAAACTATCTAAGGTTTAGCATACAACCGCCGCTTTACACTACGAGCCATGAGATCAAAAAGGTTACTACTACCATTACTTTTAGCAAGCAAATTAGAGTCTATTTGAGATCAATTAAAGCACAAATTTAATTACATAGTGGCCATCCTGCATACTAGGAATAATCGCACAGTATATATTTTAAAGCAGTCAATTAAATTCGTATAACGCACGAAAACGAAAATGATGGACTCACACAGATACTCATCCCACCGATATTTCCCTGGACTACGATTGCTATTAGAATGTGTAGGCAAAGAAACTCGAGCCGAGCATACCTATTCCCTTTTTCCATATAAATAACGTGAATAGAAATGTGTTCGAAATGTTTTGCCGCGTTAAAATCAACTTCTAAGCTCAGTTGCGTTTGTTATTTCACACCCCGGGTAGAGACATACGGGGCTGCTTTTGCAAAATTACCTTAATTAATTAATTATTATTAAGCTATCATTAAATATATGCCAATCATTTTTTGCGTAGTTCTAAACAGATTAAAATATCGGTTGATTTGATTTATTCTATATCTAACAAAAAAAGCTCAATCATTCACAAAAAAGATGACCACTCAGATTTTTTTGCTTACCGTTTCTGCAAAATTAAAACGATCGCTTAAATACTAAAAAGATCATTTAAATACTGAAACGTGCGATATTTTATTTACACAGGTACCTAATGTCCATCTCAAAGTATAGGCGAACCTTCCGACTATCTTATATTCAGTCTACTTGCGGGCGTGTGTGTGAGAGCGACTGCCTCAAAATTACTTGTTAAATTACTGCGTCAGTGACAATATTTACTGTGATAGGTACTAGTTACTGCCCGTGGCGCTGGGTGGCTCTAATTCATTCTTAATTGGCAATTCTAATGCTAAACTTAACTAACTTGGTGCGACTTTACTTGCGATTCGTTAGTACCTATATAAATCGCAATGCGCATACTCATATTATTACTTTTGAACTGAGACATATCTAGCAATGTGCGCGAACTGGGGTGTTATGTATGTACTTTTTAGGGTTCGGTACCCAAAGGGTGCCAAGGGCACCCTATCACTGCGCCTCCGCTTTTTTGTGTACAACTAGTGATCCAAAGGACTCGAGCCTTTTAGCCCTTTTTAAAAAGGCTCGGAGCCCTTTTTTAGAGCTGGCTTGAAAAAAAAGGCTTAGTAGGACTCGAGTCTTAAAAAAGCCTCGAGCCCTCTATAGGCTTTAAAAAGGACTCGAGCCTTTTTTAAGCCTATAAAGGGCTCAAGCCTTTTTTTAAGCCTCAGCCTTTTTTAAGACTCGAGGCTTTTTTAAGATTCGAGGCTTTTTAAAGTCTATTGAAAATTTTAACATTTATGAATGCTGTCGCAGTCTGGGTTTGCGGCGTTTGGGAATCTTTACTTAATTAATTCATACATAAATGCGAAAGTAATTCTGTTTGTCAGTCTATCTGTCTGTCTGTTTGTTGCCTTTTGCACATTAAAACCGCGGTACTGCTGATTGTGATGATTTTGATAAAATTTGGTATGCAATGACCCGCCCCCGGTGGATCAGTCCATCATCATCAGAGATCGGAATAGGCTGAGTATATTTACCTCAACTTCGCGGGAGGACGTAACTAAGAGTGGTTACAACCATCAAAAATAATTGATTCTTTTTGAACCCGGGATTTCCCTGGTTTTGGGAACTCCGTAATAAAACGTCGGAACCCCATCGTGTTTGGGCTCATTTGTTTTGTCTTGACGAGTACTCTGAACCGAAATGATATCCAGGGTCTGATGATGGAGCCGAAAGGTGGCCATGGGAACTCCGTGATAAAACGTCGGAACCCCATCGTGTTTGGGCTCATTTGTTTCATCTTGACGAGTACTCTGAACCGAAATGATATCCAGGGTCTGATGATGGAGCCGGAAAGTGGCTATGGGAACTCCGTTTTAAAACGTCGGAACCCCGTCGTGTTTGGGCTCATTTGTTTTGTCTTGACGAGTACGCTGAGACTAAACACGATGGGATTCCGACATTTTATTACGAAGTTCCTATGGCCACCTTCCGGCTCCATCATCAGACTCTGGATATCATCTCGGTTCAGAGTACTCATCAAGACAAAAAAAATGAGCCCAAACTCGATGGGATTCCGACATTTTATTACGAAGTTCCTATGGCCACCTTCCGGCTCCATCATCAGACTCTGGATATCATCTCGGTTCAGAGTACTCATCAAGACAAAAAAAATGAGCCCAAACTCGATGGGGTTCCGACGTTTTATTACGGAGTTCCGATGGCCACCTTCCGGCTCCATCATCAGACCCTGGATATCATTTCGGTTCAGAGTACTCGTCAAGACGAAACAAATGAGCCCAAACACGATGAGGTTCCGACCTTTTATTACGGAGTTCCCATGGCCACCTTCCGGCTCCATCATCAGACCCTGGATATCCTTTTGTTTCAGAGTATTGTTCAAGACAAAACAAATGAGCCCAAACACGATGGGGTTCCGACGTTTTATTACGGAGTTTCCATGGCCACCTTCCGGCTCCATCATGAGACCCTGGATATCATCTCGGTTCAGAGTACTCGTCAAGACGAAACAAATGAGCCCAAACACGATTGGGTTCCGACGTTTTATTACGGAGTTTCCATGGCCACCTTCCGGCTCCATCATGAGACCCTGGATATCATCTCGGTTCAGAGTACTCGTCAAGACGAAACAAATGAGCCCAAACACGATGGGGTTCCGACGTTTTATTACGCAGTTCCCAAAACCAGGGAAATCCCGGGTTCAATAAAAAGAATCAATTATTTTTGATGGTTGTAATGTAACCACTCTTAGTTACGTCCTTAGTTAGGGCTCGAGCCTTTTTAAAAGGCTAGCCCTTTAAAAAGCCTAGCCTTTTTAAAAAGACTAGCCTTTTAAAAAGGCTAAAGGACTTTTTAGCCCTTTAGCCCTTTTTTCGAGGCGAGCCTTTTTAAAAAGGGCTAAAAGGCTCGAGTCCTTTGGATCACTATGTACAACAGAAATAGTACATTTCACAACTAGAGTGGTAATACAAACAAAGCCCGAGATCGCATATGTTTGCGGCCCGAGCTGCAAGCGAGGGACGTAAATATGCCATCGAGGGCTTTCTTCATTACCTCCCGTGTTGTGTACATCATTTTATGTCTACACTTGGCCCGAAAGCGGCTTTTCCGTACGCGCAGCGTGCGGAAAAAGCCACTTTATGGCCAGGTGTAGCATAAAATACATTCTGTCTGTATAGCCGACGATTATACGGAAGTACGGAATCCTCCGTGTGCGAATCTGACTCGCATTTGGTAGTTCTTTTTAAATACACAAATTCTTAACTATTAGCTTGATCTTATGTGATTTTGTATTGACACGAAGCGTAGCTAACGTAGAGTGTATAATACAAAATTAAGTTATTAGGTAACATGCACGACTTACTATAAAAAATACCCAAATCGCTTTTTATGGGTTCATAATATTAGAAGTCTCTCGATTTTTTCAAGATGCTATCATCAGAGAAATTACTGGAAGGTATCCCAAAGTACCCAGTCCGACGAACTGAAAACCTTACTTTTTTGAAGTCGGTTAAAATGTACCGGAATACTGTCTAAAATATCACGAAAGTGCTATATTTAGCCACAAGCTCAACACAATTAATAACGCAAATTTCCAGCCCGCTGCACATGTTGACATGGATCGATGGGGGTTCGTAGATCATCGATCTAGGGCGCGTGCGCACGATTCTAACTTCGCTAGCAATAATGACGTAGGCATTATTGGGATCCTGTGAGGTTATGCCCTTTCAGAAGTATGTCGCCGTCAGGAGAATGCGATTATATATGATCTCTCTCTGATCTGAATTTACTGTTTCAAATTATACCCTTAAACATATTTATTTATTCCAATAAACAAAATACAATTTGGGGTCAAATTAAATAAACTAAAAACTAAATAATTACACTAGATTAAAACACTTACAATAAAATTAAATCACAATACATTAACATAAAAAACACAATATACAAAAAAACTAACTTAATTACAAAAATACAATAAAACAAACTAAAAAAAAACCTATTCAAAAACCAATCCGGGCCGGGTCGGCCGGGCCGCGCTGAGCGAGGCTAGGCACGTTGATTGGTAGATCCTTTCCTCGCACACCACTCCGCTGACACAGTTTTGGTGGAAACGCAGCCTAAATTAATTGATAAAATCAAGCAACAGTATGTAAAATAAATAATAGTCCCAAACTAATGCTTGTAGTAGGTAACTATATGGGTACCAGTGGCGTGGCGTCAACTATATTCTGCCAAAGCCGGAGCAGATTTGGATTACTTTTTCTACAGGAAGTAGTAGATACTCCGGTCATATGCTTTAAAATAGGCAAGCCGGTGGTAATCGGGTTCTATGGACCACGCCACTTATGGGTACTCGTATCTAATACTGACTCCAGGTAAAAGTGCGTTCGTTCACGGCGCGCGCATGCGCTCGCGATGTACCTTTTGTAGGAAGAAAAATTACTGCTATTATACTGTGCCATAGTTCCCGTTTACTGGCTCCATCGAGTGTCATCGGGATGGACACACCTCGGTACCGTTGGCAGCCTGTAACCGAGCGGGCTCCGTTTCAGCCGCAACCGCAGCTTTCCCTAATATCTGGGTAGCGTCCACAAAACAGCCCGCCTGTGGGACTCGTTTTATGATTGACCGAGCGAACTCAAAGCTTGGGCAAAAATGCCATCGTATGTCTGTCCGGCTGTTCTCTTCAACCGATTCTCGTGAAATTTTGTGAGCACGTTCGATAATTTTTTTTTGTCGATTCAGTTTTTGGAACTCTTGCATAATCACGGAGCCTTGAGGGTTGACAGACTAGCGAGGTCTACAAGCTCACACACTCATTACATTATAATATAAGTCATTATAATCATTATAATATAAGTCTCACTTACAGCTGTGTCATCTTAAAAAAAATCAACAAGGAGATTAAGTTTTTTGATTCATGTTGGCATCCAGAGGACGGTCGTCATAGTAGAAGGAGACTGAGAAGAATATGTCGGGACGACCTGGATGCATTCGGCCGGGACTGGCGAGATTGCTCAAGATAAAGAGGAATGGTAGGGGACACGAGAATAGACTCATAGAACAAAAACTCCAATTACAACACGTTTCTTATATGCCCCTTTTATACGACATAAGGGGCAAACGCGCAGACGGATCGCCTGATGGCAAGCGATTACCGCCGCCGATAAACATGCAACACAAATTCTGTGAACATATCAAGCGTCTACCTATGACGGATTCTAAAGATGGAGCCCTGTGACGGCAGACGGACAGACAGACAGCGGAGGCTTAGTAATAGGGTTCCGATGGCACCCTTTGGATCTTCTTCTTCTTCGTCGTATCCTCATGGCTGAGGGACGTGACGGCTGCGAGAACTCTTCACCAACGCTCTCCAAGCTGCACGATTTTGGGCTTGATGAATGCTAGCCTGTAATGTGGCTCCAGTTGAAGATGTAATTGTGACCCTTTGGATACTGAACCCTAAAAATAACAATACTTTAGGTTAACTTTTCTGGGGACGCTACCCAATCGTCAAATACTATGTAATGCAACACCGCCGCTCACTTTGTCCCGAGTTAGACGTCCATACGCATACACTGACAAGGTCTACACTGCGAAGCTCTTTTTCGAGTTTAATCGTGCCGTCCTGCTCACTCTAATAATGTTTAACTAGAGAGTGAGAGGGACGGCACTATACGAACTTCGAGTTTTGAACTTGGGAGGATTTCGCGATGCGATAGGCGTATTACGAAATATGCATTCGTAGAATATCCGATGTTCACCTGTGCCTATTCGACTATTACCATTAACGATCGATCGAAGTGTAGGTATATATCAGCCAGATGGCTCACTAACCTGCAGTTTACTTGACGGCCAGTAACTGGGAGGCCACAGATAAATATCAAGAAAAACATGATAAAAACCATTTTTTTTTATATGGTCGGGTCAAATCTTGCAACTGAATTTTAAAGCAATTATAGATTGTTGAAATTTTGCATACATAATTAATTTGGATGACAATGCAATTTTACGCTACCATAGAGTTGTACTAATGATGACCGAATATGGCCATAGGCAGTGATGGCGTACACTCCGTAAAAACAAAGACACTGTCTACCCAGTAATTTTTACCCTATTATTACCCTAGAGGGCAATTCCATGAAAATGTAACGGAAGTTACCATTTCATTGCGTGTTTATTTATTAATGGCGTTGAGTATTTATTTTAATCTTGATGAATATAACTTTAATATATAATGAATGAAATTATCTTTAATATATTTGTGTATATTGAAAATTAATTTCTGCTCGTTGAAAAATTACAGAAAAAAATAATGGACAAAACAAGGAAAAAACACTGTTAAGGAATTCTCAAGCCGACTATAGTTTTCATGAAGTAAAGACATCAACGGGCGATAGTATTAGGCACCGCAGTAACTTTGCAAGGGTTCCTTTTACAAATGTTTGTCCCAGGCCCTAGTTAAAATAATATTAATAAACATACTACTTATATCTTGATAAATAAATAATAAATAAATATTGGGGGACAATCTTACACAAATCGATCTAATCCCAAACTAATGCTTGTACGATACAATACAAATATTCTTTATTGCACACCAGAAATCACACCATAATTAAAGCAACAAGGCGGTCTTATCGCTAAAAACCGATCTCTTCCAGACAAACTTTGACAACCTTGTACTATAGGTTGTAATACTTGTAATGATAATATATTGTCACATATTTAAGGTATTTGTTATGATGCAATATTTTAAATACATTTCATTCACGAGAAAAGTTTTCGGCTAAAATTTTCATCTTTAAGGGTAGAAACTTATTTACCGCTTAGGAAAGCTACCTTCTTGTTTATTCGGCTAAAATATGTCAGGAGGATTCACTTCTCCAGACGTGTCACCGTCAGCGTATTTTAGACTACGGTGTGATCGATCCTTAAATA
Source organism: Eudemis profundana (assembly GCA_947034925.1). Lineage (NCBI taxonomy): Eukaryota > Metazoa > Arthropoda > Insecta > Lepidoptera > Tortricidae > Eudemis > Eudemis profundana. Next base: position 34,691,735 of record OX344797.1, on the reverse strand, counting down.
TCATGTTGTGATATTAACAAGCATTTTCATCACGCACTGACATATTGATACACCGGACGCACGAACATACTTTCTCGACGTATTAGTTAATACAGGTCCAGAAAAGGGTGCGCATAAAAACTAAGCCGAGACCAGATTTGAGTCGCGGCCGAGTTTCTGTTTTCGATGTATATGTATGAACCGATGTACCTCCTTAAGGTGTATCAGTTCGCCTTTCGTATACACGTTATCACACCAATGTCACAGTATACATAATAGCAGTAATTTTTCTTCGGACAAAAGGTACATCACGCCGCTGCGCTGGCATGTGTGCGCGCCGTATACGAACGCACTACAAGAAAATTTTAGGAATGCGTAGTACCTAAGTAACGCGCGCTCGCTTGGTCCCGCGAAATGTATCGTAAACGTGAATAATGCGGTGTGTTCAGATGCGAATAAAACCGACGAAAACATCATTTGGTTCCGCTGTATAAGTGCCGCGAAATAGCTGATATTTTTCCTCTTAAAATTACAACTGGCGGCATCGACTGCGCTGAGTTGCTCCTCCTGGAGCTTTTCATTTATTACTCCTTCTCGGTCCAAAAAGCACTTCCCCCGCATTTCTCTAAAAGGAACATCATCCAAATACCTATAGAAAGAATAGTTACCTTAACCACGCAAGTCAAAACCTAATAGTACATTACACAACTAGGGTGGTAATACCAAGAAAAGCCGAGATCGCAGAAGTTTGCGGCCCGAGCTGCAAGCGAGGGACGTAAATATGCGATCGAGGGCTTTCTTTATTGCCTCCCGTGTTGTGTACATCATTTTATGTCTACACTTGGTCAGAAAGCGGCTTTTTCCGAACGCGCAGCCTATAGTAGCATGTTGCATGTATTTACTTCTGACGATGTATAAACATTACTAAATAAATGAATATGAATATGAATATATGGCCAGGTGTGGCATAAATAATTTAACGAAAGAGCTCGATATTGATAACATATATTTAATTGCGTAATTCCTGTGAGGCGAAAATCAACTACAATGTGTTTTGATTGAGCAACCATTAACGCACTTCTTAATTTTCTTATCGGTTTGTGCATTATACTGTTAGGTTAATTACTACCTATTTATTATTTTGTAAGTGCTATTGTTGACACACATAATATAAATCATATTGCTGTTTTGTAGCGGGTCGTATTTATTTCTTTCACTTGCTTATTGAATGATTAACGATAAAGTTTGTTTCTTGAAAAATGTTGTCTCCTGCATTGTGTGCGCTGCAGGTTGTAAGATGTCCATATTACTTAAGTTTATGTTTTTTACTTTGAATCTATACGTGAGTTCCTGTAAATGGCTCTGTATTCTAAGTAATTTCTACTTGTATTGTTATAGCTGTTGGTTCTCCTGAATAAAATAAAAAATATATAATTTTAGCGTCCTTCTAGTGGAGGTCATGGGTTCCAAATTCCAACCCTGTCACGTATTTACCAATGAGTTTCTCAAAGTTTAGGTACGAAATACTATTTGCCATTAGTTTTTCAGTGAAGGAAAATAACGTGAGGAAACCTGCGTACATTTGAGAAGGAATTCAATATTGAAGACCCCGATCCCCGTGCCCAGCACTAGGAGTGGCTCACTCCGCGATTTCGCCGCGCGGCTACTAGTACCAAATGTTGCCCCTCCGGAGGGGCTTAGCCAGCGACCAGAAAAAGCACGCGTCATGCGATAGAGAGAGACGGTCGGACCCGGTGCGTTTCGTCCGGTGGTCGGACCCGAACGTCAGTTCTGTTAGAAAGAGAAACTTCTGTTCGTAGTGCTATTACTTATTCTGTGGCACTAGGACGTATACAGGCTGATGGTTATAATACATGTTTTGTAGTAGCAAAATGTCATCTTATTAAGATCATGAAAGTTTAAAAATTAGGAAGGTGTCGACCTTAAACTTTCGTGATCTTTTTTAAAGTTTACGGACGAAAATTAAAATTGTTCTGACGCTAGTCTTTCCCATATTTCTATATGGCGCAGAGACCTGGACCCTTAAGGCAGCTTTCCGGAAGATCGATGCTCTGGAGATGTGGGTATAGCGGAAAGCTCTGTATACCCTGGACTGCGCGCCGCACTAATGTCTCTATATAACTTAAACTAGAATGTCAGCCAAGGCTATCAACCATCTGCTTCCAACGTTTGGAGAGACTGATGGTGATGGGAAAGATGGACGGCACTAAACCACGGGGAACAAGCCCAACACGATGGTGCGATCAGATATCTGACCAACTGGATATAACACTTAGCAGCGCGCACCACAAAGTAACCGACAAGGTGAAGTGGAGAGCTGCCATCAAAAATATTAATCGGCGGAGTCACGATCCTCAGCAGTAAGGAATCGACTTAGAAGAAGAGCGAGAACCAGCTTTTTTATAATTTTAAAATTATGCATTAATTTATTTTCACCTTTAATACCTCTTTATTGTCTAAAATGATGATTTAATTATCTGTATCTGATATCCTACATAACCAGTAGCGTCACAAAGCGGAGCAAACCAGACAAACTCAATCATTTTTATATTTCAATCCTTAACACAAAACTACAATTTTAACACTAATTCCGATGTTTCTGATGAAGTTAAAGTGAACATTATTACTCCAGATATTTATTACAAGTTGCTTCACTGCTTAAAGAAGAAGAACACTGCAACAAAGTAAGAAGCAAATAGTTATTCACTGCGTTACTGGAGCCAGCAGTGGCTTCCAGTCGGCGGTCCATTCGACTCGCCTCGCCAGTGGATGCTGGAGTACCGCGCGACTCGCACGCGCCACTTGCTCAGAAAATAGGTGTTCGAAAATTCAAAATACGAATCGACCCCGAAAGAAGTGAGTTGGTGGCAGTTGCTTGTGACTGTGATTTGTTTTTGTTCGAGATTTAAAAGTGTTTTTGAAGGTTTGTTTCTTTTTGTTTAAAAGTTTTCGGCTAGTTACATTTTTCTGCTTGAGTAATATGGGTACGATAAGTTTTTAAACTTTTTGCTAGTAATAAATCGCATGAATGAATATTTTTTGGTAACTAAACTTCAATGTGTTTGGTGATTTTTATTTGAATTACTAGTGGCATTAAATTTATTAGTTAATTTTTTTGTGTAAGTTTGATATATTTTGTATCCCATATGTGTGTTTTTAAATAAGTCATTTTTTTCATATTATTTTTTCACGAACAGGATCTGACATTTTAGTAACAGTAGGGAGCTATAGGGATTACTTTGGATTAATTGTAAAGATTATTTTTTACGGCTAGATTTTATTATTGGCGTAATGATTATAGTATTTATAATGGAAATATTTTTAATGACTAGTAAGGAACGGGAGTTACGATCTGGCAAACCTCCGACTTCCGTCGGAGAGCTTATCCCTCCATTAACATTATTTAAAGAGGATTATTAATTTCAGTTGCCTCATGTAATAATCCTCTTTAGCTAGAGTTATATATAATTAGACACATTTGTTTGTCTCTACCTCCTGATACCTACCTTGAGATGGTGCAGCAGAAATTATAGATAGACAGATAGCAAGATAGATCATTTATTTCACGACAAAATAACAGTATAAGTATGTATTACAGACAAAGTTATAAGTATTCATGCCATCGTCGTCAAAAACAAAATGAGGATAAAGACAACAATGTCAAACGATATAAAAATAGAAGTAACATGTAATAATCAAATCACACATATATTACACGATGATTTTTAATCGGTGATCAAGAGTAGAAAAATATTAAAATCCAGCTAAACAGAAACTTAATAAGCGAGGTCTCACGCAATTCCCTCACTGTTGAATTACTTAAAAGTTAAAACATAATTTAAACTAATAATTACTGGTTACATGATCATCCTACATTCATTATTGAAGCAAAGTCACGTGATCACGATATGTCAAGTCGTGCCATCACTTTGGCGGAAAGATCTTAAGTCAATAGACTTGATGACAATGACAAGTTATTACTCACAAATTATGATTGCCATTCTTTTTTTAAAGAGGTTGTAAGCTTACAGATACAGGTAAGTGGGGTGACAAGGAATTTAAGATAAAATGGATTTCAAAATAGCAATTATCATAGAAAAAAAGTTTGTTTCCATGTAATTATAATTAATTACGATTAACGTGACCGCCATAAATTAATGAGTTAGAAAAATTGCTACTTGCTCGATCACCGATCAAAAATTTATCGTGTATATTTCCCAACTTTAACACATGTGTCACTTTCCCACGTTACCGACAAGGTACCTATAACATCATTTGTCATTATTTTTAAGTTTACTTATTTAACCAATTATAGACAAATCGTATAAGGAATTTGTTAGGTGGACTTCCCGATATTTTTATTTTCTTGTATAAAAATTTCCGATCGTCTTTCTGTCCAGTCACTTGATTTCCATACGAACTATTTCCTATGCGTACATTTTACTTCTCGCAGAATTTCTCATTTGCCTTTTTACATACTAACTATATTTAAAATTTGGAGCTTGTAGGTCTGTGCTAGAAGTACCTTAGAATTATGATGATCATCAGTCAGTGAATCAGTGAATCAGTCAGTCAGTGACAAAACTAAGAAACTTTAACATGCAATAGTTCTTAAACTACTCGTTCAAATTGAATTTTTTATTGTGCCCTATATATCCCTGAAATTTCAGGGTTCTAGCTTTAGCCAGTACAAAATTAAGGGAGGCTGAAAATGGCCTGAATGGCTTCGAGAAAAGGATGGTACGGCCATGCCTTTGTTTTGCTCGACTTGGCGGGGGCACTGCCGCGCCCCCAGATATAAAAAAAAATCTACAGTGTAAAAACACAACGAAGAAACTTTTGCGACTGAGAATTTTTGCGAAAAGTAAAATGTATGCATAGAACATAATTTGTATGGAAAATTAGGTGACAGGAAAAATGACGATCGGAATTTTTTATACAAGAAAATAAAAATATCGGGAAGTCCACCTAACAAATCATATTAAGGATTTTATTGATGTCAACAGTTTTCGTTTCATAATACGGACTTGAACCAACAGTTTTTAATGAGTTACCTGATAAATATAGTATACATTATAGTATAGTATAGTATACATTAGGACTATTTAATGATTAATTGGCCGGAGATAGCTAGAGACAGAGATGAGTAGAAATTTAGGCGAGTGGCTAACAAATAAGAAAAATACCAAAAACGGTATAATTATGTGTGCCTATGATATTTGAAGAGTTCCCTCGATTTCTCCAAGATAGACTTTTTTAGACTTTCCCAAAAACGTGCCGAAACGCCCCATACTGAAGCCCATTATAACGTGAAATCCAGAACTTTGTTCTGCAACTATGTTTGTTCCTCGAACAAAGCGCACTGGTTTTCTTTTGAGTTTTCAACTTCACGGACTGTGATCCGTCTCGTTGATGGTCTTGTGGAAATATAATAAATAAATGATCGCCCTAAACTTACCCCCTTAGGCCTTTGGTCGTGGTCTTCTTTTCGTTTTCCTTTTAGATTGAATATATTATTCGCCCGCACGCGAACTTTTCCGATGACAAATCCGAAGTGACATCTCTTCTTTTTTCCGTACTCTCATCCATAGCGCACAGAGACCGCAAAGAGACCGTATATGCCAATCCCACCCCGAGGCGAAATATATATAATAATAATGAATGAAATAAAATAAACATTCCCCCGCCCGAGAAAGGCCGCAGCCTTTATCAATAAATGAACCGCAATATTAAAACACTGATTCCGCAAATGTACAACTAAAGTAAGAAACTGTTTGTTACCAACTTATTCATCCAGGGGGAGTCTACATATTTTAACAACAGGCCGCATGAGTGTACCCGACGTGGTTGTAAGTTGCACAACCCGAACAATACCGTCTTTGCCAGGTAACAATCCCTCTATTCTGCCTAATCTCCACTTCAAGGGAGGTAAATTTTCCTCTTTTATTAGGACAAGATCACCCAACTTTGGTGGGTCCGTTGGAGATGTCCATTTCCTACGCATTTGGAGAAAGTGGAGATACTGGTCACTCCATTTTCTCCAAAAATGTTGAGATATAGCCTGAACTAAGTTAAACCGCTTTAACCGCGAACTTGGAACGTCCTCATAATTATATTCCGGAACGGAAAGTAAAGGTCTACCTATGAGCAGATGAGCAGGTGTAAGCACCTCTATTTCTTGAGGGTCCTGCGTCAAGGGACATAATGGACGACAGTTAAGCACCGCTTCTACTTTGGTAAAAACCGTTACCAATTCATCGAATGTCAAAACCTGATCACCTATTACCCGCCGCAATAAGGTCTTAGCAGATTTTACTGTTGCCTCAAACAGACCACCAAAATGTGGAGCTGCCGGGGAATTAAACCGCCATGTAATAGACTGTTTGGCTGCGCCATCACTAAGTCTCTGCTGGGCTTCCTGAGAAGCTAAGTATTTATACACCTCATCCAAATATCTATTTGCGCCCACATAATTAGTTCCGCAATCTGAACGTATCACACTCGGAATACCGCGTCGAGATGTGAAGCGCGTCAGTGCCGCAAGAAAACCTTCAGTCGAAAGGTCTGTGACGCACTCCAAATGAACCCCTTTAGAGGCAGAGCAAATGAAAACACAAAGGTATGCCTTCAATATCTTTGCATTCCGCAAACGAGAATGTTTTATCATAAAAGGACCCGCAAAATCAGTTTGCACGGTGTGGAAGACACCAGTCGCGTTAACCCGATCCCAGGGCAACGCTGCCATCAATGGCGCCGTAGGCCTAGCCTTCGTCCTAAAACATTTCATACACTTAAAGATACGGGTACGAATCACTTGCGCAGCAGAAAGAATCCAAAATTGCCGCTGTAATACTGCCATCAAAACTGTAGCGCCCGCATGGCAATGCATTACATGAAAGTGATCCACGATCAAAACTGTGAGCGCATGTGACTTCGGCAATATCACTGGATGTTTCCGCTCAAAAGCGAAGCTGGAATGTTCCAAACGGCCTCCAACGCGCAGTAGGCCACCATCCCCAATAAAAGGCCTAAGCCGACGTAACCGTGTGGAACACTGCTTATTTTGCATAAGACAATGAATGTCATCAGCGAACACCGCTTCCTGCACCAATTTAATCAACCGCTGCAAAGCAAACTGTCGCTCTGCTACTGTTAACGCCCCTACAAGTTTCTGAGAAGAAGATTTTGCATTGTTGACAAACCGAAAAGAATATGCTACGACCGCCAGTAACATATTCAAACTGCTAAACCGAGTAAATATATTATCCTTGTCAACAATCCCCACCAGAGCATTTACTTTCCCTTTCCGCAATCCAGGCAATGGTTCTTCCGCTTGATCCATTATATTCTTGGGCCAGGTGTCCGCATCACCTGTCAATCAATCAGGTCCCCACCAGAGAGGGTGTTCGAGTAATACCGATGCGCGACAACCGCGACTTGCAACATCGGCAGGATTCATTTCAGAAGGTAAATGTCTCCAAGTTATATCTAGACCGCAATTGATAATCTGGGAAACCCGATTACCCTCAAATGTCTGCAACAAATGGGGCGAAACCCGCAACCATGAAAGAATTATGGTGCTGTCGGACCATCCAACGATACTCTCTATCGTCGTATCATCACTGATAGCAGCGACGACGTACTTGAGAAGGCGAACCAACAATGTAGCACCGCTGAGCTCCAATTTAGGTATGGTTAGTTTCGACTTTATTGGCGCCACCCGAGACTTGGCCATCATCAAACTAACCTTGACCTTCCCGTCTTGTCCTACTGTCCTCAGATAAACCGCTGCGCCGTACCCGAGCTCTGACGCATCTGAGAACCCGTGTAGAGAACAAGACTTAACGCCCGACAACACAAAGCGCTCCAATCGAAGACGGGATATTAAAGGCAGATCCTTTAGGATGCCTTGCCATTCTGAAATCACGTCTGCAGGAGCTTCCGCATCCCAAGATAAATTTCTTAACCAGAGCTGCTGCATAAGCACTTTGCCTTGAAAGACTATTGGACAGATCCACCCTAAAGGATCAAAAGTCCTAGCCAATATCGACAATATTAAACGCTTAGTACATCCACTAGTATCATCAAGCTTTGTTCGATATGAGAAGCAATCGCTGTTGGAGTCCCATTGAATGCCTAGGATTTTAAAGAAGCTAGGCCCGTCCGCATCATCAAATATTTTCTTAGGCTTTTCCAAGTGCTCTTCCGCTACGTCCCGTAAAACCTCCTTGCTGTTAGAAGTCCACTTACTTAGCTCGAAACCGCCAGAGCGTAGTAGGTCCGTCAACTCCTGCTTCAATCTAGACACGTTTTCTATGGTGTCTGCTCCACCCAAAATGTCGTCCATGTATACAGACGAACGAAGAAGCCGCGCCGCCGCAGGAAATTTTTCTTCTTCGTCATCTGCCAACTGCCTCAGCGCCCGAATCGCGAGGTATGGGCTAGACTTCATGCCATACGTTACCGTATTGAGCTGGAAGATCCGCAAGGGTAAGTCTGGAGATTCCCTCCAGAAGATGCGCTGGAACCGCCGGTCTTCTTCCGCAATCAAAATCTGCCTGAACATCATTCTGATGTCTGTTGTAAAAACATAAGGGTTTAACCGAAATCTGCATATTATTTCCGCAATGTCCCGCTGTAACTTCGGGCCGGCGTGCAGACAGTCATTCAGAGCCACTCCATTGCTTGAAGCACAGCTAGCATCAAAAACCACACGAATTTTGTCGGAACCCGATTTAAATATACCGTGATGTGGTATCAGATAACTTCCGCTTGTATAATCTTGTGGGTCTCCATCACAGAGAGACATGTGCCCTGTCTCTAAATATTCCCGCATAAACCCTACATATTTCGCACGAAATATTTCGTTCGTGGAAAGCTTCCTTTCCATTGCCAAGAACCGCTTCATGGCAATTGGCACCGAGTTTCCGAGATCAGGGGCGTCCGATAAAAAAGGTAACCGCGCCTGGTATCTGCCGCCTTCAACCCTTTGATGATTATTTTTAAAAATCATTTCGCATTCCAAATCCTTCGGGCTCTCAATTTTTTCCGGAATATCCTCCACTTCCCAGAATCGCTCCAAAATCTGGTCTGTAGTCGTGTCACAGAAGAAGGTTTGAGAGAAATAAGTCGCCTGAGGATATGGGTTGTATGCCGCAAAGGTGACCGGACCTGTGAACACGTGACCGAACACAGTATTCATAGCCCGAGGTAAGTGATCATTGAGCTTCAGGCATCCGCCGCCGAGCACAATGTCACAAAGTAAATCCGCACCGATTAAAATGTCAATCTCCCGACTAACGTAGAACTGTTCGTCCGCGAGATACAGTCCTCGATAATTATCCGCTAACTGAGCCGGAAGTGAAAATCCAGGTAGGTTGTTTGTGATTTTGCTCAAAACAGTAGCTGTTGTCACAAGCGTAGGCCTCTCCGACAGCCTTGGTGTGAGAGTCAAATTAACAGCCCCTCTGCAACCGCTCACAGGGGCACCACTCAGACCCGTGACTGAGACCATGTTGGATTTAAACCGCTTCAAACCCAACCTCTGCACGCATGCTTCTGACACAAAGGTGCTCTGACTACCTCCGTCAAGCAATGCCCTTGCCTCCTGGTAACAGCCGCTACTGTCGAGTACCCGTACGACTGCCGTTGCAAGTAGCACCGTCCGCTGGTACATACTCGGCTCGTTGACGTGTGACGCCAACAGTCCAGTGATTCCAGGGGCCGCACTCCCCGGGAGTTCGCTACATAAAGGCGCGCTCACGATTGGAGCATTTGCCGAGGGCGTTGTGGGGTTGTACAACCGCCCATTCGTTGATACATTGTTTGACATCAAACGTTGTTCCGGCACTGCAGTTGGAAGATCAAAATGCAATAAGTAATGATGCTTAGGCGAATTGCATTTATAGCAATTCACATTGTAGTTACATTGGTCAATATTGTGACCATTTAAACATCGAAAACACAATCTCAGCGATACCACCTGACGTTTCCTAGCTGTAGGTTTCATTGCCAAGAACTTCTCACACTTGGCGATGAAGTGTCCGCTTTTCCCGCATAATCTGCATGAAATTGATCCCGCATTCTGGAAGACCGCGTGAGTCTTTACCGCTAGACTCTGTCCACCTCCACTACGTCTAGCCGCGGATGACGCACCGGGCTGTGGCTCCGCGCTAGATTCCAAAATCCGTATTTCAGTTTCCAAAAACTTTAATAGATCTGAGAATGTAGGCAACTCCTTGTCAGCATGCTTGTCTTCAAAGTGCTTCTTTAAGTTACTGTCTAACTTTTGGAAGTTAATATAAAACAACAAATAACACCACGATTCTACAGGGAAATTCATCTTTTCCAGTGCCTTTGTGTTTTCCAGTAGGGTATTTAAAAACGTTTTCAAACTATTTAACCCTCTACTGTGCACACGAGGTGTATTTAACAGGTTGTATAACAACCGGTCCGCCAATAACCTTTTATTGTTATACCGCGCATTTAACAAGTCCATTGCTACCGAATAATTATCTCCAGTGACTGACAGATGCTGGATTAAGGTTTTCGGTTCACCTAACAATGACCCCGCTAAGTAATACATCTTTTCAGTATCCGATAAAGATGTGTCATTTAGCACCAGAGACCGAAACAATTCCATGAAGGAAGCAAACTCTTCCATCCTTCCTGAAAAGGTAGGAATTTGCAAGCGTGGCAAGACCGCTCGATTGCCCGCGCTCCTGGCATTGTTATTACCGCAAACACTACCAGTTTCCGAATTTGAACTCGCCAGTCCCACATGACGTTGCTTTATAAAATAATATTTTTTATTGTACGTCTCGTACATCCGTTTGTGATCGTCTAGATCGAAGTTCTCGATCTCCTTGGCCGAAAGTTGAAGTTCGTAATGCATTTCCGTAAATGCCTCAAACACCTTTTCCAAATCTTGGAACCGCACCTTAAAATCGCATTCCTGTTCTGAAGACAGATCCGCATTACGAGCTAAACCTTCCAAAAAATCAATATTTTGGATAGCCGTGAAATATTTCATTTGAGACAACTGTAACCGCCTAGCTGCCGTCATTGTTTTGTTTGACTGCAAAAATTGCAGAATCCAAATCAAAAATATCAAACAAAACCCTAGCAATAAACACCACAACATGAAAATTATAGATTCCTAATACGCATTGCTCGTAGTTCACTGCGCCGCATAAATAACAATAAACCGCACTATTCTTTAAATAAAGAAAGTATTTCCCGCTATACTATTGTATATTTGTAAATTTTCCGCAAAATTTATTTAAAAAAAAATGTTAAATATCTAAATAACCTATAAATTTCCAGTAATTAATATTCCGCACCGCTTACACAAGAAATAAAACCCCTATAAAAATACAAAAAGACCACTCGTGACCGGTCACGAACCCACGACCTCAAACTCAGTAGTGTAGGTACTGTACAACTACGCCACGTATACAGGTAACAGGCGTGACGAAATACCGCTATGTACTAACCCGCAATCTGGTTACCTAGCAACAAACAGTTTCATTCAAAATGTCAATAAAATATGCAAATTGCCGAATTGAAATAACATTTACCGATGAATCAATTGCCTTGAATGACCCGGATATTATGCCAACAAATAGCAACCGCGATTAATAAAATTATATAAGCGTAATTTTGAAACTAAAAAAATCGATATTTTCCCCAAAGTAAAATTTTGAACAAACACTAAATTTCGACCGCTCGAAAAGTGTTGGAAAGATAGGATCAGAGTACCGTGGAGTTGAAAACGTATGAGTCCGAAAGTAAATCCGATTCGAAGACGACCAAATGTTCCTCGAACAAAGCGCACTGGTTTTCTTTTGAGTTTTCAACTTCACGGACTGTGATCCGTCTCGTTGATGGTCTTGTGGAAATATAATAAATAAATGATCGCCCTAAACTTACCCCCTTAGGCCTTTGGTCGTGGTCTTCTTTTCGTTTTCCTTTTATATTGAATATATTATTCGCCCGCACGCGAACTTTTCCGATGACAAATCCGAAGTGACATCTCTTCTTTTTTCCGTACTCTCATCCATAGCGCACAGAGACCGCAAAGAGACCGTATATGCCAATCCCACCCCGAGGCGAAATATATATAATAATAATGAATGAAATAAAATAAACAATGTTTATGCCACACCTGGCCATAAAGTGACTTTTCCGCACGCTGCGCGTACGGAAAAAGCCGCTTTCTGGCCAAGTGTAGACAAAACCATGTACACAACAGGGGAGGTAATAAACAAAGCTCTCGATCGCATATTTACGTCCCCCGCTTGCAGCTCGGGCCGCAAACTTCTGCGATCTCGGCCTTTCTTTGTATTACCACCTTAGTAATGTAATGTAATATAAAAAATATAATAAACTTGCGTTTATCGTAATGGTTTCTTTACAAAAGTTACCATAATTTTGGATTATTTTATGGTATTAATCGTTTTTAATATTGTTATACTTTTAAAACGGACTTTCGCACCCAACTTTGCAGAATCATAAAAAAAGTTACACGTTAGGTATAAAACTCAAAACTTTAACATGATTATTTCCCTGTTTTTCTTGTTTTAACGGGATGTTGTATAATTTTTACAGATGTCGGTTACAGTCAAGTAGGTAAGGTACCCAATTATATGCGCGTGGGCACCAGCCCTTCTAGTTTCACGGCAGAGTTACGACACGAAAACTTCTCACACATAATTTTCCAACGAAAATCTCAAATCCGCCATCAAAATAAGTGCATACTCGATATACACGAAATTCTAATCTTTCTCATAAATATTTATAGATGAACATAAATTTGGAATAGATTAGGCGAAGCCGTGTCTCGTCAGATGAGGTGCTACTAATTCCACTAAATTACAAAGTTATGTATGTAGGCGGAGAAATCTGTAACTGATATACTGGCCATACTAATTACATGTCTACTGGCGATTACAGCGGCACGATTATCGGTAGATGTAACATTGTACCCTGAACGGGTGCTATGTGACAACGAAATTATATTTACCGACGGACAAATTAGGAACTAAATGTTATACTACTATTTTCTTCGAGTAGAGGGAGCGAACGCAGCGCCACTGTATATTAGTAAAGTTTGTAAAAGCGAGATAGTTGTAAAGAAGTCAGTGGATGACATTTATCGTATTTTTGTCTCGTTTCGGTTTATTAATTAGTTAACAAATATTTACTTTTAATCACGTAGCATTTAAAATAAAGAGCGATTGTGACAGATGGCCAGACTTCTGCATTAATTTGCCCACGACTTCGCTCATATTACATAGTTAGCGGCCATTCCCACGAAGTATGTCTGCGGTCACCTAATTACCGCGACGCTGTTTTCATACTAAATGTATGGAGACGCGGTAATTAGACGCAGTCATACTTCGTGAGAATGGCCCAGGAGCGTGAGCAATGAGCTTAGTATAAACGCTTTTAACATACTCTCCTGCCTATTTTAAGTTTTAACCCGACTGCGGCGAAGCCCAAAAGGAGGGTGTGTCAGGAATGTGTTTGACCTGTATGGGCTGTATGTATGTATGGCATGTCCGTTCCTATGTCCGCTCGTAACTACTCAACGGCACAACCGATTTTGATAAATGATACATTATTAGATTCGACGTTAAAATAAACAAAATGACGGATTTTATGCACTTTTAAAGTGCACCGCGGTCGGGTTTTTTTATTGTCCTCTGAAAAGGACATTATGTATTGTAAGTAGGTAATCTAATTTAAACCTTTATCGAAAGGAATATACTTGCATTTCCTTTGTTTTTTTGTAACTAGAAAAAATATAATTCTCTATTTCATGACATGTAGATTCAAATTTCGTTGTCAGTTTTGCATGTATGTGTGTAGGTAGGAGGATACAAAACAAAATGTATAGGCTAAAACTATTACAAACAAACGTAAATCGGTACAGGGTCGTTTTAAAAAATATATACAGCGTGTAAGTCTTATACGGGCGAATATTGAAACGGTGGTCAGCATAGGACCTAAGAAGCATATTTAGATAACTATTGCTTAAAACCACAATGAAAATATTTACCATACAAAATAATTCGGGCCGCAATGTAACGCAACACATTCAAGTTGACAGTTACTTTAAAAAAGCTCGTATCTCGCAATGTCATAACAGGAAGTAGTACATCCCAAATAGGAACAAGACTGGCGAAAATGACGACAAAAGCAGTTCTAGCTCAGAATCAGCGCCTCCAAGCCCTTCATCAATTTTGCAACCTGATCGAGGATGAGGTCTTAGTATTTGTTTTATAGCGGCAATAGAAAACATATATGAAGCATCTAACTATTACCATTATTAAAACCAAGAAAGAAATATGTGAAAAAGTCGCATTTCTTTTATGGGGACCCTCTTTAATTCTTGATTTAATTTTATTTTTATTGTTTGTTATCATAGCGGCAATAGAAATACACATTCTGTAAAAATTACAAGTCTCTAGATATTATGGTTCAAACGATAGAGCCCTGTGACAGACGGCCAGCGGAGGCATAGTAATAGGGTTCCGTTGGCACCCTTTGGCTACGGAACCCTAAAAATGAATAGAACCTAACCTTTAACAAAAAAAACCTAAGTATAACAAATATTATGTAGTTAATTTATGTCAAAGCCACTATATGAATATTTCCACGATGATTTCCACCCATTTTCATGATAAAAGCAAAAGTTTGCAAAAATGTACGTTTAAGTAAATGTCAATCCTTCCGATAATTCCCCTCCGCCGCCGGTCGACTTCGGCCATATCTATTAAGGGGATTCGTTAGAGAAAGTTACCAATTTTAGCCGCTCAGGTGGCGTTGTACGTCGTTTACGTAGTGTTTTTATTATTTTTAGCTAAACCCCACCAAATATTTACTATTTCTATGTATTGGCGGAACCAGTAAAAAATAGTGAGCTTAAATCGCAACCAATTTCAGCTCAACAGTCTTCTTGTGAACCATAAATTAGATTTCCTTAAAATAATCGAAATTTTCCACATTCTCGCACACACGCGTACCCGTTGACGGTCATTAGTGCCAGTGACTGTTAATAATTATCATTATGACAGTATGACAGGTCATGTTTGTTTACATATTATTTTGGCGCCATTTTAATCTATTTAATAAAGATTTTGTCGTAGTTTCAGGAGATGTTGAAATATGAAGTTTAAGTTTCATACTACATATATTGTTAGGTATCCAATATATTGTTATATTTCTGATTTTTTGATTATCTGCACATGTTTGTTACTTCTTTCTTTGTAATTTGACCTCTCTTATATGAATAGTTAGTTGTGCATGTAACTAGTATACTTACTACGTACGAGCAGGACATTTTTTTGCTTTGAGCTACTGTTACTAAATTTAGGCAGCCAGCCCCTTTATACTTTCTACGCCGACACATCGTTCGCGTGATTCAGCTTTGGAGCTGTCAGTGACAACGACATCTATAAGTTGCCACACAAACTATACCTACTGAAACAACATTACACCACAAAAAAAATTGTTGTAGAAAACCTGCGTTGCGAGACTTGCTTCTTTTTACATGTACCTAATATTTTTGATGGAATTCGTTTTTCTGACAAGGATTTCAAAAATATGTGAACACGACTTAAGAGTATAGATAGACACTCACGATATTCTCTTTGTCTTCTTAACTATACCTAGACATTAAGATTTTGAGTAGGTCACTCGAGTAATATAGGTAGGTAGTAATTTAAAAAAAATATTTATTTTAGGCTAAAGTGTTTATTGACAATGACAAACTCAAGTGCTACTACTTCTAGGGATTAGTTTTAGTAAGTTCCGTTTCGCTTGAAATTTCTTTAGAAAGAAAGAAAGAAAGAAAATACATTTATTTATGACAGCAAAAAGTTACAAAAAAGAGAAAAAAATAAACAAGAAAACACAAAAAAAAACTCGCTGCCACAAAAAGGTCCCACCTCAGCATAATACCGGTCTTCCGGTGGAACCAGACAGGGGCGACGTCATGACACATGACGAGTCTTAACTGTCGAATTGTATCAAAATGACCAGACAGGTAACCAATGCGCCGAGGGTCTGAAAATATCAGATCACAAATCGCATTAATACAAAATAAATATATATTATCTGCCTCACGGACATGTCAAGTGCGACGTGTTTGCATCACATTGGTGCTCGAGGAAAGTTTAATAAATAATTAAGCTCTATTATCATCAGTAATTATCATATGTTGCACAATTAATTTACCAAACTTTGTTGGCATGATCGCGCTTATTTCCCACAATTCTAAGCAATATGAACCTAATTTTCTATTTCTAACAAGTTAAATATCAAGTTATCAAAACAAAAGTGTTAAAAGCGCTTAAAGCTATAATTTATTTTATCTACATCCATATCATAATTTCCCTACTTTATGTTCAGGAACGATAAGCAAATAGCCTATATTAAGAAACCCGTACCTGTGGTTGCATCTTAATGTTTACATTAAAGCACGCTGTATCTTAATGTTCACATTAAAGTATCGGTACAGACGATACTGTGCCCGTGGGGGTCATTCATTCGCGCGGGGTCAAAAATCTTAACACGGCGATGCAGCCTGTAGTATGGAGATTTCACAGATGTAACAGCGCCATCTACTGGAATATTGTTACAAACACTAACGTTCATATAGAAAACTAAACTTAACTAAATGTTATAAACAGTTGAACATGAAGTTTTAACTTCTTATTATTTGTGTTTATAGTACCTTAGTTAATAGTAGGTACCACTTGAAATTACACGCCATATTAATTGGGTATCATTTAATCGATCAGCAAAATATTCATATTTTGGTCAGCAGAAATTTGTATTTGGTCAGCCAAAATAGCTAGTTGGTAAGCAACTTATGGTTAGCAAACATTTATAAATCAGGCTGCAATTAATGATATATTGAACTGCTCTAAATTATTTTGGTCAGCAAATTAAATATTTGAGCTGCATTAAGCGATCTACGGTTGATCAAATTTTGGTAAGCAATCAGTAGGTAAGCAAAATATTTCATTTTGTTCATCAAAAAAAAGGGGGCAATAAAACCTAACTGGTCATTCACAAAATGGGCGCAACTATTCTGTCGCCAATCGTGTGCGTATTTTGTCATAAGGTAATTGTCAGCTGTCAAGTAGCAGGTGTCACTGTAATATATACAGGGTGTCACTGTGATATATACTGGGTGTCACTGTGATATATACAGGGTGTCACTGTGTTATATACAGGGTGTAACTGTGATAGATACAGGATGTCACTGTGATATATACAGGGTGTCACTGTGATAGATACAGGGTGTCACTGTGTTATATACAGGGTGTCACTGTGATAGATACAGGATGTCACTGTGATATATACAGGGTGTCACTGTGATATATAATCAAAAGATATAACCCTAACCTACCTATTTTTGGAAGCCGTTTCGTTTTTAGGGTCATCAAAAAAAAATAACCCTAACCTACCTATTTTTGGGAGCCGTTTCGTTTTTAGGGTCATCAAAAAAAAATAACCCTAACCTACCTATTTTTGGGAACCGTTTCGTTTTTAGGGTATCCAAAAAAAATAACCCTAACCTACCTATTTTTGGGTGCCGTTTCGTTTTAAGGATCATCAAAAAAAAAATAACCCTAACCTACCTATTTTTAGGAGCCGTTTCGTTTTTTTAATTTTAATTACGGTCGGCGGGTCATGTTAAGTTTGTTTGATAACTCTTGACCTGGTCTACCTCCAGTGTCACTGTGACGTGTCAGTTATGGGACACCCTGTATAACACAGTGACTTCTTCTTCTTCTTCGTGTGAAGGGATCAAAAATATTAATCTAAATTTTTCTTTGCCAGTATTTCGCGACTTCTATTCCTACACAGTGACACTCTGTATATATCACAGTGACATCCTGTATCTATCACAGTGACACCCTGTATACATTACAGTGACACCCTGTATATAACACAGTGACACTCTGTATATAAAATAAAAATAAAAATAAAATAATTTATTTCTGTAAGTAGGCCCTCGAGGGCTCTTTTACATGTCTTACATTCTTTGTCTTCTTTTCTTTTTGGCGCTTCGGGTAATGACCTTCTGGTGAGAAGAAGCGCCGGAAGAAACTCACCAGTTTCTCTTTTAATAATTTAATATAAATTACATTACCTTAAAAACTACATTTATAGAGATGTAAAGGGTCTCTCTATGCGTCCAAACAAGACAAATAAAAAATAGAAAATAAATTGATACTAGAATTAATGGAGATGTAAAGAGTCTCCGTTGTCAAAATATTATGTTTTGGAGGTGTAAAGGATCTCCAAACGTCAAAATACAAATTGAAAATACTTATTTACTAAATTAAGTCCATTTTTTCTTAGAGATGTAAATGGTCTCTTAAGTGTCAAAACAATTGGCAAGTACAAAAACAGAAAAAGACAACTAATCAAACATTGTTTTTAAAATATATCTATTTCCAGTCGCAGTTAATCCCACGGTGTTTCATCATTCATGTAGTCTTGTGTGCTGTAATAAGCCTTAGACATGAGTTTACGCTTTACACAATTCTTAAATTTGTTAATAGATAATTCAGTTATATTTCTTGGCAGCTTATTATAAAACCTTACACAATTACCCATGAATGATGTTTTTATTTTATGGAGTCGAGTGGTGGGCACTGCGAGCTTATGTTTATTCCTAGTATTAATATTATG
Source organism: Eudemis profundana (assembly GCA_947034925.1). Lineage (NCBI taxonomy): Eukaryota > Metazoa > Arthropoda > Insecta > Lepidoptera > Tortricidae > Eudemis > Eudemis profundana. Next base: position 34,673,021 of record OX344797.1, on the reverse strand, counting down.
TATGTCACAGTTCTTCTTAAAATTCATGATATTTTTATGTACATACATAATATTCTCATAGATGTATTGACAATGCAATGTCATTACATTAATGTCCTTAAACTTATCTCTAAGTGAGTCTCGATAATTCATCTTATATATCGCTCGAATAGCCCTCTTCTGCAGAACAAATATAGTATTAAGCTCTGAAGCACTAGCACTGCCCCACAGCAGAATACCATACGACATAATACTGTGGAAGTAACTAAAATATACTAATCGAGCTGTTTTTATTGTTAATTGTCGGATCTTGTTGACTGCAAACGCTGCAGAACTTAGTCTATTCGAGAGATTACCAATATGGGGACCCCACTGGAGTTTAGAATCCAATGTTATACCAAGAAAGACTGTACTATCAACTAGTTCCAATTCCTCATCCTTCACAATGACACTTGCTTGCTCGCGATTTACGTTACGCGTGACAAAGTTTATACATTTAGTCTTTCTTTCATTTAACAGTAAATTGTTAACATTGAACCAATTCACTACTTTAGATATAGCATTGTTTACATCATTGTAAGCTTGCTGCTGTCGCTTGACTTTGAAGATAAGTGAGGTGTCGTCTGCAAACAATACTATATCATGGTGGGTCTTAACGAGGTATGGAAAGTCATTTATGTAAATAAGGAACAGGAATCGTCCCAATATTGATCCCTGCGGTACACCCATCGAGACCAATGACCCCGGTGAGTGCTGTCCATTCACGTCAACCCTTTGTATTCTACCTTGTAAGTATGACTTAAATAAATTCAGTGCCGATTCTCTGACTCCATAGTAGTGCAGCTTCCCGATCAATGTTTCATGACATACGCAGTCAAATGCCTTGGATAAATCACAGAAAATACCTAAAGCATCACATGACTCCTCCCAGGCATCGAAAATATGTTTAATTAGCTCGACACCAGGGTCGGTTGTCGAGCGACCCCGAGTAAAACCAAATTGCTTATTATGCATTAAGCTATTAAAATGTTTCATTAATTGGGACAAAACTAATTTCTCAAAAATTTTACTAAAAGTTGGTAGCACAGATATTGGTCTAAAGTTAGTGGGGTCAGTAGTGCTACCTGATTTGAATAAAGGTGTTATTTTACTATATTTCATTAGATCAGGAAACTCACCGCAATCAACACAGTTATTAAACACGACTACCAAGTCAGGCGCTATGATTTCTATTAGGGATTTAACAGCATGGACAGAGACTCCCCAAAGGTCATTAGTTTTTTTGACATTAATTGATTTAAACGCCTTTACTACATCTGAAGTACTAACATGTTCAAAATGAAAGTCTTTACTACATTCTGGGGCGTTATCTTTTAACAGTGTAACGGCAGCCGAAGGTGATGAATTTAAATGCTTAGTTGTGGATACTGGTATCTCGGTAAAAAACTTTTCAAATTCTGTTGCTACTTCTAAATTGTAATCTACAATTTTGCCATCAATTTTTAGTTTAAGATCGTTTACTGAGTGCTTCGATCGACCAGTCTCCACATTAATTACTTTCCAGGTTGTTTTAATAATATCAGAACTATTTCTTATTTTCTGGCTTAAGTAATTACGCTTAGCTAAATGACAATCTATCTTAAATTTCTTCGAACATTGTTTCACATGCTCTTTAAATTCATCACTCGTATTGAACCGCCGTTCCTCATACAAGGCATACAATTCCTGTCTACGTTTATGTAAGTCCACAGTAGCCCACTCACTAAAAACTGGTGCACCACTAACCACGACCGATTTAGAAGTAAATATTGCGTTATAATGTTCGATAAAGGTGTGAAAGAATGAATTGTACATGTCGCTAGGAGTCGTGTCGGAAGATAAAAAGGGTAGCGCCTGAACTAGACTATGTTTCATTCGTTCGACACGGTCCGTAGTTACTGGTACAAAAGTAATTTGTTTTCTCAAGATATTATTCCTTAATGACTCAAATACAATTAATTGACCTAAATGATCTGATTCCAAATTGCTGATTATACGTTTGGTATTAGGAAGAATATCAGTGAAAATGTTATCAATACAGGTGGCGCTAGTAGCAGTCACTCTTGTTGGCTCCATAAATATGTGTTTGAGATTACACGATTTGAAAAGATTCAATAGTCTGACACTTAATGTTGAATTTTCCAAAATATTTACATTGAAGTCGCCGCATATAAGTAATTTCTTACTAGAAGTAGCAATTATTTTATGAAGCACAGATTCCATTACGTTTTCAAAAAGTTCGAAATCACTTAATGGCGGCCTATAGACACAAACAACAATAAATTGATCTAATTCTACGGCACTTAGTTCTATGGTCCGTTCAACAGACAAGGATACAATATCCTTGCGTTCCTTAAATTTTAATTGTCGATTTAATATGATTAATGACCCACCATGTATGGAACTTAGTCTGGTGAACGAACTACCCACCTGGTGAATCTTAAATTGAGGCATTAGTTCATTATTTTCTAACCAATGTTCGGTTATACATAGAATATCTATATTGTAATCGTTCAAAAAAAGTTCAATTTGCAAGTCTTTTCCTCTAATGCACTGAATGTTTTGATGAACCAGGTGGATATGATTTTTATGTTTGCAGCATTTTTCAATAGATTTATTTAGAACTAAATTGCCAGAGACAGAGTCCTCCTTTGTCTTAAGATTTAATTTAAATTGTTGGTTAAAATTGGAACCAACTCCAAGTTCAAACTACTGGACTGCTCAATAGGAGCAGAACCTGCCAAATTCTTGGCAGAAATGTCGAATAAATATGATAGCGACAAAGCTATTTGTCTTTTATAATAATTAGAAAGGTAAAACTTACCTTTAGTCAAAAATACTTTACTAACATATTTGTTTGTGTCTATTATGGTAAACTTACTACTATACAGTGTGTTACCAGCAAGCAGGCTTTTTTTAAAGTAGGGTAAAGTAACATTGTTTCTTAACCTAACCATGACCTTCATTTAATTCATCGACTAAAATTCCGATTTCAAAAATTTTCTAACAAAATTTTAATTGCAAGCAATGTACAGCAAAGTACTAAATTGACAATTAGATGTAAATGCCAGCCCTTCATTCTATGTTTATAACGAAGACATCAAGATAAATGCCTGCATCTACCTATTTCAACAATTAGAGATACCAGGATTGCTACACTTAAGAAAACTACGGAAAAACAACACTAATAAAATAAAACTTAAAAAGCAATACGAGTACTAGACATTTGGACCTGTTTGAAGTGATCGAGAATCCTTTCTTCAAGTTGTACGTGCACAATTCCGTTTATAGGCCTTTCAGACTAACCAGATAGGACCATGCATTCTCTGGACCTCGCTGGACAGCCATTGTTATCAAACGAAGATTATGTGGATGCCGCTGATTTCGAAACCACTCTCGATAAAGTCTCAAGGCTTGAGGAACATTTCCACGTGTCGCACAAATCATGTCAGATAATTCACATGTGTCTTTAGCCATTTTAACGCAAAAAATATCAGTTTTGCAAATAAATGTTTGTTTTGTAATTTGACAAGCCAATGTCAATACTTTTGTAATTGTCATGTCAAATTTTAGAAAAAACTCTTTAAGCTGTGTAAAAAACTCCATACATAAACGTAATGATAAGGACGGCATTAATTGTGGGATTGTTTTTCTCAACTTTTCACCTCCGTACCACGACATGCCTTGTACCAAGTGCATCAGCGATATGAATAACGATAATTACGTAGTACACCTACTACATTTAATGTGCGGATTTAGGAAATTGAATTGTGCACTTAATTCGCATAATTAGGATTTGCTAATACTTGCAAACGATTGCTAATGAAGCATATTATTATCAGTTTTAATAAAAGCCCGCATACCGGTAACACACTGTATGTACAAAAATTATACAAATATATATTTAAGTTATATCTAGCATCATTTTCTGTTTTTGGCACTTGATTACAATAAGGGAATGTGAACATAATAATTTCTTTCACTGTAAGACTGTTTAACTTTTCTAGGAATTTAATTAAATTATTTTTGTTCGCATTGCCCCGGTTGCCTATAAGAATAAGCAGTGTTGCTTAGAATGAATATTATTATCATTCAAAATTTGTTTAGAGAAATTATCAAGGCTACTATAAGGCAGACAATTGCTGATTGCGCTAAGTCCCTTTAAGTAGAAGTTCAAGTAATTGCCCATATTACTTCCAATCTCATCACAGTACATAATAACATTAGGTTTAGGTGTGATTATTTGTGTAGAGAGGACGGAGCAATTATTTATTTGTTGTTGAGGAGGTAAACTGCCACACAGGTCCGGGCTAGGTACACCAGCAGACAAACGACCACTCACTTGTTGACATACACATGACTGGCCATTTGTCAGTGACTCAAACCGCTCTGAATTATATTTAATTTGTGATATCAAATCATCCATGGCTAATGAATATTCAGTAATAATGTTTTTTGAACTCTCATTCATTTCATGTAATGATTTTATTGAATCCTCCAAACTCTGAATTTTTAATTGTAAAACCTGTGTGTCAGTTTCATATTTTGACTGACTATGTTGTAACTGAGCAGAACACAGTTCCAATTCATCTACCATATTTACATTAATTTTACTAAATCTCAATTTCCTAAAAAACAATTTATTATGTTTTGATAACTTTTGCGTTTTTTTAATGATTCTGTTCAGTTTAACATATTTCTTTAGTTTTTTACCGCTGCACTTTATTAATGTGGTAGATTCATTAGTTAAGTCTATAGTAACTACAGGGTTTTTAATTGCAGCGGTAACCAACTTGGGGTCGGGCCCGACTAGTTCCTCGAATAAGCTCTGAGTGTGCACCGCTGTAGCGTTGTCCTGGGCCTCCTGTAGCTCGTAGATTTGCTCATGAGCATCATGCAGTGCTCTCTCCAGTGAGTCGATATCCTTCAGGGCGTGCCTGCAGCACACTCAGTAAACCTGTCCACCGTCTCCTGTAGCCGGGCCCGCTCAGAATTTACAACATTATAATCACTTTCTAAAGAACATAATTCCTTTTTTAACTTATCATTGCTAACAAGTACTTCTAGAAGCTCCTTCTCACTGTCCTCTCTCTCACCAAGCAACTGTGCACACAACTCCTTGGATGTTTTTAACTCAAGTAGGGTAAGTTGTAGCTTATCAACCTCTTGCTGGCGAGCTGCAGCGGCTGCTCTGCGAGTAAGCATTATTAATGTTATGATTCTTTAATAAGTACAAACAAGGAATTGCTCACTAAAGCTTGGCGATGTTTAGTACTTACTTACATGAAATCTTGACGTTTCACTGTGCCTATACTGTGTTCTAAATTTTTACAACGATTTACTCTTTATTACAACACAATTGGTATTGACTAGTAAGTAAAAACCAGCAGATAAGATCGTAAGATGAACACAGATTTCGAATTGATAACCTATAACGGTTATAAATTCGAGATATTACAAGGCACTTGTAAACATCACTAAATCACTTCACTTATTATGTATATGTAAACAATTAAAATAAATTACTTATTTCACACCTAATGGGCTTAATATTACACGAAAAATTATTAAATTTGTAATAAATACGAGGGACAAAACGGAATCAGCTGCTTATTCGTTGACAGCTAGTGTTGCCATCAATATATATATATATATATATATATATATATATATATCACAGTGATATCCTGTATCTATCACAGCGACACTCTGTATATAACACAGTGACACCCTGTATACATTACAGTGACACCCTGTATACAGGGTGTCCAGTAATTAATAGCCAGTAAAAATATTTTCATTTGTGACCTAGACGATGAAACACGAGACCAAAAACTGAAAATTAAGAAAAGTGTGAAAATCTCGAAAACCAAGGGACTTTTACTAAACCTAAAAGTCGATTTTCTGAACCAGCCTAAGGTGCCCTCTCAGTGGTTAGAAGATTGGCTATTAATTACTGGACACCCTGTATAACACAGTGACACTCTGTATATATCACAGTGACATCTTGAATCTATCACAGTGACACCCTGTATATAACACAGTAACACCCTGTATAGTGATATCATAGTGACACCCAGTATATATCACAGTGACACCCTGTATATCTCAATTAAATTGCTTACAGACATGTTTTCTCTGCTGACAATGACATTCTGTATATATCACAGTGACATCCTGTATACATTACAGTGACACCCTGTATATAAATAACACAGTGACACCCTGTATTTATAACAGTGACACCTAGTATATATCACAGTGACACCCTGTATATCTCAATTAAACTCTCTGCTGACCAATTGTAAAATCTTGCTGCCCAAGTTATTATTTTGCAGCTCGACTGGTTATTAGGCAGCCAAATGATAAAAAAGCAGATTAATATTGGTTAAAATGTTAACCGTTTTTAAATTGTTTGCTGAACAAGAGTTGCCACCCGATTTTTATTTATTGCCAGCCAAAGCTTTGTATGCTGCCCAAATGATTTAACTGCGTTTTTTTTTTGTGCGGATAAATTTTAATAACGGCTGACCAAAAAAATACTTTTCATATTAATTGTACATACATATTGTAGAAAACTTATGATTATGCATGTAGATATTTTAGATAAAGTTGTGAATGCGAACAGTCGCAGCGCAGTTAAGTAGGTACAGACTTAATTAGGCATTAAATCACTCCTGTGATCTTCCGTGCGTGTGATCTTATTATGAAATTCGCCTTCGGCTCGTTTCATAAAACCACACTCACACTCCACAACCTACACGTTCTGCATAACAACGACTTTATAAGTAAATTTTACGGCGTAATTTACACTTAATATTACCTTGAATATTAATCTGGTATCCAGGGCAAAATAACCACAGGCGGTCATTACGCTTTCTTGATATGACATCACGGAGGAAAAATTTTGTATCTGTAAGCATTTAAAATTGGTTTATTTTATAATAATTCTAAATAAACACAAGCCAACCTATGTTAAGAAAATGTTTATTGAATTGTTGATCATCATTTATAATATTACTACATTACTATCGGGTACTTTTAATAAAAATGGCTCGTATTTATGGGTTAGTCTCATCTCGTCTAAAAAAGCAGCTGGTCTAAGCAGTAACTGGTCTAAAAAGCAGCTAGTCTAATTAGCAAGTGGTCTAAAAAGCAACTGGTCTAAAGGTCTTACCAGAATAATGTAGAACAATGACTCGTACTTACTCGTGAAAATGCATATCTCATGTACGGAAAGGTAATACATAGGTTTCTATCAAAAAAATATTTTTTAAACAATTTTTATTACTGACCGATTGGCCTGCAACTGGAAACAATAATTATTCAAACTCCTTTACATCGGAAACATACTGGCCACTTTAGATTATAGATACCATGTTTGTTAATGACAACTTCATTCTATTATGTGATGTTTTCCTGCCTTCGTGCTGAATATTGTTATGTGAAATGGTTACATTTTAAATCCTGGACCAAGTAATGGGGATTTTTGTTGTTTTCAACGCCATCTAGTGAAATCGGTAGTGATAGTGGCGCTAAGGGCGCCAAGGGTGCCCTTCACAGGAATATGATTTCGATCTGTCCATTGACTTTTGCAGCCGGCTGTACATAGAAGTGGGTTGCGGGTAAATACTTTAACGCAAGCGCAAATAGGTAGGCTACCTACCTATGTAGACTACGAAATTAAGTATCCACTTTTGAATTTATCTCAATGCAATAACAATAAGGTGAAAAAGTGGACACATGTCTTTGTAGTAAAGGAGTTGACTGTACATATAGATACTTAAAATTTAAATAATAATAAAAATATTATGATTGATACAAATCAGTGCTGACTAATTTGAGTTTAGAAGACATTAATTTTTGACGGTATGAGATTTAGACAAAGAACGTTATAGACCAGCACGTCTAGCATAACTGGTCGCGACTTCGTTTCTCGCGCAACAGAGCATCACCTGTCACTGTCACACTACATTGAGTAGAAAGAGATAGGTAGCACTTGTCGCGCGACAAAGAGTCGCGTGTCACAGTTGTGCTAGAGGTACAGTTGCATTATTGGCGGGTAGCGTTTTAGACCAGTTGCGTTTTAGACGAGAAGCGTTTAGACCAGCTGCTAGGTGCGTTTTAGACAAGTTGCTACTTAGACCAGTTGCTTTTTAGACGAGTTGCTAATTAGACCATTTGCTTTTTAGACCAGTTAACTGCTTAGACCAGCTGCTTTTTTAGACGAGATGAGACTAACCCGTATTTATTTGTGATCTATATTTTTATGTTTTATCGATGACAATAAAATTTAGGTTGTGAAAGTATTTGAATTTTATGGCCATTAAAAGTTGTATCGTAGATGCAATAGATTTATTTGGAATAAAGATCTATCCATCTATGGAAATGTATTTGGATATTGTATTTTGTATGGGGAAGTGCCAATACGTCCACCGCTGCCAGGGTATAGAGGGAGACAACACTTACGCAATGTGTCTATAGTCGGACTACGCTAAGTTTGCCGATGTCGAAAAAAGGTTTTGTTAAAAATATATATATACTATGGCAACATGAAGTAACTACTTACAGCAAGAGGATTATTTTTAATCTTTGTACTTGGTAATATTTTTTCCCTTAATGTGTCTACATACCTACTGAAATATAGGTTTTCAAAAACTTGCTCGAAAATGGTGTCATTACACGTAGGTTCTGCGGGCCGTAAATGGCCTATTACGCCCTAGGGCGTAATGGTTTTCTTTTTAAATTTGAAACGCTGGTTCTGTTTTACTCTTATTTGTCATGTACAAACAGCAACACAGTTAACTATACACTTCAAAAATGGGAAATACTGCAAGAAAGAGAATCACACTTGAAGGCGTCGTGTTATGCATGTGTGCGTGTGTTTATGAGTATAAATTGGCTATTATTCAAAAGAGTTTTGAAACAATAATTTTTCTTTTATGGCTGATCCAACGTCATTATTGACATTAATGCCATATTATTGAATTGGTGGAAAAGAATGAATGAATAATAAATATAAATTACATTATATTGGTGCATCATATCAAAAATATGAAGCACCAATAAAAGCATTAGCAATATAATTAGTTTATTTCATCCCAACGTTCGTCTGAAAGCTAAATCATAATTTTGACAAATTCACCTGTCTTGTTGAAATAAAACCTTTATTTACAGTATGGAAAAAAAAACTTTGCCCAAACAACTACAATGACAAAGCTCAAAGGCACATAACACATACGCAAACGTTATTTGATTTGAAGTTGACATAATACAAATATATATATCTCTTTCAATCGTTATCATTTTCTCTCTGCTCTGTCTTTAATGGGCAGTTAAGTGTGTTGCTGTTTGTACAAAGGAAACGCCAACTTACTTTTTTAACTTTTACACTGAAATATTTATTTAAAGATAACTGTTATTGCAAATACATGTAAACACATTTTGAGTAACATTAATTAAATGTTTAAATAATGTATTTCTTTATTTTGCAAATATAAAATCAACTAAAATGGCCGTTACCGCTATGGTTTCCGAACGTGACTTGACTTTGTCTATGACTTTGACATATGTCACTAATGTCACTGTCTGTTTTAATATTTTCTTGTCATACTGTGGCGATTAGTAAGGTTATTTTATTAAGATTTCCTCACAAGTGTGATGAAAAACATTGTGTGTGCCATGGGCGGTAAAAGAAATACAAACTCGTGTTATTAAAGCCCTCGGTTTCACCTCGGGCCTACAACAAACACTCGTTTGTAATTCCTTACTTACCGCTCTAGATACACAATGTACTAATATGTATCTGGACCAGTCTTGCACACATCCATCCAGTTCCAACCAAACTAAACGATTTGTTCCAGGGTCTTGGATATCTATGTATTTAAGTATTATATTTAAATATGTACATGTATACAAGCGTTGCTTAGTTTCGTTGGGACTAGATCAATGTGTGCAAGACCAAGACTGTCCTGAATATTTATTTCAGTAGGTATGTGGACATATTATACAGGGTGTTTGGTTCATCGTTTGCCAAATTAAAATGGTAGATAGGTGGGGTTATTTTCTATCCCTCTACGCTCTTTAAAAATTTTTTTAACCCACGTGTATTTTTTTTTGCTTTCTTTTGTTGTTTTTGAAGAATTTACAGGGCCGACGCGTTTAAATTTGAATTAAAAAAAAAGTAAGTGGAAAAGAGATGAAATGTTTGTTGCATCGTGATGTGTAACGTGTCACGGTTGTATCAGAGTCAAAAATACTGACATTTTACTGCTAGTTTTTTTTTATTGACCCTGAAATGTTTTACAACATGTAAAAATTTAGTCAAAGATCAATTTTGATTTGCAATTAAAAAAAAAACTAAATGAGACCACGTTCTTAAAATTGTTTTACGAAATTCTGTGCTCTATCTTCTTTCTAATGATGTACAATAATCCCAAAGAACCTTTCAGGAACTTCATTTTTTCCTGATTTTTGTAACGGACGCAACAGGTAAATTAACGATGCCCAAACATTGACGCTGTATCTTCTTTGGAATTTCCTTTGTCTTTTCGCGGGTTTTCATTTTTCGGCGACCAGGTTTGCAGGTTGTGAAGATTAAAACTTATCTTTTGTAAATTTGGACTTGGAGTTGAAGGTCAACTTTCACAAACTTGAGCGAAATCGATTATGCATGACAAGAAAATATTCTTGAAAACAACACGTGCGAAGAGATAAAGACTGCTATCTGCTGCATTTATTGTCCTGTGTAAGAGCAGGACAATAATAAGTGCAGCTGTCTCTCTCTTTCATGGGTTATGGGTTAAATGTCAACCCAGGCGAGCCGTGGAGCCGGTGCTGGGATCAGATTCATTCAGTCATTTGACTGTCTCTGGTGGCTAACGCATTTGTAATTCTGATACTGTTGTCTTTTGTTAAGTTTTTTTAGTGTTTTCCAGTCGTTCGTTTATTGGTTTTGATAATCTCTGTTTTGTTGAGTTTTAATCATTCAGTCGATCGTTTAGTGCTTTTGTTAATCTCTGTTTTGTTGAGTTTTGATCATTTGAAAATGGCTAACGAACGACTGAATGATCCAAATTCAACAAAACAGAGATTAACAAAAACACTAAAACTAACTTAACAAAAGACAACAGTATCAGAATAACAAATACGTTAGCCACCAGAGACAGTCAAATGACTGAATGAATCTGATCCCAGCACCGGCCCCACAGCTCGCCTGGGTTGACATTTAACCGATAACCCATGACAGAGAGACAGCTGCACTTATTGTCCTGCTCTTACACAGGACAATAAATGCAGCAGATAGCAGTCTTTACCTCTTCGCACGTGTTGTTTTCAAGAACATTTTCTTGTCATGCATAATCGATTTCGCTCAAGTTTGTGAAAGTTGACCTTCAACTCCAAGTCCAAATTTACAAAAGATAAGTTTTAAATCTTCACAACCTGCAAACCTGGTCGCCGAAAAATGAAAACCCGCGAAAAGACAAAGGAAATTCCAAAGAAGATACAGCGTCAATGTTTGGGCATTGTTAATTTACCTGTTGCGTCCGTTACAAAAATCGGGAAAAAATTAAGTTCCTGAAAGGTTCTTTGGGATTATTGTACATCATTAGAAAGAAGATAGAGCACAAAATTTTGTAAAATAATTTTAAGAACGTAGTCTCATTTAGTTATTTTTTTAATTGCAAATCAAAATTGATCTTTGACAAAATTTTTACATGTTGTAAAACATTTCAGGGTCAAAAAAAAAAACTAGCAGTAAAATGTCAATAATTTTGACTCTGATACAACCGTGATACGTTACACATCACGATGCAACAAACATTTTATCTCTTTTCCACATACTTTTTTTTTAATTCAAATTTAAACGCGTCAGCCCTGTAAATTCTTCAAAAACAACAAAAGAAAGCAAAAAAAAATACACGTGGGTTAAAATTTTTTTTTAAGAGCGTAGAGGGATAGAAAATAACCCCACCTATCTACCATTTTAATTTGGCAAACGATGAACCAAACACCCTGTATACATACTTATTAAATGGAAAGATATTTGCCAAGTATCAAGACTAATCAATCCTCTTTCTTGTGATGTTGCCTTTTGACCTCTGCAAACTTAGCGTAGTCGCACTCTAATCGTAACCTCATACAAAAGTTGTTACAGTCTGTTTTTCTATCAGTTCTTAAAGCACAGAAACTGGATGAAATTACCTAATTCCACTTACCTCAGCAAATGTCATTGTGTTTTCAATTGGTATGCTGTGCAATGTTTGGCCAATTTTGGTTTCCTGGAATAATTTAAAAGGTGTGAAACGAACACATGAATACGAATTTCATACAACATAAAAAGCTATCTCAATCTACAAACCTCTTGTTTTATAAACGTTCCCGCAAGTGATAAAAATAAAATTTTCGACACATGATAAAATATAAAGAACATTTGCAGACTAACAAGGGCTACTTCGTACTCCCTCGTTATCACCAAAACGTGGTACAAAATGTGAGCTTCACATAAAACTGTATGAAATGTTTGTATCACGATGACCAATATCGGTGCTTGAAAGATTCTGTTGATTTGTCTCTTTATGATCAATGTATTCGTATAGGCTGACTGCAATTGGCCGAAAGTGGTTGTTGGTAGTTTACCTTTTACTAATATAAAGCCATATCTGGCATCTTTTGTTTTAAGCTGACGACAACGCTGTTCAATATTCTTCAACAGGCAGACCACCATAAAACCAGTAGCGTTGTAAAATGTTATAAGTAAATATGGTACCATTTCTGGTAAAAGGGCACATACTACGACCCATACTCCTAGCCCATATATGTAAGAAAATATTATTTGAAAGATGATTATAGCGACGATATAGCCGAGAAAGAAATGGACTACAAATCGAAATAGTTTTAATATACAAGCAGTATCAGTACTGGATAAATTAATCCAAATCCTAATTACTGCATTAAGTATATTAATTATAATATTTCTGTACATATACACACAAATATAAGCCACTGCGCTAGTAATTAGTAGCAAAATTTCTTCTAGAAGATAATTAATACTGATTTCCTGACTCCTTAGTGAGTTTGTCCTGAATATAAATGTTACCATTGTAACAATACACGCACACACACACAAAATCATAATTAATGTAAAAATTGAACCGACATATATTGAGTTGGTTTGTATTCTCCAAACCCTTCCTTTTGGAAATGTAATTGTATAGGGAAATAACCCAAACAATAATAGAACTATGTGCAGTGGTTTGAATATCTCTATTAAGTTAGTATCGTTGTTTGGACGGTTTCGAAGAAAATACTTCTTTATTCGCGAATACATGGTCACGTTTTGATGTTTAGTGTCTTGAAATGTAATTCAGAATAACTCTCGTTTGTTGCCGGAAACGAAGCATTAACATTAGCTAGTTGCGTGAGCATAATTCATTAGCTGGTATACGACATACGACAACATAATGTCACTTTCATACATGTATCCATTTTTAGGGTTCCGTACCAAAATGGTAAAATAGGAACCCTTATGGTGCGACTCTGTCTGTCTGTCCGTCTTTCACAGCCAGATATCTCAGGAACTTCTGCTGCTATCGATATGTGGAATAGTTTTATTTGACATAAAAAAAATTGTACGTTTTTTACTTTTTTTTTAATGGGAGTTTGAAAATTTAATGTTGTGCTATTGTATCAAATGAAAGGGATGAAAGTTGATTTGTAAATTCCAAGGCCATTTTTAGGGTTCCGTAGCCAAAATGACAAAAAACGGAACCCTTATAGTTTCATCATATAGTGTCCGTCCGTCCGTCTGTCCGTCTGTCCGTCTGTCCGTATGTCACAGGTATTTTATTCAAAAACTACATGATGGATATTGATGAAATTTGGAATATAGGTGTCTTGTATGAGCCGCTACTTAGTTTGGTAGTTAAACAACTAAAATAAATATTTTTAGGGGGGGGGCATTTCATACATGTTACAGAAGCTAAAAAAATGTTTTTCAGCAAATATCGACGTGTGGTACATAGTTCGACAGCAAGTGAATATATTTGGATTTAATTGCTCCGAAAGTTGTGTAAATTGTCCCCGCCCCTCTATCTTCTAAACCGTGTGTCAAAAAATATGAAAAAAATCTTAGGTAACGCTTAATTAATACTTTCAACGAAAATTATTTTCAATAAGATCGAATTAACCGTTTTTGAGTTACTGCCGATAAACTGCGCTTCTCAACAAAAGGACGTAATTGCTATGAAGATACGCTCTTTTGTTGTTGTACTTTTTTTACATCGTATTTTTTACCTTATAGTTATGGCTATGGAACCCTATACTGAGCATGGTCCGACATGTTCTTGGCTAGTTATAATTTTTTTTGTTAATCATGTACTTTTTGATTTATGACCAAAAACGTTCAAAAAAATACCATTCCCCCTATTATCTTCGAAGTTACTGAACAGAAAAATCTGTAATAATTACCAATTATTAATATCAACCTGAATATTACAGGAAAAATATAACGGTCTTCCTAACTTTAACATTTTTTTTTAAATTTACAAAAACTTAAAATCCATCTAGCGGAGAGAGAGAGTAGCAAAACTAAGCGATGGCCTGTTTCAGATTACAGAAAAAATATCTATTACATACAATAATTACTCATCAGGTTCTAAATATTACAGGAAAAATATAACGGTCTTCCTAACTTGCACTGTTTTTTAGAAATTTGCAAAAATCATAACATATACTTATTTGCTCCTACTAAACAAATCGACATAGGTACAGTTTTTCTTGAACTATTCGCGTATCTACTTATGAGTTTGTACGGAACCCTCGGTGCGCGAGTCCGACTCGCACTTGACCGGTATTTTCACATTATTTTTAAATATTAATACCCCATGTCATTAAGTACATCGTTAAAATTATTGAAATCAGTAATTAAAACCTTTTCTACTTGTCGTGCGTAATTAATTATGCACAAATTACTAACATTTTAGAATAAAATAACATCTGTCATACGATTTCAATGAAAATTATCTCATAACTGGAAAATCTGAGTCGGGTTCAGATTCTCTTAGTGCCGCCCTGGGCATCGTAAAAAATGCCGCCCCATTAGTGCAGTCTAGAAACTGTTAGCATAGAGATTGTTGTCCTTTTGGTTATGCACTTTACCAAAGCTTAACATTAATAAAAACGCAAGTAACAAACAGTACAAGTCTAACAATAGTAACCAAAAGTCATCGAAATATAGGTAATGCATGGAACAATAACGTCGAACAAAGGTTACGTTGAAATTTGCCCCATAACGCCCACTTTTAAAATCAATACCTACGTCTTATGTATCAGTGGGGCTGATAACCAACTTAATGTTTACTATGATTGAATCTAAAGTAATACATGACATAATATATTCATATTAAGTTTGAGAAGACGCAATTTCAAAAAGGTTGCACATTGTTTAAAAGACAAAAAAATGTGATTGGTTACAAACCTACTGACGTGAGAAATTCATTTGGTATTATAATTTTCTCTTCAAAACTAACAATAAGTACTAGCTCCGCCCCTTTGGTACGTATTTCGTGGGGCCGAGTTTGAGCGTCAGTTACACTTCCATACTTATTATATTTTGATGCCAAAAATAAAGATTTGTACTGTTTGTTACGAAAGTTTGATAAGAAATGCACAAATTAACCACGTAGTAAATGCCTGCCAGAGTTTTTTTTTTTGTTAAAACTTTGAAAGATAATCATGTTAAAGACATTCTGCAATAATCTGATTTTGAAAACAATGAAGAAAACCGTTTTACAGGAGGTAGTGAGGAGTAGTATGTAGAGTAGGAAGACTCATAATAAGCATGTATGCGGTACATTGCTGCTCGGTAAATTTTCAAAAATTAATTACGAGGTCACTATTAAGTGTAATTTAAAAAATCATATTAATTAATGATAACACTACTAAACGCTATATCTGGTTTAATTGTTCGCCCGTATAAGACTTACACGCTGTATATAGTAGGTAAGTAGTTAATTACAAAAATGTTAGTCTTGTACCTTTCTATGACGAAAGTTAACCATATAATCTGTAAGGTTCGTTACACATAGGAACAAAGTCAAATGCTTACCGATCGTGAAAAAAAAGATCCTCCTATGTAAATTTACACTTTTTTATATTTACGTTTTTTTTAAGCGACCGTACACCCGGCAGAGTAATGAATCACCTCCATAAGTCAAATCGAGTTCCTATGTTCTTAAGCAGGTTACGAATGAGAGATACTTCTGTGGTTTTATACTTGCACGTCAGATTCCTGCAAGCATGACTCAGTCACGGAGCTGTTACTCATCCACTTGTTCAAGCATTTCGCTATAAACCAGAATACTAGAATAGGGAATATGCATGATATTTTTATTAACTCATTCATATAAGAAACAGTAGGAAAAAATATTTTTCGAATAACTATAAAAATAACCAAGATATAAGACAACAAAGATCCATCTCTATCTCTTTCTAGCAAAACAGAATATACTATAGAGATTGTATGGCGGCCGTGTACTATGACGTCCATATCGGACCTCTCTGTCTAATCGCTGCCTGATATGTACTTTAAAATGTGTATATCTTCCGTATTTCTCGGACGATTTCAATTTTATTTTGACTTTAGGTCATCTTTTTTACGGTATTTTCATATTTTGTTAAGAAATGTGTAATAAAAAATCATGCATACCTATTCCCTATCGTCCACGACTACCCGCCAAACCGAAAATAAATCATAAATTAATGTAGTTCGATTCGAGTTCGTTAGTTCTCCATACAAACATAAAATAGTACATTATACAACTAGGGTGGTAATAAAAAGAAAGGCCGAGATCGCAGATGTTTGCGGCCCGAGCTGCAAGCGAGGGCTTTCTTTATTACCTCCCGTGTTGTGTACATCATTTTATGTCTACACTTGCGCTCGGCAACATTATGAGATAAAAATCTGGTAAAAATCTTGCAAAAACACTGTACTTATTAGAATTAGTCATTTATTTTTAATTAAGTGGTTATAACGAAGAGGAACTGACTTTTCAAATCTATTGGCATGGCAAAAAAAACATTTACAGCCCAGTAGTGAACTCGTAAATATTTTCATAAAAAATATCGTAACTACACGTACGGATATTCCTTACATAACTACATATCTTAAAAGCCTGGCAGGTGAACATGTTGATTATTTTACGACGGGTCGTATAAATCGTAAACGACATTCAATCAGCGAATCTGAAGCCCACAGACAACGGCCATAAATAACGGAGTTATGACGAGCTCCCATAAAATGCTAATTCAACTTAGTCTCATTTTACAAACCATAAAACTGTGCCAATTAATTTATAACGCCTCTATTATAGGCATTTTTAATCGGTTTAAAAAAGAGGAGGTATTCAATTCGATTGTTTTTTTTTGCGTTTGTTAACTCAAACTCGGTTCACAAACAGATTTGGACAATTTAAGTTCAAAATCCAGTTATGATAACTTCCTCAAATTCAAATTCCTTTGAGGAAGGAAGAATTTATTTAGTTTTTAATGGAAACTAAGAAAATCCGAAAACAATGTAAATTGAAATTTGCTGTAGCATTTATTCGATCGAGAAATAAGTAAAATTAAGCAGTATTAACTAAACAAGCAATTAAGGTTGAAACTAAAGTACCTATAAACATAATCACTACATAGTATAAAACAAAGTCGCTTTCTCTGTCCCTATGTATGCTTAAATCTTTAAAACTACGCAACGGATTTTCATGCAGTTTTTTTTTTTTAATAGATAGAGTGATTGAAGAGGGAGGTTTATATGTATAATACAAGCATAATATAATAGAGAAACACCGTGAGAAGCCGGGACGGGTCGCTAGTTAAACTATAAAAAGAAAACCCCTTCTAACGGGTCCGCTTGCGGCGTCGAGCCCATGACGCTGGCAGCAGCGTTTCCACGTTGGGTCGCATCGATCCGCTGGGATAGGTAAGCGCCAGCCCTGGGGTCTCCGCGCGGACCAGCCGGGACGACAGGGCCCTTATAGAGCATTTCATATGGGATGACCACGTCCCCAAAGTTTCCAACGCAAGCGCCGCAAATTCATAGTTCTCTAATAAACCAGAGTACTTGCAGCATTGAATTTTTGATTTTTTATAATAATACAAAATCAACTTTTGACGTCTCTGGCGTTACCGAAAATATCTCTGGAGTTACCAATAAATCGGGCTTCTAATAGGATATTATTCTATTTATAACGTTTATAAGACGGGACATTTAACGTTGTAACATACACCATAATGTAAATAAAGACAAACCATTATTTAGAGGCGTTATTTTACAACGAAAATTAAAAGTTGCGGGTAGCGTTGTATGGGTCAAAAAATTGTTTCTCCCAGGTACTCAAATAACTGACTTCATTCGAATCTATTATTCAATAACAAAGCCAAAAGAGGAGCCAAAAGAGGAGGAAGCTATCTTCGAGTTGTGGAAAATTTGCCTGTATTAACCTATAACCTACTATTAAAAATATCCAAATCACTCTTGATATGCCCATGATATTTGGAGAGCTCCATCGGTTTCTTCAGGATCCCATCATCAGATCCTGATGTGGTGGCAAGGATCATCTTGGAGGTATAACCTTAAAAAAGCATTTTCCAAATCGGTTTAGCCATCGTCCCGTATTTATATATTAAACATACAGTCGAATTAAGTAAGAATCATCCTGCTAATAGGTAGACTTGTATGCCAATGAAAATGTAAAGAAGCTATGCCAAAACTACAATAAGAATAATCGACACGTAAAAACTAGTTAGGCCCATGTATTTTCTACCTTTAAAGTAATACCTTTTAGTAAAATACTCGCCACACTTTTTATTGCAAATGAAGTGTAGTTTTTAGGTATTCTTATAATACTGACATTAGAAAGCTTGAGCTGAGCCCCTTTTTACACACAGACAAAGGCTCATAAAGACTAAAAGCTCATTTGAAAATTTCTAAGAGAATATCACTTTTTCATTTTGAACTCTGCACACTCTCCTTTCCTGTGAAACGTCTATACGTCGACGTTGGCAAAATACCATAGCTAAACCAGCAAGGAATGTAAGCCATTATTAATAATATATATTATATTTTCTGTTGACTGTAGAAATATGCCAGTTAACTTGAAGATCCTTACAGTAATAAGACTACGCGGACTTATGGGTGCTTAAGGACTTAGCCCTCCTTTACCCGTTCTATTTCCATACAAAGGATTGTTTAATGATTTTCAACATTGTGGGTACAGGG
Organism: Eudemis profundana; assembly: GCA_947034925.1. Classification (NCBI taxonomy): domain Eukaryota; kingdom Metazoa; phylum Arthropoda; class Insecta; order Lepidoptera; family Tortricidae; genus Eudemis; species Eudemis profundana. Next base: position 34,653,724 of record OX344797.1, on the reverse strand, counting down.
TACTTATTTCAAATTGCATTTAAATTGCAAAAGGGGATTAAATGCTACAGCTTTTTTCTTTGAAACGGTAGTGCGTCACCAAGACAAACCTCCGGAAAGAGCGCACTGCATATATTGTTTTGTGCAAGTTTTCTACGTATTTTCAAAGTCTAATTTACCGAGTAAGCGAACGCTAGAATGCTTTCCTATGTCCAGCCGATGCCTGTCTGTTCTCTTTTACAAGTCGCATCGCTCAACCGATTCTCGTGAAGTTTTGTGAATAGTGTCGAGAATTATATTATTTTATTGGCGACTCCGTTTTTGGAAGTTTTTCAAAATGGTGGCGCCATGAGGGTTGACAAATTCGCGAGGTCTGCAGTTGACAGAGCCACTAGTTATTTAGTTGGGTAAATACATGGTAAATAGCACATTGGTCTGGATAATAGGTACTAAAGAGCTAATTAGGTAGACGACCGAGTGCTGAACACTGGCCCAGTAGTCGCTATCTTGAATGTTAAGTCATAAGCAATAGAGGTGACCGCAGAGTGTAGAAGAGACGGTTGGATCCGGTGAGTTCCATCCGGTGGTCGGACTTAAACGATAGTTTTATTATATACAGAGACTTCTGCGCGTAGTACTATTACTTATTCTGTGACGTAAGTTACAACTTTAACAATTCTATTCAATGTATAGTATAATAACAATTTCCAAAAGGGTAGATTACTTATGTTTACAATTGTATCGATATCAAATTTATAACCTTGACTGTACCTTGAAACTTAATAGAAATGAACCAGTTCCGTATATATCAAGCCTAGACAGCGTAAATTGCGAGTCTAGGTCATTCCGATAGACCTGGATGCTATCGGCAGGATAATTGCTTATCAGTGAATTATATTGCCATTTTATTTACCATAAACTAACCGAGGCTTTCAGGCAATGCTACCTAGTTAACTTAGACGTTTTCCTTTTACTGGAAAAGTTGCGATGCCGGCGCCGGTGTTTCAGATTACTATAAGTATGACCCGGATATTTTTTTGAGTGCGCTCGTTACGTTTACGTTGTTGGGAGCGGTCAAGAGCTATACCTATTTTATGGAAAAAAGTTACCTCCATTATTTAGGCAGGCATGCTATTTGTCACTTCACAATTACACTGAAAAAATGTATTAACTTCACTTACTGTAAGTAAGTGGGTTTTTGTTATTTGTTATTATTAGGGAATTATGGGGTTTGGTTTGCCCAATTGAATTCCCTGGAAATTACAAGTAAATTGTTCGAAACGTAAGAGACAGCTTTTAAAATAGCATAAGATTGTGATACCTATTTCAATTTCTTAAAACCGTTTTTCTTTAGGTATATTCAATAAAATATGAAATAAAGTAAAATAACCTGATACACTCCCTTAACTCTGGCACTCCACTCCGCTGCCTCGCACGGCTCTGGTGCAAACGCAGCCTTAGTTACGCGTGTTCAGTAGGACTATTACAGTAAGCGAAACACGCACACACGTCACGTAGAGGCAGATAAAATATAATGAGCAGTACCAGAGATGCTCGCTGATGCGCGGGCGCCGAGTTCGCAGACCACTCAATGTTTACTTCAATAAAACATATTACAGTATCTTTACATCCGTGGTACACTTGAGAATCTAAATATATTAGACTTATTTCGGTAAATTTATATTAAACTTTCCGATTCAGTCATCGCTGTGATAGGTATATTTATTTATAAGTACCTAGGTAGGTATCGTCACATTTGTGGCGAATTTGGCGATCTATATTAGACCTATATCTGTAAGTTTTTTTGCGAATCTATCATGGTTGTGGTATATTTATTTATAACAGGTAGGTGTCGTCACATTACATATTACCTATTCCTATAATATATACAATTTTTTTAGATCATAATTTGAGAAATTGTCTTTGATGTGATGGAATATAAATTTATTTGTGTTTCAATTGAATCCGTTTCATATGGACATTAATAATTAAGACTCACATCAATAACTTAGTAATTCATTACAATAGCAAACAAAAACCCCAAAACAATGAGGACTAAAAAGAAGATCTAAGTCAAAAAATATCCCGTTTTGTTTATTAGGTGTCATTTGTATACACCGCTACATTTCCGCCATTTTATATCAGACATGATTTTCTACTCTATGGCAATACAGAAGCAGCCATCTTTGTCTAATTGGCCATAAACCCTTAACTATCCGCGACGTTCATTTAATTATACCCAAAAACGAATTTAACGGTCAAACAACTAATTTATCGGCGAATTTTACTAATTTTATGATAGAGTTACAACACTAAAGCTGTCATTCAATTTTAATTAGCCTTAATATGTGGCTATTTACGACGTTAAGTAATACTGGAGGTTATTATAAACCTATTGTCTAATCGGCAACATTATGACTTGCGGTAGGTGTATGTCATATCTGTATAATGTTTTTTTTATTTTTTTCTGCTGCTTACATTTTAATGTTGGTCAGAAATTGCTTTACTCTATAAATTAATTTTTATTTGTTTAAGTAATTTATTTAATATCAATATATAATTTAGCAATATAATTTAATTTAACATGTAATAATATAATTTGTATATGTTTTTTTTACTGAAAATAAATGGATTTTATTATTATTTTGTTTTATAATTCTTTGTTTGAATCAAGCAAGCTGTACGCCTAAATTCTTCAGCGGCACATCGTTTTCGGGAGATCAGAATTTGGAGGTACATACAACGTGTCCCAAAACTCAACGATAAGCCGGCACCAGAGGATGGAGCTACTTATGATTAGTCGAGAAAAAATAATTGAGATATATATTTTTTTCCTTATTTTTTCTCGACTAATCATAAGTAGCTCCATCCTCTGGTGCCGGCTTATCGTTGAGTTTTGGGACACGTTGTATATTATCTTAAACATACTTCCTAAAATAGTAGGGCCAATATTCAGCGTTTTTACGGAGTTTTATTTTCGTCATTATTGTCTCAGTAAAAATTGTTCAAAAAAACGTGCCTACAGTTAACTTTTTATGAAATCGAGTCCCGAGTTTAAGTCTAGTTTTATCAAAATTGTCACGATTTGTCGTTTCGTTATAGTAAATAATCGGCGGACAATAATGATTGTCAAACCGCGCGGTCAAAACGCTCGGAGAATCGCCCTAATGATTATTCGGTATGCCAGCAGCATCAACTCTAGCTTTCCATTAAATGTCTTGTAATGTGAAAGGCCTCAATTACACGGTGTTGTAAGATGGTCACAGCTAAAGATACACCATTTTACATTTTCGTTTTTTGCTTACGACGATGACTTACGATTACTTAACCTTCCATAAAAAGAGGGCTGAACTAATCAGTGTTTTTAACTTTTTACTAACGGTACTCAAAGTTTATACTAGGCCTGTATTACAAATTTGTGTAAGCGAGTTTTTTACAATACCTACTAAAATATTTGAAATAGGGATGTAACGATACATCATTTTGCCGATACCATACCGATACCGATTATTGTATAAAATAATCGGCGATACCGATACCGATATCTTAGCTGAGTAATAAAGTATGAACTTCAGATATTTCTATGTCTTTATTATACCTAAATTGGCTAAGCTTGGTTATATTTAACGGACAGTCAACCTTGAAAGTGTAAAGTAAAAATAAATAAATTGTCAACTCAAAATTCAATTTTTTTTATTATGAACCAAAGATATAAATAACATAGTAATTATCATTGCACAAGGTAATAGACCAATACATAAATTAAGTCAGTAATTGAAATTACTTTTTACCTGACTGCGGCGAAGCCCAAAGGAGGGTTATGTGTTTGACCTGTATGTATGTATGTATGTCCGTTCCTGTGTCCGCTCGTAACGTAACTACTCAACGGCACATCCGATTTTGATAAATGATACATCATTAGATTCGTCTTGATGGTGCGAGTGTCACTGGGTATGAAGTTCGTTAAAATAAACAAAATGGCGGATTTTATGCAGTTTCAAAGTGCACCGCGGTCGGGTTTTTTTTAGTAAAAATGTGGTTATTGCAGATTTTTTTTCAATCATCAAATTCTTTTCGCGCTCTTCAGATATCGGTTGTATATAATCGGCGATACCTATATATCGGTATCGTTACAACCCTAATTTGAAACCAATATGTATATCCACACTATATGTATATGCAAAATTTCTATAATCTAGCTTGTTATAAAATAACAAAAGAAACTACGCTTATAATGTGTGTCGATTGTCGAGTCAAGCTGCCAACGACACTATGCACATATTTTCTCAATACAAAAATGCCGGTATTTTTTTTGAGACAATCTAACACTACGAAATCATTACTTAAATACATGATTGAGCCCTGCATAAAAGTATAAAATAATTCAAAATATTGGGCTATTTTGGGTTTTGTGCAAAATACCGGTTCCGAGCCCTGTATACAACCCTTAAGCAAATTTTACACAGCCATCAACGCGTCGGCTCTCAAATGACTGTGCCAATAGATCACAGCTTCTAGCTTGTTCGCTTGCAAAGCCGAAAGGGCGTAAGTTACGAGGAACTGAAGACCAGTATGTCAGTTACGTCCTTTTAAGTAAAAAGCGCAGTTGTAGTCGTATATCAACGTCGTGAACGCTTCCGTGGTCATATATAGCAGTTAGTTTTACAGCTTGATTTGTACGGGTAGTAAAAATATTTGGGTTAGTTATTTCTATACGTTATAATAATTGGATAATCCTTATGTCCTTACAGCGTATTTACACTTAATAAAAATGGCTGTATACATATGTCCATCCTTTCTTTTGAGTCACATAAAATTTACACAGAGGATGTAACATACTCATAATCATACACATCGGACACTCGCGGCATTGTTATTCTTGTACGACATGAAAAAAGAAATCAATTAGAAAAAAAGTATTTTCAATAATTTATCATATGACATTTGTAACTAAATCTTCTAAAGGTAAGGGAAGGGAGTAGATAATTTTTGTTGTGCTTTTTGGACTTTAAATACTTGTTTATATGAAATGTCTTGCAAGCTATACAAACATCGCGACGAGTATATTTTATCTTTTCACTTTACCACTCCATTATTTATAAAATTCTTGGTTTCGCGACACGTCACCTAATAATTATAAAATATGATAATATCATACTAATGAAATTTATATTTTTAAATTAGTAACCAAATCCACTTAGTGAGATATTAAAGATCATAATATAGGTAGTATTTATTAATTATTTTATTTGGAAAGACACTTTAGAAAACTTGACTCATCACTAATCTGTAATTGTGCTACCTAAATGCCACGAGTCGCCGATGTATACTCATAACAACCTACAACAACTACAGTTTTTCTTATATAAATTGAGTTTGGATTACTTACATTATAAACTACTAAAAAGGTCATTCTTGAAAATTCAGAAGATCCCTCCTCTTTAAAATGGCGTTTTTGGTTAATATGACCAAGTCCGATCGAGGTGGACCGGGACAAGGTGACCTGGTTCGACCTCAGGCGCCCCCGGCACCCACCAAGTCCGATCCATTCGGGGTGGTCCGGCTAGCGACCTGGTTCGACCCCAGGGAACGTCATGGCCGACCACCCGGTCCGACAATCGCCACGCCTAATAGGGTTGCGAGTTTGTCAGCTTATAAAAAACATTGACACTTGACAGTAATCGTCTTAACTAAATGTAAGAACATCTCAATCAAGTCGGAACCTATATAAATGTCACTTTTTGTCCACTGATTTAATTTGAAGCGATAAAAAACGGACATAGAAGGCCGCTTTTTTCCCCTAGATACCTCATTGAACTCTCTCGCTTTGCTCACTCGGTCGATAAGTACATATCTACATATTTTGCAGTAAGTATAGAAACTTAACAACAGAAGGTTCAGTAAGGAAAAAATCTAAATCCGGGTTTTTTATAGAAGTGACAAACAAGCACGCAGCCTAAAGTCGGATTTATAAAAAGACGGAATAATTTGTTCTCATTTAAAATATCTCGTTACATAGTTTTTGTTTAATAAAATAATATTGGAAATATCAAAATATTAAACTAGTGAAAATATGGTAAGTTTTATTCATAAAAACGACTTTATTTACATCATAACATAACTGAATAGTAAGTAATTACACAAAGAATGCGCCCGTACCTTTAAGAGGAAACAGGAGGGCAGTTTTTCCATACAAACGTAGTCCCCTGTTTCCTCCCTGGATAATGCCAGTAGAGCAATAATATTTTGTTCAAAAATCTATGGCTACTATTGATATGTTCCTATGTTTTCCTTTTTACGATAAATTGATTCTCAAAGGAGACCTTCAAAAACCTAAAAAAAATGCCAGATTTTCCGCTGTGTTCACACATCCAGAAAACAAATTTGACTAGATTATTAAAAAAAAGGAAAACATAGGAACACGGCCAAAGCCTTTCTGTAAAATTAGTTAAATAGGTTAAGTTTTGGGGAAGAAATCAGGGGACTACGAAACGTTGTTTTCATGAAATTTTAAAAGGTATTTTCGGTCCAAGCTGCAGTTGTCTCTATCGCGCTCTGCGCAGGAGAGGCGGGCAGTGCGGGACAGCGACACATTTTACAAATACCTAATTTTCAATTCTCTCCACCTTACTGTTTCCTCTTAATATCAGTTTACTTTATCAAATCAAAAATCCGACTTTAGGTGGGCTGCACGCTTGTATCACATGAATACAACACTTATGTAACCTCTCAAGTGAAGAGCTTAACGTTTTAATATAAACTAGGTAATCAAACTAATGGCTCTGTAAGCTCCAGACACCATTTGGAAAAAAACCGGACCAGCGCGATTCGGACTCGCCCACCGAGGGTTCCGAACAAATACTTTAAATAAGGACTATATTTTTTATGATTAATTACAAATGTATAGTTTTCAGATTTTTTGCTATACTTGTAGACCTTGTATTGTAGTACAAGACTGTATTACTTGCCAAATTTCATAGTTCTAGGTCACCGGAAAGTACCCTATAAATTTTGGTTTCTTTGAGAGTGTCGAAATATATGATTTTTGAGGCATAAACGGCCATATCTTTTTTTTACATTAACCTAGAAGTTCGTTTTTTTACAGCTTCAAAAGACTGTAGACCTAAGTATATGGTTTTAATTTCAACTCGATGCCTTCATGCGTTCCCGAGATAAAGGGTCTTGCTTGACAGACAGACAGACAGGGAGGATTCCGTTTTTTCCTTTAGAAGTACGGAATTAAAATCCAATAACTGAATCGACATAAAAATCTGCTCACAAAATTTCACGAGCATCGGTTGAGAACTGTCGGACATCCACCGGACAGACAGGCAGACATTCGAATGCATTTGCCCAAGCTAAAACGAAAACACTTCGCTCGCTCGGACAAATAAACTTTTAACATATTTCAAAATGTAATTCTAGTCAATTACAACTCAAACATAGGAAGTTCCGAGAATAGTCAACATTCGTCAACGGTTATTCCTGTCCAGACGAAACGGCAAACTCGAGCCGACACGACGCCCCTTGTCGCTTTAACCGAGAGCGCGCGTTATGGCAAACCATTTTAATCACTTGGAACTTGGAAGCGACAAGGGTGTATCGGCTCCAGCCGCAATGTAAACCCATTAGATCAATTGGAACTGCAATTTCCGCCAATTCTTTTAGTTAATTAAATAATGGACAGTAGCAGTCTAAAGATTCGCACATTCAGGGTTATTGCTGCCTTTTAGTTTTAATTCAAAACGATATACGGAGTAAGTTCTCTAGACGATTGTTCTTAGTATTTAAGATAATTATGTACCTTCGAAGAGGTACCTTCGCATATTTTAGGTCTCAAATGGCCATATTTTACTAATGGCTCTGTTAGCTGTAGATCTCGCGAATTTGTCAACCTTCATGAATCGAGTTTAAAAATGAATCGACAACGAATTCTATGTAAATATCGAACGCTCACAAAATGTCACGAGAATTTATTGGATATTGCGACCTGTAGAGACAGACATACGAAAGCATTTTTGCCCAAGCTGAACCGGAGACGCTTTGCTCGCGTTTCTCGCTCGCTCGGTCTATAACTATAACAAATAGCCTGTGCCGTTTATGAAGGGCTGTGTGCACGACTGCGCATATATAACCTTGTTTTTCTATGTTTTGTTCCTTTTATCTTTTATGTATTTGTGTCTATGATTGAGTTGTCAATGAAAAATAGAATAATTTGGTTACCAAAACTGATATAGTCTTATTATTTATATTAGTAGACCAAATAATGGTCCTTCGGTACATAGAGCTCGGTCGATTAAAAACTTAGGACTAGCATGCAAACAGTCAGTCAACACAGACGATTTGCGACAATATCCGTACCTAACAGACTTATGCACCGAATTGTGTTACGACAATGCTATTCCTACGTTAATAATAGGGATTGATAATTGGCATTTGTCGGTTGCGATCGCCATCAGGAAAGGCACAAAGTCGCAACCTGTTGCAATTCAAACGGCGTTAGGTTGGGTTCTTTTTGGATTCGCCAGTTCTAGAACTAAGCCAATTGACTCACTATATCACGCCTTTTCAATCGAGACTGAAAACCCTAGGTCGGAGCTCGAAGAGCTTATCAAAGCTCAATACAAATTAGATGCGATCGGAATCACCAAGCACGAGGCACGTAGTATCGATGATCAACGTGCGCTAGACATTTTAAGCCACACCGCTCGTCGACTGCCTTCCGGGCGTTTTGAAGTAGGTTTACTTTGGAAACCTGACCAACTAACCGCACCTGACAGTTACCCTTTAGCATTGTCGAGGTTCAAAAGTTTGGAAAAAAAGATGTCTAGGGAACCCGACTATGCTGAGCGTTACCGAAAAAATATTCAGGACACATTGGATAAAGGTTACGCTGAGGAATGTACCGGGGTTGAACCTACGGGTATATGTTGGTATTTACCACATTTTGGGGTGATACATCCCAATAAACCAGCAAAACTCCGCGTGGTTCATGACGCTGCTGCGCGGTCTGGGGGAGTGTCTTTGAATTCAATGTTACTTACAGGACCTGATCTTTTACAAAACCAGCTCAGTATTTTGATGCGTTTTAGGGAAGGACGGATCGCCCTATCCGCTGATATTAAGGAAATGTTTCCACAAGTAAAAATAATACATCAAGACAGGGACGCCCAACGATTCTTGTGGCGCGACGATCCTTCCGGCCCTATTAAGACTTTTCGCATGAGTTCGATGATTTTTGGTGCCTGTTCAAGTCCCTCGACTGCAATTTATATTACCAACCGAAACGCCTCAGAGTTTCGAGAAGAGTTCCCCGAGACCGTGGAGGTTATTAAAAGCGATACCTACATGGACGATTTCATCAGCAGTGTCGACAACATTGAGAAAGCAAATCGTCTAGCCTCTGAAGTGGTAACCATTTATAAGCGTGGCGGGTTTGAAATGCTCGGCTGGACTACAAACGAGCCAGAAGCTGTAGCCTCGTTGCCAGACGATTTGCTATCAGACGCTGTCAACAATAAAACACAGGACGTTGATTTGTGTAAGGATGCCGTTTCTCGCACTTTAGGTCTCATTTGGCAACCTTTTCAAGACGAGTTGACATTTAACTCTGGCCTATCGAAAGATTCATGTGCTCCTTTAACCAAGCGCGAAGCCCTTACACAAGTCATGCGCATCTATGATCCTTTAGGGATATTATCACCGATTGTAGTTAAAGGTCGAATTCTCTTCCAAATTTTGTGGCGAAAGGGATTAGAATGGGATGAACAGCTTTGCGAGGTGGATTGCAACGCATGGCGCGAGTGGTTCCAAAGCCTAAAGTCAATTTCAGACATACGGATACCTCGGCGGTATAATATGAGTAACGTGGAAGTGGTAGAACGGGAATTGCACGTGTTCTGTGATGCAAGTGAGTTAGCATATACCGCTGTCGCATACTGGCGATATGTTTACGTCTCTGGCCAAGTTAAGCTTGCACTTATTGCCAGTAAAATACGCGTGGCACCGTTAAAACCAGCGTCAATTCCAAGGTTAGAGCTTCAGGGCTGTTTGATAGCCACTCGCCTTGCCACATTTATTTGCGAGTCTCACCGCGCTAAGCCCAGCCGACGTTACTTTTGGACTGATTCGATGTCCGTATTAGGTTGGTTGCGAAGTGACGCTCGGAAATATAAGCCCTTTGTGGCAAATCGAGTAGGCGAAATTTTGGAAAACAGCTCTGTGGCCGAATGGCGCTGGGTTCCCACGGATCTTAACGTCGCTGATGACGCTACGCGTATCAAACCTAGTACTTTTAGTGTAGAGTCACGCTGGATATCTGGTCCAGGATTTTTGCTCACGGATCCAAGTGATTGGCCTTCTAATCCAGCAAATAGCGGCACCGTTGGACCACTAGATCAAATAGAGTTAAAACCATCAGAACGCACCATCAAGTCATCACCTGCACGCTTAAGATCATCTTCGACTTCATCACTTAGTAATGTTGCTTGCCACTACAATGAAGTAAACGAATTGCCCGTAGCTGTAGTCGCAGATCCGACACATTTTAGTTCTTGGTTAAAATTAGTAAGGGCAACTGCTAGAGCTCATCAGTTCATTGCTGCATGCATCACAAGGGTTCGGGGAAATTCTGGGAACTTTATCCTCCCCCAATATAACCCTCCGGCGGTCATATATCAGACTACCCTGCGGCCACTTAATGTCCAAGCTCTAGAATTGGCAGAAACCCATATATTACGCCATAGTCAAAAGAACACTTTCAACGACGAACTGCGATGCCTACTACGTGGTCGGCCCATATCGCCGAAAAGTCGTCTGGCGAAACTGTCACCGGCTATAAACCAAGATGGCTTGCTGTATATGAAAGGGCGCACAGCTGCTGTTGAACACGTTCCTACTCGAACCGTCTGCCCCATCCTGCTCGACGGCAAAGAACCTGCCGTACGCCTGCTGATCAGCTATTATCACAAGAAGTTCGCCCACGCCTACGCCGAAACTGTCATAAATGAGCTTCGACAGCAATATTGGATAATGGGATTGAGAAACTCAGTCAGGTCAGTTGTACATAAGTGCCAGCTATGCAAGTTGTTGCGTGGACGACCGCTACAGCCTCCTATGGGAGATTTACCAAGAGCCCGACTCGCACACCATCATCGCGCCTTCACTTTCACTGGTGTCGATTACTTTGGCCCCCTACAAGTAAAAATTGGCCGTAGACGAGAGAAGAGGTGGGTTGCATTATTTACTTGCCTGACCTCGCGGGCATTACACCTTGAAGTGGTTCACAGCTTGTCTGCCGATGCTGCTATTATGTGCCTTCGCCGTTTCATCGCCAAAAGAGGAACACCGAGCCAGATTTACTCCGATAACGGGACTGCCTTCGTCGGCGCAAACCGACAGTTACGTGCACTTTATAATGAAGCCGTCGCTGACTATGCCGCTAATGAAAAAATTGAATGGATTTTCATTCCCCCTTCCGCGCCGTTCATGGGAGGGGCCTGGGAGCGCTTAGTAAAAAGTGTCAAATCGGCCTTAAAGGTCACCCTCCGAGAAAGAGCTCCGACCGACGAAGTGCTTGCCACACTTTTGGCTGAAGCAGAAGCACTCGTAAACGCGCGTCCGCTAACACACGTGTCACCGGATGCTGCTGACCCTGAGGCCCTTACACCGAGTCACCTACTACTGGGATCTTCCTCTGGTCGCCCGATACCGGCCCAGCTCACGGATTCAGACCTCTGCAGCAGGAGCGGATGGCGCAGAGCTCTGAGGCTTGCGGATCACTTCTGGCGCCGCTGGGTGATTGAATACTTGCCAACCCTTGCCCCACGCCGTGTCAGAGGCCTACCGACTCCAACCATTTCGATCGGAGACCCTGTCCTCATTGCTGATGGAGATCTACCGAGGGGCACGTGGCCACGGGGCATAGTATCACGTACATTCCCAGGCCGAGATGGAGTGCTGAGAGTGGTAGACATAAGGACTGCCGCAGGGACGTTACGTCGCCCCTTAAAAAAAGTTGTTCTTTTGTAAAAGGGGGAGGATGTGCACGACTGCGCATATATAACCTTGTTTTTCTATGTTTTGTTCCTTTTATCTTTTATGTCTTTGTGTCTATGATTGAGTTGTCAATGAAAAATAGAATAATTTGGTTACCAAAACTGATATAGTCTTATTATTTATATTAGTAGACCAAAGGCTGTATAGTATGAATATATGTGTATGTCAAATTTTATTTTAAAATGTAAATAATCTGAATTCATTACTGAACTTTATACAAATTCGCTTAAATTGTGAAGTTTAGAAATGTAATGAGAATATAACTTTTATTATGTTCTAGATTGGATAGCTGAAGTAATTATGCAGATTTCCATAAGAGACGGGTAATAAACTCCCTATTTGCAGGCCATTTCAAGCCCTATTGAATGCGGACCTATAATATTTTATGACACGCCTTATTCGAAGCTCGACCCGGTCAACCAGGTTCTGAGCAACAATCAATCAACGCTTGCATGTCAGCCAACAATAATCTAAACTTCATCACTGTCCGTCAACAACACTTAACAACTATAGATCAACATTTCTCAAATTGGGTACTTGCCTGTGGTCAACACAAATTAATTCCCACTAATCCTTATACTTATGCGGTTTTCGAAAAAATTGCTATATTATTTACTTATACACTGCTTCCATCGATTTTTAAATGCAAAAAAAAATTAAAAATAAGAAGGCGATTTGACATATTTCAACTTAATAGTTTAAGAACTATTGCAAGTTCCTTAGTTTTGTCACTGACTCTCTGACTCACTGACCACTGATGATCATCAGAACTCTAATGTACTTACTTTACTTCTAGTAGACCCACAAGCTCCTAATTTTAAACATAATTCGTTTTTAGCCTATCAAGTCATACAAAACATAAAAATATTGCAATTTTAGTCACCTTTCAAAGATATTTGGTTGATATTGATTTATTTGTTGGTATTGAATTTAAACATAGATAATTCGTTTTTAGCCTATCAAGTAATACAAAACCTAAAAATATTGCAATTTCAATCACCTTTCAAAGATATTTGGTTGATATTTTATTTATTTGTTATTTAGATATTGGTTTATCATTACGAGTAGATCTCGAAACTTTTTAGTTGTAGAAGAACTGCGTTGCGAGAGTTGCATCTTTTTACATGAAATGTTTTGAGGGGAATTAAGCATCTTGATACTTCATAAAAAATGGATTCGATGTCAGATGCTTTTCGACCTTATTACCTTGAAATAAGGTCAGAAAAAGTAAAACATATTTCTGACGTCGACTGTACCTGATTTGATCTGCCAGGAAAGTGCCCCAACGGGTCGCGACTCATAGTGGGTGAATAGTATGTAGGAACATTTTGAAAATTAAGACTACCTACTACAAAATTTCTTCAAAAGAACCTCTAAACTAAAATAAAAATTAGTAGGTAGCGTACAAAATTCCTGAAAACGTACCGTTTACTATCAGTTAACCTACTAATATTCGAAGTGTATCTAATATACAAAATTAGTAATATGCACATAAAAATAGTAAGCAGTAATTTTATTTTTGGATGTTTGACCCACAATTATATTCAAACAGCTTTGAAATACTGTTCCTAAATCAATTTCTCAAAAAACTATTGCCCTAAAATAAACCTCTTTCGGCCTCGAGTAAATCACCATAGATTTACGTCGGGAGTCAAATTTTACAACCGTCTTGTTGACGGCACATAAAACAAAATCGCAGTTGGCTGACCACAAAGTACCTAGGTGTCCACAATACAAATACTTTACGGGGGCCCTGTATAAGGCAGTTTAAATTCGCAACATTTAATTTTCCAAGTGGACAATCTTTTCATATAATTCGAAAAAAACTAAATTTTAAAGTACCCGTACTTTTTATATTCACCGCAATGCGTATTTTCTAAATAAAATACGATTTTAAAATGGGGGAACGGCAGTGCGTCCGCCAAGTCGAGCACATAACGGGCACTATCCTTTATTTAATCAATCAATCAGTTTATTGCAAGAACATAGTTACATAAGATGATAATTATAATACAGTGTTGCTTATGTTCTACCAGAAAAGGCATGCAATTTAACAATATTTAAATAGTTCCCAATTATAAATGTCAAAATACTTTAGGCACTATTAACAAAACTTAAACTGTAAAAATTTGCACACCTGCATGCAGGTTGAATACATTGTTACCATATTCTGGCAAATAAAGAAATTTTGATTTGATTTACTCAAAGCAACTCATTGTAATTTTGCACCCCCTGAATGTAGGAATTGTAGAAAGATATAAGAGATAAAGCTTGCAAATTTAATTACCAAACTTGAAATTTTGTAAGTGTTTACTGATAATGTATATTGCAATAGAAAACTATAAATAGGGTAATTCCGGGGGAGATGACAGATGACCCATACGGGAGAGATGGCCGAACGGTTGGAAAAAAAAATCTGAGTAAGAAAAACTTAAAACGCCAATTGTAAGAAAAAAAATCATGTATACTTTTCTGCATTACCAGAGTTGATTTTGCTGTGTATCAGTGGCGTGGCGTTCAAAGAACTCGATTCCTACCGGCTTGCCTAATATCAGGCATTTGACCACCTTTTTCTACAGCTCTTAAGGGAAATGAACGCAAAATCTGCACCGGCTCGGCTTGCCCAAGGATATATTTTACGCCACGCCACTGCTGTGTATTATTTATTACTTCCAAATGACCAGACTCTACAGCCAAAATCCATGTGTAGTTAATTATATGCAAATGATTACAGGTCATTAAGCAAGCGGTAAATAGGCCCCAAACACACCTGAATGTTTGATTATGTACTCTAATCGATGCGGTATAGGATACAACTCATTGATTAACCCAATGAGAGGATATTAATTTAGTTTATTTGAAGGTGTTATAAATTTATACACTTTAAAAATGGATATGTCTATTACGTATTATTATTTTTTAATAAATAAAATTCTACGTAGTGATAGTCTTCAGGGCAATTCTAATAGCGTTTCAACCGCTCTCACTTTCCTGGTAGAATTTTTGACTATTTTCCCGTATGCTCGGATTACCATTTTCTGTTATTTTATACAGGTACTGGTATTCTACAAAATAGCCTAAAATAGTAATCCGAGTCTACGGGGAAATACTTCATAATTCTACCAGGAAACTGAGAGCGGTTGAAACGCTATTAGAACTACCGTTCACAAGGACGGCGTAAAAAATATCTGATATCCTTATTAGATGTACCCAAAAGTACATAAAAAAATATTCTGTTTTTTGTTTTTCTACTTGATACCTACTGTTTATTTTTCGTTCTGGCACTGCAAAGGTTGTACCGAAAAAAAAATGTGGCGAAGGACCTCAATTTACTTTATCATCATTCATCAGACTCTACACGTCGACTCGACTGCTGGGCACAGGCCTAATATAATAGATGAGAGTTATTGGGCTGTAGTTGTAGTCCCCACATTGGCCCCTTACAGGATGGGGACTTCATTTATAGTTGTCGAATCATTTAGTTATCCTGTAAATTTTGAGGCAACTCCTATTATTAGTTACATCTTCGTCGATTGGACTTTGTGGAAAAAAAATAGATAAATACCGATTAACAAATATTTACTTAACTTCACGAGAGCTCCGTGTATGACCGACGCTTAAGGCAAGTGCCTTTTATCACAGGAGTTTTAAATTTTTTTTTAATTGCAAGTAGATCTCGAAGGTTATTATACAGTTCTCATTTAACAGACACTTTGAAAAGTGTGATCTCTGGTGAGAAGAAATGCCGCAAGATACTCAAATGTAGACTATGGATCCCGTGTCTCAAATTAAAATGTTCAAAGTATTTAATTTATAAAAACTTTATGATACATGATTAGGTATATGAAATAGTACTTTGAGCAACTGATACATAATTACAGGCCATATTATAGCACGACAGTGGTTTTATAAGACGAGCCGAAGGTGAGATCGTGTGATCACGCGATAGTTTTAAGGCTTTATTATGTACAGTTGCATACACTGCTTGATCTGAACACATATTATAAGCGCTCTATGATGTGTTCAAACCCACAAATTTAAAATGTCAAATGGCGGTAGGAATTATTTTACGCATGTCACGCGACCGTAGTTTTTTTTATTCAGAAACAAACTAGAGTGGGCCACTACCATGATTGTGTGAGTGTAAAGAATAAGCACTCAAACACAAATAAATGTTCTTTTTTTTTAATTTTTGTCCTTTTGGTGTTTAGCAGTAGACTTTTACCAATTATCACATCACATATAGAACCGAGACATGGTCGTTCACAATGGGACTAATAAGGCGGCTCAGCTCAGAGTCGCGCATCGTGGAATGGAAAGGGCTATGCACGGAGTTTCTCTGCGCTATAGAAACAGAAATGATGATATCCGTAGAAGAACCAAAGTAACTGACGTAGCTCGCAGGATTGCACAGTTGAAGCGGCAGAGGGCCATATAACCCCGAGAACGGATAACCGTTGGTGCAGTAAAGTGGAGTGGCGACGACGTGAAGTGATGAGGTAAGCGCAGTGTAGGACGGATTCCGGACTCGGTGGACAGAAGACCTCGACCTTAGATCGCTAACAAGAGCGGTCTGCTCAGAACCGCACTTTGTAGCGATCTATGGGGGAGGCCTATGTACAGCAGTGGACGTACGTGGCTGATAGATAGATAGACTTTTAGCTGGCTATATTGAGCAGAAAAGACATGGAAATGTATCGCTAGGCCTTAACGATGTTAACGCTGGCGGGCCGGTGAGATATTAATTAACCCGAGTCGAACGCTTGATAATCGAAAACGGGCACGTAAACTGAGAACGCGCGCGACCTTATAGAGCTGATAAAACACTCTTTTTACCGATCTAACAAAAAGGAGGTTTTCTAGTCTGTTGTATTTATATTTAATGTTTGTTACCCCAGGACGCCGTCGCTTAAGAACAGAATTGTTTTTTTTAAAGCTATGTCTGATTGTCATGAGGAATTGAGAGAATTTCTTAAAATATTATAGGCAATTGTATAGCAATTTCAGTATTTTTATAGTACCTTGTGAGTTTGCTGTTGTTGCAGAGTCAATGTTTGAAGTCGGTTTTATTTTAAATGTTATTCTCTTAAGTCTTCTTTCCTCAGTGCAAGTTCTTTTACTTCTTTGATCACCAACCTACCTTTTTTTTATGTGATCCGTTGATGTATCTCACTCAAACCTTTCATAAATGGTTTTTGCGGATAGGATAAAGAAGACGATCAACGAATGGAAGAGAGTGCTTGAGAGAGAGCAAGATAGGCCCCATATAGCTCTAGGTTAGTATGTCAGTTTCTATATAAATAGTAAGAATACATGTAACGATTAGGTTTCAGTGGCGTGGCGTCCATAGAACCCGATTCCCACCGGCTTGCCTATTTTAAAGCATGTGACCGGTGTCTACTACTCCCGAAAAAAAAGTAATCCAAATCTGCTCCGGCTTTACTAAGAATACATTTGACGCCACGCCACTGTTAGGTTTAAAACTGTTTTGTGGTTCGTTAAATAAATAAATAAAAGGCGGTGTTTCCCAGCTACTATATTTATATTTGATGGATGCGTGGTGTTGTGACAGCTCTATATCTATATTCTGCATCGCAATAACTCCGAAGCGCGTTGTCGCGGTCGCTCGTTCTAATCGCCGCTCGCACATCACGGCGGAATACCGGGCCACGGAGCCACGAGTCACCGGTTACAACTGCCTTTGTTCACTGATCACTTTACGCTGTAGATGGCGCTACTGTTGCAAAAGTCGTAGCCGCAGATAATCTTGAAGACATTGTGTCAAATCATTCGAAGACTCGTGACTAAGTCTATCCGAATTATTGTTAAATAGTGGCATTTGGATTTGCGTGTAGAAATAAATAAAATATAATATGTCAATTGCATACTATTAGACCACAATAATCTCGAAGTAAACCAGCAGTAGACAAAGTACCGCCCGCGGGCCAGCTCCGGCCCGCGGGAGGGTTTAGGCACTGGCCCCACCGCCGTCGAGTATGCGAGTAAAGTTGGGCGAGTAACAGTTCAGTTCGGCCCAGTACGGGAAGAAACTGTACTGAGCCGAGCACGAGTTCGAAATAAGTACCTAGTGTAAGGCCCGCGACAAAACAAGATTATTTTTTGATATAATATTGGCCCTCCTCTGAAATTTCATAAATATTTTGGCCAGCCATAAAGTTTGCCCACTACTGAACTAAACGGTAACAACGGTTCAAAAAACATTAAGATTCACTTGACTTATAGATAAAATAGCCTTAATCGATGATCGTTTCAAACCTCCTAAGTCTAAGTATAATGCTGATTTAGTGTTCCGTTGTTGTTTTCGATCTTATGAGCTATAAAACTCAAATACGGAGTTGGTCAGGAATCAAAGCGTCTTTAGTACTGTTTTACGAGTCCGGGTTTAAATTTAGCGATTGCATGGACTGGCCAACTTGACTAAGTGGGGCTTATATTCGACATGTGTCCAGAATTATTGAGACTAGGCCAACTGACGTTAACTGCCATGCATGGCAGATAGTATAATTATCTAAATAAGTACGGAAGTAACAAAATGTTTCAAATTTATGATGATCTATGCAATAAAGTTTAAATAAATAAACTATTGCCGAATTATGTACGAAAGCATTTTATTACCTACTGAATTCGACTAACTGCTGTTGTGTAAATTATTTCCCTGTTTAACTTTTTAATGTTTTTCGCTAAATGAATCAAACATTTTGAATAGCGGCAAACTGAAAATTTTCTTAGTTAAATCATTCACATAAAAATACCTAAACATTGGCATTTAAAACAGGTTTTAAGGCGAAGGGGTCCCCGCACTGACACAGTTAAAAGAAACACTACATTCTAGTTCCTGTTCACAGATTGCAAATTGTTAATCATATCCAATCTTCCCACATCGGGCGGTGATCCATTACTCGGGCGGGACAGTGGATTCGTTGTAATGGACTTAAATCGCAAACCTGTTCCGTGACTGGCTCAAAAACAACAGGTGAATGTTACTCGAGCTAATGCTAACTCTGACCGATTATGCCGTGATCGGATAGGTATAATAGTCGGAATAAGCTGTATACGCAAATAAAGGTGCATTAAACAAGTATAATGAGGTTAAAAACTAAAATCTCTCACTGTAGATGTCACCAACGGCTCGCCTGTAATTTTTGCCCTTTGTAAATAAACGGAACTGTTGATCTCAGTTCTCAATTTGGGCAATTATTTGCTTTCAAAAATAATAACATCATTAAAATATTAATTACATCTAGTATTAGTTTAGTTTTTAACAGAGTTCCAAAAAAGGGCGTAAAGGATTTAAGCCTAGGACTTCTGCCTGTAAAAATGAGAATGGTGAGCTCATTAACGATAAGAACGAGATTATTCAAAGATGGCTCCAGTATTTTCAGAAGCTACTCAATAGTGCAGAACCGACCAAAACGTCAGATGCCCAAGAAAGCGTATCTCATCTGCCAGGTGATGATGGTACGCCTCAACCAACTCTAGAGGAAGTGAAGCTAGCTATTTAGAGGCTGAAAAACAATAAAGCACCTGGTGCTGACAATGTCTCTGGAGAACTTATAAAGTATGCAGGACCCCAGTTTGAGAGAGAATTTCACAAACTCATTGTCAATATATGGAACGCCGAAGCAATGCCGGAGGAATGGAATTCTGCTGTAATTTGCCCTCTCCATAAAAAGGGTGATATATTGGAATGCAATAACTACCGCGGCATCTCCCTACTGAACACAGCATATAAGACCCTTGCCAGCCTCCTTTTCAAGAGATTGTCACCATATGTCGAGCCAAATCTGGGTGAATATCAGTGCGGCTTCCGTCCCAACCGGTCCACTATTGACCAAATATTCTCTCTGAGGCAGATCCTTGAAAAGACGTTAGAGTTTAACGTAACCACCCACCACCTTTTTATAGACTTTAAGGCTGCCTACGATACTGTCTTACGAAATTTCCTGTACAGGGCGATGACCGAAATTGGTATACCGTCTAAACTCGTATCCCTTACAAAAATGACTATGCAGAAGGCACAAAGCATGTTTCTGTTCTACATAAACGATCTGCCTAGGCAAACTAAAAATCAAGTAGTACTCTTCGCTGACGATAGCAGTGCGTTGATAAAATGTCTGAACACTACAGAAGAATACGAACGCGATATTAATAACACTCTCAACGATATAATTGATTGGATGACTAACAACGATCTAAATATAAACCTTTCGAAAACGCACTTTATACAATTCCACACTAGCCGTAGGCCAGCCCTGCCTATAAATATTTCACATAAATCTGACATAATTACAGAAAGCGAAACTACGAAGTTTTTAGGTCTAGTACTTGATAAGAACTGCAATTGGAAACAACATATAGATGAATTATGCTCAAAGCTATCTAAATTTATATATCCAATACGCAGATTGGTACAAAACTCATCACTAAAGGCAGGAATCATGACTTACTTTGGTTACGTCCAGTCGAGCTTAACTTATGGTTTAATGTTCTGGGGAAATTCCACCGACTGGCTAAAAGCATTCAAAATGCAAAAACGCTGTGTGCGAGCACTATGTGGCGCAACGCAAAGGGATTCGTGTAGACCTCTGTTTGCTAAATATGAAATATTAACACTGCCTTGCTTGTACATTAAAGAAGTTGCAATGTTTGTGAAAAAGAACCCCGATCTTTTTCAGACGAATGAAGCAAATAAACATAATTTAAGAAATAGCAAGAAACTTATAAATACACACCGATCACAATCAGCTTTTTACAGAAAAAGTATCTATACTATGGCAGTTAAAATATTTAATAACATTCCGGATAGCTTTAAGACCCTCGATGACTATAAATTCAAAAATGTGCTTAACAAATGGCTATTGAAAAATATGTTCTATTGTGTAACTGACTTTTTTAATAATAAAGGTAAAATTTAATTTGTATAATACGATTAGCATACTCATATGAAAATAAAAATAATATTGTACACCATAAATGTGGTAGGCTACGGAAAAGGTACCAAGAATGACTGTAACATCTTATCTATGTCACCTGTAGTCTGGCAATAAAATATCATTTCATATCATTTCATCATTTCATTTCATTTCATTTCATTTCATTTCATTTCATTTCATTTCATTTCATGGTCAGGGTCCAGACAGACATTTCGGAACCATTTAGGACCCATGAAGGCCTTAGACAAGGCGACGCGCTCTCCTGTCTCCTGTTTAATATAGTACTGGACAAATGCATAGTGATCCAAAGGACTCGAGCCTTTTAGCCCTTTTTAAAAAGGCTCGCCTCGAAAAAAGGGCTAAAGGGCTAAAAAGTCCTTTAGGCTTTTAGGCTAGGCTTATTTAAAGCCAAGACTCCGAGGCTCGGAGCCTTTTTAAAAGGCTAGCCTTTTAAAAAGGCTCGAGCCCTTTAAAAAACCTAGCCTTTTTAAAAAGACTATAAGATAGTATAGTTGGTAGGTGGATAGATGATGGGTAGGCGGGTAGAAGGGTAGGTGGGTAGATGGGTAGGTGGGTAGAAGGGTAGGTGGGTAGGTGGGTAGAAGGGTAGGTGGGTAGAAGGGTAGGTGGGTAGAAGGGTAGGTGGGTAGAAGGGTACGTGGGTAGAAGGTGGGTGGGCTTTTTGGTGCGTGATGATGATGATGATGGTGATGATGGTGACGATGATGACGATGATGACGATGATGACGATGATGATGGTGATGATGATGGTGACGGTGACGGTGACGGTGAAGATGACGATGATGATACCCGGATATCCTTATACCCGCATATCCCTATACCCGGATATACATTTACCCGGATATCCCTAAACCCGGATATCCGCATACCCGGATATCCGCATACCCGGATACCCTGATACCCTTATACCTGGATACCCTTATATCCGGATACCCTTGTACCCGGATATCCGTATACCGGGACATACATATACCCGGATACCCTTACATCCGCATACCCTTATACCCGGATACCCTGGTACCCTTATACCTGGATATCATTATACCCACTTACCCTACTACTCACTTACCTATCTACCCATTTACCCACCTAGGTACCCATTTACCCACTTACCCACCTACCCTTATTATAAGTATTAAGTAAGATGACGACGAATTAGACTAAAATGATGATGAAGATGATGAATAAGACTAAAAATGATGATGATGAATGAGACTAAAATGATGATGATGAATGAGACTAATAATGATGATGATGAATGAAATTAAAAATTATGACGTTGATGGACTGATCGACCGGGGGCGGGTCATTGCATAGCATATCAAATTTTATCAAAATCATCACAATCAGCAGTACCGCGGTTTTAATGTGCAAAAGGCAACAAACAGACAGACAGATAGACTGACAGACAGAATTACTTCCGCATTTATGCATGAATTAATTAACAACTAATTAGTAAAGATTCCCATCGGCCGCAAACCCAGACTGCCTGCCTAAAAAGCCTCGAATCTTAAAAAGCCTCGAGTCTTAAAAAAGGCTGAGGCTTAAAAAAAGGCTTGAGCCCTTTATAGGCTTAAAAAAGGCTCGAGTCCTTTTTAAAGGCTATAGAGGGCTCGAGGCTTTTTTAAGACTCGAGTCCTACTAAGCCTTTTTTATCAAGCCAGCTCTAAAAAAGGGCTCCGAGGCTAAAAATTTTGGGCTAAAAGGCTCGAGTCCTTTGGATCACTACAAATGCATACGTGACGCCAAAATTGAACTAACAGGCACCATATTTTACAAGTCCGTGCAAATCTTGGGATATGCTGATGACCTGGACTTGGTCACAAGAACATTACCAGCAATGGAGGCCGCTTTTCTTGCTCTTGAAAAATCTGCCAAATCAGCTGGATTGCGAGTTAATACGGACAAGACCAAATACCTTAAAGCCTCAAGGGATTCCTATCAGTCCCAACCTTTCATTACTTTAGGCAACTACACGTTTGCGACAGTTAAAGAATTCACATATCTTGGCTCCATTGTAACAGAATGCAACGACGTCTCTGTTGAAATACGCAAGAGAATAATGGCTGCCAACGCAAGTTATTTTGGTCTGATCAAGCACTTCCGCTCAAAAATACTGTCGAGGACGTTGAAACTTACTCTATATAGCACCTTACTAAGACCAATATTAACTTATGGCTCAGAAAGCTGGGTACTTAGTAAACAAGATGAGCATAGCCTATTAGTGTTTGAAAGGAAGATCTTTCGGAGGGTTTTTGGTGCGGTGTTGGAAGATGGACAATGGCGAACGCGGTACAACCACGAGCTCTACGACCTCTTCGGGGAGCCGAATGTGATCAAAACTATCAAGCTGGGCCGCTTGCGTTGGGCTGGACACTTAGCGCGAATGGATGTAACTAGAGCCCCATTAAAGTTACTTGATGGCAAACCGGACGGCCGTCGTAACCGCGGCAGGCCGAAACTTCGATGGTTGGATGGCGTTGAGAAAGACCTTAAAGCGATCGCTGTTAGCGGCTGGAGAGAAAAAGCCAAGAATAGACTGGAGTGGAGGAAGATACTCGACCAGGCCAAGGCCCACCCAGGGCTGTAGCGCCTCAGATGATGATGATGATGAGTTCCAAAAAAAAGGACGGCTCTCAATTCGTCTGTATGTTTTCTTTGTATATTTTGTGTGACTGGTGTGATGGGTAAGATAAAGAATGAGGTAAGGTCGATGTTCGACGGTATCTTAGTCTATAAGAGGGCAGCCCTATTTCGGATCGTTGACTCCACGTGGTTTATATAAATGAACTTGACATTAACAACTGTTAATAGCATTCTCATGTAGGCTCCATTAAGCGAGCTACAGCCCAAATACAGCGCAGAGCTTTAAAAGATATCCAACGTACGTCTTATCCTGATAAGGAGACATGAAATAGGTTCTTTTTGAGAATGGGTCGTAAAATATTACCTACTTAGAGTCTGTATAATGACAGCTGAACCTGAAAAAGCGGCAAATACAAAAAACCTTCATACCTTCATAGATGAGCAGTTTTCAAAAAACTTGTACATTTGCTCAACTATGTGTGTTATAAATAATACCAAGCCCCTGAAATAGATTTAGTCAGTTAATAATGTTCCTTCTACTTAAAACTAATAATTTAAATCATTTTCTGGTTTAAATTATAATAATTTAATGAAATATTGAACACAAAAGCAAACTCTATTTAAGGCGGTTCATACAAAATACCGTTGTCCCACTACTACTCCCGTAAGTTCGGTTACTGGTAATGCCTCTTTTTTTGGCAGATATATATAACTCGTTACTGGAAATTAGTGCTTTATTTAAAGTATAAGGTATTATTCACGTAACTTTAAAAATAACGCTCAAAACTTGATTTTATTACGTGTCCCCTTTTTTATTCTTATGTGTGACGACGATAACAAGTAAATTCGATCTATTTGGAGCTCATCTATGTCAATGATATTTTATAAGTAGATAGGTTACAAGCACTCCAAAAGTGAAGCACTGAAACCACGATAAATGTATTGGTGCCCTTTTTGTAGTGGGTAGTCACTCGCGGGTCGGTCAACGAAACGCACGACGATGTCAAGGGTGAATATTTACAAGATTCACAAAAAAAATGCCGTCGTGTGTGATCAGAAAGTGCACCAATCATAGCAAAAAGTGCAACAAAGCGCAAGGGATCACATATCACCTGTAAGTACGCTGAAATAATTTAATTTTATCCTTTTTATTATTTTATTTTTCAAATACGACGCCATCTTACTACCATAGAGGTCATTTGAATGAAAGAGACAAACTTACGTCTTTGACAATGAGAGTAACAAGGATAACCAAACCTTCTGCGTGCTTAATCTGCGAGCGCCGAGCAGGCTCCGAGTCAATCCGAATCTAGCCGATGGGTGTCACTCGGTTACGTTTAAAAATTAATCGCGCAAGTAACAAAAAGCTAGCTGTCTCTTTTTTTTGCATTATTGTAACTATGCCATCTCTTTTATGCAATCTGTTAATATGTGTGAGTATGTACACCGTACAGTGAGGTACCAATGTGTGCTGCTGCTTTCTTGGAAGCATATTTCTCAGCTGGCGAGTATGCGTATAACGTATCTTCTTATAAAATATCATTGATCTATGTCAAGAGCAAAGCTGCGTCATTGGATATTGTAGGTTTCTATAGTTATAACGTATTATTAGTGAAGGTATACAACTATCTAGTTAGGTGTTTCTGATACTTCCCGGAGAACATGTTGTCGCCACAAAATAACCGTTCTTCTGTGTGACATTGTTTGTAACACAAGAGAAATGTGTTACGCTGTGTGGCGTCACACAAAACATAAGGCCATATATATAATGCACAGCAATGCGTTTTATTTTTAACCGACTTCCCAAAAACAGGAGGTTCTCTAGTCGACTGATTTTTTTTATGTTTGTTAACTCATAACTCCGTCATTTATGAACCGATTTGAAATTTCTAAATGGTATACTTCCAGATTGGTCATGTTTTTTTTCTAAATTCAATTTTGATGATGGGATCCATGAGGAATTAAGGGAACTTCTCAAATATTATAGGCATACATATAGCGATTTTTGTATTTTCTGTAATAAGTCGAGCATTTGTATTCAGAAAATAACATTTGAGGAATTGGAACTAATAAAGACCAGCAAAGATCACACTCTTCAATCGTAAGTATTTGGCGGGAGGCAATAAATGTCATTTATGAACCGATTCGGGAAATTACTTTTTTAATCGAAAGAATATACTTCCAAATTGGTCCCATACTTCGCAAAATTTAGTTCTGATGATGGGATTCATGAGGAATTGAGGGAACTCCTCAAATATTATAGGTATACATATAGCGATTTTTGTATTCTCTGCAATAAATCGAGCATTGGCAATCAGAAAGTAACATTTGAGGAATTGGAACTGATGAAGACCAGCAAAGGTCACACTCTTCGATCGGAAATATTTAGCGGAAGGCGGTAAATGTAATTTATGATCCGATCCGGGAAATTACTTTTTTAATCGAAATAGTATACTTCCAAATTGGTCCCATACTTTTCGAAATTCAGTTCTGATGATGGAGTCTATGAAGGATTGTGGGAACTCCTCAAATATTACGGGCTTGTGGGAACTCCTCAAATATTACGGGCATCCATGTAGCGATTTTGATATTCTAATCAATAAGTCGAGCATTTGCATTCAGGAAGTAACATTTGAGGAATTATGTTATTATTAAATAGGTACTATTATTATGTTCTAGAGCCAGAAATATGCCTCAAGAAAATAATTACCTCTCAATTTTATTTAGGTACAAAGTTATTTGTTTTAATGTTCCGTAATATTGTTGATTACCTATCGGATTTTTTTAAATGATATGACATTAAATACTTTGCCTATACATTTAACACTGGTTGAGAAATCTCAACCATGAACTAACCCTTACCAATCCTTTGTGTGACAATTTTCTGCTGTGTTATGAAAAACCAAATTTCTTTTGTGTTTATTTTGTGTTACGTACACCTATTTTGAAAATGACTCAGATTTGTATGGGTATCAAAAACATTCCTTCAATTAATGAACCATTATTATCAGATTTTGTAAATCTGATAATAATGTTGACGGCGAGCAAGAAGGTTTCTTACCCTTCGTTTTAGAGCGCGAGGTACACTATTTCCGTCTATCTCGATGTATTTATTTATTTATGTATGTACCTACCCCTATTGAACGTGTGTTTCAAATGTCAAACGTGCGTGTTGAAGATGTTGATGAGCAGCGGCTTACAGATTTCTGAAAAAAGCGTTTTTACTGTGGACATAGCAAAGTCTAATAATTTTAACGACGTGGGTTTATATTAGTATATTTATCTTTTCACATGCCAAGCAAATAAGATTTTCAAAGCCCTTAAGCTGGTGTGGTGATGTCCAAAGGAAAGACAGCGGACACTAACTCATATTAAAAATCTCTATGACCCATTTCGGTTTTGAAATAATAGATGGTTCTCCGTTTAATATTTAAACAGATTACCAATTGTATTGATTAAAAAGGACAAAGCATAATATTGTACAAAACAGCGACCATTTAAAATATGTTAAATCATACAGCTTACTCGACTTGTAAAATAGGCCTTCGCAGTCCACAGATTACATATAAACAGCTTACCCACTCCACTCAACTACAATAGGTCGTTTGATCAAAAACGTCCAGACTGGCTCGGCTGCAAAACTATTGCTTAACGTCTCAATATTCAGTCATTATCGTAATACCTATACTTACGTAGTTAAGGTAACAAACTGCCTAACCACCGAAATGCCTGAGGCAATAGCGGAAAATGTTGAATATAAATGGGTGCTTATAAAACATAAATAATGATAAAGGTAAACACTGCAGAAATAAATTTGCTATAGTTAGCAGATTGATCCAACGATAATGTTAGAAATATTAGAGCTATAAAGCGGTTAAAAGAAGTGTTCCAACAATATAAATAAACAGCTTAAATTTTGCGTTGAACGAAACCTAACAATTTGTACATAGATGTTTACCAAAAACGTCGTTTTTAGTCCAAAGCTGCAGTTCTTAGGCAGTAAATACACACTATAGGTAGCTATTTTTGATGAGTTACTACTTGTTACTTAATTCTAACGTAAAATATTGCTAGCGATTTACACCGACCAGTATTTCGTCGTTATGACTCATTTGGTCACTAAAAATGACTTACCCTCTAAAATCCGACGGACATATTATGTGACATTGACATTCTACAGAGACATTGACATTCTAGTTTCGGAAATATAACACGTTTTGTAAAAAATTGGGAAAGTAACCACTTTTCCAGATTCCTTTATAATAGCTATTTCGGAAACCATGCGATGTAACATTTGTTTACCTTTTATGCATTTACAGTAACAGTGAATTAAAGTGGCCTTAAAGTTAATATAGTATATTGTCTATATTGTGAAATTTTTGTATTTTCAATTATCATTATTTTATAATATCTCCGTATATCTTATTATCATTACTTCAGACAACTTACAGTCCATTGGTGTTAATAAATCCTGGTCCCGAAATTCTCGAAAAATTATATCACCGTACACATTGTAGGAAGTTGAACCTTTTTGAGCATATCAATTGTAGATTACCGATACTAATCACTCACTTACTAACTATTGTAGCTCAGTGACCCATAAAGGATCTTGGCTTCCTCCATGTGCCATCCTCTCTTTTAGTTGGTCCCACGGTTTTCCGAAGCACCTTCCGTTCCACCACCTGGAGCTGACTTTCCGTTTTACCGACCACAAGGTACCTTTATCCGTGGAACGGTACATTCTAGGGGTTAAAAACTCCGGCAGTTCGTATCTCTGTTAGCATAGCATTGTACAATAAAACCAGACTGCATTGTTATGTACGGTACAATTAAGCACTTTAAATGTCCACCAGACCGATGAGAACTAATGTGACATTCCGTGTCGCTGATTGTGTCGGACAGAGCAATAGTCGTGCATTGCGTTATGACACATTTTGACATAGTTTGGTTAATAAATTGACCTTTAGATTACATGTGCCATATACCGAACTTGAATTATCTACGGTTTCCTCGTTTTTTCAGACTAAACTCTAAAGTGCCATTAATTGGAGGAGTGCCAATGATTGGGTGGGTTACCCTATTCAGTCAGTAAGCGAATATATTATGGATGTTTAATTTATTATTGATATGTTTCTGATTACATAGAACATATTCAATGTTAACTGTGTTTTAGACTAATATGTACTATATTTTTAATTTAGATAGTTTTACTGGCATAGTTAAATTTTCTGACAATATTATTTTTTTGCAAAATATACTTTTTTTCTGATATTCAATTTTATTTGTTTGCATTATGTACCTAATTTCGTTTTAAAATTTTACTAAGATTATGATTTGGCTTTTCTGAACTATAAATTTATTTTCTATGATTTTAATATTTGCTTTATTTGGTTAATTAATAAAATTTGACGTTAGGGTAATTAATTATGTTATTGTGTAATATGAAATTAAAAATTCTAAATCTAAATATACGGGTTATGTAGCTGGAGTTTTTAGTGGGCTGCAAGCTTGTCCCCTTGGTCCCTTGTCAGTCAGTAGGTATACGAGGTTAAATAGGCCAATGGCTTCGCAATGGAGAAAATAGATTTTGGACAATCATTCCATAATGCCTTTTAAAAATATTCGTAATTTAATGGCAATAAAAATTATAATATTATTTGTGTGTTATAGAATACCTGAAAATAATAAGTTTGCGTAATTTTCAGTGTGCAGTTTTCAGAGGACATTATTTATTACAAAAATTTGATATCTACATGTCTTTACTTTAACATCTTCCACTTGAACCCATTAGTACCAGATCTAGTAATAGACCCTTGCGGAAACCGTAGGAACTATTCAAATATTATAGGTACAGTACACATTATAGCGTTTAGGTAGGTACTTTTTACTCGTGCATTAGAACATATTCTTTCAAAGCGGGGCATTAAAAAAAATATTATCATTTATGTCTGTCCTCGATTCACCGATGTCTCTGGAGTTCTAAACACTTGTGTAAATGGACATATGCATCATCAAATATACATTGGCTACTGTTCGCTAATGGCCAGAGCAAGCTGCCATAGAAACCAGGACTTACGTATACACTCCGATTTGCCTTATCAGTCCTAAGTAGAGATGTGCCGTCCCCGGGAATATTCCCCACTTGTATGGGTAATATTCCCGTGGTGGGAATATTACCCGTACAAACGGGGACTATTCCCGGGAATGGTACATCTCTAGTTCTAAGTACCTACTAATCAAGTTTTTACTCTCAAGATGCTGCTTTTTCCATAAAAAATGGGCGAAGACATGGCAAAACAGTTGTCGTAAACTATGTTATTTATGAAAAATAACAATTTTCGGCCAAAAAGTTGCATCTTGACATTCTTGACCGTAGAAACTTGTTAAATACAGTAGAACCCGCTAACGACGATTTTGAAGGGACCCAGTCAAACACGCTTCATAAGGGCCGATACAGACGGACTGCAACCCAACTGCAACTCCCTACGATTTGTATGGCAACTGCATCACAACTGCACGCCGACGGTCGGCCTCATAAGCAGGAAAGCGTATTAAGCGTGATAAAAATGTATGAAAACATGCCTCAAGTTACAGGAACGTATGGCGCATTATGCGAGAAATCGTATTAAACGTGATCGTATTAAGCGGGTTCTACTGTAGTTAGAACAAAATCGGGCTGTAATGCTTATCGTCCGCGTCTGCATAATCTTAGTCTCAGAACAAGGGGCCAGTGCTGAAAGCGCATATTGTCATAGAAACTAGCGCGCGGTGAGGAAATTGTGGTATTTATAGACGACCGCAAACGTAGCGTTTAGGAAATGTCCTATGCTAGGTTTACTTACGTCTTTACGAGTGCGCAGATAGGAGTTTCCTGGTTTTAGTTATTCTTGTGATACTACTCATATTCTAACTAATCATATTCTCATTTCCTTGGACATAAATTTGACGAAATACATATTTTTACTGACTTCAAAAGGCTCTGAGTTCGTTCTCTTATTACTCGAAGACGGCTGGATCGATATGGAAAATTTTTTTTTTTTGTTTGAAAGGGTGTACCTTTCACTTGGTCCCAACAGATCTATTTTCATACCGGACGCAAAAACAGGAGTGTTATAAGTTCGACTGGTATGTGTGTGTATGTGTATTGTGCGTGTATGCTGTTTGTCTGTGGCACCGTAGCTCTTTCAAACGGGTGAACCGATTTGGATGCAGCTTTATTAATTTGAAAGAAAGTTTTCTAGCGATGGTTTTTAGACATCTTCATTAAAATCGGTTCAGCCGTTCATGAGAATTTCTAATTAAGAATGAAAAAGTCTGAGATTTTTATGGAATAAATATTGTACGTACAACGTTTTCTTTTTTACTTTCTTAGTTTTTTTAAAATTTGAATTATAGTTTTGTAAATTCAAAATAAATTTCCATACACGCATTTATAAGAACGAATAACTTGGAGAAAAAATCTTCAATTAAAATGTCTGAATGATATGGTAAGGTATTTTATTATTAGAAAATGTATTCGCGAAGTGAATGAATGTTTTTTATCCAATTAATAACATAAACATTTCTAATTTTTACAGGATCACACAACAGTTGCGGCACCACGCTGGCAATGTAATTCAGAACAGTGGTCAAAACAATACAAACGCAGCCAAAAAGTGATACAGCATGAAGTTAAAATGAAAGTGTGTGTGTGGGATAACATTGCAAATAACTAGGATGTGAAACGATGTTGGCATGTGTGCGGGCGGGCAGAAAGGTTCGCGCGCCGGACGGACTGGGCAACGCGGGACGTACGACGCAACCCAACACACTACGCGCGACGCAACGCACCGCGCCACGCAATCCGCTACAGACGACGCAACGCACCGTGGACTGGTGGATTGTGCTGTTTTTCGTGCTACTCTGTATTCGGTGAGTAGATTTTTTCGTTCCATCCTTAATTATGATTATGACACAATTGGGATGTTGAATAATGTTGAATGTTACAACTTACAACATAATATAGTCACATGGATTGCAAAATACTAAATTATCATAACACAAAATAAAATAAACAAAAAATGTATACAAAATATAAAGTTATGAGACCACAAAGTTTAAAAAAAAAACGATATTTTTTTTATCGTCTTTAAGAAAAATTAAAGTCAATTTCGGAATGCTTAAATAACACTGAAAAAATAAATGTATGACAACTACCTATGTGCTTAAACGCACTTCTTCGTGCTCAAAATGGCAAAATGCTATTTTTTTCATACAGACTTAGTACAGCGATGCAACGGATGACGTCATAAATTCCTACCGTTTTATATAGAGCGTTTTCAATGCTCAGTCCGATCTGCTACTTTTGATTACAATTTGTGGCTGTTATACTTATACCAATGTATTAGGTGTCATATAGATATTTGTTCCTCAGAAATAGTAGAATCGATTTAGGATAGAAAAAAAATCGAGTCAACAGGCTAATTATATTAAAATTATAATAAAATCGTTGTAAGATTTTATTTGTACAATGAAGATTTTTTCAAAATACCGGGAAATGTTCCAAATAGTAGGTATTAAAAACTGAAAAAGCAAATAATGCATGTGCGCGCATCACGCAAAATATTGGATCGATATTGGAATACAATGGGGATGACGACTGGGTTAAAAATATATAATTCTATTTAGTCCGTCAGTTAGATTATGGAAAAATATGGGACACGTATTTTTTGGTTTATCAAAATATTAAAAATCGACAAAGTTATAGATCAACAAACTTCTGGAGTGGGGGCTTGTGACGTCACTCCTAGGTGAAAATTGTACCTAGGAGTGACGTCACTCGAAACTTCTAAGCACTCTATCTTCTTCATTAGGGTTCTGTACCAAAATGGTAAAAAAGGAACCCTTATGGTGCGACTGTCTGTCTGTCTGTCCGTCTGTCACAGCAAGATATCTCAGGATCTACTGATGCTATCGAATTGAAATTTGGAATAGTATTAAGAGCTGCTAACCCGAGCTTATTGTATGTAAAAAAAATCTTGTAACTTTTTTACTTTTTTTTAAAAGGGGTGGTCCGTAATGGGACTTTGAAAATTGAAAGTAGAGCTATTATAATCGAGTGGGGTATCAAATGAATGATTTGTAGATTAAAATGCCATTTTTATTTTTTTTCTTAATTAAGTGGTTTTTGATTAATGACGAAAAACGTCAAAAAAATACCATTCCTCCCTATTATCTTCGAAGTTACTGAACAGAAAAATCTGTAATAATTACCAATTATTAATGTCATCCTAAATATCACAGGAAAAATATAACGGTTTTCCTAACTTGCACCGTTTTTTTTAAAGGGGTCCGAAATGGGATGTGGAAAAACAAAAGTAGAGCTATTGTATCGAGTGGGGTATCAAATGAATGATTTGTAGATTAAAATGCCATTTTTATTTTTTTTTCTTAATTTTGTACTTTTCGATTTATGACCAAAAACGTTCAAAAAAATACCATTCCCCCCTATTATCTTGGAAGTTACTGAACAGAAAAATCTGTAATAATTACCAATTATTAATATCATACTAAATATTACAGGAAAAATAAAACGGTTTTCCTAAATTGCATCGTTTATTAGAAATTTTCAAAAATCGTACACATACTTATTTGCTCCTAATTATGACCCCGGTTAACGCACAGGATCCTTTTTTCCGGCTTAATCTGCAGCAAAATAGACACCTTTAACTCGCAAACGAAACACGAGCGTTAGATTTATTAATTCCAACTGGCTCATTGGACTTTCTAACTATCACCAGAATCAGTTCCTCAATAACATAACTAAGTATTATGAAGTTTTTAGGGCTAAATGGGTGCCTCGTTGAAAGGTATTTTAGCAAAATTATCATCTTATTATCCAGATTGCATAATAAGCCTCAGTTTATAAGAAATAATGTCATAAATAACGTCAATAAATGTCGAATTATCGAGTTGTACGTCATCGTTACTGAGGCATCGTCAGGAGATCGACGTTGAGGGATGGTCAAGTGTGAGTGGAGCTTGTATAATAAGAGCTCCGTCTAGATTCGAGACACGAGAGAGACTACAGTAAAAGTTTGTTTGCTCATTTGCCACTTGTCTATCTGTCCACCACGGATAGAGATGTGCCATTCCCGGGAATATTCCCCGTTTGTATGGGTAATATTCCCACCGCGGGAATATTACCCATACAACAGGGGAATATTCCCGGGAACGGCACATCTCTAACCACGGATGTCCACTGCTGGACATGGATCGCCACAAAGTGCGGTTCTGAGCAGACCGCATCCACCAGGCTAATATGCTATTGCCACTAAAAAAACACTTATGTAATGGGTTTATTTTAGATAGTTTAGATTAGATTGTAGTAACAAAAACACTGTACTCAAAACTTTGTTATTTTGAAAGAAAATCTTAATCAGTGTTTGTATTTTAACTTAGTTCTATGCTTGGCAGCTGAAGCAAATTTCTAAAAAAAAAAATATTGTTTATTTTCATTCTATATACCTTGTTTGAGATTATAATCTCACTTATGTTGGAAGATTATTTTTTTCCTTCGAATTGAGTCCAATGTCACCAGGCTAGGATCAGGGGTTTTAAAGTAATCGAGGTCATAACTTGTTTATGATTAATTATGATCTCATTTATATTTCAAGAAATAAATTCTGAAAGGCTTTTCAAAAATACTCGCTTTAAAGTAGTACCCTAACCAAACAAGTAAAATCTATAAAGTCGCTAGATTCTCGAGGAAAGTTTATATTATAAACATAAAGAAGATTAAAAATCCTTGTTAATGACATCTATTTTGGTTGAAATGTTTTTGTTTCACACCTTGCTATATTTTGTGAGCTCAAAATAAAATAAGAATTCTCTAAAAGTTAATTTTCAGCCTCCCGTAATTTTGTACTGGCAAGAACCCTGAATTCTCACGGATATATAGGGCACAATAAGACTTTAATATATTCTCAATATCATTAAATTTTAACGTGTAGTTTAAGAACTATTGCATGTCAATGTTCCTTAGTTTTGTCACGGACTCACTGACTGATGATCATCATAATTTTAGGGTACTTCTAGCAGACCTATAAGCTCCAAATTTTAAACATAGTTTTAAGCCTATCAAGTCCTACAAAACCTAAAGATATTGTAATTTCAGTCACAACTGCACACATAAGTTTGTAATCCTATACAAATACATGCGATTAGTTTTGCAGTTCAAATTGGAAGACCCCTTACAAAAAGAAATGAGATCCCATCAAAAACATTACATGTAAAAAGATGCAAGTCTCGCAACTCTGTCCTTTTACAACAAAAAAAGTTTTGAGTGTAATGTTAGACAAGGTGTCCGCAGAACTTGATTCCCACCGACTTGTCTATTATTTAACCGCGGAGGAACATTTAATACTTCTCAAATAAAGAATCCTCCCTCCACGGGTAGGTAAATAATAGCCATGTCGATGTGAATCGTGAATCTAGGTCTGTGGACACCCCCCCGGTACTGACTTGGTCTAACATTACATCTCAAAACTTTTTTTGTTGTAAAAGGACTGCGTTGCGAGACTTGCATCTTTTTACGTGTAATGTTTTTGAAGGGATCTTTTTGTTTCGCGTGAATAATTAAGCCAATGAAATGAAACACATTTCAACCTTTTTTTTTGAAGTCTGAAAAACTTGCAAGCCTTACTGGCTGTTGCAAAAAACGGTCCCGACATTTCAACCAAATGTGTTGTTGTAAAGTTGATTCTTGATTCTCTTTCCGTATTTAGTATGGAGTACCGAGCAAGTCAAATCACCTAAGGCCTACGGGTATTACCAGTACGGAACCCTAAGCTAAAAGGATGAGCGTCATTATGCAGTACCCTATAATTACGCCCAATAAATCCGCGATGTGGGCACAAAAACCGATTTACAATAATACAAAACAAACAAAAAACACGCACAACGCCCCGTTAAAGACGTGGGCTGAATAGAGAATGTAGTTTGAGTATAACAGAGTAAGTAAGTGCATTTATTTCAGTTTTTTGTAATATATTTAAAAAAACTTAAGAGGCAATATTAAAAAAAATATATAAAATTATACATTGAATTGATAGTTTTTGGATCATCTTTAATAAACATAATGAAACATAAAACTTGTACCTACACGTGTTTGCACTATAATGCCATGCCACAGACAGATATACAGACAAGTTTCTAACTTAAACTACGCCACGTTTTGCGCTGAGGGTTAAAAATAAATTTATTCACAAATGCATTCAATACGAGTAGGGCATGCAATACCGCTATTAGTTGTGTGGGCCAATACCGGGATTCCGGTATTAAGCATACAAAAAATAAACCCTAAAAAATAATGCCCTTAATACTGGTAAAAGCAAAGTAAAGCCGGGGAGCAAAAAAGTAAAGAAGGCTAGCTAGAGCCCAAGTAATACGGTAGTTTCCTGTAATAAAAGAAACTATTCGAAGCTAATTATCAAATTCAGTTTCCAAAACTTATCCCAAATAAATTTTAAAATAACAAAAAATTTAAATAAGGAGACAATTTGTTTGACCATATAACTATCATATAACAACCAGTGACCTCATTTATTTTTTATTCTTTAACTATGTTCCACATGTTGATATTTGATGATAGAAAATGTTTCTCCTTCTGTTACATGTATGGAGTACCCCCCTTAGAAATATTTATTTTTGATATTTAACTACCAAACTAAGTAGCGGCTCGTACACCATACCTACATTCCAAATTTCATTAGGTAATATACGTCATATCGTTTTTAACATGTGTTTTTGAGTGCCCGTGACATACGGACGGACGGACATGACGAAACTATAAGGGCTCCGTTTTGGCCCTTTTGGCTACGGAACCCTAAAAATTAGATCAATCGCATTTAATAGCATGCTCTTAAAGACGTGCTAATCGGTTCCTACATATCCAACCCAAATTAATTAACTTAATATAATTAATCAAAAGGTACCCCTGTACCCAAAATGTTTTGATGAAATAAGCATAACCTTTAAAACCAGATTAGATGCTTTAACAGTTGTAACAATTGTCCAAATCTATTCGTACTTTTGAACCTTCTTTGTAATCTGTCGCATCGCATTTCTATTAACAAAATGATGTAAGTACCTACTTAAAAGCGTGCATTGAATATAATTCCCTTTATGGAGTTGGGACGCCCACTGGGCCAATTATGATTTTGCGGGAAAAAAAGGCTTGTTAACATTTGTGGTTCTTAGAATTGAAAAGATGTTTGTTATAGTATTGTGAACGCTTTTTTCATTGGATCTGAATTGTATTTAGACCAATTATCATAGTGTGGATGTTTTTAAGTTGTGTGTTTTGTAAGATACTATTAATAATAGACTCTCGTTTCGCTTTAAGCTTGAATATATATATTTTTTGTGGTGGAGGATACTCCCTATATCACAAACAATGTAGGTACCTATTCAGGATTAAAGCCAAACGCGTCATTCAGTTACTACTAAATAATGAGTAAGATATCAGTGCGTTTAACAGTGGTACAGTGCTCAAGAAAACATTGAAAATTTAAAATACAAAAACAGTCAAGTCTTATACTCCGTTTTTTTTATGAGGAAATTTGATAAACCAAAGGATCAGTGGTCGTCAACATATGTAATTATCAATGAACAATTTAAAAGTACATGATGTCGTTTTCTTTGTCCGATATTAATATATCTTTGTGAAGATGTTTGGTTGGATATTTGGATGTTTGTAACTAATAACGGGGTAACAACTGGGTGGATTGACTGGACTTTTTTCCGATACTCTTCTTTGCTGCACACTTCCGTCACTAATTTATACATGTTTATAACCATCCGCTTTTCGTTGGCAGTTAAGGATATACTTTGATAAATAAAAAAATAAATACAAAAACAGAAGTTCTAAATTATAAGTATTTATTTTTATTCGCAACTGTATTGAAAAACTGATCATAACGACGAGCTTCGAAACATGATCATTTTTTGAAAACCTCTGCCTCTTCTCTCATCAACATTTTATACCAAGATTGCGAATATAGGCAAAAAAATATATTTGATTTTTGCTTTTAGAATAATGTAAGTAAAATCAAAGAAATTTGCTTTATTTTTTCAATTTGTTAAGTAGGTAAATTGTTTACATAAAAATCAAGTATTAAGTATCGAATGAAATTATTTCACAATGCTGTCACATAATGTACCTGATAAAAAACCTCAAGTTAACAAATGTCAAGTTTGTTTACCTCCACATCTAAAAAACGGATCATAGTATGTACGAGTATTCAAATTTATTCCACCGTTGCTACTTCTGTGGTCATAAAAACTAAAGTTATAAACTAAAACATTAAGCTTTTAATTTAATCAAAGCGCTTACTATAAAATTAAACCTTTATTTTACTGCCACAATCTACCAATGACCCGTAAGACCGCCATCATTTGTATAAGTCCTTTTAAGTAGTTCAATCTAATCTTCATAGAAGTTCGTAAAACTTCGTGAAACATAGGTTTATGGCACACTAAACAACGCTTTACTTGATTTGGGAACGATCTTAATGCGGCCTAACCCATCATTACTGCCAATCCTTTCAACGAACTATAACTTGAAAGACAGTGTGAAATCACCTTTATTTTCATATCGTACGAACTAAATTAAACCTTTAACTATACTACATAGGGCTCATTTTTGTTAAACGGCTGTCTCGGTTATGACAACGGATCATTTTGATTTTGGATCGTAACAGCTCCGCCTACTTGCCCTTCGATTCCGTAAACGTCTTCGGTGTTTACGCAAAAGTTAACGTTTTCTCATTATAGAGATGTGCTCGAAGGGCGAACTGAAACGCAAACGTGTACGTTACTACGAAATGGGTGTATGATTAGTGCTGTCAGTCAATTTCCGTTGGTTCCGATTGCGTGTGAGTGATGTAGTAAAGTTGTGAAGTCACGAGAGTTGATACTATCTATATGCACACATGTTCAGTGTGATTACATGACCACGACTAAATAGATCCAACGAAGACTAAACAAAACTTCAAATTAAATACTAACCTACTCTACTACCTGCAATGAAGATCGGTCACCTCTGTTTATTCGACTCATTATACTGATTTTAAAATTACCTTAACACGTTGATTTAAATTTTGGATAAACTGTGATTCATCCAAAATTAAACAATTAAATATCGCGTTAGTAATAATGCTGCCGATGATTAATCAAAAATGTATCAGTTTATTTTCAGTTGTTTGTGTATGTATAAACATCATAAATCAGTATGGCCAATTTACTCTTCTTGGCGTATTTTAATCAGTTTTACGAAGCTAAAGCAGTACATTATGATTATTTCTCCAACGTAGCGTAGGTGTCGATATGGTGACAGTTAGGTTTACCTTTCCCCGCTCACGAAAGAGCGCACATTATTAAGTTATTGACGTCAATTACGTCCTTCTGATCAAGAAGTTTAAGTTATTGCAACACCAGTCGCTGTCAACAACGCAATTACTTTTCAGTCATATGAGATTAATAGTGATTACCATCATTCACACTTCGACGACGGCCTGTTGTGTTTAAATATCAACATCATATATATATATACGAAAAAGGTGCAGTAAATCATTACATTATTTACCAGAACAGACAGGATCTTGCATATTATAACCATTTAATTAACTTGTGGTTTACATTTAAAGACTGAAATATATAATTTTTGGCGTGATTAACATTGTATTAATTGTGTTTTGTATTAACACGACAAAGACTACCTCTAACTCTCTTTCCACTCCATACTGCGTGAAAATGACAGGTTATGTGTTTCGCTGTAATCAAATCACGTCGCGTCGCGATCAAATGCGCTAACAGGGCAGGCAAGTTAAAAAAATATTTAAATTTTATTAGATGCGAAACTGGCAGCTTATATATTCAATTGGCGTTTGATTATATTTTAAGTTACTTATGCGCACTGCGTACCTAGCTTTTGATTTAATCTATATTTTCCTTTATAATATTTTTGTGATTAACACAAAATTCAAACAACTGAAAGGACCAAATATAGCAAAAAATAATATTGGATTCATCAAATAAATATTTGTTCAAGGATAAAAAATAACCGCTCTCGAAAATGATTCACATTAGGGATGTAACGATACCGATACCGATATATCGGTATTGCCGTATGTTAATTATGGTGTCCCCTTGTTTCGCCGACAAACGTTTCATCGAATGTTTCATTTCATCGAATTTTCATTTCGTCGACAATTTTTTTCTCCGAAACCGTTAACTTTTCAGGATTTTTTAAAGAGTCATCCTGTAGGTTAGGTTAGGTTTATTTTATATTAATTTCTAGAAAAAATATGGTTTCAGAGAAAATTAACTTTCGATGAAATGATATTTCGATGAAATGGTATGTCGATGAAACCTTTGTCGACAATTCAAGGGTAAACCATTTGGTTCGCAATAAAAAAAATGTCTTGACAATTTATTTATTTTTACTTTACACCTTCAAGGTTGTCTCTCTGTTAAATATAGCCAAGTTTTAAGTATAATAAGGACATACAAATAATAAATCTGAAGTTCATACTTCATTAGTTAGCTAAGATATCGGTATTGCCGATAATTTACTACAAATATCGGTATCGGTATCGTATCGGCAAAATTATGTATCGTTACATCCCTAATTCACATACAAACATATTTTTATACAAAACACACTCATTAAAAATTGGCAATGAAGACTGCCCCGAAATTAAAGATGAAATGAATAAAAACTAAATTACAACAAGGTAATCGTTGTTCCTTTCTGATGGAATTTTGGCCAATTTGTTATTTCCATTGCACCTCTGTGCGAAATTTTGCCATAAGCAATGTTTATTATTTTTCCGTGGAAACAAACGTTTAATAATAAAATTAAACACTTTTAAGTATGTAGCTAAATATTTTGCTTTCCTTTCGGAACCGCACATCACGACTCGACTGTAAATAATACTGGCATCCTGTCACGCGTCAAATATTGTCTATCCCTTTCCATTCAATATCTGCAGTGTGAAAGTGACAGTAGGAAGCTGTGAGTAGTATTTCTCACGGGTCACGACTGACCGGCAGGTATGACGTGGGACGATACAATGGACACGCGGCCGCTTCACATTTGGGTTTTACGATCAATTTAAAACTAAATTAAAAGCCTTAAAAGTGTTGAAAATAAATGAACGACTTTATATGAGATGTCGGTTTTTATTTATTGATGTTTAACGCCTCCGGACATTCGGAACAATGAGTTTCATAAATAGGTCCTCGTGAATTGGGCCGTTAACATTAACAACGATACCAGAAATTTACATTGACTAGTCTACAAATATTATTGAAAATTAGCCGACCTGTAGGCTTATGATGCTACGCTTTGTCACGCGATAAATAAGTGATAAAGCATCCGTCACTCTCAGACACTATTTGTTAGAACGTGACGGATGCTTTATTATTTATTTATCGCGCGACAAAGCGTAGCATCATACCCCAACTGTACCTCTAGTAGAGTCTGTACGGAAAGAGAATAGGATATAGATTGGGGG
Organism: Eudemis profundana; assembly: GCA_947034925.1. NCBI lineage: Eukaryota > Metazoa > Arthropoda > Insecta > Lepidoptera > Tortricidae > Eudemis > Eudemis profundana. The sequence continues at coordinate 34,612,569 of OX344797.1, read as the reverse complement.
GCGCTGTAATTCTTTTGTACCGTATGTGCCGTATTTTCTGTTCTGTGGCCATACTGGTTAGGTTAGTTCGGTTTTTCGCCACGCCTATTCTCTTTCCGCACAGACTCTACAACTGTGACGCGCGACTCTTTGTCGCGCGACAAATGCTATCTCTTTCCACTCAATATAGTGTGACAGTGACGGGTGATGCTCAGTCGCGCGAGAAACGAAGTCGCAGCCAGTTATGCTAGACATACTGGAAATAGCATCTTGAATGTGAATGATACTTTTAGATTTATATGACAAGATTTTTGAAATTTTATTTTCTAAAGGATGATAGTATATAATCGTCGCCCATGGATATTTGCAGCATCAGAGGCTTCGCCTATAAGTTGCCAACCTGTTTACACGCTTCTTAAAGTACCCCATATCATAGCGGTCCAGGAACACCTCGGGACTTTTATATTTATATCATTACGCATAGAATATCTATTAAATGACACTAGAGTATTATCAAAGCGCGCGATACTATATCGCGTGAGTCATGGCGGCGTTTTATTAAATCAAGTATGGCTGTCGCGCGGCGACGGGATGGAGACATTACTTACGTGATTACAGTCTATTAGTATACAGCCTCACAGATAGGTACTATGCAATAAAATAGTACATCACACAGCCCGAGCTGCAAGCGAGGGACGTAAATATGCGATCGAGGGCTTTCTTTATTACCTCCTGTGTTGTGTAAATCATTTTATGTCTACACTTGGACAGAAAGCACTTTATGGCCAGGTGTGGCATAATAGTATTTTATGCAACTGTTGTTTAAGAAGGCTCAAAAAATGCGAATTGCGCGAGTTGCGATACGAGCCGCCTTGGCGGCGAGTATCGCAAATAGAGGCGCAATGAGCGTTTTTTTGACTTAATTATACAACGTTGCATATACAATACTTTTTCTACGACTAGGTTTTAAAATATAAAATACATACCTAATTAAACAGCTCACAAACAATGCAAATGTGACATATTGACTGACACTTGTGTCTATGGTAAACTTTTTTTTTAATTAGAAGTCGCTCGTTAGTAACACGAAGTGACTATAATAAAAATACTTTTTTTATGTTGGCATCAATGAATTTAATTCGGAAAATTTTGTTTTTCTTCAAAATCGTAGGAATTTAATTGTTTGTTAAGTTGGTAGTTGTGCATTTTTATCGTAAAGTTAGAATTGAGTGCTTAATCCTTGACCTAAGTTTAACCTACATTTAGAAGTCTGTGGCTGCTAGCAGTATCGTAATGTGACTATAACGACACTAGTGCTGTTATGGGGAATAGTGTATAGACTTCTCTGAACTCATTTATGTATGTTCTTATATTAGTGTTCGTGACCAAGTAAAAGACAGATTAAAGTACAGGAGTAGAAAAAATATATTATTATAGCCTCATTTATTCCTTAATAAAATAAAATATGTAACAATTATTAATTTAACATAACATGTAAATAATTCAAATTAAGAATTTTTCGTAATGTTTCCATGCAATTCTTATAAGAAGATTAAATTTGAATTTATCCTAAATAATATTTAGAATTAAAATTTAAATTACAATCATTTTTCATTTTGTGTCATGCAAATTTCACAGTAAAATAATATAATTATATATATAGTAAAATAATATAATTTCACCCTAACTGTAATTTTTTACAGGTTACTAAGCGATCTTATTGCATTATGACTGTTCAAAGAATATTTTGTGGGTTACGCATATACGGTACTAGGGGTAGATAGTACCGTATAGGCTATACAAAAATATGGAAATATTTAATTATTTTTGTCGATTCATTTTAGGATTCATTTTAAATGAGCCATGGGGGTTGGCAGGCTCGCGAGGAGCTCACAGAGCCACTAGTTTATAGACGTTTTTATCTATATTTTTTAATGAGACAATTTTTTCCTATTAGCGTTTTGCCACAAATTAACTCTGTTCCATAGATATTATAAATTTATTTATTTATTAATACATGTTAACATGACATTACAGTAAAAAAAAACCAATGCGTCATGAAACGTAGAAAGAAAATATCTATTTTGGCGACGAAACGGCGTGGCCCCGTTGCATCGTCGTCTCCGGTGTAGGAGTCGGCAGGTTGCCCCGGAACCGTCGAAACACGACACCCTTCGGCCAGAAGTCAGCACTTGCGATGGTTTCTTGCAGCGGCCGCGGCACGCGCACCAATAAAATCTTTAGTATATAGTGTAGCATAATGGCTACAGGTTAGGTTTTTTTTGGGACATCTGTTGGCTGCAATAAGCACTAGAGTGGGACTCGTTTTTTTTGCTAGCATTAGAAGAGGTCCTTAGTTCCGCCATTTGGGTATAGGTGGCAGTGGAATTAATGTGGAGTTAGTTAACTATTTGTTCTTCTCGAGCGTGTTCAACTGGTTTATGTATGAGGTGGTCACCACGCTGGCTGGTTTTTTGAATTGAGATTTCTAAATTCGCAGGGTTTGAAATTTGGGTTTGCGAACAAACGCCAGAGCCTTTTTTCATTCTCAATCTGGCTTTCGTTTGAAAAGCACGTTACCTAGCCTTGCATATTTTTGCAGTTTTGCTTGTTTTCCTTGCCCGTTGAAGTGCAAATATCATCGCAGTGTTTTACTTTCTAAATAACCGTGAACAATACCATTTCTACGAGTTCGCGTTACATGAGCGCAGAGGACGTGGCGCACGGCCTTGTGCGTGGTGTGTGAACCTTCTACGGTTTTGTGACTCGGTGTGGTCTATTTAAAGAAAAGCCGGTCATCTCTCAAATGTTCCGGGTACGTATACTAGTGGCGGTGTCCGTTGTGTAGCATTTCGAATAGTCGTGGGGAGTGGTGTGTTTATTGTGTCTCGTTGTTTTTAGCTCCAACACAAGGCTCCGATCTGACCTGGAGAACGATATACGCAGGCGGCCCTCGCGAGCGGCCATCTCGGCGGTTGGCTACGGTTCGGTGGTGGACGCCGCTCCAAAGTGCCTCGGGAAGGCAGCTACACGAGCAAGCCTAAGGCGTATTTAAAGTCGGTCGTGTCGAAGGATCAACAACTATAAGAGTTATTAGTGTTAGCCAAGGTACCCTGTAGTTTTAGAGACATTCGCGTGTTTGTGATCGTCTTTGGACGCTTTAATATACGCCCGGCGCAGGGCTTATTTCTATTGTTCATGCGCGGCCAGTCAAATACCTCAAATTCTTTCCCTAAATTCAGAAAGGCTTTTACCCGCCGCTGTAGTATTTATTTTTCGGTTTTTTTTCACTTTGCGACATCCTAGGGTCCATTAAAATCATCCATCCTCCCATTACTTCACCACTTTCAGCCCTAGGTACCGTCGGTACTCCACGCGTACGTTCGATCTTGGGATTATTTATAGTTTATTCACTACAATAGTTACTAAATAAAAATGTTTAGTCGAATAATTCGAATGATTCAAGTTTCAACTGCAGGTTAAGGTCAGCATAGAAATATTAATAGGTATTTTACTTACATGATTTAATAACATTCCGAGACGACAAGATCTGATAATTTTCTACTTATCCAGGCCTTTTACGATGCACTAATGTACTTAGGACATTAGCTGTGCAGTTTTTGCTATTAACAGTTGACAGTTATGGCAAAATCGTCAGTTCTGTGCTTTGTTGTCATAAAATTTAATCTTTATTTGTTTACATTTTCAAGATGTTAGGAAGATTACAATATGATTCCAGCTTGTTATAATTAAATCGATATAATTTCAAATAATGGCTTAATCAAAACAATTTTGGTGAGAGAAAATCGAATCTATTGAATTTATGCGTTAGACCGATTTTAATTTACCTACGTATATGCTGATTATGAGAATACGAGTGTCTCAATAGAAACGATTTAGGTACACAAGTTTGATCGAATCTATGAGGACGAATGCCTAACACCACTTAATAAGCAATATAATTACCTACTTAAATTATTATTATTCATAATACGAATGATATTCAACATTTTATTTCATTAATTATAATTGTTATGATAATAAATTATTTGGTAATTGTAATGATTTTTTCACATAAGATCACTTTGTTGTCCGTCTGTCTGCCTATCTGTCTGTCCGTCTGTCAAGACCATTTATCTCGGGAACGCGTGGAAGTATCGAGTTGAAATTTAAACCCAAGTGTCCCATGAAGCTGTAAAAAAATCAAGCTTCTGAGTAAGCGTGAAAGAAAGATACGGCCGTTTATGCCACAAAAAAAAACGTAAATTTCGACACTCTCTCTCAAGGAAACCAAAATTAAATACTTGACCTAGAACTATGAAATTTGGCAAGTAATCTGCCGGCCTATGAATAAAAGTAGACTATCCTTTATGGAGTTGTATAGGGGTTAGTCCAGTTTTAGATATCGGACGGCAGTAATACCGTCTTGTACTACAAGTATAGGGAAAAATCTGAAAACTATAAATTTTTAATTAAATCATTAAAAAACCGGACAAGTGCGAGTTAGACTGGCGTGGAGAGGGTTCCGTACGTTCAAAACAATATAACACAATTATACTTTATTGCACAGACTTCTTATAGATTTTCCTGTAATCTATAGGTGTAGGACTATTTTCCATATTTTTTTCAAAATTCTACGTCCAATAGTTTCGGAGATAAGGGAGGCATGGTCAATTTTTGCCTATTTTCTTAAATAACTTCAAAACTATTGATATAAAAATTATATATTTGAGATTCTCACAGTAAGCCCTTTCATTTCATATGTCACACGATATAGTTCGCTAACTTTTTAAAAAAATCTGTAGTTAACTCCCGTTAAGTGGCCCCCATGATTAAAATTCATATATTTTCGTGTCATGTCCGTGTTTGGGTCATTAACCTTAATATATGTACCAAATTTCAACTCAATCGGACCAGTACTTTCGGAGCAAATTGGCTGTGACAGACAGACAGACACACAAGTGATCCTATAAGGGTTCCGTTTTTTCCTTTTGAGGTACGGAACCCTAAAAATAGACTTTACTAAGGGAATCAAAATTTATAGGGTACTTTAATATATGTACCTACAAATTTTTACGGAACCCTTAGGGCCGATACAGACGGACTGCAACCCAACTGCAACTCCCTACGATTTTTCGGCGTGACTGCGCCGACTGCGCAGTTGTGATGCAGTTCCCATACGAATCGTAGGGAGTTGCAGTCCGTCTGTATCGGCCCTAAGTGGACGAGTCCAACTCGCCGGTTTTTTTTTCACATAATCTTAATTTTTGATGCATCCATACATTTGAAATAAATAGAACAGGTCGCTCGAGAGAGAGACGCATATACGAAAATTTACATAAAATCCGATCTTCTAAAAACGAACACTGTCTCAACTTCCTAAGTTGCGAGTTCAAGCCTCGACAGCTACAGGATTAGAGGCTGGCGATATGCCACTCCATGTTGAGTATGAATATAATCAGTAGCCGGCCTGGGTGTTCTCTGTACCATAACGGTAACAGACAGAACTAGGGCTACATTCGTTCCCTGGGTAAGCGCCAGATGTAGGTACCTTAGGTAGGAACGAACATGACTGTATTATACTGTGGAAATACTATCTTTAATGAAGCTAGCACTTAAGTATTATGCTATTTATAAAACCTACAAACGATATTGCAGTGGATACACGGACACTCGGTACTCGTATTTAAAACCAAATAAAAATAAAACAATGATTTTAAAAAAATACAGGAACATCTCAAACATTACATTTTCGAAGGGCCAGTCCAGTTTAATACCTGAAAATTTTAAAAATAAACTGTTTTACAGAATATTGTGCTACGAGTATGTCATGTAATTGTGATCTAATAGGTACTGTAAAATGTAACATTATCGTACCAGGTAATATTAGATTCCTCTTACATGTACGTGGCAATTGTATGCATTAATCCTATTTAGAGCTTGCCTACTTACAAGCGTACAAAAAAGTAACTCAATACCGCGTTAATGGTATATCATTACGGCATAACAACTGTTACCTGTTTCCCTTCGCGTGGTAAACGAATTTGTATTGTAAATCCTGCAGCTCGAGTTTTTGTATGAATGCAACCTTATTATTTAGGTACTGGATCAGTAAGGCAAGTTTTTGAGGAATTATTCAATTTAAATGAGATGATTTATGACTGGATATTATGTTCAATATTGAAGAGTCATCAACATCACAGTTGCACTACAACCCAAATAGGAATTTCTCAAATCAGTCCAGCCGACTTCGAATAATCGCGTAACAAACAGTGAGTATGAGTAGGTACAGTACAAAAATATTATTACCGAGGCAAAATACAAGTATTCCTCATATAAATGGGGAATAACGGCATACCTCCAACTAGACGATACGTTCAGCCTAGTCGGAGTGACACCGCCTACGAAACTAGAGGTCCCGGGTTCAATTCAAATCCTGGTAAGCACCAATGTTTGTGTGATGAGCACGAGTATTTGTTCCGGAGTCTTGGATGTTTTTTATTTATTTAAGTATACATATCTTTATCTTTATAAGCATGTAGGTATATCGTCGTCTAGTATCTATATTGTTTAGTCTGGGACTAGATCGACTTGTGTAAGATTGTCCCCATACTCACCAACCCAAACACTACTACTTAAGAGGAAACAGTGAGGTGGAGAGAATTAAAAATTAGGTATTTGTAAAATGTGTCGCTGTCCCGCACTGCCCGCCTCTCCGGCGCAGAGCGCGATAGAGACAACTGCAGCTTGGACCGAAAATACCTTTTAAAATTTCATGAAAACAACGTTTCGTAGTCCCCTGATTTCTTCCCCAAAACTTAAACTATTTAACTAATTTTTTCATTAAACATTAAAGAAAGGCTTTGGCCGTGTTCCTATGTTTTCCTTTTTTTTAATAATTTAGTCAAATTTGTTTTCTGGATGTGTGAACACAGCGGAAAATCTGGCATTTTTTGTAGGTTTTTGATGGTTAATATCTCTTTTGAGAATCAATTTATCGTAAAAAGGAAAACATAGGAACATATCAATAGTAGCCATAGATTTTTGGACAAAAAATTATTGCTCTACTGGCATTATCCAGGGAGGAAACAGAGGACTACGTTTGTATGGAAAAACTGCCCTCCTGTTTCCTCTTAAAAATCTGAGTTTTTCACAGAAGTTCCATTTTTAGGCTGAAAATGAGGTAGATTTTTTCGCTATCCTCACGGGATCAAAGCTACGGGCTAAAGTGTAACATAAATGTGCAAAAAAGCCGACCCATTCGTTCCACTGTAGAACTAAAACCTCTAGTTAACCACCGGACGCGCGCACAATGCGACACGGTCTGCGTCCGCGCATGCCATTCGTATAACTACAGTAGTAGACTAGTAGTCATCAGTTTCGCCTCTTATGCATATTTTGCCATTTAGTTTTAGGCCTTATCTCAACGGCCCAGGATATTTTTTCGTTCGCATTTACTTAATAGTAGGTTACCGTAATGTAGAAGCCATATACCTATACGTAACGTATATGTGACAGCGGTTTGTTCTGGGATTGTTGGTTTTGTAAATTGACCGCAATTAACTTAATTTGAAGTCGGTTTTGACAATAGGAACAGTGACACACAATTAAAATTTCAATGAATGCAGAAACCAAATTAGTAACTTAATTAATACCTATTATATTATATGTATGTATATTGTGTAGCTAGACTAAATTAGTTAATAAGTAATAAATAACCCTCCTTTATTAAAATCTGAGAAAACATACAAAAAGGAATAAATAAGTAATAAATTAGTTAATTAGTTAGTATTTTTATTTCGCTTCCATTCTGCTGAAAAGAATGATATTATACTCATAAAAGTATTTATTTTTATTGTACTAAGTAATATTTTTTATTACCGATTAGTGATAAATATTACGTAAATATAGAATTCTCTAACAAATAATTATTTTCGATTATATCTTCAATGATCGGCTTACATCTTTGAAACTAAGTACCTACTATTAGTGGTAATTTTCCTTATCCATACTCCATCCATACTCGAGGATACCTAATTTACATATCATATTAAATACCATTTTTTTCTAGCTCTTAAATGATCATATAATATTATTAAATCATAATTTATGTAATCTCATTATTAACTACAAAGATAATTGAGGATCATACACTATACTAGAAGTCTATTTCTAATAAAGCAACTAATATCAAGCCTTACCTTAGGAGAATAAGACATAAATTCGGTTGACATAATCAAGATTAGAGATAACTTTATGAGAGAGAAATATCTGAATTATCACGTCATTACATTATACGCTGGTTCCATAATTTGTAGACGATTAGACCCAAATAAATCAAGATGGTATTTTAATGAGGTACTATTTAGAATACATCGACTGATGATAATATATGGGATATATCGGGTATTCCCAGACCGTTGCGTAACGTTCAGGAATTCTGATTCGTCTCGTTCCGAGACCACCTGGGTTCCTTTGTTTTTTAATCGTTTTAATTAGCAGGAATATCTCAGACCGTTGTCTAGGAATTTCCAATTAATTATATGAAGTTATGTGAAGGTTATTTAATTATTTTTCTCAAAGCTTTCCGCGCAGCAATTTTTAATATTATTTTTCTTCGAGGTTGTTATTAACTAAATTCAGTGAATATTCACGAAAACTTAAACTATTTTTAGATCTTCTATCGCTCGTCTAAACTCAAGTCTTTACCAATGATAAAGAAAATCATATTTTCTAATTTAAGTATAAAGCCAATAGTATACTAAACATCAAAAAGTGTCAGTCTATCTACCTATTTAAGAAAACTGGAACATCTTTTACCTGTTGGTTTTTAAGCATGGAACGTTTTAAATTCGTCTAACTAAGGGTCTTATCACACTAGCGATTTGCGGGCGAGCTGCGAGCGAGTTTCCATACAAAACCAGTCGAGCGAGCGACATTTGTATGGAAACTCGCCCGCGGCTCGCCTGCAGCTCGCAGCAAATCGCTAGTGTGGTAAGGCTCTAAGACAGCGGTCGGCAACCAGCGGCCCGTGAACCGCTCACTAGCGGCCCGTGAGTCTTCCTGGCTATTTTGTATGTAAAGGTCGATATATTCAGAATTGTATAAAATCACCAATTATTAACATAGTGCGGCCCGCGTCAATTTCGTCAGCTACTATGTGGCCCTTGGCTGCTAAAAGGTTACCGACCGCTGCTCTAAGACATTAAAAGGTATCTACGATGTAATAGAATTAAAAAAAAAAAAAAGGTTAGTAAGGACTATGTTCACTTAATGTAAATATGTAATTATAAACATATTATGCATTCATAATTCAAAATTTAACTTATTTTACGCTTACTACTATTATCTTCTAATAACATCATTAAGCGCTTAAATACAGTGCATTACAATAATAAATAACCATAATTATGACAAGCAAATTTATAACTTAATCGTACACTATCATTAATTTAATCCCGAGTTCCCATAATGATTTATAGTAGTTTAACATAGAAATTACAGGAATTAGGTCAACTTTCAAGTTCAAGGACCTCGTGGATGACTTCAAAGAGTGACCCCCTGCTATTTTGTTAATAGTAGAGTTAATAGAAAGTATTTGAATCAATAAACGGCTTCCACTTGGTAATGTCAATCACGCGATGCATGTCATAAGATTTTTTTATAATGTTTGTTAGAAATTTCTATACAGGTTGATACGGAGGCCTTCGCTTGCTCTGTCGAAAATTCGAAATTTTAATCGTATTGTTGTCATTTTTGTGCTATTTTGCAGTCGATTAAAAACCAAAGCAAATTCTAGATTGTAATTAAAAATATGTTATAACGCATTAACACCATTTTATTACTTACAATAAACAAACAGTTACCGCTAACAGCGAGTTAAAACGGTTAAAGAGCTTTAAAAATCACTCTACTTCAGATTACTTTTATTGAATTTAGATTGGTCATTAGGGTGTCGCTAGGGTTTCTGCTCGAGACTTCTCGAACTCGAGACAACTCGAGAGTTTCACCTCCATTCGAGACGAGAAATAAATAGCTGACTCTCGAGACTCTCGAGTTCCGGCACAAACGAAATAAGGGCTAAAGTCAAGCTCGCCATTTTTTGGCTTTTAACAATGATAAACATTTGAAACGTTACATCCTGTATATAACACAGTGACACCGTGTATATATCACAGTGACACCCAGTATATAATCACAGTGACACCTGCTAATTGACGGCTAACAATTACCGAATGACAAAATACGCACACGATTGGCGGCAGAATAGTTGCGCCCATTTTGTGAATGACCAGTTAGGTTTTATTGCCCCCTTTTTTTCATGGATAAAATGAAATATTTTGCTTACCTACTGATTGCTTACCAAAATTTGATTAATTGTAGGTCGCTTAATGCAGCTCAAATACTCAATTTGCAGAGCAGTTCAGTATATCATTAATTGCAGACAGATTTATAAATGTTTGCTAACCATAAGTTGCTTACCAACTAGCTATTTTGGCTGACCATATACATATTTCTGCTCACGCTCCTATGAATATTTTGGTGATCGATTAATTGATACCCTTTTCATTTGTTTTTTATTTTATTTTCAACAATAATTTACAATTTCTTACCAAAGACTCGAGAGTCGAGACAACTCGAGAAATTGGAGTCGAGATTTCTCGAAACTCGAGAAAAAAAATGAGGCGAGAAACCAGAAACCCTAGGTGTCGCTTATTTTATCGTTTTTCGTGCGGCTCTATCCTTCATTTAATTGTAGCCATTGTAGGACTTAAAAGCGTTCCTGTTTTTTTAGATATTTTATTCAAGTTTTAGAGGCCGCTGAAGTAAAGGTTTGAAAATATCTTTTTTTTTTTTTTCAAATTATTAATAAATAAGATACAATACAACTAGCAATATTTTATTGAAAACCAAAACATGAAAAAAATTAAGACAGAAAAAAAATATTTTCTTAAAATTAAAAAATGCAGTTCACAAATATAACTACATTGGGGTAAAAAAAAATTACCATAACAGAATCATTTCGTGCATTACAATGAAATGAAGGGATGAGTCGATACAATAAGCAACACCCTATTGTCCATTAACTTTATATCTCGTTTCATTTTACATTAGAAAAAATGTGTTACCCGTCATGCGATTTCAAGAAAAACTATATTGAAACCGAAAAATAATCAGTCTTGTTATCTTTACCCGACTACGCGAAGCAAAAAGAGGGTCATGATTAACATATTACCCTGAGCGCGTTGTGTCCCAAGTAGCACGCAAGCTGTATAAAAGCTTATACAGCTATTATAGCGCCCAAACTGGGGGTATAATAGCTGTATAAGCTTTTATACAGCTTGCGTGCTACTTGGGGTGGACTTATAGAGGGACATCAAAATGGGTTACAATTACAATCCTCAGTAATGAGGGAACGACAGAGAAGAAGTAAGAAGATTCAATGTAGAGCTTATGTGTGTACTTACGGCGTTATCTGTAAGCATAAGTTATTGACCGTGAAATATCTAAATTATTCCCCGGGACCACTCGTTTGAATAATCGAGGATATTACCTCAATACGCCTATTCCTTAACTACGATAATACTGAGCTGGTTAAGGGGCCTAACTAACTAGTAACTACCACTCAGCACCGCTTATGTGACAGAGCGAGCTCTCACTCACATCAACGCCAAAATGCTGCTATTTATTAATAATAAAATCCTATTCGTTCGAACCAATATACTTTCATCTTTATTGTATTAATTAATAACAAAAGTCTAATTTAATTTAGCGTATACACACATTGGTTGGAGTGTTTTGATTTTTTTTTCATTGCCTTCTTCATACATTTATGCGATATAGAAAGATTTTCACTAAGTAGTTCTGTCCCGCCGGACTCCGTATTAACGCACATAAAATATACTGAAATACAATTAATTTGACGCGAAAGCGTTAACTAAAGGCCGCCGAAAAGCAATCGAAAATCGAAATAGCAAACGCTGCTACTCGTACCAGTGTTCACTACCAGCCGATATCCTTGACAGTCCTATGTTATTATTTATAATAATTACACAGAAAACCAACGTAACAAGTAATGCTATGAAATTCGCTACTGTTATACAAAAAATAAATGTTTTTTTTTACAGTGAAACACCACAAGCAAATCATGCATTGCTACAGAAAATAGTTTCCTACTCAAATATAACATTTTACCTATAATTATTGAGGGGTTTCAGTGCTTAGTTCTGATAAAAATGAGAACAATCTCGAAGCATTTCTTTCAAATATACAATATTTATGTAAGTATATTCTTCAATTGTTACCTGTGTCAAAAATGAGAAAATCCTATTAATTTGGCGTTGTTTCACGCAAAAACGAAGTGACGGATCGAACTGTTTTTTTCTACCCAGAAATATAATATTTGTTAATAAGGACGTAATACAAAAACTAATACAACAAAAACAAATTAGTAATTCCTTATTACTTTTTCCACTAGTTCTACTAGTATGCTGTTATATCCTTCGCCACAACCGGCAGGGCCTCTTAACTCTATCTTTACCTTCAAGATAAGGCTAAACTAAAAGTGGTATAACACATGTAGTTACTTACATACGATAGATAAAGGAATGGATCCCCGACAGGCTCTAACGGGTTCTGGTGGGCACGCAAAGGTCTTTTTGAATTTATAATGAGAGCTAAGGAATAAGAGTATAGTTATTATTAACAGTACTTTGCGCATTGTTGTTTTGTTGGTGGGTCAGGTGAAGTTGGATGAGTGCGCGGATAACAGTTTGTGCTCCTTAGATGTGCAGAAGGTGTATAGTGTATACTCCTTAAGATCGCGGGTTGTGCCCCTTAGGTTCTTGCTCTGTTTTTCATATTCACCAAAATGCCTTTCTAGGGATAAGGTGTGTACAAACGATGACACATTGTCCCTATGTATAGTCGGACTACGCCAGTGGCGGAGCAAGGGTGGTGCAGGCAGGGCACGTGCCCTGGGCGCCAACAAGGAGGGGGGGGGGGGGAGGGCGCAAAAACGAAATTTACTGTCTACCTGTGCAAAAAAATACCATCGTGGCGAAATAAAAAATAAAAGTCTTGAATGCAACCGCTGCAAATTTAGCGTACTAGTCGCTAATAACGTTTACAGATGGACTGTTAAGTGTGTCTTCGTTTGTACAGACAGAATGTTCGCTAATATTTGTAGCCAAGGGAACGAAAGGTTTGAAGAATTTCACATTTTATATGTCTAGTCCAGTGGTGGGCAAAGTTTTTTCATGGCGGGCAGAAAATAGAAGAAATTTCAGAGGAGGGCCAGAACAATAGCAAAAATTTTGTTTTATCAGGGCCATAAATAAGTACTACTATAATTCGAAGGACCGCCGGCGGGCCGGATTAAACCCTCCCGCGGGCCGTACTTTGCCCACCACTGGTCTAGTCCATCCCAATATCCCCAATTATTCACCGGTAGTGCACCAGCCAAGTTCGCGCAATTTTATCAATTATCCGCCTCATTTGTTGGTACAATAAATAAATAAAGCACCTCACAGCTCGCCATAAATCAGAAACTAATTGGTCTCTCCGCCGCGAGTGGGCGATTGTAATTCATCGACGGATTTTCAATATTACGCCTTCAGCTCATTAATATACGTTTTCAATGTTGTCAATTTAACTCTGACATTAGATTGCGGAAATTGATTTTGTGACTTGGACGTTAGTTTTTCTATTGAGGTTTCCTGCTATAACTGCTGCTATCGTATAAGCTGGGCCATGTTTTTGTCTCATTTCCATGGTACTGAATTAAAAGAGATAGATAAGACTTGCCACGTGACAAAGTTACGCGCAGTGCACACAAAAGGCAGCAAACCACATGATTGACCAGGGTATCCTCAGCCTTCGCTGTCATGTTTGAGAGTAGCCCTGTGCCCAGCAGTGGGACAAATATACCTAGGTGCGGCGACAGACTGCGAGAAGCGGCTGGTGCCGGCCATGAGAGATCACCGCAGATGGCTCACTCACACTCGCTCCATTTACGACGCCTTAGATAGAATAGTGCTGCAGTGGTGGCACAGTATAAAAGCAGTAATTTTTCATCATACAAAAGGTACATTACATCGCGCGCTTGAATGTGTGCGCGCCGTGTACGAGCGCACTACAAGCAAATATTTAAGAATGCGTAAGAATGCTAAAGTATGGATGGACATGCACACACACAGACGCGTGATCATGCGTCTGTGTGAATACATGTCGCGCGCTAATAAACGGCCAAAGATGGACTACTTGTTTGTCCTTATACTTTGTCTGTAATCTGTATTCTAATGTTTTGCTAACTTAGTCCTCAGCTAAGATAGCCTGTACTGCAAAGTTATTTTATTATGCTACAAAAAGATATTTCTCTAAATGCCCTTCAGAAATAATGGCATGTGTTTTATCAAATGGCAATAAAATATTTTATTACTAGTTATACGTAGTAGTTAATACTTGACCACTAGCTATAGAATTATGTATGTAATGATTAGATCATTGTAGTAAGTAGGTGAATCCTAACAATGTTAATGTACACTCAAGAGCAAATATTCCGGGTCACTTACATAAAATGTAATATAGAAAGAAAGAAAAAATGTATTTATTCGAATAACACATAATTACAGTTATATAAATGAAACAATACACAAAAAAACTAAACACAAACAGAGATGTGCAACTGAAATGGTCTCCACTCAGTAATGCAGTTGGCTGGGCAAAGCATAGCTCTGCCAACGGCGCTGGTTTTCTGTTGAGCACTTATATTTAGAATAGAATCCAAAAGTAATTATATACTGAAGAAGTGTCAGTGACGGTGCATATCATAAACTATAGATACATATGTATATAGTAAAATGTGTGTAGATAAATTATACATAAAATGTAAAAGAAAAACAAGAAAGTATACTTTTTTGACGACCGCTTTAGCTTAGTTGGTAGTGACCCTGCCTACGAAGCAAGAGGTCCTGGGTTCGAATCCCGGTAAGGGCATTTATTTGTGTGATGAGCACGAATATTTGTTCCTGAGTCATGGATGTTTTCTATGTATTTAAGTATTTGTATCTATTAAATATATCGTCGTCTAGTATCCATAACACAAGCCTTATTGAGCTTACTATGGGGCTAGTTCGATTTGTGTAAGATTGTCCCCTAATATTTATTTATTTTATATTTGTACTTAAACTTGTAATTATTAGGTATTATGGAAATTGGTGGGTAGGCAGCTGATTTTTGTGAATAATAGTCGTTGTAGGCCTATTATTTATAAAAAAAATATATTTATTTATTTAAATGTATTTCGAGGCAGCAGTACTTTGAGTGTCCAAACGATATTTTTTTAATTTAAATTTAAAACAGTTAACTGTATTACAGTCCTTTATTATAGGCGGTGGAGGATTGTTCCAGCACTTCGTGGCAGCATATCAGGAGCTGCCTCGAAATGCTGCAGTACTGTGCCTCGGACACAATAGACGGGAACCAAATCTAGGTAACTGGTCGCTGTGAAAATATCAACTTGTCAAATAAGTACTTGGGCCTTCCACTGCGACATATGCCGAAGAGAAGGGTGGCAAAGTGCGGATTGCGTCGAGCATATTTAATTTAGCAGCTTATTGTTGATGAAAAACGGAGTGACGTGCGATCTATATGGAATATATTGGATTTTACCACGTGTATAATGAATAATTAGTTTTTTTCTAACACCGCAAGTAATCTCAAATCTTGCTGGACATAATACTAAGCGCCAGGCGCCAACTTTATCTACTAATAAATCAGGTAATTACAGATCAACGGACAGACAGACGACTCGAGTGGGTAACACCGGTTGCTAAAGATTTGCTCACCCGATTACTGTGAAATTATATATCCTGTTAAGATAACTTGATCTTTTGTAATAGATAATAAAGTTGAACATAGCTCTATTGATTTATCTATCTTGTTTTATTACTATTGCTGTTTAGATTTATATTTTAACTGAGTCAATTTTACAAGTCGATTGACCCATTCCTTTGTAATCTAAATGTACATTATTATAAAACTACTTTAAGTAGAATTTTCATACCTCTTAAACGTCATCTTTTCTACATAACGTCCAAACGACGAGATGGCTTAGAATTATTTAAAACATACATATTTAACACATAATGGGCTATTTGACCGCTTAAAAAAAAGAAATTTAAGTGAAAACTACTTCAATATCATAAAAACTCACCGAGATACAACAATATAAAAATCACATTTTTAAGACTTTCATCATCACTGGCCGACAAATTCTACTGCTTACCTGTAACTTCAATACTCACTGTAAAATAACGTAAATTTGAACGCCTACATTTTAATAGTTTTATCAATATTTTTTATTCATAATTACACAATTGAGGGCCAGTAGCGAACATATAAAAACCCTAATATATGGCCGCAATCAAGTTAATTATATGTTTGGAATGTATCATTGGTTTATTAATTAAAACGCCATAACATGGGCGGTTGTAAATTACCTATATATAAATAATCATTGCTTTTTAATACGTGGGTTGTGGGATTGTAGAGAAAGTATAGTAATTGAAAATATCGTAAAAATATGTCTTACTTTTTACGTGTCGTCAGAAGATTTCATTTACAGAAAATGAAACAAAACTATCTAAATATTGTGGCTATACTTGTCTATTAAATAAAAGGTGTGACTTATATTATCAAAAAAAATAATGGATTAATATATCTACTAGAATCCGATGAATCGGTAACTAAACCTTCTATTATTTATTAAATTATACGCCATATGTTCCTACAACTTAAGGCATGTTTTCATACATTTTTATCACGCTTTCCCGCTTATAACGCGTTTTGGCTGGGTCCCTTCAAAATCGTATTAAGCGAGTTCTATTGTACTCGATTCAGTATAGTGCATACTATTTGTCATCTCCTAATTAATAATTCAAAATACTGTATTTCTCGGGTACATTTTACACTTAGGCGGCGGCTAATTGAGTTGAGATTGGTCGGTACAGTAGATAGAAATATAATAAATATGGAAGCGTAACTGACACTTAAAATTACTGGTAGGTAACTAACGGAGGCTGAGCTAGTACTTAGTGCTGAAGAAAAGACTAAAGCGTCAAATTAATTCCTTACTTCAGTAGGTTTATAACCAATGACAGATTTTTTTGTCATTAATACGATATGCAACCTATCTGGAAGTCAATTTTGTTACGCGTTATCGTTTCATACGTTATATTTCGATGGTATAGTAATGCTAGCCATAATGTTCTTTCAACAACTTCGCGCCGCAATCGTCAAGTCAAAATATTGACTTAGCGTCGATGCGCCACACCAGTATTATATTCCAAACATACAACACAAGTTTACTCATATTATTAAAGTTCACAATAAAATGACGACAGTACACACCGTTCGGGTAACGGTTGCAGCGTGTCATTGAGTATTGGATGTTTATGTTACAACTAGTTGGATTAAAATATATCGATTGCTATTGCTACCGATGGAAATTTGGATTCAGAACTCGAGGTTAACCATGCGAAATATAACAATTTAAACAAATCCTTTTTCCATTCGTATGAATAAATGTCGACTCCCCGCTACTCTCACAAGTTCGTCTGTCCCCCTCACCAAGTCTGAAGCTCTCCAACGCTGCGCTTGCCTGTGCGTGGTCGCTACTCCATGACTTTACTGCCCCAAGGGTTATCGGTTCTCCAAGTCGATCGGTGGATGCGATCTGCACAGGACCGCACTCTGTGCCACTCTACCATTTTGACAACTCATTTTGCATCACCGTGTAAACCAAACAGGAGTTTTGTATGAAACTGAATGTAGCAGAAATTACGAGACTCAAAAATCAAAAAATTACACTTGTCTAGCTTCACCCTTATTATTTCCTAATATTTAACAGAATATTGTTACAAAGCCCAGCAGCGCAGCGCAGTATGACGCTGTTGACACGATGTTTCGCGTGCGTGGGAGTTGACGGGGATTCGTTAATTGGCCGTCATTACCGCCTCTGTATTAACGAAGCTGCGCTTTCCAGTCCGCTCGAGAAACCCGGCCAATAGGCTCGCAGGATGTGTGAATTAGTGTTCGGTGCCGGGATGATATAGAAAATGTCGGAAAGCAGACTCCGGGCCCTAAGTTGTGTGGCTGGCTGCGGATGCAACCGCGAAAGCGATAAGATGAGTGACAGACGTGCCATGATGATGATGGTCGCTTTACTTGTCGTCTAGTTCTCTAAGTTGTACCTAATTAAAAAAAATACTGGGTTCAAATATCAATGTTTGAACGCACGCTCTAACTAATCCACTATAGAAATACTGAAATTGATAAACGTGTACCCATAATATAAGGAGTTCCTCTCCCTCAACTCCTGGAACCCATCATCAGAACTGGTTTTGAAGAAATGGGACCAATCCCTTTTGATTTAAATAATATTTCTGCTCATGGGTTCGCAAACGACGGTGTTCCGATTCCGATCCGAGGGAACAACCATTTAAAAGTCAGTAAAACCTCCTCATTGTAGTGAAGTATGATAAAAACAGGAAATATTGGGCTAACCTAACCTACACCTGCTCCATCTTTTAAATGCTCAATTTTCGACTTTATCGTTACTTATGCTGAGGTGATAAGAATTGCCGATCCATTTTGGTTGAAATGTGTCTCGTGGTTTCCACCTTCCAAAATTTGGTAGAAAGGCAATTTAATACAGCAGAATGTTTAAATTCGAAATTAGCAGAAGGGAGAAGCCGTGACGTCGCTGTTCGGGGCAAACTAATAGTCAGTTTTGCCTGTACATCCCACAGTTGGGATCTACGCTACAAATGCTCGACATCTGTTATTTTGCAACGCCAATCAACTCAAAATACGCCCCCAGTTCATTTTAACTCCGCTTTGACTTTACCGAATATGTCTTACGTTACTGAATAGCCCCTTGAAACGTAACTGTGTCATGGTACCAACTTGCAATTTGGTAAAAGATTGTGTTTGTTAAGTGTTTTAAGACATTATACCATTCGTACAAATTAAACGACTCCATTTATAGACAGACTGACATTTTAATAGGTTTTATACTAGTTTCCAATTAACAATTTCCATTTAGAGAAGGCGGTGCTACCTACTGCATTATTGGCTGCAAAACTTTTCCTTCGTTACCATAATGTCACGCCTATACCACAGGGGGACCAGAAAGGTTTATTAACCTTTGGTATTTGGTCCGATTCTGATGGCTCAAGTTTGCATTTACTTCATAACAGAAAATACCAATGGTTTATTCATATTCAAATTTATTGGTAAAATACATTATACAGGTCAATCTCATTATAAAAAAAAGGTTTTAAGGTGTGATTTCCATGTCCTCAAATATTGTCGAACTCCCTGAGCATTCCATGTATAGGAAATTTATTTAATAACTAAATAAACAATAAAATAACAATAACAATAAATTATTCCAAACTAAAATAATCATACTAAACCTAAGACTAAAGCTAAAACTACCTATTAAATTATATCATTTTAGTCATCGTGTAACTCGAGGACAGATGCAGGTATACAGACAGATATGATTTATTTAATTTTAAAGAGTAGATTCTTGCTTGATAATCGCCGACATCCGTTAGAATGTGTCGTTCAGAAAAAGAAGAAAAGCACAGTCAAGTTCGAGTACCGTTTATCCGACCTTTTTGAAATTTAATACCTACAGTCAGTTACAGACATAATCAACCGTGCCGTGGTTATTTGTATGGCAGGAGTGCTTTTACACATTGTTATTTTGTCTTCAAGTGTCAATCACAGTTCTATCAGCTACGGACGCCCACAGCTGGACATAGGCCTCCTCCATAGATTGCCACGAGTGCGGTTTCGTGCAGACCACCTCCACCCACCCCCAGCTCCTCACACTCCATTAATAATGATATAATTTTGTCCGCAGCAGCAGTAGGAGCGGCGTGTCACTGGGCGCGCACCTGGTATGCGCACGCGTCTCCGGCCTCACCGACAAGCAGCGTGCCATGTGCCGCACCGCGCCCGCCGCCATCGCCGCCGTCGGCGACGGACTCAGGTAAGAGCCGGACCACATGTCCATAGCAGCAGTAGTAGCGTCTCACTGGGCGCACTTCTGGTGTGCGCATGCGTCTCCGGCCTCACCGACAAGCAGCGCGCCACTAGCTGGCGTGGCGTGGCGTTGTAATATAATACTTCAACAGCAGTTAGTGGTAGTATTGTTACGCTAGGTAGACATTAAAAAACTGACAAAGCATGAGCTGCTAGGCCAAGCGACATTGGCGATGGGCTCAGAAAGCCTATTTAGCCATCAGAAGAACTGCTTCGCTGAAGCTCACCTCGTGTCCTACCTGACAAACAAACAACTAGTCATACGAGGATGTCGGTTAGCCCTCCGTCAAAATGTCATAAGTACGTCAAAAACTGTTTGCAGTAAGGAAGCATAAATAATGAAATGAATTAACACAATGTAACAAAATACGCAATGTTTTCCAAGTTATGCTAATTTTTTCCTGTCTGTCCTTTAAATTCTGTCAATAAAATCTATAGATATTATAAAGATGTATGTTTTAAGCTGCATAATGATGGATCTAGGGGTAATTTTGCCGCAGGATGGCGTATGCAGAATGCCGCCAGCAGCTCTCGGGCCACAGGTGGAACTGCTCAGGAGTGGGAGACGGCAACGACTTCGGGCACGTCATGCCATTAGGTTCGTATCCAACTGACATTGAAGGTTTTTTTAATGTGCACATGATTTTCATTTCTTAGAATGTTGACTTTTTGAGTTTTTCTTACTGAGAATCAATTGAACTATCGAACCTAATACAGTGCCCGGCGATAAACATTGCACATTGGTCTATGTAAAGAGACAATTGGCTGTTTATGACAATTTCCGATCATTGGCGACCATCCATCAATCATCGTATTTATTAAGTGTCATTTCATATCAAATAAATACTGCACTTTATGGACTTCATTAGTTTACTTACATCGAATCGATGACAAACTAAACTTTGGATATAGAGATTAGAGAGATACAATGACTGACAAACTTTACTGCGGTGTATTGTATGCGAGATGTACAAGAGATGGCTGCTCTGATGACGAAAATTGAAGCAGAAAGTGCTAAGTTGGGCTTGAGGATAAACCACAGTAAAACAGAAATTATGTTATGGTGGTAGACAGAGCACGAATCCTTCCTCAATCCGATGCTCTTCCTGGACCTGGGGTCTTTAATTTTAATTTCTAATGACGGTGGCAATACACTGGAGATACGTCGTCTAGCAGGAATGGCCAAAAGTGCAATGACGAAACTCGACAAGCTTTGAAAAAACGTAGCAACCAAAGTACGGCTGGTGCGGGCATTGGTCTTCTCTATCTTCATGTACGGTGCAGAAACATGGAGCCTGAAGAGCCTAAGATCGACGCTTTCAAAATGTGGTGCTGGAGAAAGATGCTCAGGATCCCATAGACGGTAATGAGAAAGAATGAGTCCATATTAAAGGAGCTGAAAATTATGAAGCGACTGTCAGCTATTTTTACCTAATGAGAGGATCCTCAAATTCTTTGGGCATATTATGCATTCTAACCAGCACTGCCTTGAGAGATGCATTGTTCTCGGCCAAGTTGAAGGCCGACGCGCCAGAGAACGAATCCCGACAAGGTGGTCTGACACCATAAAAAAATGCTTGAGGTACCATGCATGCAGACCGCGTTATGTGGAGGGACATTACAGTTGGTCACGATCCTCAGTAATAAGGGAACGACAAAAAAGAAGAAGAATTATATCTGTTGACATTATAAAATTTTTTTGTTTTTCACGATCACGGCGTGAATAATTATAAATTGTGTCTGTACAAACTTATACTGTTATTTTGTCGTGAAATAAATGATCTATCTACGCGAAAAATTGTTTAAATTTTTTTGTACGGAATAATATGTTTCCAGTGTGTCACGTTCATAAAAAAAAGCATTCTTACAAAACATGACCTCTGGAATGGAAATTGAGTGAGAATATCGTATGGATGAATCTTACATTTCATTAGGGAATATTGATGGGTTGGGTCCGGATCGCCTTACTTGCATTTAGCCTTGGTATTCCAAACGTCTCAGTTGTACACTGGCCAAGTTATGCAAAATGACTTGTTTATCTAATCCCATGATTACAAAATGGTCCAAGTTTCAAGAAGACTTAGGGAGCAAAACGCCTAGGTCGTGAAATGCACAAGTAGGCAGATTGTCTCAATTGTATTAAAGTCTTGGTTGTGATAAGGACTACTTTACGATTTAACTACATAGTCTGTATACTATAAAAACATTCTACAATATTGGACGTAAAGATTATTCAGACCATATACCTATTAAAACATTATGACGTTAAGACGTTTTGCAGTCAAGTCATTCAGTCTACTATGTCTTATAACAGTGAGGGCGTTTTACAGACCAAGACATTTTACTCCCCGGACAAGAATACAACTAAGGTGCTCTGCTCTCTAAGGCTAAATGCAAGTAAGGCGTTCCGGACCCAACCCATATTGATTCGTTGTTCTGATAACAATATCAGAATACTGCTACATTTATTTACTGTGGGCATAAGGTACAGTAATAAAATATGATCGTTATAGGTTAATACGACATTAATGACTATGACAATGCGTCGATGGCAATAAATACGCCGGTGATCATAAGAATCGCGTTCGTGACTTCTACGTCTCGACCTGGGTTGGTACGAGGCACAATACACGGCTATGCGACCCTAAATATGGTAGATAGGATATGTAGCTTAAAGAAACATTGTTTTATTTTTAAAAGTAAGTACTACTAAATTCAAAGATTTGGTTTTTAAATTGCTTTCCTCGTCAGGACATCGAATCCACCAAATGTGGAAAAAAACATTTTCTGTATTTTATAATAAAAAAACTAACTAACTTGGCTCAGGGACCCAAAGAGGGTCTTGGCCTCCGAAACGAGAGCACGCCATCTGTCCCGATCGTGCGCAACTTCTTCAACGCCAGTTAACGACTTGAAGACGTCGCAGATCCGCCTGCACACTGTCCTCCCAGCGGTACCTAGGTCGCCCAACCGGGCGTATTTTATAATGCCAATTAAAATTGTAAATTATGAATAATTCGTCTATAGCAACTTAGTATCTTATTATATTAATAAAGAACGTATTGAAGATATATTTTATGCATGGTCTTAAGTTTTTATTCTACTCAAGAGAAATGTTTCGTCACCCTTCTCATGGACATCATAAAAATACAGAATGTAATTTTTACATCTGGTGGGTTCGACGAGGCAAGCAATATTTTAAAAGTATTTATATGCAGTATTTTCCACTTTTAAAAATGAAATATTGTATGGAAACAATATTTTTTTTATTAGCAAAATATCTATATACAGGTTGTCCCTAAAACCAACGCCAATACGAAAAGGGCAGATAAACCAAACTCGTAAGACACCACATTAAGTAAATCCCATCAAAAACGACGTGAAAAAGATGCAAGTCTCGCAACGCGATTCTATTACAGCAAAAAAGTTTTTAGATGTAATGTTAAACCAAGTCAGTACGGGGGGTGTCCACAGAACTCGATTCCCACCTCCTTAAACATTAAAAACACAGGGATGATCAGTTAAAATGCATTTTCAAAATGTTAAAATGCGGAACGCGGTAAAGAAATGTTTGGTCATATTTCTACTTTTACGCGAATGAAAATGTCGTTAATATCTGTCTATAAGTAGAGATAAGTACAGTACTATATATGTGACGTTCCGCAGGAAAAGGTACCTTATGGCGGGTAGGCACTTACGTCGTGTAGCATCAAATTAATATAGGAGTGCCGTTAATAACAGCGTACTTAGGTACGCCTACCCGCCATAAGGTACCTTTACCTGCGGAACGTCACATATGAACTACTTAAGTAGGTATTTATATATACTTTTGCTTTGCCATAGGTTTTATAATGTTCGTAAAAAAGTTAATTTTTGCCCGACACTGGATTTTATTCCATTGGCTTTTCAATTGCCACGGACCAAACTTGTTTATTTTTTGTAATTAAACAGTAAATCTTGTTTCGTTAATATTTCATTATAATCATCATGTATAGGTATATCCTGGTCGTAAAATTCGTGATCACATGTTGCCATTAATAATTGTTAACTACTACAATATTGTTTATTATAAGGATAAGTATTTAAGTGAAGTATTCATCATGACTATAGACAGACTTCAAATGAACCTACTCGATAAGAAATGCACGAGTTTATGAAAAATACCGAAATCGCTTTAGGTATGTGTGCCTATTATAGGCGTATAGGTATTTAAAGATTTCCCCAAAATCCCATCATCACATACTGATTTATTTGTAATAGAACCACCTCGGAGCCCACCGCTCCTATCTAAGGTAGGTACCTACACCATTTCAAACAAAAAAATATTTTACCAAAATTGGTCTAGACCTAGACGTCTGCGAGTAATCGCGTATAGAAACAATAAAAAGACATACAGACGAATTGAGAACCGTCCTGATTTTGAAAGTTGATTGAAAACAAATACTTATCCTCCATCGAATTCATAGCCTATATACCCTTCCTCAACCATCATTCTTCATCTTAGTCGGTACACTCTTGCCAGAGTTGTTGTGGTCATCATTGTGAGTCACGATGATATGATCTTGGTAATACGGCGCCATTCGTCGCGGACTGCAGCTTTCCGGGTGGGTACATTCGTAAACCGAGCACTCAGTTCCGGCCTTGATCTGGTCTTGAACCATCATAATGAACTACAAAAGTAATATGTAGTCGGTATCATTATTTTATCCGATTAAGCCCCGTATTGTTATAATAATTAAATAATAAAAGTATACCTACTATGTCAACCATAGCAATAGGACTGAAGTATCTAAATTGACGAGACACAGGCATTTACGAAAGTTGTCAGTGATAAGTTATCTATCACTCTTATCACTTATTGTACCTAAAGCTGACCAGTCTCGTAATTAAATTCTACATAATCTTTAACAGATAAATCTCTAGCACTATTTTTGCTGAAATAAGAAAATATCATCGTAACCCCAGCTTAGTTTTAGCGAAATATGCACTCAATGACAATGTTCCTTAAAGTTGAATTTCCAATAATAACAGTCGGTGAACGCGACTGTTTGCTTCAATATTGACTATTGATAATCTCGTTTCCAGAAACATAATTCTTTCGAACCCGATCGATACTTTACTATTTATTTATTAAGACTAGTTTGTTAAAACAGGTGCCGCATACAAATGAATTTAGCTAAAAAAGAGTAATTATCTAATTGCATAACGATGTACCTACACTTTAAAAAAAACATACACTGAAAGCATAAAAATAAGTAAAAAGAAATAAATAAACCGGTCAAGTGCGAGTCGGACTCGCGCACCGAGAGTTCCGTACAAACTAGTAAGTGAATAGTTCAAGAAAAACTGTACGACGGTTAGTTTAGTAGGAGCAAATAAGTATACTTTACGATTTTTGCAAATTTCAAAAAACAATGCAAGTTAGGAATACCGTTATATTTTTCCTGTAATATTTAAGATGATATTAATAATTGGTAGTTATTACAGATTTTTCTGTTCAGTAACTTCGAAGATAACAGGGGGAATGGAAATTTTAACGTTTTTCGTCCTAAATCAAAAAGTACATGATTAAGAAAAAAATTAAAAAAGGTTTTGGATTTTACCAACTAAGCATTTTGATATCCCACTTGATACAATAGCACAACTTAACATTTTTGAGCTCCCATTTCGGCCCCCTTTAAAAAAAAAGTAAAAAAGGTATAAGAATTTTTTTTTGTCTAGTAGGTTTGAGTTAGCGACTTTTAAAACTTTTCCAAATTTCAAATCGATAGCAGTAGTAGTTGCCGAGATATCTGGCTGTGACAGAGGGACAGACAGAGTCGCACCAAAAGGGTTCCTTTTTTACCATGTTGGCACGGAACCCTAAAAATATTAGCATAAAAGCATAAAATCCTCGTTCATCGTGTTAGATTAGCTATTTATGCCATAATTTGACCTTGAAACTAGTCTAAAATACAACCACAAATCGCCGCTATACTTACTCAACCACGTACCTACTCCAATAGTTTCATAGGAAAATCGCACTTTTCTACTCGTAACACAGGTGCGTTTTCTATCAAACTATTCCAGTAGATACGTGGTTGAGTAAGTATAGCGACGAAATCTCTTTTGTATGCAATGATGGTGGTTGTGCTTAAAGTGGCTTAAAGTAAACATTCTATCTTCAGTAGTAGTATTCCAAAAGTAAAATTCAAAATATAAATTCACGAAATAAGAGTTTTCAGGTATTTTACAATTAAATCCCTAGAAAGCTTAGTATCTCGTGACTCTTGTCTGTCCGTATGTCACAAACCCGCTTCATTCATACCGGTTAGTATTGGTGGTTCTTAGTGAAATACAATTTTATTAATGATTCCATTTATTTATTAATGAATGGTCAGCCAATCCTAATTGTAATGAGATAAATACATAGATGTATGTTTTTTTATCTATACCATACATATAATAAAATCGTAGCAAAATTAAGTTTCGCGCTCATAACGTAAAAACTACTAGACTGATTTCCATGAAATTTATATTGTACAACTAGATCATGATCCCGGTTAACAAATAGGATACTTTACCCGACTACGGTGACGCAAAAAACAGATATTTAGCTTATTTCAGCTCCGTGAACGAAGTTCCGGTGACACTAAATAATGTATTCCGCGTTGTACGGCTGCCGGTCCCGCGCAGCGGCTATCGGATAAAAAGCTCAAGTACCAGAGCGAGGCAAATAAACGACACTCGACAGCCGTCCCACTCCCACGCCGTGATTTATACCGCCCGGCTAATTGACGGCGACCCGTCAATACGTAGCGATGTCGACTAAATACATTTGTGCAGAAAGCGGATCCGCTCTGCTAGACTTATCCTTCGCCTACTTCGAAGAGAACTTCACTTCTTCTGAACAAATGAAATGCGCTGATTACCTATGTCCCGAGTGGATTAGGTATTGTTCAGTATGTTGCCCTTCGATATTTTGTGGACGTAATCCATAGGCCAACACCAACAGCTCACCAACAAAATGGATGGCTTACCTTTAAACTGGGAACTCCAAGCCGCTTGCTTCGGACTCTTCAGAGCCGTGTGTTTGTCCATTTGTTCACCACACAAATACCGCCACCGGCCGGGACCCGATTGTCTTTAACATCCGCACAAATAGTCACAAATATCGTACAAGTTATATTTACAAAGGCATGTACACAATACAGATATACTTCAACTTATTTTTTTATTTTATTACTGTGAACATCTTTACAAAACCGCCGTCATAGAAATCCGCCGAAAAACAATTGAAGCTCAAATCGGGCGTCGCCAATTTCCAGCCAGCATTCGCGCGCATGGCGTTGCGTGAAACTCGTCCACGAAGGCAGCGAATCCAAAGAGGTCGGTGATGCTGTGAATTGCTTGCACAGGTATAATATCGATACTTTAGATTGTTCCTTGAATTAAGTCAAATGCACTTTTTTTTTACTTGGGAATAACTGTGGACTTCTGTCATTGACGTATACAAAGGACAAGGCTAAGCGAGCGCGCAAACGGTTCCAACGCTTTGGCGGTAAAAATACCGCCAAATCAGTACCAGCCGGCAGTGCGACACGCGGCGCGTGTACTGTGCAGCTGGTCTTTATAGCTGCATTTTTTGTTACGGAGAAAATAGTTCCGAACTGTTCGGATGGGCCTATCCTTACTTTTGAAATCATTGACTTCTGTGGATTGTGTTGGGAATATCTGTGGAAATGCCCACAATGTTCCCAGTCATCTTGTTTACACAGTAAAAAATAATAATTTATAAAAAATAACTTGATTGTGACATGGCAGTTCTTATTAGATTTCGGAAACAATTGACATTTATAATTATCTTTTTTTTAATAAATTTTATGTATCTTTAACATATTTTTTCTTGAATATAGGTACATAAGCGTGTGCCTACGCCTACACTGCCGTGCCATGGCAAATTACTGTAACTGTCTATGGATTTCCTATACCAAATACAGAGTTCTGTCATGGCAATGGATTGCAGAAGTAAGGTTCAGTGCGACTGTTCTGCGTGCTAATTTGTCTGCATATGTAATGTAACTGAATTCTATACGCAATAAATTCAAAAATCATATCCGCCTGATCTAGGTTTCGCGCATACAGTGTCAAATAAGAAAACTATTAATTGCTTAAATGAAGGGTGATTCGAGGCGATCGGTTTTCCATACACACATGAAGAGGGTTTCTTTCCACGGTATCTATTAGGTATATTTAAAATTAGTTTTATTTTATACCTTGGTACATTTTGTGTTTGCGAAATGACGCAAGAAGCTTGATGCATTTGGGGGATTTTTACTTTCTTATTCCTTCTCTACGTTACATAAATAATATACTTTACAAATATAAAGATTCTAGCTTTAGTAGTATTGGCCCGACCATGTAGGTAGAAAATTCCGACCCCAATTAGAAAAAACTCCCATTGAGCACGAATTAGAACATTAAGTCAGACAGACATAATTAAAATTAAAAATATACGTAAAATAAAAGTGAAAACCAGTAAACAATAACTACATTTGCCCATGGCCTATACCCAGGATGCTGGTGGTGTTGTCCCATACACGATGAGAGATGGAGAGCACGTTTCTTCTCGATGGCATGAAACTGTCAATCCCAGCTTCCGCAAACATGTTAGAAGCAATTGAAGCTGTTATACCTAGGATGCCCCAAAGGCATCCTAAGTATGTTATTATACTGAACGTAGGGCACGCGTCGGTGGATGGGGTCCAGAACCGCACTCTATGGCGATGTATAGGAGAGGCCTATGTTCAGGAATGGACCGATAGGACATACGTAGGGTAAAGTTTAAACTCTACTTATATATAAATCTAAAAGTTTGTGAAGATGTTTGTTGATAAATACCCAGCCAGCACAAACCTTCTGAGTAAGTTTTCTTTAACAGCAGTCATAGAAACTAATTGCTGAATAAGACTACCGTAATTAGCTGGTTAAGCGCTTACCCAGATGTTATTCAAGCAGTTTGGGCACAAAATCATAGAGCTAATAGCTGTGTAATAGCAATGTAACAGTTGAATAAGTTTTGAATAATTGTACGACAAGCTGAGTATCTTCTGCATAAAAGCATTTTTTTCTTTTATGCAAGTATTACAGCTCTGTTATCCAGACGATGAATGAATGATGAATGAACTGTATGCTTATATCCTTCGAAACTCAAATATTCAGATGATACACAGCGTTTTTATCAAGAAATTAGTCAAGTTGAAGTTGAGAGATTCGAATACAAAAGTCGAAATAAATGGCCGAATTAATAATGTCCTAAGTAAATAATTTTACCCTTATTAAATGCTTAAAGTGATTAATTGTAGGTGCGCATGCAACTTTACCGTGTATTTATATATACATTTCGTGTAAAATTTTCACGCGCTCACCTGATAAGCCGTGTTTTAAGAAATAAACAACATTTCGTCTATTGGTTAGTTTTTACGAATGAAATATTTTTTATGTTGTATGCAATTTAAGGGTTCAAAAATAATCTTGGTATACGTTTTACAAGAATATTATGCCGATTTCGTTATTATAATTGAGTATTCGAGTATAAAATTTCACATCAATTAATAGGTTATGTTATTCATTATGGCGAAACTCATTATGAATAAAATCTGCTGGCACAGCGGCTATTCGTCTAATGTTTACATAACAGACCTTATGTGTCCACTTATTTAGTTGTTCTCTGGTTGAAAGTGGTCTGCACACAACATATTTTCGATAACTGTTCTATAATCATACATACTCGTACTATAAAACAAACAAAGCCGCATAAACGCTGACAAATGTTCCAGAATAGTTCTTCTAGCTTAAAAAATGTCTACTTTTCTTAAATACCCAGCAAACTTCTGCATAAGAATCTGTTACTTTTACTTTTACCACAGTTAGCTGCATATGACGGTAATTTCGTACTTAAAGCGGCATAAAGTAGTTATAACAGCTACCTTATTTCTGTTAAGTCACTATATGCTTCATAACAGAAACAACGCCTACTTTATACAGCAGCTGTGTAATTGTCTAGATGTGGTGTGTAATACAGCTAAAAGAGAACAGAACCTCAATTATTCAGCACTATGCTTACTAATGACATCTTATACCAGTGTTATACAAAAGGCTACACAAACTCTTTAGTAACAGGTCTTTTTTGCTGACTATTCAGCTTTAAGAAATAAAATCGGCAAATTACAGAACTAACTCAGCTAATAGTGTTATTATAGCAAAAAAAAAACTTTAATACAGAACTTGGCAATACAAACAGCTTCTATACATATATAATAAAGCTTAACCCTGCATAAGGTTAAACTATTGGCCAGTTATCCGGCTTGTGTGCTGCCTGGGTAACGCGGTCACAATTTAATGGATTGCGATGAAATTTGGCATACAAGTCGACCAAGCCCTGGAACAACATAGGTTAGTTTTTGTCCCGGTAAAGAGATCCCTTGAAATAATAACGAGAATAACACATGCGAAGACGCGGGTGAATGCTAATTAATAAATTTACCTACTAAAACTTTCATTTGATGCAGCGCTGTGCAATATCCAGTATTGATTTGTGTGGGCACTTCCTTCCCAGAGCCTCACCGTGTACCGTCAATTAGCTTTTTATTTATTTATTATTTATAGCTGCAGGCGCTAATTGAGTGGCCGTTGTGTTTGCGTTGCTGGTTTGTTTACGTTTATACGACGTGACAGACGGACGGACTGTATACTGATTCCGGGCCATAAATGTCGGATCGTGTTAATTTGGAGGTTCTTTCTTATCGCGTGATTTGTTGGGTAGTGTGTGAAGAGAATATGAGAAACCAGTTGTATTCGAACACCAAGAGTTCCGTACCATCGTCGAGCAAAAAGACGCCAAAAAACACGTTACTTGTCTGGGGCCCCCTTTTACTTATTTATTTTTATTTTTATTATTTGTTGTTATAGCGTATTTTTCTGTATTTCGTATTTTAAATATGCTGTTTGTTTTATTATGATTTTATTGTGATCTAATTATTAGAGATTATATTGTTACTAACATAGTTCTAAGTCAATTGTAACTAACCAAATCTTATATGGGTCTAATGGACCTGAAATAAACGTTTTCATCACACTTGCTCGAAAATGGTGTCATTACACGTAGGTTTTGCGGGCCGTAAATGACCTATTACGCCCTAGGGCGTAATGGTTTTCTTTTTAAATTTGAAACGCTGGTTCTGTTTTACTCTTATTTGTCATGTTCAAAGGAAACGCCAACTTACTTTTTTAACTTTTATTACTGAAATATTTATTTAAAGTGAACTGTTATTGCAAACACATATTTCTGTAACATTAATTAAATGTTTAAATAGTGTATTTCAGTTTTTTGCAAATATAAAATCAAACATTTTAAGTCTTTACCGCTATGATTTCCGAACGTGACTAGAGATTCGCATTGTCTATGGATATATGTGACTAACGTCACTGTCAGTTTTACAATTTTATTTAGGTTAAGTAAGGTTATTTCAATCAGATTTCCTCACAAGTGTGATGAAAAACATTGTGTGTGCCACGGGCGGTAAAGGAATTACTTACCGCCCTTGCTACACAATGTACTATTTCAATTCAATTTAATAGAATGATGCGCGGGGCGTTTTTCGAGGCATCACGCCATCAATGATGTAGTTCGCCGGGCTTTGGTGGCAGCCAACGTACCATGCGTCCTAGAACCTCCAGGGTTGTGCCGTATGGATGGAAAAGGCCGGATGGTCTTACATTAGTTCCATGGCAGAAGGGTTGGTGTCTCTTGTGGGACGCTACGTGCGTCAGTACGTTTGCACCATCCCATCTTAATATCACAATTGGGTCTGCTGGGTCGGTTTCGATTTATTATGTGTTGATTAAATGAGTATTATTTTTTATTTAATAGAATTACACATTCTATGAATATAACAAGCATACATTAAAATCCAGCAAAAACACGTTTTTTATATGAGGACCCCCTTTAATTCTTAATTTTATTTTTTGTTCACTATTTGATCTTATACCTAGTGGAAATAGAAATACATAAAAAATGCCCTTTGAAAATTTTAAGTCTCTATCCATTACGGTTCAAAAGATATGAACCCTGTAACAGACGGGCAGCGGAGGTTTAGTAATAGGGCTCCCCGATGGAACCCTATTACGGAACCCTAAAAAGTAGAAAGAATATTTGTGTATCTAACTTTATAGAAACTGTTCTAGACTTATTTAACTCAGCTACTTCAAAAATCGTCGTTTGTAATCCACTATTTCTGACGTTCTCCTGTAATATTTCACTGAATGGGCTTCACGGCTTGATGGGCATTTCTCCAGAAATATGTCTGCTGTCACCTCATTCATCTGGCCCTTTTTCATACTAAATGTATGGAGACAGATGAATAAGTCGCAGACATATTTCTGGAGAAATGCCCTGATATGAACTTCGTATTTCGAATTTCAGATAGGCCATTCGGGGAGTCAACGGAAAAATACCTTTTGAATTTTAGTTTCCTTGAGTTTTTGCGGCATAAACGACCGTTTTTTTCACGTTAACTTAGAAGTTTGATTTTTTCACAACTTCAAGGGACTGTAGGCCTGAGTATATGGTTTTATTTTCAACTCGATACCTCCACGCGTTCCCGAGATAAAGGGTCTTGATAGACGGACAGACAGACAGGCAGACAGATAGACGGACGGACGGACGGACCGTCCGTTCGGTTCCGTTTTTTCCTTTTGAAGTACGGAACCCTAAAAAGACGAAAACTAAAAATAAGCACCATGTTGACTATGACGTCACAAGTCAATGGGTTATTCTTCAGAAATATGTCTGCGGTCATCTTATTCCTCAGGCCCTTTTTCATACTAAATGTATGGAGACAGAGGAATAAGTCGCAGACATATTTCTGAAGAATAACCCCAATATTATATACTAATCTGCATACCTTCTCAGCGTTTTGACACTTCATAAAAAAGCTGATTTGTTCTGGCATCAAATAGCCTATTACCCTCATATACTCGTAATATTGTCATAATAATGGGTTTCTATTTTCTCTCTAAAATGGCGTAGCAATCTTAGCATTAATTCGTTGGTAGGTTAATGAATAAAAATAAAGTTAAAATTCGGTCAAATAAAGTCGTATGTGACTTTACGTTCAAAGTTTTTTTATTACTCTAAAGTCATACAAATCATACGAACTACATGATACACACAGATCCTGAAAATTTGTCATTTTGCAGATACGACGTTATTTGACCAAGGGTACGAATTATACCTTACCTTATAACCGATGTCTAACACATTCCTTTCATTGCAAATCAACTATTACTCAAAACCTTTTATCGGCGTTGTCCGCGCGGATAGCAAATAAACGGGTCTATCGGAGTGGACTAATTGACGTATTAGACTGTCCAGCCCGCGGCCTGTCAGCGGGAGATAGCGTAAAGGTGGTTTTCCACCGGCAGGGCGAGACGAGACGCGGCGCGGATTGAATTGACATTTGTATGAAATTTTCAATCCTCTCCTAGCGATTGAAAACTTCATACAAATTTCAATTCAATCCGCGTCGCGTCTCGTCTTGCCCTGCCGGTGGAAAACCACCTTTAGGGCCGTCGTCCAAGTGACTACAGTCTGTTCCGTATAGGAATAGGCAGAAGAAAAAAAAGGGATTCTTTATAGTGTTCGTTTTAGGCTGACGTTCAATAAATTACATCTCTAAAGTAGATGGTCAAAAATAAAATATTGATGATAACAATACTTTCATCTAATTTATTCACCAATGCTATTTGCTACTTTTTCTCTCAAAATTTATAAATAATAAAAAAAGTAGTACTATTTTGGATTATGAATATTACTACAGCTTCATTTGCAATAAGAATATATTATTTAGGTAACAGTAGCTTTTAAAAACCACCTCACCCCTCTGTCATCACTACTTTCCCCATTCGTAACCCAACTGTCCTCGCAATCCCTTCTCACCCCATTTTACGGTACTGCCATACCAAAATTTCGCGGTTCTGCATGTTCTATTTGGGTATTTCTACCAGCGTTTCTAGGTGCTCTCACTTTCCTGGTCGCATTTTTGACTATTTCCCTGTAGGCTCGGACTTTCTGTTATTTTGTATTCTATAAAAAAAAACAAATGTATACCTTCTTCTAGATAATTCGAATCCACAGGGAAACGTTTCATAAACCGACCAGGAAAGCGTTTGAAACGCTTGTAGAACTACCCGATACGATACGATACGATCTGATTTACTCCAGTTATCACTCTGAGGTCTGACTGAATTTTCTTGTGAATAAAACTGCAGCGATTTCCATGAAATTTAGTACATCGGTAAATTTTAAGTTGTTGGCATCCTTTAGTCCGTGAATTAGAATCCTATGGACAATCACCCTAACGTTTAATGTTATTCACGTAGTCAGAGGCTACATTTCAATCAGCAGCCAGCGTGGTCGTGGGCCCGCGAATGTAAATATTATTGTGAAATTATGCCATCGCTCACCGGCAAACACATTATAAAACAAACATTCGTAATGGCCAATATCAACATAGGTAGTATGACCGTTATGATATTTATGATCGTAGTCAATCGTAATGTGATTAGTTTATTTATATCAATAGGTATTTGCATTATAAATACTGATTTCATTCCCGGAGTCTAAACATAGATTCTTTCAAAAACCTGTGCTACAAATGAGCACAGCACTAACTTAAGTTACCCAAACATGGTCAAATACCCGACTAAACGGAAAAAAGACCAATGAGAAAGGTTAAGCGATTTTTGTTTCCTGCGGCTATTGTCGACCTGGTTTAGGTCGATGTACTATATATTTTATCCAAATGTTAAAAATGTAGTTACATCCATATTTTAGTGATTGAAATATGAAAAAGCCCTCGCAAAGCCGCAAATTGCCGCTGACGTGCAGTCTTCATCTAGCTCTACGTTTTTTTTTTATATAAAAAGGGCTAACTCTTGAATCCGATCATGCCTGCCGGTGATCACCGATGGAATCTACGCCATTCTTCTCTGATGGCTGCGCGTCTGGTGCTCTCAACATACTTTACTCGTACATATCCTCAGCACGCTTAGCACATGCACAGTATAAGTAATAGTAGGTACGTAGGTACATTGGCGTGGCGTAAAAGATACCCATGGGCAAGCCGGTTCAGATTTGGCGTACATTTTCCTTAAGAGCAGTAGAATAAGGTGGTCAAATGCCTGATATTAGGCAAGCCGGTAGGAATCGAGTTCTTTGGACACCACGCCACTGGTACCTACTAAATACGTACAGAAGCCTCAAAGTCAGTGTCAAAGCGACAATTCTGCCGTCCTAGTGTAAAAGGCGAAGTTTTACTATGGAAGTTCATGGTAAAAAGTCGCCTTTTACACTAGGGTGGCAGAATACTTGTCGCTTGACAGCTGTCACACTCTCGCAAACTCGTAGCACAAGTGCACTTTGGACGACAAAATAGCTCGCGTGTCAACGTCAAAATTAGTCAAACAATGTCGAAATGTTGTTCTCGTATATAATGAACCTGAACTTATCCGTACATTTTCGCACAGCGACGCGGGAGGCAGCGTTCACGTACGCCATCACGTCGGCGGGCGTCACGCACGCGCTGAGCGCGGCGTGCGCGCGCGGCGACCTGCCCGCCTGCGGCTGTGCTTCCAACAGGTGAGAACGGAACCTTCAATTGCAGAGACTAAGCCTCTCCCCACATCTATCGACGCGGAATCGACTAAAGTCGGTCAAAAAAAGCTTTATGTCCACGCAATAAGAGTGAAAGAAAAAGGAAAAATATTGCATTGTCATCTGATTAACTTATTCTTGCAAAATTTCAGCTCAATCGCTTGAAAATATCTGCTTCAAAATTGAGTTGCAAGATTCCACCCGAACAAACATAGTTACATACACATTTTCATACTCACTTGCAAGTTGAATAAAAGCTTGTAAAGTCGGTATCATCCTTATCATTATTACGAACTAAACGAACTATTGTAGCAGTTCCATATACAGATGCATTTGGATTGTTCATTCTGAACATGATAGCATGAAATAAATAATTTTATGCCACACCTGGCCATAAAGTGGCTTTTTCCGCACGCTGCGCGTACGGAAAAAGCCGCTTTCTAGCCAAGTGTAGACATAAAATGATGTACACAACACGGGAGGTAATAAAGAAAGCCCTCGATCGCATATTTACGTCCCTCGCTTGCAGCTCGGGCCGCAAACTTCTGCGATCTCGGCCTTTCTTTGTATTACCACCCTAGTTATGTAAGGTACTATTATTACCTATATAATACACGGCGTACTTGTCTCGTTCATTCAGAGTAAAGGGTGGGGTTCTAACAGTACAAAACAGATGTAAAAATAATAGAAATGTACTTCAACAGGAGAAGAACGTCGCCCGAGCAGTTCCAGTGGGGCGGGTGTGGAGAGGCCGCATACGGCGCGCGGTTCGCGCGGCGGTTCCTCGACGCGCGGGAGCTCGACGGCGACGCGCGCAGCCTCATGAACCTGCACAACAACCGCGTCGGCAGAAAGGTGAGCGAGGTACATCTGCCTTGTCTATAGCGGCTCTAGTAGCGCGGGAGCGGCGGTCCCTCGACTCGAGTGGTTGATAGCAGTTGCAATGGGAGAAGCGGGGAAGACTTCATCTCGGCACACCAACGCGCTGGTACTCTTCCTCCGGCGCGTTTACCCTCCGCAGATCTGATAACAATATATATCTCCAGTGCAAGGTTTATTGCATGCAAATATGAAACAGAAGCCCTCTCTTGGCAGATATCTGAGAATGGCAGGGATAAACAAGACCATGCCAGTTTTAACCATGTTTTAACCCTACGCTGCCCCTATGTTAGTTATTGTCGTGATTGACCCATCCGACGACGTAGGCACGGTACCTGTTATGTATGGTTACCATGCCAGGAATGCGACCCGAATATGAAAGTGTCGAGAATTT
The DNA here is from genome assembly GCA_947034925.1 of Eudemis profundana. Lineage (NCBI taxonomy): Eukaryota > Metazoa > Arthropoda > Insecta > Lepidoptera > Tortricidae > Eudemis > Eudemis profundana. Next base: position 34,575,505 of record OX344797.1, on the reverse strand, counting down.
TAATGAGTAAGTAATTATAAGTAAAAAGTGACAGACACCCGATTACTATCAATTTCACTCGTACGTAGGTGATAACGCCAGCAAAAACAGCAATCCGAACCATTTTATAAAGTTGATTAATTGAATCCGTGCCACACCAGCTTCTTAAACTCGAACTCAAACTCAAACTCATTTATTTCTGTAAGTAGGCCTCAAGGGCTCTTTTACATGTCTGATTCTTTTCTTTTGGCGCTTCGGTAGATGACCTTCTGGTGAGAAGAAGCGCCTGAAGAAACTCACCAGTTTCTCTTTTCAAAACAACATTACAACAATTGTGACATTATTACATAAAATGACATTTATAAAATGCAACAAGCAAATAACTGGGCAAACAAATAAAAACAACCTCAATGTGAAATTAACCGTGTGTCTTCGAAATAAAAAACTAAAAACGAATTTAAGTAATACAAAGACATTATTAATTATTGTTTTAAGACTTTATAAACGCCATCGCATGCCGGCGGCCGATTAAAAAAGTTGAAAGCAAAATGGTGGTTGTTTCAAAATGGCGGACGAAAAACAAAACGTTAATGTGTCGATATGGCTGGAACTAGTTCTGAATGAGCGTTAATATCTCTTTTAAGTACAACCTCACTTGTTGCGAATTATACGTTGTTATGACTGTTTAACAACGGGTCGATGTGGATGGTTCCGTAGATCGTCTTAAGCTATTTTACGAAAGCAAAGTAATCTAATATTTTTGATATAAAAATTGTGGTCAGGCTAAACTCTTGATTGATTTATCAAGTAACGATATATCTACATCGTATTTTTATCAATTACGAAAATGTATTTTTTTACTCTTACGATTTTGTATTAACTATTTACTTATCCATTTATTTCACAAAACTCATGTTCTAGACGGGACCCGGGTGTCTCCGACTAGAATAGGGTACTTTCCTGACAGATCAAATCAGTTACTTTTTATGAATTGTCAAAACGCTCGATAGTATGAAGTTTCTATGAGAAAAAGCATAATGACGTCATTGTGCTCAAACATCAAATCATCTCCTCATTTATAGCTTTTGGTCTTTTAAAAATCGTTTAAAACGTTAAATAGGTGAATTTTAGTTGATTTTTGCAAATTTTCGAAAGCAGATTTCAAGGCTAGCGTGAAGTAATTTATATTGACTACAGGCAAGTACCCTATTAACCCCGTTTCAGGGTGCAAAAAAACTTATACTAATTTCGGTTCTCTGACTGTACTTACCTCTGCGCCCGTTGACGTGGGCCCAGTTCCGTCAAGTCAAAGTCGAGCAGTCAAGTCTATATCAGTCAGGAGTCAAGTCAAGGTTCTTCAATGGGTTTCGGCAAGGCCGGGTCGCCGCCAAGGCGAATCCAATCTCCGGTCCAGACGCCAAAATATGTGCTGTTCGCGTCGCGAAAACAATCAATGCACTTCACAATTAGCACCAACAGTTCGTGCATACAAATTCAGACACAAAATCCACTAATTCGACATACAATAGGAAGCCCGATCGCGAGCAACGCGTTTCCTTGTCGTAAAACCGTAAGAGAATCAATGACAGCACAGACGTCATGAATACCGCGTTTTTCGAGCTGTCAAAGTATAGTGGAGGTTAAACTGTTTGACGTTTACAAGTGTCCTGTCAAATAGTGAGGTGACATCACACGATGGCGGCCCGATTTATATAGGGACGTAACACTCATATTCAGATAAAAACAATATCAGATTTAACATAATTAAATCTAGTCAAAAAGACCCCCTCGTGCTGTCCCTGGCGCGAAGGGCTTACATATTACCTACCTAATTGATTGATTTATTCAATAACAATTAACTGGAATAATATTGAAGTATTATAACAAAATAAAATCTCCTAAAACCACGATTAATTTACTTTTACTTTTTGGATGGATCATAACGTCCATGGTCGCTAAAGACTCAATTCTTATTACATAACGTGTGAAATAGATTAAATAAATACGAAATTTATAGAACATGAAAAATATATCATGTTTAAAAGGTGGAAAAGATGCCCACTGCGAGGGTCTACCACAAACCCCACGGAACCCTACTCACACGGCTCAAAAACACCGAATCACGAACGCTCTCGGCGTAATTGCCTGCAACCGGTCGTTTCGCACAATACCGTAATTGGACCCCAAGGCGCTCGAGAAATGTCGAAGGCAACATTAGGCGCGGGATTACTGTGTTCCACGATCGTTTGAATCAATCGACTTATTTGCTCCTTTCTGCGCTGACTGCCGGCGACGTCTGTCATATGGGCGAGGAACACATTATAATATAACCCCGCTATCCTAGAGTCGGTAGAGTTCCAAATATTGACAGCCACTGCATTTTATTACTACATAGTGGCTCAGTGAGCTGTAGACGAGTGAGTCAGTTAACACCCATCTGTCTGTGATATTTCTAAAAAAAATTGATTAAAAATTCTAAATAATTATCGAACCTGCTCAAAAAAATTCACGCGAATCGGTCGAGAAATGCAACCTGCAGGAGAACAGCCGATCATCCGGACAGACCGACATACGAAAGCATTTTTGCCCAAGCTCAATCGGAGACAATTCGCTCGCGCCTCGCCCTCGCTCGATCAATTAGCTTATAGGCGGTACAACTTAATTCGCTTATTCAAGGGTAACGCAGCAACCAACATCGCTTTGCGCGCATCGAATGGTAGGTTTTTTTTATCATACAATGTCCTAACTTTATTCCACAATGCGAGTCCATCTATGCCGTTTGTCTATTTACACCCTTAAGCCATAAAGACCGCCCAGCTATCTGAAAACCGCTCTTAATTCCTCGCTATCAAGTCCTGCATCAGCGGTCAGTAATGTATAGTATCTGTGACGATCACACTGCTGGCGTACAAAAGAGCGTATATTAGGAAAGCGACTTTACCAATTGCGCCCTTACTGCATTGAAGGTAGTTAGCCGGTGGTCTCAGTGCTAAGTAGCAGTTAGAACCAGTTAAGAGGCTATATCGATTTCCGTTAGTACTAATGCTCATTTATAAAAGATCACTAAATAGCAGAATAACGACAACTTATTACGAAAACTAGTTATCTCTATATTTGCTATGCTGCTGTAGGGCTGTTTAATCAGAAATCGAAATTAGGAAAATAGAGGTATACATATTTACCATTCCTAAGCAAAAGATACCATGTTGAGAATAGTCAATAAGTACCGATAATAGGCTACTGGTGAAGGAGCAAATGCTCAGTAATAAAGAAACGGAGTGAAAATTGTAAAAGCCCCAGCAAATATAAGATACATGCTTCGCTGGCATGGCAAGTGACCTGAATCAAACTTTTGTTCAAATAAAATTGTAATTGCTGTAAACGCCGGAAGGTAAGCAATAGATGGACGAGTGCGTTCGAGGTTACTCTTACTTCTACAGCTTACTTTCCGGCCTTCACAGCAATGCCCTTGCATTGTTGTGTAGCCGGAGTTCTATTCCGGGGGGAAGGGCTGTTCCTACTGATCAACTCCATCCTCTCTCTCTTACGGTTCCTCGTAAGCTCCATCTCCTAGGGGGGCAGCTGCCCTCACCCCGCCCGTACCTCTACGTCCATGCAGCAATGTACTAGAACGTTGCGGTCAAAAGCATCTGTTGGTTCGGTAGATGGTGAAGGACCTGGTGCGGCGCGAGTGCAAGTGCCACGGCGTGTCGGGGTCGTGCGCGCTGCGGACGTGCTGGCGCGCGCTGCCGCAGTACGCCGCCGTGGCCGCCGCCCTCCGCGACAAGTACCGCCGCGCCAAGCTCGTCGCGCCCCAGCCGCCGCACAACCATCTAGTTGTACGCAGGTACCTTGTAATGCCCGCCACGTACCAGCGCAGTACGCGGCAGTAGCGACCGCGCTTCGTGAAAAGTACCGCCGCGCCAAGCTCGTCAAATGGCAATAGATCACCAGGCATGGAAGAATCTTTTGTCGGCTACAATTCGAAGGTTGCCACGGTTACCAAGAGACCAAACAAACGCAGTTAATTTGGTTGCAAGGGTAGATAAAGGCGACAGAAATTATTGTATTGTATGATGCTTTGAAGTTTATCCTGGAAAATTTCGAGGCTTTAGCTCTATTATACTCGTACTACGATCAACCACATTTTGTGTCAATAGTATTTGCTTACCTCGTCTAGATCCAAGCAAACGATGGCAGTCGGGCGGCAGCCGCGCAAGTCGGAGCTGGTGTTCCTGGAGCAGTCACCGTCGTACTGCGAGCCTGACGCCGGCGCCGGCTCGTTGGGCACCCACGGCCGCACCTGCAACAGGACTTCTAGAGGTAAGGGAGGAGTCATCCCTGCATCCAATAGAGTTCTGCAGACGGTTTGTCCAAATGAAAGTTGGCTATCCTCGCAATCGCAATAGCGTGGTGTCAAAATTGTCAGACGTCAAGTGGAAGTAAATTTAATTTATTTAAAATAGGCAATAATGTAAGTGATGGAGTCAGGGGTGGTGCGCGGAAATCATCAAAATTGTCTCGTTTAGACTTGATGCTTAACAGTTCTCATGTCGAATGTATGTAAAGTGACTCATGAACGGTGTTCCGAAATTAGTTCTACTTGAATGAAAAGCTTCAAAGTATCTGATATTGTATATATAGTTTCCGTACAGCACGAAAGTCTAGCTGGTATGATTGCGCAGAAGTAAAAAGATATCGTAGGGGCGTAAGCGGTGCCCAGATCCCCTTAAAATTCTGTTCTCAGCTGAACTTTCGTGGTGCGAGTTGTAACGCGTGTTCACTATCCAGGTGAGGACGGGTGCGAGACGCTATGCTGCGGGCGCGGGTACAACACGGTGCGCGCCGTGATGGCGACGCAGTGCCGCTGTCGCTTCCACTGGTGCTGCCGCGTCAGCTGCGACACCTGCGTCGTGCGCACCGAGACGCACGTCTGCAAGTAGTCATACTGCTCATCATTGGCCTCTTAGGCCGCGGTCTGCGGGCGAGCGGCGAGCGGTGTCCATACAATCATGCCCCTGTTTGTATTACGTCGCTGCTACACGCTGGCATCCAGTGCAGCGCAGCGCAGTGCAGTGCGCGACCTTAGGGTCGATACAGACGGACTGCATCCCAGCTGCATCGTGTATAGAAAGTGTTCAGCCGGCGTACAATCAGCGTGCAGCTGCGATGCAATAATACAGATCGCGGACGGCATGCAGTCTGTCTGTATCAGCCGTAACATCTTCAAAAGATGATCAAGTGGCGTCTACGGAGGTACGGCACTTGTGTACGTGGCTTGCAAGCCCGATACGGGAGTGGTAACGCTGGCCGCACAAGTCATACTAATGTATGCAATACAGAAATTTTGAGTGTATCACTATTAATATTAATGCGAGAATAGAATACCATACACTTCTGTATCACCTCCACCAGCATGAGATTATATGAGGAGTGTCTTTTATTTTTGTGTGAAAGCCATAGAAAAATAAGGCCTTTTGAAAAGACACTCCTCATATACGGCGTGCGTTGCGTCACATCAGCTGTTGGTTAATTGTATAAGAAGCACCCGGAGGACCGTGAAATGTAAAGAATTAGAGCATAGCCATTGACCGTAATTGGCAGTGAGACAAGTCGGCAAAAATATATCCCATTGACAGCGCTTTTGATATTAGTCACGATAACGTGTGAACTTGATAGCATATCATGAATAGCACACTTTAGATAGGTACCTAAGAGAGCAAATCCCCCAACCATCTCCTTCTAATACTTCGACAATGACCGTAAAAAAACTTCGGCCAACTTTAAAATTGGAACTCTTGAAAGAATAATTTCATTTGATGTATAAAGCTGTACTCCTCTTTAGCAGTAGTTGAGTACCTATTGCCAAAACAAGAACATATTTTTAGTGATATAGCGGTACAAACTTCTAAATGTCTAGTTTTTGATAAAACCCAATGATATTTATCTAATTTTATAAATCTATGACAAAAATAACTTTTTCTCCATAAAAAACAACTTTTTTCTTCCAAATCTGGCTGGCCTGACCCGAGCTCCACTCATTTCGGTATTCAGGTGTACATTAGCTCTTATACTGCAGCACTCCGGCACGACTTTCTGATTATAGGACGTCTAGATGATGGACAAAGGTTAACAGCATGGTTAGGGAACATTCGCGAAAAGTTTCGTAAGTCTTATAGAAGCTAAGATAACCATAACGAAACCAAAATTTTACGTCAAATGCTTTGCGCTCCGAGATTCTTACACGAAATGGAAAGTTAGACACATCTTAAATGTTGATTAGAATTTACAAAAGTATGTAAATGCATACAGAATACTAAAACGAATACCATGGACTTGCCTGCCATGCTTTACAACATCGTTACCTGCCTGGTTTAGTGCGCTTACGCAGCACCTTAGGTATATGAAAAAAAAAGAGAATGATGACCATGACATCATGATCGTAGTAAAACTAGATAGCGCTTTTCAAAAGTTATCAGGGGCTTGGCGCCAAGGACTTCCTTTGCCGGAGCAGATTTGGCTTCCTTTTTCATCGAGATCAAAGAAAAAAGGGCGGGGAGGGGAGTCAAATAATCTTAAAGTCCGTGTAAATTGAATTTCATGGACGCCTCGCTACTCACGATGGGAAAAATAGAAATTACCTGTTACTCTCGAAAAGGGTTTTTAATTATCTGTATAAACAGCGTTTCATATTGTCTGTTTACATTGTTCTTTCTATTTTCCATTGATAACTGCAACTCATGAAATGTACGCGTGTAGGTACTTGATGGATGACATTGTGTTCTAAAGTATAAAAATTATGACAGATTGAACCTTAAGACGTATCAATTATAGACTTCTGCATCCTTGCTAGGTACCTATTGATGTTATTGTAAAATTGTTATACAATATTTCAGCGCAACTTTAATCAACTTGTTCGAGATCCCGTTTCCATAGGACTTAACATTTACTCGCGTACTTTGGGTTGATCAATAAAATTGGTTGGACGATGATTAGAGACAATCCACCTATCATCCCAAGTTAGCGATCTAAATAATTATAATTATGTTTAAATGCATTTAAAAAATTAAATATGTCTATGGAAACAGGATAAAATGTAAATAAAATCACATGTATACTTTTTTATTAAACACATTTCTCATGCATTTACAGTAAGACTCAACGGCTTTAAAATAGTATTTTTAAGTGTTTCTTCAATAAACTAAGTACTTAACTCGTCTTGAACATTCCACGTAGATTAAGCTAACTTATTCACTTAACAATGCGATTTTTGAATAAAACTTTGACACATTTGAAAATGCACTTTTATTTCCCTACTACAATGTATCTACTATTGCAAAAGTTTACAACGTACTGTTTCCGACCGCAAAAAAGATCAGTTATCTGTAAGTATAAATTGCCAACTTAATGCCTAATGGTATTTTCTATCAATCAATAGAGCGAAACAGAGACATATGAAGGTAATAGGTACTATGCTATTTTTTAGAGTCGTCTGTCAACTTAATGTGACTGGTCTTCCGGGTTTTTGTCGATCTAGGAAACCTTATCTAATTGGTATAATGTACTTGGTTGTGTACTTGGTATGTAGAATATCACAGAAGTTTGAACTAAAGTACAACGACGCGGAATAATAAGTAGCTTGAACTTGCTCGCTCACGTTGCTTATAGCCAAAGAAATGGAATCCTTTCCAGTACGAAACGGAATTTCCAGCGGATTTGATTCGTTAAAAGTTCCGTCAAAGCGCATTCGATCTTTAATGATCGTATGGATTCTAAAAGTTTTAATTGGCTTAAAGTTTGTGTCTGCTGGAAATATTCTAATAACGACGCGAAAATATTTGACAACACGTTTAGCTCCATGGGAGTGCCAGTGGAGTGCCACCGCTTACGAAGCTAGAGGTCCCGGGTTCTAATCCTGGTAAGGGCAAATATTTGTGTGATGAGCACGAATATTTGTTCCTGAGTCATGGATGTTTTCTATGTGTTTAAGTATTTGTATCTATTAAATATATCGTCGTCTAGTATCCATAACACAAGCCTTATTGAGCTTACTATGGGGCTATAGTTCGATTTGTGTAAGATTGTCCCCTAATATTTATTTATCGTCGTCTGGTACCTACTACCTACCCATAGTACAAGCATTGCTTAGTTTGGGACTAGCTCGATTTGTGTAAGATTGTCCCCCGATATTTATATTTAAGTACCTATATTTATTTATATAGGTAGGTACAAGTTTTCGTTGCTGGATAAACAGTAGCCGCGAGGCAGGTAATCAAATATACATAAGGGTTCTCTCTATTTGGCTTAACTTTATTTGACCGAATTTTTATATGGCATGATTTGAATTTTTAATATTCTGAAAAGATCTGTACACAAATTCTGACGAACAATACCTACATTCGGATAAATAAAATTGCTTATGCCAAAACAAGGGGAACTTCAAATACAGGTTGTATTCGTTAAGTGTAGCCAGGCGATTATTACGTATATGTAACAGATATCAGAAAACGTTAAAATGATATCGAAAGAACATTACCCAATGAGTAAAATCACATCAATAACTTTATTTTAATAAAACCAGCAATATCCCAATTACGGTAGGGAAATTACAGACTCAAGAAACGTCGTACTAAATGTATGGGAGCGTTTAAACATAATATTTTTAATATTACTAGTATTATTTCAGAAAAGGTATTAATGTGATTTTACTCATTGGGTAATGTACTTTCGATATCAATTTAAAGTTTTCTGATATCTGTTATATTTACGTAATAATCGCCTGGCTACACTTAACGATTACACCCTGTATAAGGTAAACGACCTAGTGCTCGACACGCTAATGCCAAATAGTCGACAGCCTGCTGTTACCTCTATTGCTAATGACTTAACATTCAAGATGGCAACTACTGGGACAGTGTCGGACATTTACCTTACAGTATGCAAACTCTAAGAGCCTAAGAGTAGGCATAATTGTTGGAAAAAAACAGAGCCAATCGCATTAAAGTGATATAATGGTTTTGTACTAATTCAAAATGTAATACCTACATTTTGGATAAGTACAAAACCATGTTTGCGTCTTGTTATAGAACCGCAAGCCGCTTTTTATGTCTGCGGTCACCTAATTACCGCGACGCTGTTTTCATACTAAATGTATGGAGACGCGGTAATTAGACGCAGTCATACTTCGTGAGAATGGCCGTTTACTAAAAAAAATTACTACACTCACCCAAATTCATTGTCCGTGAGTGTATATCTTTCAATCAGTTAGTTGATACCTATTCTCACTATACTTTTGTCATAGTATAAATTCGTTCTCTAAAACATCGTGAAGAAACCTGCATACATTCGCGAAGAAATTCAAAGGTGTATGTGAAGTCCCCCGCAGTGGGCTAGCATGGGGACTACAGCCCATTCACTCTCATCTGTGAGAGTAGGCCTGTGCCCAGCACTGGAACGTAGGTATATAAGCTGATGATGATAGTCTCGATTGAAAACATTTCATTTTCTAAGGTTTTTTAAATGGTCAATTGGTCGGTTTCTCAGGATTTTTTTACTGTCAAAGCTCCGGGTGTGAGATGAGCTCATTACCGCGGTTTTCCAAATGGGCTATAGCAGGGGTTCCCAAAGTGTGCGCCGCGGCGCCCTGGTGCGCCGTACAAAGTAAAGAGAGGCGCCGCGAGTCGATCCTCTGTTCTTTACCTATAACCACAAATAAAGGTCCTATTTCTTTCGATTGTATCTATTTCAAATAGCTAACTAGGGTAGGGCGCCGTGACGACGTAGGTACTAAACTTGTAAGTGCGCCATGGGCTGAAAAAGATTGGGAACCCAGGTTCAAAAGGAGAGTGAATTGGTTTTTAAAGGGTGGTATAACACGCACGTAAATAATGCTCCTGGCGTCAAACGTCCATAGACTAACTGGCCTGCTTAACATCATCAGACAGGCCCTACGCTTGTTTGCCTCCTTACAGACACGTTTATAGATTAATCAGCTTAATCGGCACTCTTAAGTTAAAAGCGACGCTTTTATAAGCCTAGCTACAATTTATCGCGACCCGTTCGCTGTAAGCTTACAAAACGCATTGATGTTGACAATTTGGCAGCAATAAAGCCTGTTTCAACCAAACAAGCCGTTTGATAGCGCCCAACGAGAGTTTCATGCAAATTCACACGCTCTAAATTACACCAACGTTTACAGCAATTTGTTGTTGTTTGATTTATAGAACAGTCGGGCGTTGGTTACATACGATTTGAATTATGGACCGGTAGCGGTTCAAGGCAAAATTATGTAAATAAAGAAGAATAATTTGAAACAGACCAATTATACAAGGGCATTACTTTTAAAAAACCATACGATATTTTTAGGCGTATGTTTTAAAATTATTAAACTTATAAAATTCTACTAATTTACTAGGCTGTGGCGACATCTTGCGGAAAAATGCTGACTAGAATATGTTTTATTACTCAATAGATGTCGCTGTAAAATAGCTTAGGCTACTCGGCAACAGATGGCGATAAAAAGATAACGCAAATTTGACAGTTTCAATGTATTTCATTTCACGCAAATAAAGTAAAACAAAATCTACGCATTGTGGTATCATGAATATTACTTTATATCGTGTTATCACTTTTTTCCAGAAATTTTAAATATTGTTTCACTACTCAAAAAGTATTTCTGATATATCTCATTAAATTCTAAGATAGTATGTTGGTATAGAATACTAAATTATTACGAAAAAAATACATCATGCGTGAAACCGAGAATTATTGTTGTGGCGTCTTGTTTCGCGTATTGTTTCGCAGTATGATCAAATATTAAAATATTATCCTTTGTATTTTGTAATTTATTGGCGGGGACTAAAAACCATGCCGAAACCAACATGCGTTCAGTGCAACGCCAACGACTCTCTTCTCTGGCGAAGCGCAGAAAACGGTCAAATCTGCAACGAATGTCACCTTTCGAACGCTGCTACGAAAGAAGGAAGTCCACCTTTTACGTTCAAAACCGAAGTGGAGGTTAAACGTGAAGACAAAGACGAGCAAGAAACTAAAAATGAAAAGGCTGAGGGCGAGACTACACCCGCAAAAGCAACTGGGAAAGGCACTAGGAAAAGTACAAGGGCCACTAGATACAAGCCGAAAACTCCCGCGTCAGTAGCCCCCAAAACCGCAGCACCCCGCGGAAGGGGTCGGAGAAGCATCTTTAAGAGGTTGCCATTAAAGGCTCCGACAGCTACAGCCACTGTTGTGACCAGCGATTCAGTATTTTACAAGGTAAAGTTACAGTAAGAATGTGGCATCCTGGAAGACTACTTTTCATTATTGAAATGTGGTTCTGATATACTAAACTTCTAATAGGTTATATGTAATAGTTATTACAGTAATTTTTCAGTTGATTTAATAGTTGTTTGTTACTTGTTTGAGTTACAAACTGTTTGCCATACTGCCTTTGAGATGTCCATACTTCATTTCATTTAAACTTTATTTATGAAATAGAAATGGTAGACTTAATGCCTTAATTAAAGCATTCCCTGCCAGGCGATGCGATAATCATTGCAGGTTTATTTACAGTGGGTATTGGGAAGCTTAGTATTGAAAATGTTAAACGAAGTTACTACTTTTATAAAGATATATATATCTCTTTAGCGATAAGACTACCTATTGTTTACCACTGTTTTTATATAATTTTGCATTGTAATTTTGTTTTCGTGTGCATTAAAGTATTATTGTATTATATATCAACTTATTGAAATTTAAAATGAAATTGGGACAGCTATAGTTTAAACCAGTGGTTTTCAACCTTTTTCATAACACAACCCCTCTGGTATGAAAAAATATTTCGCGACCCCCCGCCCCTTCGATTTTTGATCATGTGTGACATACATGAAATCCATCTTTTTAAACTTTATCGTTTTTTTACTGAAGTAGTCCTCTCGACCTCTTGCGACCCCCCTAATGAAGACTGGCGACCCCCTGGGGGTCGCGACCCACACGTTGAAAAACACTGGTTTAAACTGATTGATTATCGGCAGGGCAACTATATGCAAGTGGGCGACATAGTCTCGATGATCGACATTGATGGGGGCACCTACTATGCTCAGATCCGTGGCTTCATGACAGACCAATACTGTGAGAAGAGTGCTGTTGTCACATGGCTGCTGCCAACGAAGGCTAGCCCACCACCGGAGAGTGGCTTTGATCCGGCTACTTATATTATTGGTAAGTCTCATGACATCAAGTGAATGTCTGTTTTCATTTCTATCAAAAAGTTAATTGAAAGGTAGTGTTAGGAACATGAATAAATTGAATTTCTTTTTGTAGGTCCTGAAGAAGACTTGGCAAGGAAACTAGATGTAATGGAATTCGTAATGCATGCTCCTTCAGACTACTACAAGGCTAGTAACAGCCCTTACCCCTTGACAGACAATGAAGTCAACAACTACTCTGGATATGTTTGGACGTCACTTGAAGGAAAGGAAAGAACGTAGATCATAATTAAAGTTATCTCTTAGTTTAAATGAGTTTTATTCCACAAAAAGAACTAGTTTTCCACTGTGGCAGTATGCCAAGTGGGCTGGACTTCTGTTTACTTCCTAAAAAAAACTTTGCGTTTTGTTTTTGCATAGCAATTTTCTTTTTAGAAGTAAAATTACAAATAGCATATAATAGGAATACAGGGTCGATGTGCATCCTAGAGTCTGTGCGGAAACAGAATAAGCGTGGCGAAAAACGGAACTAACCTAACCAGTATGGCCACAGAACAGAAAATGCGGTGTGATACTATACAGCACGACCACGGACGATTTTGTTATTTCTTTTGCGGTACATATTCACGAAAAAAAATGTACTATTTTGTACTAATCATTAAAAAATTTGTACTCGTACGGTTTCGGAGTTGTGAGATAGAGGTTGTGGTCGTGCTAGGTAGATGCTACCTGGCACGACCACACTGAGATCGAGGTTAGTTTGATAGTCGAAATAAATGTACTGAAATTGTACTATTTTGTACCGAGTATAAAATAATTGTACCGCTTGCCAATTTAAAAAAAATTACCTTTTTGGTTCGCGGAGTACAGCCGGCGGAAATGAAAGCGGTACAAATTCACGAAAAAAAATGTACTTTTATGTACTCTTCATTAAAAAGTAATAACTCATACGGTTTCGGCAGTGTGACACAAAAGGTGGGGGTCGTGCTAGGTAGATGCTACCTGGCACGACCACACTGCCATTGAGGTTAGTTTGATAGTGAAAATAAATGTACTGAAATTGTACTATTTTGTACCGTTCATAAAATAAATGTACCTCTTTTCTGTAAAAAAAAATGTCCCTCAATGGTTCGCGGAGTACAGCCGACGCAAAAGAATGAGGTACAAATGCATGAAAAAAAAATGGACTTTTAGGTACTTGTAATCAAAAAGTAATTACTCATACAGTTTCGGCAGTGTGACACTAAAGGTTGGTTAAGGTTGGGTCGTGCTAGGTAGATAGACGGTTCCTGGCTCGAATACGCTGATATCGAGGTGAGTTTGATGGTCAAAATAAATGTATTCTATTTGTACAGTTGAGTTCATAAATATATGAGCATTTCCTAGGCTTCAATAATAAATGTACATTTATCGGTACATATTCATCTGAACAGATTTATCAATCAATAATATATACACGTTTTACCTGCCATATTCATCTGAGCAAGCTTCTCAATAATATGTAAGCAACTGAAAATTTATAAAATATCTGTACTACGATTTTTCAAGATTATCAACACAAGTGGAAATATAATAAATATCTGCACAAGGGTTTTCAATTACTTGTAAACAGGTTGTGGTGCATAAATATCTGTACTGACGTATTCCAAATTTATGTGAACAATTAGAAGCTCGTAAATATCTGTACAAACAAAACATTTCAGCTTTTCAGTAGAAATAAATAAATTGGTCAATGAATGCGTAGTATGGAGTATTTGTTATTTTGGAAGATATATTTATAGAGGTATATTTATCTATTTAATTCTTTTTTTAAAGAATGTTATTTAGGAGGTTTTGAAATAGGTTGTGAGTAAGTTAAGATGAGGAGATTATTACAAGTAGTATCCCACGCAGGCGAAGCTACAGGCACAACACAGGCAGGCAGCCTGCCCCACGCCCGTATTAACGTCGAGTTCATCATTATCTGAGCAAAGATTGAACCAAAAATATCTGAACAAGACCCTATTGTCAGAAGCATAAGAACTAGATCAGATCTTATATATATATATGGCAATATGGAGAAACTACAGCAAGAGGATCATTTAATCCCCTACCCATACCCTTTCAAACAAAAAAAAAATCCAAATCGGTTCACCCGTCTTCGAGTAATCAAATTACATACATACGAATTGAGAACCGTCCTTTTGAAAGTCGGTTAAAATAGCCAAGAAGCAGAAAACGAATATTACTTAATAACATTTCTATGACGTTACATTAAAACTGAAAGAGACAAATGTATCATTTGACAGTACGGTACTCTTCTCGGTGATTGTCATTTTTTCAAAATTCGAAATGTTTTGTTTGTACAGATATTTACGAGCTTCTAATTGTTCACATAAATTTGGAATACGTCAGTACAGAAATTTATGCGCCACGACCTGTTTACAAATAATTGAAAAAACCCTTGTGCAGATATTTATTATATTTCCACTTGTTTAGATAATTTTGAAAGATCGTAGTACAGATATTTTATCAATTTTCAGTTGCTTACATATTATTGAGAAGCTTGCTCAGATAAATACGGCAGGTAAAACGTGTATATATTTTTGATTAGAAATCTGTTCAAATGAATATGTCCCGGTCCATGTACATTTATTATTGAAGCCTAGGAAATGCTCATATATTTATGAACTCGACTTTACTATTTAGCACTTTGCATGAAATAATAGTAATTCTTCGCAGTTAAGAAAAAAATACTTCAATGGTTCGCGGAATCGACCGACGCTAAAGAAAGATGTAAAAATTTATGAAAAAAAGTATTTTTATGCACTCTTCATTAAAAAAACCAATATTCATACGATTTCGGCATAGTGACAAAAGATTGTGGTCACTGTGCTAGGTAGATGGTTCTTGGCACAACCACACTTTCATAGAGTTTAATCGAATGACTAGAATAATACAAAATAAATGTGCTCAAATTGTGGCTACAGTCTACACTACTATAGGACATCAAATGTAACAGTGTTATGGCAAAAACCGCTGCAATTACTAAAAATTGGTCAAGTGCGAGTCAGACTCGCGCACCGAGGGTTCCGTACAAACTCGTTAGTAGATAAGTGAATAGTTCAAGAAGAACTGAATGGCGATTAGTTTAGTAGGAGCAAATAAGTATGATTTTTGATTTTTACAAATAAAAAAAAAACGGTGTGAATTAGGAAAACCGTTTTACTTTTCCTGTAATGTTTAGGATGATATTAATAATCAGTAATTATTACAGATTTTTCTGCTCACTTCGGAGATAATAGTGGGGAATGTATTTTTTTAACTTTTTTTGTCTTAAATAAAAAACTACATGCTGAAGAAAAAAAAATAAAAACGGTTTTAGAATCTACCTATACACATTAAGCCCTTTCATTTGATATCCCACTCGATATAATAGCTCTACTTTTTTGATTTTCGACATAACATTTCAGTCCCGTTTAAAAAAAAGATATAAGGTTTTAGTTTTATCCAATAGGCTCGGGTTAGCAATTTTTAACACTATTCCAAATATCAAGTCGATAGCATCAGTATATCCTGAGATATCTTGCTTTGACAGACGGACAGACTGACAGAGTCGCACCATAAGGGTTCTTTTTTACCATTTTACCAATATATCAGCGTATTCGAGCCAGGAACCTTCTATCTACCTAGCACGACCCAACCTTAACCAACCTTTAGTGTCACACTGCCGAAACTGTATGAGTAATTACTTTTTGATTACAAGTACCTAAAAGTACATTTTTTTTCATGAATTTGTACCTCATTCTTTTGCGTCGGCTGTACTCCGCGAACCATTGAGGGACATTTTTTTTTTACAGAAAAGAGGTACAATTATTTTATGTACGGTACAAAATAGTACAATTTCAGTACATTTATTTTCACTATCAAACTAACCTCAATGGCAGTGTGGTCGTGCCAGGTAGCATCTACCTAGCACGACCCCCACCTTTTGTGTCACACTGCCGAAACCGTATGAGTTATTACTTTTTAATGAAGAGTACATAAAAGTACATTTTTTTTCGTGAATTTGTACCGCTTTCATTTCCGTCGGCTGTACTCCGCGAAACAAAAAGGTAATTTTTTTTAAATTGGCAAGTGGTACAATTATTTTATGTACGGTACAAAATAGTACAATTTCAGTACATTTATTTCGACTATCAAACTAACCTCGATCTCAGTGTGGTCGTGCCAGGTAGCATCTACCTAGCACGACCACAACCTCTATCTCACAACTCCGAAACCGTACGAGTACAAATTTTTTAATGATTAGTACAAAATAGTACATTTTTTTTCGTGAATATGTACCGCAAAAGAAATAACAAAATCGTCCGTGGTCGTGCTGTATAGTATCACACGAAAATGCGGCACATACGGTAGAAAATCATTACAGCGCCCCCAAAATTAATCCTATTCTCTTTCCGCACAGACTCTACGCAGTTTTTCTGTTTTCGTTATTTCTTTGATATGTCTACAGTCTATGAACATTTACTTCTTTATAAATTAATACGAAATAGAAACGGTCAGTCAGCTTTTAAAAATATCTATAATACAGAATATGAAAAACAAAACGCAACTGTACTGTCAGTCAGACTGACAGTGTCTTGTCTGTCACAGTGTCGAAGAAGAAATTGTTGGTATCGCATCGCATCCAAATATTCGCGGCATCGGGATATTGTAATCTCATTGAATAATAATTAAAACGATTTGTCATACATAAATCAGTTTTAATAGTTTAAAATGAGTCGTAAAGAAGCACTGTCATCTTTCATCCAACAAATCCACGGGCGACCTGTGGTTGTAAAACTGAATAGTGGTGTTGATTACAGAGGTATGACTCGTTTATTTTTTATAAGTAAACAGAATAATTATGTTATGACGTACTCCTTAAGAAATGTAAATCCAAAAATTAAGTGTCTTTTTAATTTATCAGTATTTCTTTACTGTATAAAGGTATTACAAGATTTTGCAACACTACAGAAATCCGGCAAACTTTGGCTATTTTACCCCAAATATTGAAAGCAATTACATCAATTAGTATATAAGACTTCCGCAACTTTCTATTTCAATCATTGCCAAACACGAATTTTTAACATACTTTTTAGGTTATGAATTTTTATTTAAACAAACTTTTGCCACCAAAACCTCTAAATAAAGCGAAAATTAAAAGGGAAAAGGCTTATCAAAAAGATGAAGCATCAAATTTAGGAATATGATTACTAGAGCATGGGTTTGAGTCCCATCCGACCCATTAATTTTGTTTAATTTTTACTGCAATGGAAACATTTAGATGTTCCATAAGCATTAGTTTCTAATTTAATAAAACGTCATAACCTAAAAATTATGTTAACCTTTTGACTGCCACAGTTGGCAATACACAACGCCAGGTCGGTAAATGCCAACACAGCTTACCCAGTTCTAAAGTACCTTAAATATATTTTATTTATTTTTAGCCTTTACAGTAGTCCAATCCGCCGAGAAACTATCAGAGACAATAAATAATTACTACAAATGCAAACTAAGAAAGAACAATGAAAACTAAATTACGATATTCAAAAATATAACCTTATGCTTAAAAACTACTACTGCCTATTGTCCATCATCTCAAAGAATAGCAAACATTCTTGGCACACAGCCGTCTACATATACCTTTGTAAATGAAATTTCTTACTTTTAAATTCGGTTTTTTGGTCCTGGTGTCAAAAGGTCCTAATATCTTCCTCATTAGGAATGATTCTATCTGTAACTATTACCATTCCAGGAGTGCTGGCTTGTCTAGATGGGTACATGAACATAGCCCTGGAACAAACCGAAGAGTATGTCAACGGTCAGCTGAAGAACAAATATGGAGATGCCTTCATCCGAGGCAATAATGTCCTGTACATCAGCACTCAAAAGCGGAGGATATAGATATAACTATTTTGATTAAGCTAGGGTTTAAGGATACAAATAACAATAAAACTATTTCATATAATTAACTTTTTTCTACTGAAGGTCACCATCCTTTCTCACAAAATGTAAAACATAGTAAGTGTAAAAACACAGGCACACTAATGTTCTATTTTTGTTGTGACGAAATTTGACAAAAACATGTGAATTGTATGAATGAAAAGTAGGCATTTGCATATAAATGCTACTATCTATCTCTTCATATAAATCCCATTTTCCTTATAAGTGTAGTAGAACTTTACATCATTGTATACCTGAAACAAAACAAAAATTCTTCATTTTTTATTTGGGACTGAGGAAGATTTTAATTATTAAAAAATCTCATTCACAGACAAATTAATGCTGTGTACTTTTATAAACTAATTTGAAAAATCATTTACTCATAATAGGAAATGTGTAGTAGTGTAGTCCAATAGATATAACAACTTTTACCTAAAATTTGATAAATTTCTCAAAGACGAAATAAGACTGTTCAAGCACTGCTAGTCATACTGGACTTCATTAGAGTGAAAAAGAAAAAAAATGCGCCTAGACAAGTTGAAAGATATCCTATTAAATAAAACTCTCACTCATTGTACTTATTGCCACAGAAAGTGTTATCAGTTTATCACTGATTTTGTAGACAATCGAACAAATAGCGGCGCTTGACAGCACAGTGAGCGAAAAAACGTCTTAAGGTCCACTACACCGTATCAGACTGTACTATGAACGTATCAGGCACGGTATTCAATACTGGTCGGTGACGGAGCGTGCTAGTGGGTATAGTTTCATCCTTTTCAATAGAACTGAATATTTATTCTGCCTGACACGTTCATAGTACGATCATGGTATGTTCTAGTGGGCAGAGACCTTTAAGCAGGCTCCATCGTAAACTTTTCCTCCACCTGACATCGAGTGAGACTAGTACTCTAGAGATGTGCTGTTCGAAAATACTTTTAAGTTGTTTGACGAATATTCGTGAGATGGGAATGTTCTTTTTACTAATGTGGGAATTTTCTCAGGAACGGCATGTCTAGGTAAGCTCAGTCATACGAAAACACATTAAAGGTGTTTTGAGTCGAACAGTTTACCATACAAACAAAAAGGGGGTCATTATTTGCTTCCACGGCATCAATTCTTTTTAAAATAAGCTTTATTTTATAGCTTGATACACTTTGTCTACACGAAATAACATGAGAAGTCTCAAAAATTCAAAATTTACGTGCAATTGGGCCTTTAAGGTCAGCGCCATCTAGCAGCATCATCTAAAACTAAAGGTTTTTTTCAAGTTTTATTTTTTTCAAATAAAATGTATTAAAATACAATTCTAGCAGCTGATGCCGTAGAAGCATACAATGTCCTTCTTTTGGTTTGCATGGAGAACTGACCGACTCGAATCACCTTAATCTTTAAAAAAAAACTTACCCGGTCATTATTGCCGCTAGGGCCCCTACCGTTGCCCAAATCCGCAATCAGTCTCTCGCCCCTCTGCCCATAATTCTGGACGTACTCATCCCTGCTGCTCCTCCCCCCGTCCGGATCAAAACTCACGTCCACCCTGTAGTTCAGTAAACTTCGGTCAAATAGGGGTGCCCAAAAACTGGAATACGCGACGCTTTCACTTACTACTAGGATTGTCAAGAGTATGAGGTATTTTATGAACATTTTTTATGACTGGTTTGTAACGTCGTTGGATCGCGAGTGAGATGTGCTGGAGCCAGAGATGGGCATTATTCGAATAATGTTTTATTTGAATGATCATTCGAATAAAAAATAATTCACGATTTTATTCGTGGAATGATTTATTCGCGGATGACTTATCCGCGAATAAATCATTCCACGACTTTTCAAACGACGGATGATTTATTCGAATAAATCCAAGAAAAATATTTAAGGTACAACACGATTAATGACTTGTTTTTACTGTATTTATATTGGTTCTAACACATAATGTGTTCCTAAAGGCTCAGGCTTCCTAAAGGCAGTTTAAATAATAAAAGTATGTTTTATATAAGTAAGGCAAAAATCTTAGTTCGTTCCGTTAGTACAAAAACGTCTTTCAGTTCTGCTTAGTTATTATTTTTTCGAGAAAAGTCGATATAGTATTCGAATAAATAATTATTCGTGGCAATTCATTCGCGAATAAATCATCCGCGAATAATTTATTCGAATAAGAATAATCATCCGCCAATTTTATTCGTCATTCGCGAATAATTTGGTTATTCTTATTCGTCATTCGAATAAATTTTGCCCATCTCTGGCTGGAGCACTGTAAACAGATTTGTTTAATGCGCTAACATATGCCAAGGCTGGCTCATGGCTAAGGTACAGTTAAACTCCATTATTTGGATATGATTAGAAATACTTACCCTCGATTTCACGGCTCCGTTAGTAGCATTTAAATATTCTATCCAGATTCTATTTTAGATTTAAACTACGTCAATTATACAGGTTTTAAGGTGATCAAGTTTTTGTTTCCTGGATTTTTTGCATTCGCCAAAAGCCACCTAACAACTTTTGGATTACTGATTGATCAAAATGTTGAATTTGATGTTGATCATTAATAAATACACTTCCGTATCGTCGTTATGGTTAACGGAAGTCGGGGTACTGCAGAACATAGGCCTCCTACAAACAACGCTGCTATCCAATGAATATTGCCTGTATTATAAATGCGAAATTATGTTTGTTGAGTGTTAACTGGTGGTGGAGAAAGTAGTTAATCGGCGCTAGACTCTAGGTCTTTGATACACATAGTTAATGAGCAAGCTGAACATCATGATATTATTATGACTATTCTTTATTAGATATGTACTTTATTTTGCCATAACCGAAATTAAAGGTAAGAGTATCTTGTATCAATTGTATCATATAGATATTTGGCCTATTTTATACCCATTCGTAAACATAAATTAAAGTGACCAGCGGTCCAGAATAGAGTGGACCACCTACTTACTATTAACATATTTAACACTTATTTCAGACTGTTCAACAATATACTGTAAAAACAGAATAGATAGGTACCTACTATAGCCCTGGCTTATTAGCACATAGGTACCTATCTGTCTCTATATTGAGAAATCGAAAAACAATAGATGCAAAGTAGAAAAACCGTGGCCATTTTTGTTTCCAATTAAGCATTGTCTTTCTAGTAGCACCATCTTGAATACTAATTTCCATTTAAACAATAGAGGCTTCGGGACCTGAAAAAATTGAAACTTAAAAAATAAGGTAGGTCGTGTCGCAAATGGTCAGGTTAGGTGTGGTTACAGGTGGGCACTTCGTGGGTAAATACACATATTAAATACCTATGATATATATATATATCGATACCTTTAGACTGAAAGGGCGTAAACGCCGCATGTTCTAATGGCGTTTACGCCCTTTGAGTCTAGAGGTATCGATATATAGGTATTTAATATGGGTGGTGTGGTAGGTGGTTGTACATAGTATAGTTAGGTACCCCTATTGCAACGAAATGAGCTGATGAAAGTAAAGGTATTTACGTGACCGTCAAGATGGCGTAGACCGTAAAGATATTCAGAATCTGATGCTGCCAATAAATAGTGCCCAAATATTACCGACGAAATACCTAGGTGAAAAAAATAGTACCCTTAATCTTTTCGAAATATAGGCCAGTACACGGTGTACCTACGCTACCGGGCCGTCAAGCTGGTACACAGCTTGTATCTCTGGAACGTCTTTATTTTCGAAAACGCTTTATGTCTCAAAAAATAATATCCAAATAGTAGCCTAGGGCCCTAAAATTTAATTTCGAAAAGTTTAAGGGTACTATTTTTTTCACCTAGGCATTTCGTCGGTATTATTTGGGTAGGTACTATTTATTGGCAGCATCAGATTTAGGATATCTTTAGGTACAGTGTACGTCATCTTGACGGTCACGTATTTACACATTTTTCCTGCTGACTGTATTAAGTACCTTAGTACCACAATTTCTATTGTAGGTATTGATATGACCGTCTAACGTTGACGTGTCTCTTTGTTGCTCCGGCTTAGTCGGGTAAAAAGCATCCTATGTGTTAACCGGGGCCATAATGTTCCTGAACCACAAAATTTCATCTCCTGTACACCAAATTTCATAGGAATCGGTCCGGTACCTAGGTAGTAAATATTTATTTAGCTGTTACATATTTGGAACACTTTTTTAAAAGAAATATTTTATGTACAAACGCAGGCATTTTTATTATAATATGAGTACCATACAAGCACAGTTGTTACATCGTCAGTGCTTTAAAAAAAACACGTATCTGATACTTACTAATTCCAGGTAAAAACGCAGTAAGTGTAGGTACTTATATAAAGTTCGTAAGTAACTTTTGACGTTATTCTTTACGACGTTTTTAGATAGGTACAAGGTTTTTTCAAAGTATCGATATACGATATACTATACCTGCTACAAGTATGAACGCTGGCACACAGCCAGTGTGCATGTGCACTGACTACTGCAGCAAGATGATGTACCTATTCGCCAGTATCGTCAGTAGGTTACGGTCAAGGTGGGACAACAATGAGGTAATAAATGACACATATATGTTTCCTTACATCCTTTCTTTCCTTGTTATACTACGAGTAGTTACTTATATAATCACATTTTACGTACATTTACAATAATTAATGTAATTTATGGTATAAAATATTAAATTAATGTAACTGATGACATCGATATTGAGGTTTTCAAATTTACACAGGATTTTATAGTTGTAAGTTTTTGCAGTCTCAATTTATCATGTAACTAAATAAAGTATCTTCGTGATTTAATTCGTCTGTGTCTCTATTTGAGGAATATCATTACCAACTAAGCTCATTAATAACTACCTGCAACATCATTCGCGCCGCTCACTGAAATGGTGACGTAACTTTACATAATAAAGTTTATACCTATAATAAAGTAAACATTATCAATGGATCCCTTCCAAGGGCGAGTAGGACTTGTACTGGTAGAGCTCTGGGCCGCCGTAGCCGTAGAGCAGCTTGCCTCGGCCGCTCTCGTCGTAGTACGGATACCGGTATTTTGGCCTGGAACAGATAGGGATGACACCTGGGTTAATTCCAGGGCCGGATTCGGAGGTGTGAAGGCCCTGGGGCAAAGAAGGAGCGGGGGGCCCTAACGGATTAGTGGAGGCCCCTACTTATTAGGGAAGTGCTGTGGAGGCCCCGGGTCAGTAGCCCCGCTTGCCCTCCCCCAAATCCGGCCCTGGTTGATTTACTCGGGGTTGTCCGGCTAGCGACCTGGTTCGACCCCAGGGAACGCCACGGCCTACCACCCGGTCACATAATCGCTATGCCCACTAGGGTTGCGAGTTATTCAGGTTTTAAAAAAAACCTGGGTTAAGAAAATGCAATTTCCCGTCCAGTCCGTCAAATTAGATTGTCAAAAAATATTGGACACGTATTTTTTAACTTTTCAAAATAATAAAAAAATACAAAAATAACTTCACAGTTTCGGAGTGGGCCCCCCTAGGAAACTTTGAAAACCCCTGGTCTAAATAGTGTGCCGACCCTAGATCTAGCCGTAGTGTAGCTAGAGGGTGTCACATCGGGGGGTGACACCCACATGGTCGCGAAAAGGAACATTTCATGACACGCAATCGTTGAAGAAAAAAAGTGGTGTATGGGGTTCCAACATAGATATAGATATCCGCCCCGGGTGTCAGCCACTCTAGATCCGCCACTGGATCTAGCCTATTGCTTGCTATTGTAGACCGGTCTACAACTTAATGGAGAGCCGAGCCGAGAGGAGCGGGGAGAGGACAACAGTGACCACTCGAGCTTTGCTCTCCCCTGAGGAACAACTCGTGATCATCACACAAATATTTGGCCTTACCAGGGATTTGAACCCGAGACCTCTATAGACGGTGTCACTCCCACTAAGCTGAATGCGTCGGTCAACGACAATATTTCCCAATATTTCTTCAACAAGGTACCTAGTTACACCATTTATTTATTATCGACCCGTAGGTATGCCCTGATCGTGACACATAGGTATCCCCATAAGTTCATTATGAATTATTTAGCATCATTCATTCGCAGCGTCGGACGTCCACCAACAAGATGGACAGATGATCTGGTTAAGGCTGCTGGCTCACGGTGGATGCAGGTTGCTTCCAACCGAATTAAGTGGAAATCTATGAGGGAGGCCTATGTCCAGCAGTGGACGTCCTATGGCTGAAATTATGATGATGATGATTCATTCTCAATAGTCCTCACTGTGTCATTATTGAGAATGAATAATCAAAAATAAGTAGCGTACGATCTACACACAAATTATTTATCTATCTACAAACTATTGATTTAATCATCCCACTTTGCAAAAATAGGGAATGTTTTGTGGTCATTAAAATAAAGGTAGGTATTAGGTAAAGGTAGTACCTCTCAAAATATTGGAAATTAGGTGCTCTCGGTTGGGGCACGGTGGAGTCCGCCGAGGTGAACAAGCTCAGGACCATAACCAACTGTAAAAAAATACAATATCATCACTTATCACGGTCGGGTCAGTATGTAAAATGCAAGGACAATGCCATCTCTGGTCGAGTAGCATAACCATTATTTTAGCTATTCAAGAAATTATAGATGGCACTTATGTCGTAATTATTAAAAGAGAAAGCGACGTATTGTATCAAAAAAATTTAAATAACCGAGATGACAATAACATTATTGTTTCTTAAGATAAATCATTCAATATTATCATTGCACGATAGATTTTATGTAATGACATTAATAATACGATACCTTTAGACTCAAAGGGCGTAAACGCCATTAGAACCTGCGGCGTTTACGCCTTTTGAGTCTAAAGGTATCGATATGTTTGTCATTCATAACCATAAGGAATTAGAAATCAATCAATAACCTTCACGAATTACATCCTCTGACCCAAAAAATAATTTCTTAAGTTCATAACGTACGTAATCATACCGATTACATCAAATATAAATGAAAAAAATACATGAACTTACCGAAAACAAAACATATCTCAAGCACTCCATAACTTTTCAAGTTGCAAAACTCGCGCCAAAACAATTGTCGAATATTTTTTCGAAAAATAAAAATAAGGCTAAGGCACTGCGCATACAGCCGCGTACGTGCGTTCTTTTGCGTAGCGGTTACAAAACTGAGGAGAGGTGGAAAGGCGATTCTAGAATTTTAATGATGGCTGATGGTACCACCTACTTAACAAACCTGTCACATTTACTAAAGTTTGAATAGATGAAGTACCTAGAATTACAAAATGTTTAGTTACCTAAGTGTTTTAACAGCCATGTCAATCAAAAAATATTTGAATTAATCAATGATTTGGAATTAATCGATTTCTTTTGTAACTTTTTACAGGTTTTGGTCATTTCAACAATAACAATTATGTTTAATTTACATGCATGTTTAGAAACAGTTGCTAAGAACAATTGTATAAGCTCGACAAATTTACGTGAGCCGGTGGCAAAAATTTTAACTAATACGACATCACAGTAAGTTCAATTTTATTGTGCGACGACAGCGCCACTGTTGACGACTCAAGTAAGCGATCTCAAGATAAGGTATGAATGTGGGTAAAATCTGAACTGAATAGCGTCTATATAAGTTGAAAGTGTATCGTCGACAGTAGCGACATTTTGAACTGCATAGATAAATTTGCCGGACAATAATCAACGTATGAAGTGAAAGTTAATGCGTTACCGTAATATTTGCTGTCCTGCTCATGCTTACTGTTATACCGTTTGTTATCTCTGTCGCTCTTAGTAGTGGAATTTGTATGCAGTATGCACTGTACCGTACACAAATTATGACATAATTCTGCTTTGTATAGTGTGTAGGTACTATTTCACTGAAGATACAGATAAAATATAATTATATTGATAGAATAGTTATATACTACTCCGTTCCGTTGCCACGTTTACCCGGACCAGGCAGGAGGCGCCTGGGGGCTGTAGAGTTTAATACGGTTATAAATGCTACAAGTTTATTTTTAACAGTTATTGTTGATTATTTTTAAGTCGGCCATTCTATGGTTTAGTTCGACTAGTGGTTAGTGACTCTGCCTACGAAGCTGACGGTTCTGGGTTCGAATCCTGTTAAGAGCAAATATTATTTGTGTGATGATATTTGTTTCAGAGTCTTGGATGTTTTTTTATGTATTTATTAAATATATCGTCGTCTAGTATCCATAACCACAGAATAAGTAATAGTACTTCGTACAGAAGTCGCACGCGCCGCAGTCGGGCAATATACATACATACAGGTCAAACACAAAACCCTCCTTTGGGCTTCGCCGCAGTCGGGTAACATACATACTTACGTACATACATACATACAGGTCAAACACATAAACCTCCTTTGGGCTTCGCCGCTGTCGGGTAACATACATACTTACGTACATACATACCGGTCAAACACATAACCCTCCTTTGGGCTTCGCCGCAGTCGGGTAACATACATACTTACGTACATACATACCGGTCAAACACATAACCCTCCTTTGGGCTTCATAGGTTTCGCACACAGGCGCTGCCGGGTGTCGGCGCAGCCCTGGGCTTGCCTAATGCATTAGGCAAGGAAGAATAATAATTACCGCGAAACAAAATCGCGGAGTGAGACACATCTGCCATATCACAAGCCTTATTGAACTTACTATGTGACTAGTTCGATTTGTGTAAGATTGTCCCATAAAAAAGAAAAATTATGGGGCGCCTGCTAATTCTACACACAGGTACGCGGGTCGGCGTATAATACGGATATCGGGAGCTCTGTTATATTCCACTAGCTGGCGATATTATTTTCCTTTAACTATTTCATTGTCTCGGATGGCCAATTAAAAAAAAACAGATTAAATTGTTTACTTTATTTATTTATTATATATCACATTTTGGAAAACTAACAAACATGTAAAATTTATTGCTATTTGTTACAATTACGTCTTATATTGGTACAATGAGGTGTAACTAATTTACTACAGGGAGCTCCACAAAGTTTAACGACCATATCCCACGCAGGACGTATTTTTTCATCACTATGAAAAAATTACAGCATGAAATGTTGTTAGTAACTTTGTGAAACCATACATCAACCAAATTCTTGAGGTGTCCCTAACTGACTAGATAGACATTATATCTCACATAAATTCATTATTTTTGAAAAGTACAGTAAGCCGCTGAAAAAAGACCCTCTCGTGCTAACAACTTAAAACATAGAGGAGTTACGTTCAGTTGCTACATGATTGGCGATTAGAAATACTTTCCTAATGACAAAAAATAACAAGTGTAAGTATTATTGTAAATATAATCGAACCTTTTTTTATTTAAATACTACCCTGATCGGTAAGCACTTAAAATTAATTAACTATATTATAAAAATGCAATATACTTTTAACAGTAACTACAACCAATGTTGATTTGTCTAATAAAATTACAATAATATGACTCAAATTGGTATACAACTAATAATCATATAAAATTTACTTAAAATGAGAATTCTATTTAAGTTTAAATTAACAGGTACTTGAAACGTTTTTTTATTTTTTTTATACGTACTTATAATGAGCATTATACTATGTTTCAGAGTAACTGGTATTTACTAAGTCTATTATAAATATTCGAATGTTTTAATAGAATGTTAGCCAGCCCACATCTCACTGTATGCCTAGGGCATGCAATACCGTTATTACTGGTTATTACTGGTCTGGGGGTCTGGGGATCCCGGTATTGGCTCATACAAGTAATAACGGTATTGCACCCTACCCATGCCCGAATGGCTAGTCATAATTATTATATAACATAGAAAAGTAGAAAAAAAACTATGGTCAATATTGGTTACAAATAAAAATACTTTTTATGCCACACCTGGCCGAAAAAAGCCGTACGAAAAAAGCCGCTTTCTGGCCAAGTGTAGACATAAAATGATGTACACAACACGGGAGGTAATAAAGCCCTCGATCGCATATTTACGTCCCTCGCTTGCAGCTCGGGCCGCAAACATCTGCAATCTCGGCCTTTCTTTGTTTTACCACCCTAGTTGTGTAATGTATTATTTTCATTTGTTGTTTCATTTCGCTGGCTTAATATTACAGGGTTCTATGCTTCATTTTTAACGAATTGAAATTTGAACATTGTCATAGTGACACAATCTAATTTTAACTACCCTCAAGTAACATAGAACCCTGTATATTGAGCCAGCGATTTATCAAATTGTATCTGATAGGCCTTGTTTGAGTGATCGAAACCGTTTATTGTAAGGCCAATTTCCAAAACAGGCGTTACGAAGATTAAAAAACCGTATTTTTCTATTATAAATCTGCAAATGCAATGTTAAAATTGCTTGAAAGCCGTCGCTATACTCCAACTACACGTGCACGTGCCGTTCGGGAATATTCCCGAGGAATTCTGGGAAATATTCCTAGGAACGGCAAAACACTAATTTCAAATCTATAAAGTCAAGCGTAATGTTACATCACTACTACAGGCACATTATTATCATTCGCCTGTTTTATCTTAACTTTTATACTCGCACAAGTCATACAATTTCTTAATGTTTTTTATGGACGACAATAGCTGTCATCAGATACTTAGCACAACTCGCAGCGACTCTGCTTATCGCAGATCATAACCTTAACCTGTCACTTTCGCGCTATATCATATGGAAAGGAATAGGTAGTGTTTATTGCGCGTTGAAAGCAAAGGCAAAGGCTGCACAACTATCTCAAAACATCATCACAGTAAAACGTTCAGTTAGTACATAGTACTAACGTATATTTCGGAAACGAAGCCTTATATACCTTTAGTTTTTATGATTCCACAACGTTTCCAAATAGCGCCTTCAGCGCTTTAGCGTCCAACGTGAACACGCAAAAAGACATCATGTCAATGTCGTAGTGTCCAACCGAAACTAGTTTTCACGGCCGAAACCGAATTTTGGCTTTGATCTCAGTTTCGGCCGAAACCAGAACCGAAAACGAAACTTCCATATAGGGTCATGTTTTCGTGGACACAACCTGATAACAGCTGGGATTTTTTTACCACTTGTTACCACTAAATACAGGGTGTAATCGTTAAGTGTAGCCAGGCGATAATTCCGTAAATATAGCAGATATCAGAAAACTTCAAATTGATATCGAAAGTGCGTTACCCAATGAGTAAAATTACATTAATAACTTTTTTGAAATAAAATCAGAAATATCCCAAATATTTACTTCAAACCCTCCCATACATTTAGTACCTACGACGACTTACAGCCTCCAAGAACTTCGGCGTCAAGTGGTAACAGATGGGGAAAAAAAATCCAGTTACCACTAAATCAATTTGGTGGTGACACGTGGGAATAACCCACCTTAGAGAACATATGATGTCCATTTCCACGTATACTCTTGCACTCACACTCCGGTCACTCACGGTCAGTGGTCTGCCGGCTCTGCCACCGTCACTTGGCGACGACGCCCATAATTTGGCTCTGGTAATCGACGAAGTCCAAAACTTTCTGCGCGAGACTCCGCTTCCGGACCAACATGGCGGCGGCCTGCTCGAACTTGTGCTGGTTCCGGCGGATGTAGGCTTGCGTGTCGGTTACTAAGTTGTTTAGCTTGTCCGGATTGATTTCATCCATGGCACACTCCTCCATTAGGGGAGGGTTGAAGCGGTAGTAGCTGCCCGGCGACAGCAGGTCGTTCAATACTTGGTGAGTGCCTGTTGGACAAACGATTGGTCACTTTCGATAGCAGGAGCATTCCATGAAAATACTTCGTAAGGGACTTAAAAATACTTCCGAGAAATAAATTCAGGAACCTAATTGTGGCTTTCCATGGCTAAAGGGACCTTATAGCAGGTATTGAGTTAAGCACAGATCCTAAATCTGCGTTAAATAAGCTATCTAATACAAAAAAAACCATGACCCTAAGTCCCATACTTTTTTTTAAAAAAAACATCAAACCCGCACATGCTAAAATTGCACTTTTGAGAAATCGTCAAAAGAAGTTTGAAACTAATTTTAAGTATGTTCCCGTTGGAAGTTATGGAGATGATGATTGATTATGTATCTCAAGGTGTTTTTCTTTGGAAATCAGTAATGGTTTTTTTAATGTGACTTCCAGGTCGTGAAAAATCAGCCTTTGATTAGAGCAAGTCGCTTATGAGAAAAAAATTAAAAAAAAAAAAATCGGCCTGTTTTTTAATATATTGTAATCTAAACCATTGTATATAGTTAGAGATATTTGACTGTACATTTTGGGATAGAAATAAAATCACATTGTCAACGAAATATTTTTATTTTAATTAAAATGTCATTTTTATTATATTTTTCATAATTCCTATAATATTTACAATTTTCGTATAATGAGTTCTAAATTATATTTAATCAGTCTACACAAGTATCTCAAAAGTGTCATTATTATTCTACAAGTCGTATTTTTTGATTTATAAACGATTGAAGTTACGTAAAAATCACAAATATATTCCCATACATTTGAGAAAAGGGACCTTATGACCAGCCATAAGCAAAAATTATTGATAATTACAGTATGACACGATATTTACATTATTTATTGACTAATCTTGTATTAAAACAGAAAACTGAAGAAAAAAGGTTATTAGACATTTACTTCAAATCTTGATCAATTAAGAGTTATTCTCAAATAATGTTGCGTTGAATTTAAGTGTTTAGTCATAAGGTCCCTTTTCCCAAATGTATGGGATATTATGGCCTTATGACCAATGACAGGCAAAACTTGTTGATAATTACAGTATGGCACGATATTAACGTTATTTATTTACTAAACTTGTATTAAAACAGAATACCGAAGAAAAAAGTTTTTAAAAATTTACTTCAAATCTTGATCAATTAAGAGTTATTCTCATAATTATAACGTTAAGATAAGATAAGATAAGATAAGATAAGCGTTTATTGTCAGAGCTGTGCACAAAAGTTCTTATAAATAGGTACATGGTAGGTCCCAACAGCCTGCCCATTACGGACGTACAATAGTGTTACAATTATATAATACTTAACCAGAATTCTATCTTACATAAAAAACTCATTAAGATTATAAAAACATTTACGGATAAGCCATTCTTTCAATATCCTTTTGAAATTAATACCATCCATCGATTTAATGCATTCTGGCAAATGGTTAAAGATTTTTATTCCAGTTACATAAGTGCTTTTCTTCATTATATAGCTAGTAGGTCGCACTGTTAGTAAATCGTACTTATATTGTTGTCTCAGGTTTTTCTTCGAGTCAATTTTTTTAGGAAAATATTCACTATGTTCCCTTACAAATAAACAAATTTCAAGTATATATATTGATGTCAATGTTAAAATATTATTATTTATAAAGATAGTCCTTAGAGATTCCAAATTTTTAAGATTATAAATTATTCGCAGACATTTCTTTTGGAGTATAAATGTAGACTCAACGTTAACTGAGTTACCCCAGAAAATTATACCATATGTCAGGAGAGGATAAACATGACCATAATATGCATTTTTTGCAACCTCAACAGAAGTTATATTGGTCAGCATCGATAGGACATAACAACTCTTGGAGAGTGATTTATTTAGCTTTTCAATATGTGACTTCCAGTTTAAGTTGCTATCGATTGTGACACCTAAGAAATTTGTACTGTACACTTGTTCAATTGGTTTGTTATCTATTATTACATTGATGTTTTGTTGTCCTTGTTTTTGACTAGTGAATTGTATAATTTTAGTCTTGTCTATATTAACTTTTAAATTTAAATGTGATAACCAGTTCATTACCTGGGTTAATGTGTTATACAATTCATTAGCTATATCATTACCATTTAGTTTGTCTTCAGTTATAAATATAGTTGCATCATCGGCGAACATAACGCACATGTGATTAGTTATAAGGGGAAACTCATTGACATATATCAAGAATAACAACGGTCCAAGGACACTGCCTTGGGGAACTCCTCGTGGATTTTCTTCATAGTTTGACTGTACTCTGATGATAGACTTTGTAGATTTATCATAAGTGTCTAATATTGTAGCTTGAAATCTATTTGTCAGGTAGGTCTCGATTAATTTTAAAGCAACTCCCCGTATTCCTACATGTTCTAGCTGTCGCAGTAGTGTTTTATGTGAAACACAGTCAAACGCCTTTGAATGTTGTTAATGTTGAATAATTCACTCCATGGTGTTATGATGATGTGTTTTGTATAGACTACTTTTCTATAAAACCAAAAATTACCGAGTTTTATAAAAAAAAATCATAATGGTAGGATAGGATTCGCCAAAAAAAACTGTTTTGTTTTTGTCGATCTTTTGAAAAAAAATTAAAAAGATTCTTATTCTTAAGTGGTCAAAAATTATAGAGACCGCCAAAAAATGACTTTTTTCGTAAGTTTTTCAAAAAAAAATTAAAAAAACTTTTTCTAAAATGGTCAAAAATGATAGGCATTCGCCAAAACGTGTTTTTTTTATTTTTGAAAAAAAAACAAGGTTTTTCTAAAATGCTCAAAAAGTTTTGCGATTCGCCTAAAACACGTTTTCATGTTTTAAAAAAAATGTTTTTTTTTCTAAAAAGGTTTAAAGAGAAACATGGCAAAATGGTAAAAAATTATAGACACCGCCAAAAAAATGTATTTTATGCCATACACCTGCCCATAAAGTGACTTTTTCCGTACGCTGGGCGTACGGAAAAAGCCGCTTTCTGGCCAAGTGTAGACATAAAATGATGTACACAACACGGGAGGTAATAAAGAAAGCCCTCGATCGCATATTTACGTCCCTCGCTTGCAGCTTGGGCCGCAAAAATCTGCGATCTCGGCCTTTCTTTGTATTACCACCCTAGTTGTGTAATGTACTATTTTCGTAAGTTTTTGAAGAAAAAAAATTAAAAAACTTTTTCTTAAATGATCAAAAATGACAGGCATTCGCCAGTTTTTTTTTTATTTTTTTCAAATTTTTGAAAAAACAAAGTTTTTCTAAAAATGGTCAAAAAGTTTTACGATTCGCCAAAAACACTTTTTTTTATCGGTTTTAAAAAAATTATTTTTAAAAATTTTTTCTAAAAAAATAAAAAAAAAACGACACAAAACAAATGTATTTTTTATTTTTATTTTATTTTTTCAATTCCGAATCTGTTGCCCCCAATCCCTTTCCTTCCAAACTTTCAGCTTTCTAGGATCATTTTGAAAATTTTTGCTTACCATTATGCAGGCCGCATGCTTGTTTGCAGTGTTGGCAAAAATGTAATCCCAATTAACAATTAACGATTGATCTGTTAATTAATAGATGATATCCAGGGTCTGATGATGAAGCCGAAAGGTATCTATGGGAACTACGTAAAAAAACGACGCAACCCCATCGTGTTTGGGCTCAGTTGTTTCGACTTGACAAGTACTCTGAGCGGAAATGATGTCCAGGGTCTGATGATGGAGTCAAAAGGTATCTATGGGAACTACGTAAAAAAACGACGCAACCCCATCGTGTTTGGGCTCAGTTGTTTCATCTTGACAAGTACTCTGAACCGAAATGATATCCAGGGTCTGATGATGGAGCCGGAATGTGGCCATGGGAACTTCGTAATAAAATGTCGGAACCCCGTCGTGTTTGGGCTCATTTGTTTCGTCTTGACGAGTACTTTGAACCGAAATGATATCCAGGGTCTGATGGTGGAGCCGGAAGGTGGCAATGGGAACTCCGTAATAAAACGTCGGAACCCCATCGTGTTTGGGCTGATTTGTTTTGTCTTGACAAGTACTCTGAACCGAAATGATATCCAGGGTCTGATGATGGAGCCGGAAGGTGGCCATGGGAACTCCGTAATAAAACGTCGGAACCCCATCGTGTTTGGGCTCATTTGTTTTGTCTTGACAAGTACTCTGAACCGAAATAATATCCAGGTACTGATGATGGAGCCGGAAGGTGGCCATGGGAACTCCGTAATAAAACGTCGGAACCCCATCGTGTTTGGGCTCATTTGTTTTGTCTTGAAGAGTACTCTGAACCGAAATGATATCCAGGGTCTGATGATGGAGCCGGAAGGTGGCTATGGGAACTCCGTAATAAAACGTCGGTACCCCATCGTGTTTGGGCTTATTTGTTTTGTCTTGCCGAGTACTCTGAGACTAAACACGATTTTTTTACGTAGTTCCTATGGCCACCTTCTGGCTTCATCATCAGACTGGATATCATCTCGGTTCAGAGTACTCGTCAAGTCGAAACAAATGAGCCCAAACACGATGGGGTTGCGTCGTTTTTTTACGTAGTTCCCATAGATACCTTTCGGCTTCATCATCAGACCCTGGATATCATCTCGGTTCAGAGTACTCGTCAAGTCGAACCAAATGAGCCCAAACACGATGGGGTTGCGTCGTTTTTTTACGTAGTGCCCATAGATACCTTTCGGCTTCATCATCAGACCCTGGACATCATTTCCGCTCAGAGTACTTGTCAAGACGAAACAAATGAGCCCAAACACGATGGGGTTGCGTCGTTTTTTTACGTAGTAGTTCCCATAGATACCTTTTGACTCCATCATCAGACCCTGGACATCATTTCCGCTCAGAGTACTTGTCAAGACGAAACAACTGAGCCCAAACACGATGGCATTCCGACGTTTTATTACGAAGTTCCTATGGCCACCTTCCGGCTTCATCATCAGACCCTGGATATCATCTTAGTTCAGAATACTCGTCAAGACGAAACAATTGAGCCCAAACACGATGGCGTTCCGACGTTTCATTACGAAGTTCCTATGGCCACCTTCCGGCTTCATCATCAGACCCTGAATATCATCTCAGTTCAAAGTACTCGACAAGACGAAACGAATGAGCCCAAACACGATGGGGTTGCGTCGTTTTTTTACGTAGTTCCCATAGATACCTTTCGGCTCCATCATCAGACCCTGGACATCATTTCCGCTCAGAGTACTCGTCAAGACGAAACAATTGAGCCCAAACACGATGGCGTTCCGACGTTTTATTACGAAGTTCCTATGGTCACCTTCCGGCTTCATCATCAGACCCTGGATATCATCTCAGTTCAAAGTACTCGACAAGACGAAACAAATGAGCCCAAACACCACCGTCGTGTCGTGGTATAAAAAAGAAATAAGTTTTATCAACAGCTTTATTATTTTTGTATGTGATCTGCCATAAGGTCCCTTTTCTACTAAAGGAGATTGCCGACGCGTCTATGGGGCCTCGTACCAAATCAAAAGTCATTGTGTCAACACGAAACAGACTGTATCTTAAAGAACAAGAAACTGCCTTTCCTAATCACTAAATCCCATTAAAATCGTATTCGGGGATCCATAGGAAATTGAGATTGATTTCCAGATTTCGAAGTGAGTTTTTGCGTAGCAAATCGTCAAAGTATTTGTCAACCGGCCAAATACAAAATCACCTAATAACTTTAATTCCTGACGTTGACGAGACTTCACTTAACTTAGTCGTATGACATGCCATTTCGGATACCTGTTTTAGGTTTTTTATTGTGCCTATTCAGATTGTTAAAATATTATTATAAAAAAAGTTATTTGAAACTATTTTGATACATCGTGAGATAAAAAATATTGTAACATTACATTTACGCTCAATGTCTCGTATAGTGAAGTATCAGCGAAATAACACTAGTTATTTGTACCAAATAAAGAATTTAAAATGATTTACGACCTTCGACACAAAATTGTGAAAAGACGTGTCTTATAAAGTACCTTATATTTAAACTTAGAATAAGACAGAATGTCAAGCTGTCAATTTTCGTGCTAAGATCAAGAAAACTACATACATAATTAATTGTATTAAGACGTATCTATGACGTTAGCTTTGTCTTTTACACTCATGTGAGAAGTAGTCTTAAGAAAGAACGAGACAAACATGTTACTTTCCTGGGTATAGGACAGCTGGATGCAGTTCGTATAGGAAAGAACCGCGGAGTTTTATGGAATTAAAATTTTTGTATACATTTGTGTAGACGGTGGTGCCACTGTCATAGGCCTTTTAGATTTTGACCGATTTTGTCTGTCAAATACAGTTTTAAGGAAATCATACATTTTTCATGGTGGCGGCGGAAATCGTACAACACATTCTTATTTAATTGATCTCAGATTTCCCATTTTAAATTCAGTAATAAAAAAATCCCTCTGGTTAAAAAAATAAAACTAAGTTTTTGGTATCGTTTTGGTTGTGACACAATTTAATGACGATATTGGTACCAAAAGTCGGCAATCTCCTTTGAACCCAATTTTTATATAGAAAAAATTAACGTACAGCAGTGAAACCAAGCTACAAATACACGTCTATTCCTATATTTTACAATTTTGCATAAAAGAAAAAAATGATTATTTTGAAGGATTTCACTAAAACGTCCATATCTCCGTAACTAGAAACCGTCATAAGGTCCCTTTTCTTATGGAAAGCCATAATTATCAGCATTGTAATATCATAACTCGGCTTTAAGATTGGTAGTGTTTCTTAGCAGCTAATACGTTTTATTAGGGTGGCTGCCATAGCGTTTCGTAAGGGACAAAAAGTTGATGATTTCATGGAATGCTCCAGCATCGGTTAACGACCGGTGTAGCGTAGTGGTTAGTGACCCTACGAAGCGAAGTCTGGGGTTCGAATTTCGGTAAGAGCTAATATTATCTGTGCGATGATATTTGTTTCTGAGTCTTGGATGTTTTCTATGTATTTAAGTATTTGTATTTATTAAATATATCTGCGTCTAGTATCCATAAAACAAGCCTTATTGAGCTTACTACGGGACAAGTTCGATTTGTGTAAGATTGTCCCCTAATATTATAAAAAATTACCACTGTTGCGGAAGGGAAAATACTCATCTTAATACCAGTTGAACCGATTTTCATAAAATTATAGCTAGCTTTAAATCATTCTAATTTCCCTAATAAATAGTTTAGTCGATATCAATCCGTCTGTATACCCTGGCATAAATTACCGCTTGTGCGCATATCGTAATAAAGACGATTTTTATTTGCATCTTTGTACCAATAGCTTGTTATTAAGTCTTCATTGACAAATGGTAATGTGTTAATGTCTAGAAACGACACTTTGTGGAAGTTGTAAAGGAAGCCCAACAGATGAAATGGAATCATTTACAGTCAGAGCTTGCAAGACGACCGTCGCTCCAATCGATAGGGCATCAGCTATTTTTTTATTGCCCGAGATATATGGCTCGCCTGATGGAAAGTGGTCACCGCCGCCTACGCGTGCTAGGCCAATGTTAACTCTTGCAGTGTTCAGGTTTTTGCCATGGCAAACCTACCGCTATGTTAACCGATAGTTGTGACAGCTCAATGAGCATTGTATAAGGCAGGGGTCTCCAAACTTCAACGCTCGGTGCGGTCGGCTACTTTTGATTGCAATTTGTGGCTGTTATAGTAATCCAAGTGTAGTAGTTACAGGTATATATTTGTTGCTCATAAATAGTAGAATCCATTTACATCAGAAACAAAATTAAGGACAAAAGCCTATTGCGTGGTACATTTCTTTGCTTTACGTTTGGTTACTTTTCAGCCGGTTCGATAAACTCGCGATAGACGGCGCCGATACCCACCTTCAGTGTCAGTGGCAGAGTCGAGGATTTTATTGAACTTGTCCTTCCAGCTGGTGCCGGGCGCCTCCTTCTGCAGGCCGCCAATAAGCTGGTAGTCGAGGTGCTTGTGGAGCGCCTTGCCGGTGCCCACGGAGATCACGGTGCCCCGCTTTAGGGCTTCGGCGCCGAACAGGAGCTTCGCCTCGTGCAGCCCGACGCCCGTCGGGTTGTTTACCATTATCCCACCATCCTGAACAAGTAAAGAGAGAAAGTTTCTTCGTGAGTTTGCCAAGTTACTGACAGTGAGATAAATAAATATTAGGGGACACAATCTTACACAAATCGAACTAGTCCCATAGTAAGCTAAATAAGGCTTGTGTTATGGATACTGGTGCATGCAGCAGGTTGTCGAGCCGGAACTCGTTGAAGTATGTGGGCGCGGCGGCGGAGGCGCGCACGGCGTGCCACAGCCGCGCGCGCGCCGTGCCCGGGAGCACGCTGCACGCGGCACGTCACTAGCACGGTCAGTACCTGGTGCAGCAGGTTGTCGAGCCGGAACTCGTTGAAGTATGTGGGCGCGGCGGCGGAGGCGCGCACGGCGTGCCACAGCCGCGCGCGCGCCGTGCCCGGGAGCACGCTGCACGCGGCACGTCACTAGCACGGTCAGTACCTGGTGCAGCAGGTTGTCGAGCCGGAACTCGTTGAAGTATGTGGGCGCGGCGGCGGAGGCGCGCACGGCGTGCCACAGCCGCGCGCGCGCCGTGCCCGGGAGCACGCTGCACGCGGCACGTCACTAGCACGGTCAGTACCTGGTGCAGCAGGTTGTCGAGCCGGAACTCGTTGAAGTATGTGGGCGCGGCGGCGGAGGCGCGCACGGCGTGCCACAGCCGCGCGCGCGCCGTGCCCGGGAGCACGCTGCACGCGGCACGTCACTAGCACGGTCAGTACCTGGTGCAGCAGGTTGTCGAGCCGGAACTCGTTGAAGTATGTGGGCGCGGCGGCGGAGGCGCGCACGGCGTGCCACAGCCGCGCGCGCGCCGTGCCCGGGAGCACGCTGCACGCGGCACGTCACTAGCACGGTCAGTACCTGGTGCAGCAGGTTGTCGAGCCGGAACTCGTTGAAGTATGTGGGCGCGGCGGCGGAGGCGCGCACGGCGTGCCACAGCCGCGCGCGCGCCGTGCCCGGGAGCACGCTGCACGCGGCACGTCACTAGCACGGTCAGTACCTGGTGCAGCAGGTTGTCGAGCCGGAACTCGTTGAAGTATGTGGGCGCGGCGGCGGAGGCGCGCACGGCGTGCCACAGCCGCGCGCGCGCCGTGCCCGGGAGCACGCTGCACGCGGCACGTCACTAGCACGGTCAGTACCTGGTGCAGCAGGTTGTCGAGCCGGAACTCGTTGAAGTATGTGGGCGCGGCGGCGGAGGCGCGCACGGCGTGCCACAGCCGCGCGCGCGCCGTGCCCGGGAGCACGCTGCACGCGGCACGTCACTAGCACGGTCAGTACCTGGTGCAGCAGGTTGTCGAGCCGGAACTCGTTGAAGTATGTGGGCGCGGCGGCGGAGGCGCGCACGGCGTGCCACAGCCGCGCGCGCGCCGTGCCCGGGAGCACGCTGCACGCGGCACGTCACTAGCACGGTCAGTACCTGGTGCAGCAGGTTGTCGAGCCGGAACTCGTTGAAGTATGTGGGCGCGGCGGCGGAGGCGCGCACGGCGTGCCACAGCCGCGCGCGCGCCGTGCCCGGGAGCACGCTGCACGCGGCACGTCACTAGCACGGTCAGTACCTGGTGCAGCAGGTTGTCGAGCCGGAACTCGTTGAAGTATGTGGGCGCGGCGGCGGAGGCGCGCACGGCGTGCCACAGCCGCGCGCGCGCCGTGCCCGGGAGCACGCTGCACGCGGCACGTCACTAGCACGGTCAGTACCTGGTGCAGCAGGTTGTCGAGCCGGAACTCGTTGAAGTATGTGGGCGCGGCGGCGGAGGCGCGCACGGCGTGCCACAGCCGCGCGCGCGCCGTGCCCGGGAGCACGCTGCACGCGGCACGTCACTAGCACGGTCAGTACCTGGTGCAGCAGGTTGTCGAGCCGGAACTCGTTGAAGTATGTGGGCGCGGCGGCGGAGGCGCGCACGGCGTGCCACAGCCGCGCGCGCGCCGTGCCCGGGAGCACGCTGCACGCGGCACGTCACTAGCACGGTCAGTACCTGGTGCAGCAGGTTGTCGAGCCGGAACTCGTTGAAGTATGTGGGCGCGGCGGCGGAGGCGCGCACGGCGTGCCACAGCCGCGCGCGCGCCGTGCCCGGGAGCACGCTGCACGCGGCACGTCACTAGCACGGTCAGTACCTGGTGCAGCAGGTTGTCGAGCCGGAACTCGTTGAAGTATGTGGGCGCGGCGGCGGAGGCGCGCACGGCGTGCCACAGCCGCGCGCGCGCCGTGCCCGGGAGCACGCTGCACGCGGCACGTCACTAGCACGGTCAGTACCTGGTGCAGCAGGTTGTCGAGCCGGAACTCGTTGAAGTATGTGGGCGCGGCGGCGGAGGCGCGCACGGCGTGCCACAGCCGCGCGCGCGCCGTGCCCGGGAGCACGCTGCACGCGGCACGTCACTAGCACGGTCAGTACCTGGTGCAGCAGGTTGTCGAGCCGGAACTCGTTGAAGTATGTGGGCGCGGCGGCGGAGGCGCGCACGGCGTGCCACAGCCGCGCGCGCGCCGTGCCCGGGAGCACGCTGCACGCGGCACGTCACTAGCACGGTCAGTACCTGGTGCAGCAGGTTGTCGAGCCGGAACTCGTTGAAGTATGTGGGCGCGGCGGCGGAGGCGCGCACGGCGTGCCACAGCCGCGCGCGCGCCGTGCCCGGGAGCACGCTGCACGCGGCACGTCACTAGCACGGTCAGTACCTGGTGCAGCAGGTTGTCGAGCCGGAACTCGTTGAAGTATGTGGGCGCGGCGGCGGAGGCGCGCACGGCGTGCCACAGCCGCGCGCGCGCCGTGCCCGGGAGCACGCTGCACGCGGCACGTCACTAGCACGGTCAGTACCTGGTGCAGCAGGTTGTCGAGCCGGAACTCGTTGAAGTATGTGGGCGCGGCGGCGGAGGCGCGCACGGCGTGCCACAGCCGCGCGCGCGCCGTGCCCGGGAACACGCTGCGCACGCGGAACGGACACTCGTACGACCGGAACAGGTACGGCGTCAGCTTCGAGCCCGCGTTCACCACGCACGATACCAGCGCCATCTGTGGGCGATACGTGCTCGTTTGGTTTTTTTTACCCACATGAATATTGTCTCCTCTCGACTACACTTGCATCTCAGTTAGGACAACAACTTACAAGATAAATCACTGCAATCTCAACAGTCTAGGTACACTTTTCACTAGAGATGTAACGATACATAATTTTGTCGATACGATACCGATACCGATTATTATAGTAAATAATAAGCGATACCGATATCTTAGCTAAATGAAAGTATGAACTTCAGATATTTGTATGTCCTTATTATACGTAAAACGTAAGCGTATAGCGTCGCACGCTATCGGGTTAGTCGGGTGAGTCTGGTGTGTCGGGCGGATCGGGTGTGTCGGGTGTGTCAGGTGAGTCGGGTGTCGGGCACGGACCTTGGGAGTGTCGCGGCGGTTGCACTCGGTGAGCGTGCAGTCGCCGAGGTTGCGCTGCAGCAGCGCCTCCCACGCCTCTGTGTCGTAGTCGGGTGAGTCGGGTGTGTCGGGTGTGTCGGGTGAGTCGGGTGGGTCGGGTGTCGGGCACGGACCTTGGGAGTGTCGCGGCGGTTGCACTCGGTGAGCGTGCAGTCGCCGAGGTTGCGCTGCAGCAGCGCCTCCCACGCCTCTGTGTCGTAGTCGGGTGAGTCGGGTGTGTCGGGTGTGTCGGGTGAGTCGGGTGGGTCGGGTGTCGGGCACGGACCTTGGGAGTGTCGCGGCGGTTGCACTCGGTGAGCGTGCAGTCGCCGAGGTTGCGCTGCAGCAGCGCCTCCCACGCCTCTGTGTCGTAGTCGGGTGGTGTGTCGGGTGTGTCGGGTGTGTCGGGTGAGTCGGGTGGGTCGGGTGTCGTGCACAGACCTTGGGAGTGTCGCGGCGGTTGCACTCGGTGAGCGTGCAGTCACCGAGGTTGCGCTGCAGCAGCGCCTCCCACGCCTCCGTATCATAGTACGAGTGCGTCCACACCAGCCGCGACGTACCTGACAATTGAACACCTGATCACTACTGGCTAGGGATGTGAAAAAATAATCGATTATAGGAACAATCGATTAAAAATCTATTATTGAAGACAAAATTCGATTTCGATATTGAATAAAATCGTTTTTTTTTTCTCACAAAAGATTTTATTTAGTACTTCCTACAATTACCTACACTGAAATGAGACGCTTCCGCCATCTGTCCTTAAGAAGGATTACTACCGAACGCTAACTAAACAAGTAAACAATAGCTGTGATTTTTAATACCAAAGGAGTTTTATTTGACCTATGAAAAATAATAGATTTTTACTAAATCGATTA
Source organism: Eudemis profundana (assembly GCA_947034925.1). Lineage (NCBI taxonomy): Eukaryota > Metazoa > Arthropoda > Insecta > Lepidoptera > Tortricidae > Eudemis > Eudemis profundana. Next base: position 34,533,354 of record OX344797.1, on the reverse strand, counting down.
TTTTTATACAAGTATCGATTATAATCGATTTTTCTGGTGCAATGTCGCATCCCTGCTGGCTCTTTGACCTGACCGAGCGAGTCTGTCGACCCCCATGGCGGCTGGATTTTTGGCCGTTTTGGCCGCGCGCGCGGTGGACGGGACCGATCGGACCTCCGGAGTTCTAAACGTCGCGATATAATTATCCTGACAGTACGCAAGCGCCGTTGATGCCGGCCGACGCCGCCGCCGAGAACTGTGCGAATTATCAATAATGTATTTGGAATACGCATAACGTATGATTTCCAAACTCATTTGGTTAAGAAAATTATTAAGAGTTTGTTTATAAAGTGCAAAATTATTTGGAAAAACTGTCGGTATATGACACGCCTCCACGAACGAAGTTGCGAACAGGTCCTGTAGGAATTCATACACATTTTATAAAATAATGGATTAATTACCTCCAATAAGCGAGGTGTTTCCGAACATCTCTTTAGATAGCGTGTGGTACATTTGGTTCGCCGTCTCGAGCGTGCCTACACCACCTCCTGTAACCAATAAAAATATTTTTATGAGGGATAAAATAGGTATAGTCACAGAATAAATAATAGTACTACGTACAGACGTCTCTCTTTCTAGCAAAACTGACGTTCGGGTCCGACCACCGGACGGAACGCACCGGATCCGACCGTCTCTCTCTATCGCATAACGCATGCTCTTTCTGGTCGCTGGCTAAGCCACTCCGGAGGGGAAAAATTTGGTACTATAGCTTGGCAACTTCCTTGGTGACAATCACCTGTGTGCTTTTTGTTCTGTGCAGCCGTAACTACTTACACAAATTACCGCCAACACGAACGGGGGCCTCCGGTGGCAGCCTCCGTTTGTCGCCGTTCGTGTTGGCGGTAACTTGTGTAAGTAGTTACGGCTGCACATAACAAAAAGCACACAGGTGAGTGTCACCAACGAAGTTGCCAAGCTATAGTAGCCGTGCGGCGCGGAGTGCGCCTGATATAGTTGAAATTACCTCCATACCAATACCGGATATTTTTGAGTCGGTAATTTGTAAACAACAGTCGTTTTTTAGGGTTCCGTACACAAAGGGTGCTGTCTGGATTACTAGGGCCATATTGTAACTTTTCTGCAAGACCATAGCAAACCTGCTCATACGCTTTAATAGACAGTGGTGGTGGCCCGGCCAGCGACCTGGTTCGACCCCAGGGAACGCCATGGGCCCCACCTGGTACGACTTTTGCCACGCCCAATAAGGGTTGCAAGTTTGTCAGGAAAAAAACGCTTTAATACCGAACTCTTTGTCATCTCCCGTAGTCTTCTGCCAGTACCCGATCAGGCAGGGTTACCAACGGTCACAGATCTCTAGACAAGGTTTCCTCACCGATGACTGCAGCAATGATGGCCCCGGTGCTGACCCCGAAGATGTAATCGAACATGTCCTGCACCCGTCTGCCGGTGAGGCGCTCCAGGTGCCTCAGCATCTCGATGGCAATGAGTCCAACGCTAACAGATATGTAAGCAAGGTTTCCTCACCGATGACTGCAGCAATGATGGCCCCGGTGCTGACCCCGATGATATAGTCGAACATGTCCTGCACCCATCTGCCGGTGAGGCGCTCCAGGTGCCTCAGCATTTTGATGGCAATGAGTCCAACGCTAACAGATATGTAAGCAAGGTTTCCTCACCGATGACTGCAGCAATGATGGCCCCGGTGCTGACCCCGATGATGTAGTCGAACATGTCCTGCACCCGCCTGCCGGTGAGGCGCTCCAGGTGCCTCAGCACCTCGATGGCGATGAGTCCCCGGATGCCCCCGCCGTCGATGGACAGGATGTTGGGCCCCGGGCCCTTGGTGGGGCCGGTGTAGCCCATGAGCGCTAGCGCCTGCAACGGACATTTTATTTATTTAAACTTGATTGCACAAAAGAAAACTTATCGAACAAAAGGCGAACTTAATGCCATAAGGCATTATCTACCAGTTAACCTTAGGGTAAAGCAGATAACTTATGGGAGGTGCTACTAACAAAAAAAAATTAAATACATTATATCACATAATACATACACTAAACACACTAATAAATACATATTTATGGAAAAGGCTCAGGAACATTTGAATACCCGGTTCCCGTGTTACCAATTCGTCCGCGGATAACCTTACTCACTAATTACGTTCAAAAAATTAAAGTAACGATCTATTTAAGTTCATATTTATCTATGTAAGTATATCGTCGTCTAGTACCCATAGTACAAGCATTGCTTAGTAAATCGCCTTTGGTGCTATAACATAGGTTATAGCACCAAAGGCGTGTTAAGATAAATTTGGCTACTCTGGGCGACAATAGATATTTGATGCTGACTGTATCTTCAGTTTCCTGTAGGATTTCTTTTTAAATTAGGTAGTTGTCGGGTAAATACCTCTTTGACGATACCCGCAGTATCCTTAGTGATGGGTTCATCGCCGTTCAGTCTTCGTTGTACCCTCAATAGAGCACGCACAGCGCCCTCCTGTAAATAAAACATTGATTAGTGGCTCTGTGAGTTTTAGACCCCGCGAGTCTATGGACCCCCATGGATCCACCATTTTGAAATATTTCCTAAAACTGAATTGACAAAAAAAAACTACAATTATTGGACTTGCTCCCAAAATTTCAAGAGACATAAAAACTACACGTAGGGGAGATAAATAAAAAAAATAAAAGAATTAAAAAAAAACTTTAAATATTTTTTGTTACACCTCTTCGATTCATACCTATTACTTAATTGATTTATGACTTTTGTTGTATTATATTGTGACGTTTTCAGACAATAGGTACTACTTGTACAGTTTGTAATTGGGATGATTATTAAATGCATCTTCATAGCAATAGGTTATATTGACATCTATTAAAGTAGTGCCTTTTGCCTGAAAACTTCACTATCCCAAAATCATCATCATTTCAACCTTGATACGTCCACTGCTGAACATAGGTCTTCCCCAAAAGCTTCCACAACGCCTCCTGCCTGCATCGACTTCCGGCGACCCTAACCAGGTCGTCAAACCGTCTTGTGGAGGTCGAACTAGACTGCGTCTTCCGGTTCGTGAACCACTCGAGAATCTTTACGCCCCATCGGCCATCGGTTTTACGAGCTATATGCCTAACCCATTGCCCTTTTAACTAAACAGATTTAAAGATTCAATCTTCCTAACGATATGTACAGTTGATATTGGAATGTGTAAGTTTGAATAGTAGATTGTGTCAGTGTCACAAGGGAGCAAAATGATGAATTTACGGCCTCGCTGCGCTCGGGATTTTATTGTACAATCCTTCGCTTCGTTCAGGATTCAATATACGCCCTCGCCGTAAATTAATCATTTTGCTCCCTTGTGACACAATCTACTATAAAATAAAATAAAAATAAAATAGTTTATTTTTGCAAGTAGGCCCTCAAGGGCTCTTTTACAAGTCTGAGTCTAAATATGTATGTATTATTTCATTTCTTTTCTTTTATTATATAGAGTGTCACCTTAATAGCATAGTCCCTTGATTCCGGATACTGTTTGAGATGGTCGATGAAATGCTCCGTCCTCTTCATCAGGCACTCCGTGGTCTCCGCCGTCACCAGCGCCGATATTACATACGCGGTCCGAGAGTGGATGGACGTCTGAAAACATCATCATCACTTCACCCATAGAACGTCCACTGCTGGACACAGGCCTCCAGGGCCAGGAGGCCTGTGTCCAGCCTGAAAACAATTCATATTAAATTAATAGAGATCGCCTATAAGTAAGTCTCAACGCCGCCTGGCGTTTACCATTTAATATTATGCTGTTATAGATATTAGCTATGCTGTTTATATTTTTGTTTTCAATCGAGAATATTCTACTGTATTGCAGTATTTGCAGTGCGTGCCGTAAAAGATATCCTCGGGCAAGATATTTTGGGAACAGTAAGCTTATGATGCTACGCTTTGTCACGCGATAAATAAATGATAAAGCATCCGTCTCTCTCACACACTATTTGTCAGAACGTGACGGATGCTTTATAACTTATTTATCGCGTCACAAAGCGTAGCAGGGCGATTCTCCGAGCGTTTTGACCGCGCGGTTTGACAATCATTATTGTCCGACGATTATTTACTATAACGAAAGGACAAATCGTGACAATTTTGATAAAACTAGACTTAAACTCGGGATTGTTTTTGGTTTCATAAAAAGTTAACTCTAGGCATCGTTTATTCGAACAATATTTACTGAGACAAGAATGACGAAAATAAAACGCCGTAAAAACGCAGAATATTGGCCCAGCATCATACGCCTACGGACTTTTTAAGAAATTAATTTCGAGCCTGATTTATAGGGTATAGTCGGTAATTTTTTCATAAGTAATTCTGCAAAATACATGTTTACAAAGGGGATAACGGTCTTGTACCGGATACCTACAATCAATGACATGTAAATATAATTAAGTTTAGCTATAAGTCAATAAATAATCACTTTTTCTATTTTCTATTAGGTTTAGGTAATAATTGTATCAGCTAGCTTAGGATTGTCCAATCATTTAATAACGTGTCTTTAACCCTTTACTATAGGTAGGAATCAGGCCTTCAGCCAAAAGTGCATATTGCACTCAAAGTGCATACTGCACTAAATGCACTATGCACAAACACTAACAGGCCCTAAGCCTACAAGTGCATACTGCACACATAAAGCTGAGTGCATCATGTACAAAGCTACAACAGGCCCTAAGCCTAAGATGCATGTGCAACAATGCACATGCACACTAGCAAGTGCATGATGCACCAGCAAGTGCATAGTGCATACCCAGGCCCTAAGCCAAGTACACAATGTACACCTCACTAGCACACAAGGTGCAAACATATGGGTCTTCAGCCAAGTGCATACTGCATAAATGCATCCATGTAAATAAGATAAGTTTTCCTAATAATAATAATAAATAAACTATGGCAAAATGGAGGGAAAACCGACCAACCAGAAACGTCGGCCAATCATAGGCACGACCAATAGTAGGCCTCCCGTTTCTCCAACCACACTAACTGTGGACCACCGCGACAGCCGATATACACCCACGCAATCGGCTAGCCGCCAGTTTTTATCCAGCCGTCGACGCCAAAGGTCGCTCTCCTCTCCATTAGCCAGTATTGTAAAATCAGTGTTTCTTCTCATTTCCTACCACCCATTAGGTACCCTGCTATCGAAGGTGTGTGAACGCTTACAGTCCCGTTCCGCACAGGTCTAAAGTTTCGTGTTGTTAATTTACGAGAAGCGTTTCATCTATTGTATAATAAAGATCAGCTGTTTTGCTTGAGTTCGTACAACATGAGATCATGCATTATTACTGTCCTTCAATTGTATGATTAAATACGAGAAAATTCGTGTTGGCATCTGACAGATAACGACAAAGACGTCAACTTTAGAAAGAGCGTATTTATGTATACTAAATAGTAGTCATATGCTACCTTCTGTAAATAGAGCTCGGCGTATGTACACCTTGTACAGTAAGCCAAGAAAGTGGTCTATTAATTTTCGACTTTATTGTGTGGTATTATGGTTTAAAAATGGTAGACCACTTTCTTGACTTACTGTACGTTTATTTGCATTTATCTCAGCCGTGATATTACATTGTACCCGCGTGATGCGATAACGTTGTTAGTGTAGATACGGAGTATAAACCTACTTTCATTCCCTGACTATCGCAACCATGTGTCACTTTCTATTGTGGATAACAGGATGACTTTTATTTGAATAACGTAATAATTAAAGTAACGATAGTTGGTAAAGAGCACACGCATGCGGGGCATGCCTATGTAATGTATTTATGTTCCATAGTGGACATTATGATGTCCATCTCAATCTCTCAATCTCAATCTCAAAAAAAGTTTAACTTGGTTGTATGGGTTAACGAAATATAATAAGTAAATATTTTAAGGTAGCAGATTGGTGCAACAACCCAAAAAGTGGATTTTAATTTTAAGCTATGTGTAATGTGTACCTATCTGTTTTTTTATAAATCATTACAAAACTGACTAAATAAGTAAATCCTTACTTATGACAGATTATTTATCACTTCCTTATGTTTTTCGCCGAATATTGAGGCTGACATTATCGGAATTAGATACCAATTGACCCACTAGAATAAATAAGTACAGATAACATATCATATTTCAGCTGATTTCCGTGTCTTTCGTTTCACGAAAGGTTGGTTGGAATTCAGAGCAATACTCTTTAAAGAGGACTTGATGTTGTAAAAATTTGAATATCTATATATTATCAGCCTCAAAGTTACCCATAACAAATATTACACACTGACCACAATGACTAGTCAGTCAGTTAAGGAATAAAAAAAAATCTGCTTTAAATGTTATGCCCAAATCATTTTAACAATATATATATATAAGCCATCAATAAATAAAATTGTATTAGTAATGCATAATATACCAAACGCATTATTAAAAAATTTGGTAATATGGTGCCATTTGGCTATCATTTGGCAATCATAGAAATGAATAATCAACATTACCAATGAACAAATCATTGTCAAACAACGGAACAGATATAGGTAAGTTGTTATTGTTTATCTGGATATTGAATCAATACTATAAATGTATGCTGAGTTACTTCCAAGCTGACAGCTTGCCAAAAAAATGCACAATTCTTCTAAACAATAGAGCAATAAAGACCTTGAACAACATTATGATTTATGACGGATAAGAAAAATGCTTTTTTTATGTAATAATTGGCCAACATTTAGACACATTAGGCCCATGATTGAGAATTGTAAGATTAAGTCAATGTCATATTATGTTGATACATTTATGAATAGTTTATGTTCGCTTCAACTGATGTTATTTGTATTTATATAGAACTTATAGGCTAAATATAACCATTGTATTTGCAAATGTGCCAGGAAGGCACTAGCCAAAGATCTGAGCTGCTTGGCTTGAAAAGCATTGACCTGATAGATAGTGAAAGTGTCTTTAAATTTTAATATAGGTGGAACAGTGATAATTTTTTTTTATTTATATCTGTTTTTAAGTTTTAAATTTGGACACTGTCAACCTTACATTTGCATCTTCCTTGTATGAAAAGTAACAAATCTTTTGAAACTTTAAACTATTTGAAATGAAATTAAAATGTGATATGTTTCATAATACTTACTTTGAAAATGAAAACAGGGCAAAGAACATCTTTATACTGTTATTTATTTAACTAAAACTCACCTTAGTAACAACCGGTTTATTTGATTTCCAGCTGTTCTCTGATATTTTCCCAAAGTGAGTGTCCTTTTTCAGCTTCAATCCCTGCCATAGACCTTCCATTGTGATCTCTTTGGCCTCCGACCCCACTGACAAACCTTCTTGGTTAATCTTCTCATCCTGATTTGGAATTTTAAAGGATTTTTCGTCTGTGACACTGCCAACAGTTGCTTGTGTTGTTCCAGATTTCTTTTCTACAGATGGCTCTATTTCCTTTGTGCTTGTGGACAGCCTCGCAGTCACTGCTTTTTCAAACTTCCTTATTAAATCTAAAAGGATGAACATATGCTTTAATAATTAGAAAATTTAAAATAACTGAGTTCAAACGAACCTATTTGGGTCATTGTCATTTAGATTTGTGACTTGTCACAGCCATGTGCAGAAAGTTAACATTGCCAATGGAGAGCTAGGTTGCGGACCGGGCAAAGGGCTCTTCTGTTAAAGAAAACCCAAATTGCTCTATGTGGGCCTATAATATTTGAAGAGTTGCCTTGATTCTTCTCTTGACTTAGATGCAATGAGACCAAGGTGTACTTTTTTTAAAGACTTCCCCTAATCAATCCTATCATTTAATAATCTGGGAATATACATACCTAAAAAAAAATCCCAGCAAAATGAGAGCTGTCTTTTTAGTAAATCAGTTAAAAACATATTGTTTATTTTGCTGTTACAAAATGGCAGTAAATAAATAAACACCAAGTGTAAACAAAAAGTAAATTTCGAAAATCATTTAAAAGTACAGTACCTATTAGGAACTCATAAATAGAGATAATATGTTTAAGAAGTCATCAAGCTATACATTGAAGGTCTAAATAATTTAGCCAACATATGTGTCCTAGTAGTGACATAATTTACAGTAATTGAAGCTATGTATTTGGCACACTCTAGGCGTAAGGATGGAAAATTGTTGACTTCTTTATTATTTAAGTACCCCGTAAGTCAAAAAGGTCAAAATATGAGTGCTACTTACTGTCCCACTGTTCTGGAGATGCTGGTTTCATTTTCTGCACCAATTTTTCAACTTCAGAGTTCAGATTGGTCATCGACAGATAGTGCCGAATGATCCGCCACTGACTGCCCAACGACGACATTTTTAAGGTCTTATTCAAACCCAATGCACGTAGATCACAATATTATTTATTCACACACAATAAAACTTGAGTTTGTATCTAAATTATAGACACAAAGCGAATTTTGGAGCGAGTAAAGTACGCCCTCGTCTGTCTCTCCGCACTTGATTTATCGTAATGTAATCAGTAGTGTCTCAGCACAAAGAACTGTCTCGACAATTGGAAATCACGTTCTCAGAGCAACAGTGTCGATTTCGTAGCTTTTGTAAACGTAATATTCGCGTAAATCCTTGGCGAAAATATAAATAAATCAATGACAGATGACGTAAAATCGGGCGATAACAGTCAGTTCTGCCAATCGCAGCCGACCGAACCAAAACAAACTTTTTTTTGCTCACTTAACTTTCGTTCATTCACTTTCTATTATCACGTCACTTTTCAAAATTGTTTTTCTTGTATAAAGTTTTTGTTTAAGCTGTGAGTACCTTCTTCCGCGTGTATTGAGAAAGTACTAAAGAACCGGTAAATAATCAACTAGTTTTATACGATTATCAAAACATGTTTGCTAGCATCGCGCTACGTGACGGCTTTGGCCACACCTCCCGCGCGAGTCAATGAAAACGCGCCACTTCGTTTCGTATTCGTAAACACAATATCGTATGATCGAGTTTTGTCACAGTTCCAAGATTTTATTTCCGCATCACCACCAATGACTAGACTTAGACTGGGGTGACCGTTATGAGAGCATTAGATATTTGTGGTTTTTGAATTTATCACTAATAAATGAGAATAGACATAAATTCGTTTCTAACTACTTATTTTTGCGCATGGCCCAGTTCTTTCGTAGAGTTAACGAATTCTGCATGTTTATTTTAACTATTGAACGAAACAAGGACGTTGCCACACCTCCAGCTGTTATTTGCGTTAATGTGGCAAATAACCACCGGTTAAAGTCGTCAATTTATCGCATAGTGTTGGTTGGCATAATAATCTGTATATAGGAATTAGGAATTACTTATCAATTTACTTACTATTACACATCTTAAAGCTATGCCTGATGTCTCGAGAAATAGGTACGGTTCTAAATCAATTCAAATACAAATTAGTAATCTTTTTATGTATCTTCTCGATAGATATTCATTATTGATTTATTCGAAGCGCATCTACACACACAAAAAAATGGTACCCTTAAAGTATTATAGCAAGTTATTTCCTTTGCCCTAAGGTGGACGGGCTGGCAGAGACGCTCTATGGCATTAAGGGCGCCTTATGATTTAGCGTATAATATAAGCAGTGGCCCAGCAGTAGACCTAAATAATTATGATGTTTGATACTATAAAACTTTAAATTGTTTAAATCTACTGTCCCTGGTCTCATATAGACGCAATAGAGCCGTTGATCCAAGGAATTTCAGGAAAACCTCTAGACCTCTACCTATTTAATAGACAAAAATATTCTAAAGCAAGATACCGTTATTTTTATTTGTATCATTAGGTTGTTTTTCAGGAAACTGTGAAAACATGTGTATCATGGCGCACATGAGCGGTATGTTCGCACGTGCCACAATAACAACAACACGCTACTTACATCTCAAAACAAATCAAGACTCACGTGAAGAGAAGTGCGAATTTGTTATTTCAGCAAATCATCTTATGCGTCTTTGCATCGCCTTGAAAAAATAAAATTGATAAGATACCACTACCTACCATACCGATATTCAGCTTCGTACATGTCAAAAGTATTAAAAAGGTGGTGTCGCTTACGTAACGTTTCCGTGGAATGGGCCTATACAGGGTGACCCTAAAACCAACATACACGTACGTACATATAGGGCTTCCAATCCTGGTATTCCGAGATCTAGGTATTCCGGGATCCCGCGCCTTTTTTCAGTCCTGCACATAGCGGAATTACGAGAGCGGGATCCCGCGGGATTTGCGGGACTGCGCGACGAACATTTTCAACAAAATATTGATACAAGCAAATAATAAATACTAATAAATAATAATAAAACTTGACCTTTTCTTTGTGTAAGTAAGTTAGCATGATAGTTTGTCTATCTTCTTTGATGCTAGTTATTCTTTCTCGTTTGCTCAACTCAAAGGTTAACTGGAAGAGATCCCTTATAGGGATAAGTTCGCCTTTGTACAGATCCATTATTTTTTGTATTGTTTCTATTTGATTTTATGTGCAATAAAGTGTTTACATACAATCATAAATTTAATATTTTAATAATTTGTCCTAAATTTGTTTATGTGTAAAATTTAATGTTGATAAGGTAAACTCCAATAGAAGTTTAAATACGTTGATTATTTCGTTGTTTCATTTACCTTATAATTGATGTCATGAAATTCTATGCGGGATCCCGAAAATACCAGGATCCCGCGGGATCGAAAATGTGCAATCCCGCAGGTACCGAGATTAAAGATAGGCTGCGGGATTGGAATTGGATTGGAAGCCCTACGTACATACGAATTTCGTATGTACGTATGTGTACGCTGGTTGGTTGGTTTCGTATTATGAAAAGGGCTGATAGACCAGCTCAGAAGACACCGGATCTAAAATCTCTTAGTTTTCGAGATATTGACGTATTTGTGAAATTCGTGCTAAGTGATATCCTGACTCGGTGTTTTGAGTGTCATGACTAAAATATCAAATATTTTTCTAAACTGTTTTTTGCCATGGGTTGCCCAATAACTATGCTATTGAACGTAATTCCTATTTTTGCATTAGGTATGTCCACTAATGCCGATTTGCTTTTCGCGCTTGCTTGTTTTCCTGTTCTTGACTGATATTCAAAGTGTTTCACCCCTATTACAATGCATAAAGAATCTATGTTTATATTATTCGTAAAAAAGATTTTTTGTTAAGATACCCAGAAAAAAGTTGTAGCGCTGCAGGGACCCAATGAAATACTAAGGTACTTACTGGACGTAGTTACAGGAAAAGGATCCAACCCACAAAAAGTCGTCATTGAAACGTCAATCTTTAGTTTAAGCAAATAAGATCTATCATTCTAAAATTGGTTCGAGTAGGTTGGATCCTTTTCCTGGAACTACGGCCTTACCTTTACGTTTTATCTATCTACTAGAAGACTAAAAGGCTCAGTCATATTTATGTTTGAATTTAAGATGTAAATAAAACTATGATTGTAAAACATTCTGTGTATATTTTGACTTCCCTATTATTAATTTGGGACTATTGCGTATCTTTCCTTATCTTCCTAATTGAAATTCCTATCCCAGCCTACTAATATTATAAATATGAAAGTTGTTTGTGAAGATGTTTAGATGTTTGTTACTATATGAAGCGGTAATAACTGAATGGATTGAGATGAAATTTGGCTTGCAACTAGATCAAGTTTCTCCCGGTAAAGTGTTCCCCTGGGATAGTACAACGGAGGTGCAGACTCGGGCGTGCAGTACCGGGAAATTTTAGTATCCCGGTACTGCCAAACTAAAATTTCCTGGCATTACAATGCCCTAGTGGAGACGGACGGGGGAAGGCACAGAATAAGTAATAGTACGTACAAAAGTTTATCTTTCTAATAAAACTGACGATGACGTCTGTGTCTGGACGGAACGCATAGGATCCGATCGTCTCTCTCACTTTCTCTTTCGCATAACGCGATTTGGCAAAATTCGGTACTAGTCGCCGCGCAGCCAAATCGTGGAGTGAGCCACTCCTGGCGGCTGGAACAACGCAGGCGAAGCCGCGAGTAAATGCTAGGGCTGCCATCCGTCCGGGTTTCCCCGGATTTGTCCTAGTTTGGAGAGCGTCCGGGGAACGTCCGGGGAACCTTTCATTTGTAGTCCGGGTTTGCTACTTCGGCTCGCGAGAACTAATGCACCCCCGGAGCCGAAAAAAAACTGCGTTTCTGTTGAGATGACCGGGTTTTAAGCTTCAAAATCCGGGGATTTACGCTTTTTGTCCTAGGTGTCAAATTTTGGAGATGGCAGCCCTAGTAAATGCTAGTATTCATATGTGACGTTCCGCGGTTAAAGGTACTTAATGGATATTGTCGCTTGCGTCCTTCTATCTTGATATCCTATAGTAACGGAGTCGGATACGACGTAAGCGACAATACCCATAAGGAACCTTTAACCGCGAACGTCACATATGAATGTATTTCGGCTCTAAACGAAACTGATAACACTAACATAATAATATAATGCGCAGTAGGTACCTATACCTACGTCTGCATAGTTGAGTGCTATTACGAAACAAGCCCAAGGCCAGATGAACGTAAACATACCTAACTTGTTTTTAACGCAACTTGTTTGCATAAACATTTATTCTAGTTCTGGCTAATAGTTATTTTAAAATGCACTTCAGTTCGAGTTGATAATGACTGTTGATGTTTGTTTCATTTCTTCCGAAATCTTGGAATTATGTAGGTATAAATAAATAAATAAATATTAGGGGACAATCTTACACAAATCGAACTAGCCCCATAGTAAGCTCAATAAGGCTTGTGTTATGAATACTAGACGACGATATAATTAATAGATACAAATACTTAAACTTAAATACATAGAAAACATCCATGACTCAGGAACAAATATTCGTGCTCATCACACAAATAAATGCCCTTACCGGGATTCGAACCCAGGACCTCGTGCTTCGTAGGCAGGGTCACTACCAACTAAGCTAAAGCGGTAATGTATGACTAGGGGATGCCTGCAACTTTGTGTGCCGAGGTCAAATAAGGTATGGCTGCCATCCGTCCGGGTTTCCCCGGATTTGTCCTAGTTAGGAGAGCGTCCGGGGAACGTCTGGGGAACGTTTCATTTGCTGTCTAGGTTTGCTACTCCGCAATGCAGCCCCCCCCCCCCCCCCCCTCCCCTCTGGAAGCGAAAAAAACTGCGTTGCTGTTGAGATGTCCGGGTTTTAAGCTCCAAAATCCGGGGATTTACGCTTTTTGTCCTAGGTGTGAAAGTGAACATTCCAGTCCAGTGACTGGAGAGACCGTCAACTTTTCATTCCAGCTCACCCAATCCAGCACCTAGTGTAAACCGTCAATCCAGTGCTGGATTGAACGTGATATAGTGAATACGCGGGGTTGTTTATGGCAACCGCTTAGCAGCCAAGGGCCATATCGTAGCTAAGGAATTGACGCGGGCCACATTTTGTTTGGAATATAGGGCCACAACTGAGCGGTTCAAGGGCCGATTGCGGCCCGCGGGCCGCACGTTGCCGACCGCTGGTTTATGGTAACAGTCTTTAACAACTCTTAAAATACTGGAATAATGTAAACGATATGCTCCAGTCCACAACTGGCCTGGATTAGCCCGCTGGATTACTGGACTGGAATAATGCGAACTGGCCAAAAGACGGACAACAAGTAGTCCAACTTCACGTCTGTGTGAGTATGATCCATACTGGAGCATTCTTAAGCTGGCGGCTGGCTTGTAAGATTTCGGTGTAATGCAATGGTGTAATGTAACACGATACAACCCGAGCATCAGCAGGGCATTTCTCCAGAAATATGTCTGCGGTCACCTCATTCATCTGGCCCTTTTTCATACTAAATGTATGGAGACAGATGAATGAGTCGCAGACATATTTCTGGAGAAATGCCCAGCAGTTAGTGCAGCGTGCTGACACGGTATAAGCACAAAATAGATAGGTAGGTAGGTAGTAATTCTTCTTCCTACAAAATGTATAATTACATAGGGAGCGCGCATGTGTGCGCGTCGTGTACGGCTACGGACGTGCGTCTGTGTAAGGCGAAGAACACACTGAAATCGCCGCGATTTACGCGCCAGTGTGCGCCACCCCGCGATTTTTCTATACTAATCGATGATTCTACATACAAAGTTGAAAATCGCTGAGTCGCGTGTCGCCGCGATTTTCGCTGCAGTGTGAGATCCGCCTAAATGGGCGATTCTCCGAGCGTTTTGACCGCGCGGTTTGACAATGATTATTGTCCGCCGATTATTTACTATAACGAAAGGACAAATCGTGACAATTTTGATAAAACTAGACTTAAACTCGGGACTGTTTTTCGGTTTCATGAAAAGTTAACTCTAGGCACCGTTTTCTTTAACAATATTTACTGAGACAATAATGACGAAAATAAAACGCCGTAAAAACGCTGAATATTGGCCCAAATACGTGTCGCGCGCTCCTAAACGGCGGAAGTCGTACTACCTACTTGGTTGTCTTTATACTTTGGAGCCGAACTGCACTGACTGCTGTAATGCTCGGATTTATTTTATTTGCTTCTAAAAAAAATTTATGGTGAGCTATAGTAGCTGTACTAGTATATTACACAACTAGGGTGGTAAAATAAATAAAGGCCGAGATCGCTGATGTTTGCGGCCCGAGCTGCAAGCGAGGGACGTACATATGCGATCGAGGGCTTTCTTTATTATACCTCCCGTGTTGTGTACAGTCGAGTTCATTTACATCTACACATATAAGAGAACAAAAATATCTGAACACGCTTTTATGCCCCTGACAATAGGGTCGTGTTCAGATATTTTTGTTCCCGTAAGTGTGTAAATGTAAATGAACTCGACTGTACATCATTGCCATGTGCCAGAAAGCCGTACGCGACGCGTGCGCTAAAAGCCACTTTACGGCCAAGTGTGGCATGAATAGTATTATTTTAATCCAAATAAATAATAATAAGAAGATACAAATAAATATTAATGGCTTATAGCCGACTATTCGTGGACTTTACCAGCTATGACCATCAGTTCACTAAGTATCTGAACTTAGTGTTGATAGTTTAAACATTAAGTGTCAGTTGCATTATTGGTTCCTGTCCATTACAGGTGCCGTCGTCTCAATAAAGTGCCTGCATTTTTTTAAATAATTAAAGTTCTTAATGAATGGTAACATTATCGTATTTATCGATTAAGACATAACGTTCTCAGAAACGTTTTCAGAGTGGGAACGTTCTCTGGAACATTTCCCATACAAAACTGAGAACGTTTCCCAGAACTCTTGAGAATGGCACAACTCTATCTCCTCTCCGAATGAACATAAAATATCTACCTGATTTTCTTGTACCATGCATGAGCTTACCTGCCAGGCTAGCACAATTGTCCGCGACTTCGAGCGTCAGAGCATGACCACTCGTTCCGCACTACATTGAATAGAAAGTAGGCAGTAGGTAGGTATAGTCAGACACGGGGTGCAAGTTAGGTTCCTCCACGCGTGCTCGAGCTTTACCAATCCATCTTGATCACGGTTTGATCCGCATGGAAGGGTACTGCTTGGGCCGGTGCACCCTGGAAACAACAACAAGCAATGGCCATTGCTTGTTGGTGGCTAATACCTGACAAACCGCTTGCAGTTTTCCCGAGGATCCGGGGAGTTGGTGTGGGAGAGGGGCCTCGGGGGCCTACGGGCAGGGGGGGAGGACATGGATCTGGAACCCACGGAAAAGGGCAAGCACTCGGCCGTCGGCAATGGGTTGGAATCGTCCTGTGTAGACTTTCCAACCCATCGCTACTTCTCGGCCAGCGAGGGTGGGTGGTTGAGTAACCTAGGTGTTGCCGATTGCTCCCGATGTCTTGTGTAATGGGTACCCCTCTCGTCTAGACCAAGACATTGGCTGCTAATGGGCAGCATCTGGGCTGGGCAAGGATTAGAACTGTCGACGCGTTGCGTTGACTTTGCTAGCCCTTGGCCTTACTTTCGGTTGGCCAGGGATGCGGTAGGCAGAGGGCCTATGATCCGGTCCCGGAGGCTAACCCTTCCACCCTGACGGTCCCTCGGCGTGTCCTCTGCAATAGCAGAGTTCACTGCTGACAAGGGATGGGGGTGTAGTGGTGGTTTGGTTGAAGGGACGTTTTCCCGGATACCATCCCCACTACACGTGGTCACGGGGTAGGGGCGTATTGTCCTCCCGTGGCGGCGAGGGAGGGACCGGGACACCGTGTGTCTGGTGCCGGTCCCTGCTTCCCCGGGGGACGGCCATTTGGTCGGGGGGGAGCTGGTGAGGGAAGGCACACTGGCCATGCTACAGTGTGCCTTTTTCGGAGAGGGTCCGCCCTAGGGCGGAGGTGCTGGTGATGGCGTGGCGTTAGTAGATTCCCATGCCATCACCGTGAAGGCACAGGTCGGAAGCATCCCTGGGTTTTAGTGGGTAGGCCAATCCCTTCAGGAGCGGAGAGCCCCACATAACCAATACGTAACATCTGGCTGTCACCCCCGATGGCCTTAGGTTACGTAGTGGTATGCAGTTTTATGCATTTCCCGGGGTCAAAAAAAAAAAAAAAAAAGGTATAGTCAGACACAGTTGTGCTATACTAATAAATGAAAGTACCAATTTTTAACATATTATACGATTATTTTACGATTTAAATAGGTACAAAAGTTGCAGTCACAATGACATCCGAGTTGTAAGAGAATATATCAATAAGTTGTCCTTTTGACGTATTGCCTTCATCATTACATCAGGCGCATCGTATTGGGCCAAGTTCAAGGCTAGCGGCCCAGAGGGCGAATCCATCCGTATCCGGAGGGTGGTAGTAGGTACAGTTTTTGTCATAATTTTTGTAAGTAATTTTTTTCCCTCCGAAACCGTTACATTTTTGGGATTATTGAAAATATAATTCTGTATAGCTTGGCAACTTCATTGGTGACACTCACATGTGTGCTTTTTGTAATGTGCAGCCGTAACTACTCACACAAGTTACCGCCAACACGAACGGGCGCCTCCGGAGGCTGCCTCCATCGGTCGTCGTTC
Source organism: Eudemis profundana (assembly GCA_947034925.1). Lineage (NCBI taxonomy): Eukaryota > Metazoa > Arthropoda > Insecta > Lepidoptera > Tortricidae > Eudemis > Eudemis profundana. The sequence goes on along the minus strand of OX344797.1, from coordinate 34,516,338 downwards.
GTGTTGGCAGTAACTTGTATGAGTAGTTACGGCTGCAAATAACAAAAAGCACACATATGAGTGTCACCAACGAAGTTGCCAAGCTATAGAACCCTTTGCGTTAGGTTAAGTACCTTACCTACCTATGTAACCTAAAATAACCAAATATTTTTAGGTACTTACAAAACCCGAACGCGGTGCAATTTAAAAGTGCATAAAATCCGCCACTTTGTTTATGTCATCGAACTTCATACCCAGTGACCCTCGTGCCATCAAGACGAATGTAATGATGTATCATTTATCAAAATCGGTTGTGCCGTTGAGTAGTTACGAGCGGACATAGGAACCAAATGAGGATAAGATTGTAAATGTCACAATGTCAACAGGTATACCTCCTTATTTTTAACCACGAGAGATGCAATGGAAAAATAATTACTGATAATAAAACAACGCTCATTCGGCGTTTAAAAACATACACAGGTTTGAAAGATTAATCGAACCAATAAGGGCAGTTTATCGAAATACGAGTAGCTGATCTTGTCGAAAGCGAACCTTTAAAATCTTTACTAATTTAACGTTTTTCAATCGCCAATTACATAAAATTGCACAGAAGAGATCAGTTTATAGTGAGGATGCATATTTCCTCTTCATTAATGAACACCTGTGTAAGTATCGTCACTCACTAGACAAACGCGAGCACAAAGATAGTCAACTTCCCTCTTTAGTGGTAGTTCCATAAAGCTATCTGACGAGGTAAGTCACAGTATTTTTTAAATATGTGCGGAAAGTATGACATTTCTCACGAGTCCCAAGGTGTCGTGGCACGGCTGCTAGGCGAGGGACAAGACTTGGGACGAGTGTAAATGACTCTTCCGCACGTGTATCAAGCGAATTTTTTAGGGTGCCTTATCAAAATTGTAAAAAAAATAGGTAAAAAAACTTTTTAAGTTAAACGGTTTTATCTTATGTTAAAAAATGTACCAAAAAGTACAAAATAAATTTAGGACACAAAACTGGATCTTTTCGAGATTTTGACATCTGTTAGGTGGAAAATCGTCCAATAAGCGGAATAATTAATAATCTGGGACTTAACATACTAAATAAAAACGTGGGGCGCAATTTTTAAATAATATTCCTTTGGACGGGCTTTCAAATATGAGTTTTCCTATTTACATAATTAATAACACCCGCAGCCTTGCCTGGATTATTACACACAGGTAATAGACACATTAAGCAAAGTAACTGTTCTAAAACCATCTCAAAGTATCAAGCAGTTAGTGCAAACCGCATCAACGTAGTCCAGCAGTTTTCATGTTTATACGAACAGACAAACAGATGCGGGCGGATATATTGTTTCATAATATGTAGAGATATAGATAGATGCAAATACAATGCGCCCCACGTTTTTATTTAGTATGTTAAGTCCCAGATTATTAATTATTCCGCTTATTGGACGATTTTCCACCTAACAGATGTCAAAATCTCGAAAAGATCCAGTTTTGTGTCCTAAATTTATTTTGTACTTTTTGGTACATTTTTTAACATAAGATAAAACCGTTTAACTTAAAAAGTTTTTTTACCTATTTTTATTTTCTAGTTTTTAGTTTAATATTCAACTTTTGACTAAAAACCATTGCGCAAACTATTCCTTATTTTGAACTATCCTCATTTCATATTTGTGAGCCCGAAGAAAGTCAGGAGCTGAACAGGAGAATTTTTCAAACATGCTACAGGTACTAGCAACCCTCTCTAGTTTGGTTGGACTAATTTGGTTGGCATTGATGACTCCAATACTTTATACTTGGGGTCGAGGAACTGATGATTGAATTAGAAAGCGAAAGCTACTAATCAATTTTAAAGCTAAAGTCTCATCTCATTTTTGCAAGTACCAATGACGAGTTTCAGGGTGCAAAACCGATGATTGCACGTTCAATACTGCGGAGCTGCAGAGTAACTTTCTGCGTATCACCAACTACGCATATTATAGAGATGTGCCATTCTCGGAAACGTTCTCCGTTTAGTATGGAGAGAGAACGTTCTCGAGAACATTTCCCATACAAAACTGAGAAAGTTTCCGAGAATTCTCGAGAACGGCACAACTCTAATATTATCCCAATGTACCTCGCACCTACGCAAGCATAAGGACCGAGTTAAAGGCATTTGGGTGTTTGTAAATACGTGAATGGGCTCGCCTTGCCACACTGTGACGATATTCGCCTACGGTTTGGGGTTACTAGTAACAGTTTCATATTTTTACTTTCCGTTTTCTCACACCGTCATCAGGCCCTTGGCACTAAGTATAACGTACCAGACTAATTGTCAATACAAACCGAATTACACAAAACTCGTTGGGATTAAGTAACGTCAAAATACTTCCATTTTCAACATACAGTTGAAGATTTCCATATTTTACCTCCTGATTCCATCAGCCGACCGTCATTATCAACCAAAAAACCTAAACTCGAAAGGGTTAATAGTAACGGTTGAGGATTTCGAATGTCCACCTCGTGACTCATCATCATTGCTTTCGTTAGCAAGCGTAATTTGGATTCATCAATACCAGCCAAATGAGCCTGAATTCGAAGGGGTTACTAAAAACGGTTGACGAGTTAAACTCTCTAGCTCCTGACTCTATCATCAGACCCTCGTCACCATGTATAACGTATTGGGCCCGTCAATACCAAACGACCAACCGTTTGGTTGAAGAGGTTAGGTACTATAAGCGGTTGAACATTATCTGCTCTTCATATCCTGACTCCATCTTCAGACCCTCGACACCAACTTTAACGTATAGGGCTCGTGAATACTAATTAAATGAGACCAAACTTTAAGGGCTTGTTAGCAACGGCTGAAGAGTTCCACTCTCTACCTCCTGACTCCATCATCAGACCCTCGTCACCAGGTTTAACGAATCGGGCTCGTCAATACCAAGCGAATGAGCCCACGCTCGATGGAGTTAGTAGTAACGGTTGAAGAGTTCCACTCTCTACCTCCTGACTCCATCATCAGACCCTCGTCACCAGGCTTAACGAATCGGGCTCGTCAATACTGTAATGTATGTATTACCTACCTACCGTGGGTGCATTAGTGTGCGCCCTCTATACTGAGTTTAGTCTCCCAATATATGCCATCGTAACCGGACGGTTGTTTTATTTGTACACCACAATGGCGATCGAGGATTAATAAACGTGGACAATTTAGTGTTATTTAGTTAGTTTTGAGTGCTAAAACAGGGACAAGATGTCAGTCGGAAGGATCGGGGAGTTTGAGGTGTCGTCAGGCAATTGGAGTGCATACGTGGAGCGGCTAGACATGCACTTAAAGCGAACGACATTAAAAGTGAAGTGCAGTTGCCGACGTTAATAGCGGTCATGGGGGAAGGAGCATATGAACTTCTCAGCAATTTAACGAGCCCCAAAAAGCCAGGAGACATGACGTACGCCGAAGTCACCAAAATTATGCGCAATCACATTGAACCCAAACCGTCTTTTATGGCCGAGCGATATCGATTGCGTCAGCGGCGACAGGGGGACAATGAAGCGGTCGCTCAGTATCTCGCCGATCTCAAAAAGCTGGCTAAGTACTGTGAGTTTGGGACAGCATTAGAAGAGAATCTTCGAGACCAATTTGTTTGCGGATTACGGAACGATACCATTAGGCAGCGTCTTTTTGCTGAAAGCATACACGTATTAACCTATTCAAGAGCCGTGCAGTTAGCTCTTTCGTTAGAAGCCGCAGAAAAGGACGCAGCTATGGTAGAACGCCCGAGTGCGAGCGAGAGGGGCGATGCGGGAGCGCGACCCCTAATGTTGAATTCGTTGACGTCTCGTCCACCGCGTGGCAGTAATGGCGGAAACAAAGAGAATTGTGCAGTGTGCGGACGATTAGGCCACCGTGATATTCAATGTCCGTACAAAGACTTTCAGTGTAACAAGTGTGGTAACGTAGGTCATTTAAAACGCATGTGTCCGGAAAGAATGGCAAGTGGCAACGGCGGCACCCGTGGGTCGGGCGGTCGTCCTCGGGCGTCGGGCAGCGGCACCCGGGCGCCGGCGCGTGGGCGTGCGTGGCGCCCCCGCCGGACGATGCACCACGTTGAAGCGGAGGAAGGGGAGACTCATGAGGATGAGGAGAACACGTCGGCGTCGGACGTGGAAGAAGACCTTTATCATCTGTGTTTGAACGGTTATAAACCGGTGAGCATGTCATTATGCGTAGATAACCAGTTTATTACTATGGAAGTGGATACGGGATCCGCGGTCGCGTGTATAAGTAGGGATACCTACAATAAATATTTTAAGCAAAGGCCAATAGAACCCTTCGAGTTGGTACTAAAGTTTTATGATGGAAGCCGCGTGCGACCGTTGGGGGTTATAAGACCTGAGGTTAAATATGAAAACGTGTCCAAACACTTAGAACTGTTTGTGATTGAGGGGGGCACTACCTCACTGTTAGGTAGACAGTGGTTAACCGAGTTAGGTATTCAGATTCCCGTATTTCATAATGAACCGGTAAATAGTGATGTGTGTACTTTACTCGACAGGTATAAGGAATTATTCAACGGGGGACTCGGGCGGTTTAATGGTGGCAAGGCGACTCTCCGGGTACGCGAGGGGGCCGCGCCGGTGTTCTGTCGGGCGCGCCCGCTGCCCTACGCGCTGAGGGACCAGGTCGAGGCGGAGTTGGACCAGATGTTACGCAACGGGGTCATCGAACCCGTCGACACGTCGGAGTGGGCCACACCGCTCGTACCGGTACGTAAAGCTGATGGATCTTTGAGGATTTGTGCAGATTATAAAGTCACCTTGAACCCCGCCCTACTGATAGATAGATATCCGCTCCCTAAGATTGATGACCTGTTAGTGCGACTGAACGGGGCACGCGTATTTTCAAAAATTGATTTGACGCAAGCGTATAATCAAGTGGAATTGGATGATTCAAAGCGGTATACAGTCATTAATACTCATAAAGGGTTGTACAGATACAATAGACTGGTGTACGGGTTAGCGTCTAGCCCGGGTATTTTTCAGAGAATAATGTCCAACTTACTGAAAGACCTTCCCCAGGTAGAAGTGTTTCTTGACGATATCATCATAGGCTCAGTAGATATTCAATCACATTTGAAAACCTTGGAGAGGGTCTTAGAACGCCTCCATAGTCATGGCATGAAATTAAAGAAAAGCAAGTGTTCTTTCTTGTTAGAGGAGGTGCAATATTTGGGATTTGTTATTTCAAAAGACGGCATTAAAGTTGACCCCACGAAAATATCCGGGATACTTAAAATACCCCGTCCGCTTAATGTTACGGAGTTGAGGTCTTTCTTAGGAGTAGTTAACTTCTATGCTCGATTTGTACCGAACTTGAGTTCCGTTTTATCACCTTTATACGATTTACTGCGGAAAGGTACCACGTGGGAATGGAATAATCATTGCGAAAGGGCGTTTAAGAGTGTAAAGAAACTGTTGGTCAGCGCTGCGGTGTTAAGTCATTACGATCCAAACAAACCACTTTTTTTGACGACGGATGCGAGTAGCCGCGGGATCAGCGGGGTGCTGACTCAGCCAGGGGAAGGCGCGGGCGCGGGCGGCGCGCTCGAGAGGCCTGTCGCTTACATTTCGCGGTCTTTAAACGAGGCGGAATCTCATTATTCCCAAGTCGATAAGGAGGCATTAGCAATAGTGTTTAGTTTTCAAAAGTTACATCAATATCTCTACGGCAGACAGTTTACATTACGGACCGATCATAAATCCCTTCTTAGTATTTTTGGTCCCAAACAAGGGATTCCCGCAATGGTAGCTAGCCGGCTGCAACGGTGGGCGATTAAACTATCCGCATATACATACGATATTGAATATATACGAACGGGTCATAACGGCGCGGACGGATTGTCGCGACTACCGGTGCCCGTAAAGAATGCGAACTCGCTAGACGGCCCACCTCCGGAGCAAACTTATTTACATTTCGCTCAGGACGAGTTGTTGTTAAATTATCACGACGTCAAAAAGGAAACTCAGCGGGACCCGATGCTCAGTAGAATTTTAGGATATATACGAACAGGTTGGCCGAATGACGTGGAGATTAGGAATTTACAGCCATATTTTAATAGAAAATTAGAATTATACGAAGAATTAGGCTGCGTTATGTGGGGACACCGGGTCGTAATACCGGAAGGGTGTCGAGACAGGGTATTGACCGTGTTACATGAGAGCCACATGGGAATAGTAAAAACAAAAGCGTTCGCGCGTAGTTACGTGTGGTGGCCAGGCATCGACGAGGCGGTGGAGCGTGTGTGCCGCGAGTGCGGCGTGTGCGCCGCCGAGGCGCAGGCGCCCGCGCGCCACGCGCCGTGTCCGTGGCCCTGGCCGGCGCGCAGGTGGTCACGTGTCCACCTAGATTTTTTAGGGCCGCTTTACGGAAAAACTTATTTAGTCATGATCGATGCCCGCACGAAGTGGCTGGAAGTATTCCCGGTCACTGGTACCTCGGCTGATAGTACAATTGAAAAACTATGCGAAACTAACGCGCGCTGGGGTTTTCCAAGGCAGGCAGTCACCGATAACGGCCCGCCGTTCTCAAGTCGGGAATTTGCGTCATTTTTGGAAAGGAATCGTATTGAACATGTACGCTCGGCCCCGTATCATCCCGCGTCCAATGGGGCCGCCGAAAATGCGGTGAGAACGGTCAAACGGGTTATTAAAAAGGCGGTGCGGCAGAAACTTAGCGTTCCGTTAGCACTTAGTAACTTTTTATTACATTATCGTAATACGCCACACTGTACGACGGGCGAGAGTCCCGCTTCGCTGATGCTAGGTCGACAAGTACGTACCCAGTTAGATGCGCTGAGACCAGATTGTGAAGAAAGGGTACGAAAGACTCAGAGGAAACAGGCAGATAGCGGTACAAATGCTTATCGCACCTTGCAACCGGGTGACCAGGTATGGATACGGCAATACCGGGGCGACACGAAATGGCTTCCGGGCCAGATTATACAAAGGGCGGGAACCACAGATTATACGGTATGCGATAATTTTAATAGGGAGTCACATAGACATATCGATCAGTTGAGGCGGCGATCAAGTGCTTTAATTTGTCCAAATGACCCGTCAGCTTTACAGGTACCACAAGTTGAGCCGGATAGACAAACTAACGAAGGGTCCGGGGCGAGACGGGACGAGGAGGTCACCGCAGCGGCCGCATCCCCGCGCGGCCCGTCAGCGGCTGCAAACGGCCCGAGTTCGTCACCGCCAGCACCTGCGCTGAGTACGAGTCGCACGCCGCCCGCGGCGTGCGCGCGAGACAGGACACCAAAAGGGTCACCAGGGTCGCATTCGGATAACGACTTGTTTTTGTCTCCAACCTCGCCACCTGAACCGCCCGAGCCGCCCAGGTACATCAGAGAATGTAGGCTTAAAAACCCGCCAAAATATAAGTATTGAACTCTGTGTAATACATATACCTATACTTACTTAGCTTAAATACATATACTTAGCTTTCATATCTAACGATATACTTAGCTTCTTTTTTTTCTTTTGTTTAGAAATACATATTAGTAATTAAGTCCATAGATATAGATACGTATATACCATAGTTACCCATTCATGCTATTGATTATATTTAACGATCGTAATGGTTAAATGATCCTTTTAATGACAATGAGTAAATAACGCAATTTGCAATAACAAACCTTAAACGTAATAGAATAAGGTTCAAAATCCAAGAACCAAGAAAAGGTAATAGGGTCATTTAAGCACGGTAGTGATACGTTGTTTTGCTATGACTTATTTTGTTTTTTTTTTTAATTTAGTTTGATAGTTAATGCACTTTAGCATTTTAGTCTGATAGTGTATTGTCTCGTACAATAAGTAGGTAATATCGCTATTTTTAATGTAAGTATATAATAACGATTTCCAGGTTCGGTTATCTTTTAGGAGTAGGTAGGAGTAGGTATATAAGTGGTAGGTGACGCAGAGGTATCTTACGGTGTTTGTCACGAGTGCTACCTATATATCTACTAGGTGATCGTACCTACCTCTCGGTAGTATAACGTAGTAGATAGGTGCTTGGGAATCGGAGCTGATGGTCTGGTAATCTCGTTTGTTGTGATTTAGATTTAATCTAAATATATCTAATATAAATATATCTGAAGTAATTTACTTGTTTACTTATTTCAACTGGGACAGGTTCTCAGTGACTAGTTAACCATGGAAATAATTGTTGCAAGGTCCTTTGAGTCAGTTTTGTTGTAAATCCGTTTCGTTGTAAGTAGTTAACAGATAACGTTAGTTTAAGAAGAGAGTGATGTAATGTATGTATTACCTACCTACCGTGGGTGCATTAGTGTGCGCCCTCTATACTGAGTTTAGTCTCCCAATATATGCCATCGTAACCGGACGGTTGTTTTATTTGTACACCACAAATACCAAGCAAATGAGCCCACGCTCGATGGAGTTAGTAGTAACGGTTGAAGAGTTCCACTCTGTACCTCCTGACTCCATCATCAGACTCTCGTCACCAGGTTTAACGAATCGGGCTCGTCAATACCAAGTGAATGAGCCCACGCTCGATGGATATAGTAGTAACTGTTGAAGAGTTCCACTCTCTACCTCCTGACTCCATCATCAGACTCTCGTCACCAGGCTTAACGAATCGGGCTCGTCAATACCAAGTAAATGAGCCCACGCTCGATGGAGTTAGTAGTAACGGTTGAAAAGTTCCACTCTGTACCTCCTGACTCCATCATCAGACCCTCGTCACCAGGCTTAACGAATCGGGCTCGTCAATACCAAGCAAATGAGCCCACGCTCGATGGAGTTAGTAGTAACGGTTGAAGAGTTCCACTCTGTACCTCCTGACTCCATCATCAGACTCTCGTCACCAGGTTTAACGAATCGGGCTCGTCAATACCAAGTGAATGAGCCCACGCTCGATGGAGTTAGTAGTAACGGTTGAAAAGTTCCACTCTGTACCTCCTGACTCCATCATCAGATCCTCGTCACCAGGCTTAACGAATCGGGCTCGTCAATACCAAACGAATGAGCCCACGCTCGATGGAGTTAGTAGTAACGGTTGAAGAGTTCCACTCTCTATCTCCTGACTCCATCATCAGACCCTCGTCACCAGGCTTAACGAATCGGGCTCGTCAATACCAAGCAAATGAGCCCACGCTCGATGGAGTTAGTAGTAACGGTTGAAGAGTTCCACTCTCCAGCTCCTTACTCCATCATCAGACCACCTTGAATTTATCATAATGTTGTATTGTCACGGAAACAGAATCTGTGTGCAAAGTTTCATAAAAATCGGTTTAGTAGAAGTAGTTGAAAAAGCTGCCGCAAGATTTGACCCAAACAAACCTGACACAAACACGGTAAGTTAAATAAAACCGTTTAAAAAGGAACCCTTATAATGGTGCGACTCTGTCTATCTGCCTGTCTGTCCGTTTGTCACAGCCAGATATCTCAGGGACTACTGCTGAAATCGATTTGAAATTTGAAAAAATCGCTAACCCGACAACTGGGCATAAAAAAAAATCTTATACCTTTAGCTATTTTTGTGTAAAAATAACAATTGAGCGGAAATACGTATGTAGTAAACTGCGGTTGCGTTGAACCCATAATGTGTTGAACCACGAATAGGTTTAATGCCGATTGCGTTAAAATAGCGGCTGTGTGGAATCACGAATGCAGTAAACTTCATTTGCGTATAACCCATCAATATTGTGTAGAATCACGAATAGTTTGAATCCCGATTGCATTAAAATAGCGACTGTGTGAATGAATGTAGTAAACTGCAGTTGTGTTGAACCCATTTTGTGTACATAGAATCACGCATAGATAGAATCGCAAAATATGTCTGCGGTCACCTCATTCATCTGGCTCTTTTTGATACTGAATGTATGGAGACAGATGAATGAGTCGCAGACATATTTCTGAAGAATTGCCCAAAAATTGCTTCAGTAATTTCCCATGAAAATGGATAACACACACACACACACACACGCACACACACACACGCGCCAATAATAACGAAAAATATCAAATACTTAAGTAAATAAAACATCAAAATGCGACGTTGCTATCTCGCTCATTCTGTGGTAAAATAAAATAAATGCTAACATAACCAAAACTTGAATATTACAGAAATGATTGATACTACCTATTTATTTTGGAAAATACTTCCGACTGTGTATTATCGGCTTTTAGAACCTAAATAGAATATCTGAAAAAAATGTTAATTCATTTCTAAAATGGGTGCTTCGCGAAACGAGATATTCGACAAAATGAGCGATTCTTTTATGTTCACTTTCAGAATGTTCCTGACGGAGTTTCTGTCTCTTGCTGAGGTTGACCTCATCGGGCCAGCTGTCAAGCTGTTCCAAGCTGCGCTGGCCATCATTGGGGCTCTACACCTCACTGCAAAGGACTATCCCCCGCAAGCCACAGTCAACGGCAAGTACATGTTACGATTGGTTCCCAATTCTCACACATTCCGTCCGATACACTTACACTGGACCCCGCTGGTCTCTCTGAAGCGCTTAGCGATAAGTTACAAGTAGCTGCCAGCGACAAATCAGGGTAATAGGAGATTGTCACATGGGATCAAAATTATCTATTTAGGGTAGGACGTACATTGAATCCAGAGCAAAGCGAGTTTTTGTTCCCGAGAAATGTGTGTACAGCCAGATATTACGCATTGGTTATGTGTGGGGCTTTTCGCTCCAGAAGGGATTGGCCTACCCATTAAAACTTTGAGATGCTGCCCGCCTGTGCCTTAGTGGTGATACAGTGGGATCGTGCCAGCAATTCGACCACGACATCACCGGCACCTGCGCCCTAGGGCGAACACTCTTCGAAACCGGCGCACTGTAGCATAACCTGTGTGCCTTCCCTCACCAGCTCCCCCACGACCAACGGCCGTCCCCCGGGGAAGCCAGGGACCGGCACCAGGCATACGGTGTCCCGGTCCCTCCCTCGCCGCCAGAGGACAAACGCCCCAGCCCTGCAGTTTTGTTAGGCGACGGTCAGGAGAGGGCTCCTGACCGTCGCCTAACAAAACAATGCAATTCTGATAATAACGTGCCCTTGTTAGATAAAAAAAAAATCGGTTGTCTGTAAAGTCGGTTTACTGACGATAGTCGAACGTGATAACGTTGACCCTGACTTTGACTGAAATTGACATTGACTTTGACTGACTATGACTTTGACTGACTTTGACTTTGACTTTGACTTTGTCTTTGACTTTGTCTTTGACTTTGACTTTGACTGTGACTTTGACTTTGACTTGGACTTGGACTTGGACTTCGACTTTTTTCCCAATAAGCTGCTACAATGACATTGACACGCTAAAATGATGGCTAAGTGGCCAGTGTAAATATCTGCCGTTCCACGAATATAATGTCAAAGATTTGTTTTAATAATTTTTAAACTACGATTAAAGCAGGCGTAAAACGGAACTGCCAAAGCAGCATCCACTATTTAAATTTAAAGATTTTTGCCAAACTCAGCAGTGTCTCTTGTCATTCAATAGAGATTTTGACAGCCGTATCTTAGGGAATAAGGCCTAATTTATTAACAATTTGTAAGAAACTATCGCCTTAACGACATTAGTGCTGGAATAATATAAAGTACCTATTTTGCACAAAAACGCGTAAGATGTATGAAATCCTGCGGCGCTTACTGTTTTTTCGAGTTGATAAGGTAACGGCCCCGCAAGGTATCGGCAAATGACGTCACACTTTTTCGTGCGTGCAGCCGGCTTCATCGAATTATAAGACGTTATCACGTCAAAATGCATCTGTATCTTTTGCATATACTACATGTTTACATCCATCCAAGTTAACTCTTAGTGTCGATTGGGTTAAGTTTGCACTTCATTACTATACGACGTAATGGACGTCAGGTGCAACCTTAATTCAATCGGAGATAACTGAGTACAAATTGGTTGTAGAATATACCTTCAAATTTTAGGTAAGTTAACATACACCATACTTTAATTGTTGTTTTGCATAAATATTGTACTCGTAAGTTCACGGACAAAAAAGATTGTGTAAAGATATTTGTAAACGCATGACGAATCTTACTCCACCGTGATACAGTTTTTAACTAGTACGGGGAGTAAAGGGCCTCATGATACTCACTGTATTCTAGAATAAGATAAAAAGTACATTACATTATACAACTAGGGTGGTAAAGCAAGGAAGGGCCGAGATCCCAGATGTTTGTGGCCCGAGCTGCAAGTGAGGGACGTAGATATGCGACCGTGGGCCTTCTTTGTTGCCTCCTGTGTTTATGTCTACACTTCGCCAGCAGGCGGCTCTTTCCCTACGCGTAGGGTGCGGGAAGGGCCGCTTTATGGCCAGGTGTGGCATAATAGTACATTACACAACTAGGGTGGTAATATAAAGAAAGGCCGAGATCGCAGAAGTTTGCGGCCCGAGCTGCAAGCGAGGGACGTAAATATGCGATCGAGGGCTTTCTTTATTACTTCCCGTGTTGTGTACATTATTTTATGTCTACACTTGGCCAGAAAGTGGCTTTTTTTGTACGCGCAGCGTGCGGAAAAAGTCACTTTATGGCCAGGTGTTGGCATTTTTATTTTAAAATCTACGGCTAGGCGAAACTTAAGCTATGTTCAAATACCGTCTAACCTGTCAGTCCGTGACGAAATGTATGGAGTTTGACACTAATCGTCATTTCTGTGACAATCTGCTAACTGACAGTTAAGAACGCACTTGAAATAAAAAAGCCCACCTATCAACATTGTAATTGTGGAATACTTGTTGTTGTGGTAGTAAATAAAGATTATTATTATTCTCAGTATATCTTTATTTTTCTTATGTTAGGTTTTTTACAATAGGTATATATAAAAAGTAAAATACAAAATGAAATTACAAAATATAAACTTAGAAATTAGATTATTATTATTATTGATGACACCACCAATTAATAATATCGAGTTCGATGTTATTATGAAGGAATAATAACATTTTAATAAGATAAGATTTTTTTTTTAAGAAAACAGTTTATCTCTGCTGGTTGTCATTTGCGGTTTTTGAAAGCATTACAGAGGGTTTATGATACGTGTGTACGAATAGTAATAGTACATTACACAACTAGGGTGGTAAAATAAAGATAGTCTTGTGATAGGGCTTGTGTTGTTTACATCATTTTATGTCTACACTTGGCCAGAAAGCGGCTTTTTCCGTACGCGTAGCGTGCGTGTGTACACAAAGAATTTGGTAGAGTGGGGTTAGAATGTGTTAGAATTCGTTTGGTCTAAATCCACCTTAAGATTGTCTCCTAATATTTATATTTATAACTGGTCACAATTTAGCTTGTTAGGCTACAGGACATGAACTCTAATTTTTACTGAACAGCATAAATAGTCTCAGGTCCAGTTCCGTACAATACTCATAAGTAGATTCATGAATAGTTCAAGAAAAACTGTATGGCGATTAGTTTAGTAGGAGCAAATAAGTATGTATTACGATTTTTGCAAATTTCTCACAAACGGTGCAAGTTAGGAAAACGTTACATTTTTCGTGTAATATTTAGGATGACATTAATAATTGGTAATTATTACAGATTTTTCTGTTCAGTAACTTCGAAGATAATAGGGGGAATGGTATTTCGTCATGAATCAAAAACTACTTATTTAAGAAAAAAAAAACAAAAACGGTGTTTTAATCTACAAATCAAGCCCTTTCATTTGATATCCCACTCGATATAATAGCCCTACTTCCAATTTTCAAAGTCCCATTACGGACCCCTTTAATAAAAAAGTAAAAAAGTTACAAGATATTTTTTACATCCAATAGTCTCGAGTTAGCTACTTTTAATACTATTCCAAATTTCAAATCGATAGCAGCAATAGTTTCTGAGATATCTGGCTGTGACAGACGGATAGACAGACAGAGTCGCACCATAAGGGTTCTTTGTTTACCATTTTGGTACTACGGAACCCTAAAAAGGGGTAGTATTTGTCGCAGGATAAAGAACCGCGCTTCGCAGTCATGCTAAAGGTACTGGAAACGTTGCAGATGGCGCTCAGTTCGATTTTATCATCGTGGGCGCGGGCTCGGCGGGCTGCGTGCTCGCCAACCGGCTCAGCGAAGTGGCGGACTGGTCTGTGCTCCTCATAGAAGCCGGCGGCGACCCGCCCATTGAAGCACTGGTAAATATTTTTTGAGTGTCTTTTAAAATGAATACTTTAAAAATCCTATTAGAAAATGATTAAGATGGCATAATAATAAAAATCATAAGTACTACAGTCTGGCAAAAAATAGTAGAAATTAATAGGAACGCCACTATCGCCAATATGGCAACACGAACAGCACGACCTAAAGATATTGATACTTCGGTCATGCACGGAGTTAATCTTCTCGTTTGTATTGGTCCCAAAATTTAAGAGTATTTACAAGGAAGGGTACCCAACTGTCCGATTCCGATTTGATTCATTTTGATATATGTTATAGAGTAACCTAAAATAGCAGACACGTATTATTTTTTAGCTGCCCAAGTTCAACTTTTTAGGATATATTGTCCTTCAAAGTACTGAAAAGTGACCAAACCCTCCAACTTCTACAGAAAACATTTTTTAGCAAGTTTGTAGTTCATTACATGTTTCGGCATGGTTTTCAGTGGAAAGAAAGAACGTGGATGCGTTGTTTATGAAGTGGTTGATCTCTGGAGGCGGTGGTACGATGATTTTTATCTCGTCTTCATTTAATATTGTCTTCGGTTTCCGCGATTATCACTCATAGTAATAAAACAACTTAAACGGATTAAATCGCTACTACATTTTAAATCCCGACGTTTCGTAACCCTTTTCAGCGTTCGTGGTCGTCTTCATTTGTTAATGTAGTGCTCTGACGGCTGAGACGCGCTGGGATTGTAAATGCATCATGCTTTATTAGGCATCCCTGACCTAGGCTAATTAGGCCGACTCCAAGTAGTGTGTTGGATGTGACGCCAGTTGTGCCGAAAACGCGCACAGCGCTTTCCTGGCAACACGAGAATAACCAGGCATCGCCGCGGTGTAATCGGATATTGGATCCATTTTTCGGCACACGCCGTTATCTCTATCTTGCAATGGGTCAAATTGTTATTGTATTGTTTATAATTTGAGCTTCGCATGTGCCTTCGGATCCTTTTACATTGTATATTGGCTGTTTTAGTGGGCATAACATATTTGTTTCGTCGATTGTTGAGCATGTATGTAGTTGATCGGAATGCATTGTTATACACATATAAACATGTCCTTTCTTAGCTCAATGGCCACGTATTGTAGGTATTATAGAAATCCATTAATTGTTTTTATTCTGCGGGATCGGGATAATGCGGTGTAGTAGCTCGTATTGTTCTATGTTGATAAGTGGTAATTAAACTTCAAAAACTAAAAACTCGTCTGTCAGTCTTGCTTGAGTGCATGCGGAGTACCTTGTAGATATATGTTTCTGAGGGTTTGTTCGCTGTTGTAGTCAGGTAACGATATGTCGCTCGGTAGCTGACTGGTGATTGTACGAAGATGTCTTAGTCATTCATCTGGGCGACAGACCAAGTGGTCTGTGATCTGGGCCCAGCAAGTGTATGTCCACTCTCCCATTACGCAGGTCCGTAACCATGTCTATCAGGGAGTCCTGGATCCGATGTAGGCTGGAGATGATGACTGCCGCTGCCAAAGTGCCGCTTGTGGCATACATACTGCCTCGTTGCTGATTTTCTAATCTGCTCTTTGGTTTGAAGATCATACAGATGTTTGTTTATGGTCTGATATTGCTTACTCATTACATCCACATCCTCACTTCGCTTGAGTAAGTTGTATTCACTTACTCAAGCGTTTTTCGCTTTATGTTCGCGGGCACTGTTGTTAGTTGTTCTGCAACTCTTCCATATCCTCCCAAAATCCAATATTTGTTACGCAGGTAGGCCAATGTTAGTTTGGGTCCCGCGTGCAGTGTGGCTTTGTGGGCTTGATCAATCAGCATGTCGGCCACCCTGTGTCTTCTGGGTAGTATGATGGGATGTTTGGATGCCGCTTGTAGTTTTGAATGTTTGATGCGTCCTCCAACGCAGAGCAATGATCGAGTGTTTAAAAATGGATTTAATTTAATCAAGTTACTATTAGAGTTCACTGTGCCCTGCTTACGCAATCGAACTGTCATCATTAAATTCCGATTGCGATGTTTTCATTATCGCTGTGTGTGCGTCTGGCAATTCTGTTGTCGTTAGGTAGCTAGTTCACCGGGCGTTGACTTTGTCACGTGTATTGTTTATGAATCGCAATATCCAACCGCTGACTCGAACTAGTCGAGTAATTGTGCTATATTTATTTATAAGCTCTTGTAACCGGTTCGATTCCTGGCATTGTTGTGTAGCGCATGTTTGTTTATTTTTGGTTTCCAGGTTCGGAGGTTCAAATGTCTGTTGCCGCAGATTCACTTCGTCTTTGAGCCATGTGGGGGCTTCCCATTCCCACCACAGGTTGCAATTTACAAGATGCGAAGGGTTCAATCCGCGACTCACACAGTCCGCCGGGTTCTGTTCTTATATTACGTGTCGCCAACATGTTCATGGCATGATTGTAACTATTTGTGTCACACGGTTTGCCACGAATGTTTTCCATCTCGCTGCCTCACCCTGTAACCAGCCGAGGACTACCATTTAGTCAGTCCATCCGTATGTTGTGATCCGGTTAAGGTTTCGGTTACTTTTTTCAGTAATTGTGCTAGTAGTAGCACTCTAGCTTCTAGTTTCGGGATGGAAATCGGTTTTTTGATTGGGGCGAGCTTAGTTTTGGCAGTAACGAGTCTAATGTTGGTTTCTTCAGTGTTCGATGTTGTTTTGCAGTAGATGACACAAGAGCCTTTTCAGATGCGTCACAGAAACCGTGTAACTCGACGCGCCGTGTTGTATTTCCGATCCATCGCGGTATGATGATCTTTTCTATGCTGGGCATATCGCTTATGAATTGTTTCCTTTTGGAAAATTAGTTTAGCCTTTATTGTAACTGGCGCTAACCAGCCTAATGGGTCGTATAATGTAGCGATGTCAGATAGCCACTTCCGTTTCGTAAATTTGTCTGTGACATCATTCTCATGATGCATTTTCTGTTTGAATGTGAAATTATCCGTTTCCGGGTTCCAGCGCACCCCCAACGTCTTGTTTGTTTGTGTATGTTTGAAGTCTAGCATGCTGACGCTGATTTGTTGTAGTGATAAATTTTCTAGTAATTTCGGTTCATTGCTGGCCCATTTGCGGAGATTAAATCCGCCCTCTTGTAATATTTGAATTAGCTGTTGTTGTGTTTGGCAACCGTCGAGGTATTGATGACGGCGGGTAGCGAGCTGCGCCGATTCGTCGGTCTCAGCGGGTAGCGCGCGCCTAGCGATGGCGGTCGGTTTGGTTCTTGTTAGCGACTTTTGTGATGAGATTTTTTGCGCGCGACGTCCCGGCCTCCGATCCGTTCGAGTTATAATCGCTTGCATGTGGTCCGTTGCAATTGCTGCACACAAATTGATTCTTTTCGGTGTTGCTAATTTTGTCTTCTAGCTTCTTTAATTCCGTTAGAACACATCCAATTTTGGCTTTTATCGGTAGAAGGAACTTCTTGATAACTTTATCTAACAAGTCTATCGTGGACTTAGTCATATTTCACAAATTAAACTAATAAAACACACAGAGCTCACACGTCGCGTGAACCGTCAACGTAGTGGTGTATAGCGTTAACTGTCAGCATGCAATAGAAGTTGGCTACTGCTATAAAGATGTAGTTATAACATTTCTCTGAACAAGCGGTTCCTTTAGCCTGGAAATGTACCAAACTATGCCAAGTAAACTGAAAACATCAAAGCCGAAGTTCAGTACTTATGACTTATTTTTAGGGACAAACGGAACCCCTATTGCAGTTACTCCATTGTTAGATCATCTCATGGGTCATAGGTCTAGTCCATGAATGAAACAAGGTAGCTGTCCCTAAGGTCCTTATATTTTCTGTAGTTGACATATTTTCATTACAGATACCGAGCTTTTTCCCTTTCGTCGATTACTCCGTGGAAGATTGGAACTACTACAGCGTTAACGACGGCTACTCCTGCCAGGCCCACAGGACCGGAAACATTCATCTAACTCGAGGAAAAATGCTCGGGGGTTGCAGCAACTCCAACTACATGTACGCCGTAAGAGGCAACAAGGCGGACTACGACTCCTGGTCTCTTAGCAACCCTGGATGGGACTGGGACAACGTCACTGACTACTTCAAGAAAAGCGAAAGGATGAACGACAAGGAAATCATGAGTGGCGAGACCGCATCCTTACACAGTACCGACGGTTTGTTGGGCATTACTCGCCCCATATGGGAGGAGAGAACCCGAAAATACTTTGAAGCGTTCAAAGAAAATGGACATGAAATTTTGGAAGATATGAATGGATTCCAGCAGCTGGGATGCGCGCCGGCGCAGTTCACTATCGACGGAGGTAAGCGACAAAGCACTGCGTATGCGTTCCTAAAACCTATAAAAAATCGACCCAATTTACATGTCCTCAAAAACACGCTAGCAAGAAAAATATACTTCGATAACAACAAAAGAGCTATTGCAGTCGGAGTAAAAATGCCAAACAATGGAATAATAACACTCAATGCAAAGAAAGAAATCATTTTGTCAGCTGGAGCAATTAACTCTCCGCAACTGCTGATGGTCTCAGGAGTCGGGCCGAGTCAACACTTGAAAGAGAACGGCATACCTGTTATATTGGACTCGCCTAATGTAGGTCAAAACTTACAAGATCATGCGTTGGTACTCGTCGTTTTGAATGGCCAGAAAGGCTTAGCATCTGTTGTTGATAATTTAGACACGTTAACCAATCTAGATAAATTCCCGACGCCTTCAATGCTGCTCTATGTGGCAATGGACAAAGCTCAGACGTTCCCCGACTACGAGGTGACGATATTTCCGTATCCGACTGGCACGATAGTGCCAACGCTTATATGTACCGTCGTATTTGGATTAGACGACGAAATATGTACAGCGATAACGTCCGCTGGTCAGGGACGAGAGACTTTGCTAAGTATACTCACCGTACTTCATCCGGAGTCAAAAGGTAGCGTGACTCTGAAAAGCAAAGATCCTGAGCAATATCCTCTGATCGACTTGGGTTACTTTACTAACAACATAGATTTAGAGAATCACGCCCGTTACATGGAAGATTTCGTAAGTGTTGTCAACACAACATTTTTCCAAAAAGTAGATTCAGGGATCGTGGATATGAGAATAAAACAATGCAGGCATTTAGTTTTCGCAAGCACTGAATACTGGAAGTGCCACTGCTTAAATACGGCTGCTTCGCATTGGCATCTGGTAGGTACATGCGCTATGGGCCCCGATGGCGTGGTCGACGAGCGCCTCCGGGTGAGAGGCCTACACGGCATAAGAGTGGTAGATGCCAGTATTATGCCTAACATCACGAGCGGGAACACGAATTTGCCCACAATCATGATCGCAGAAAAGGCTAGCGATATGATTAAAAACGACTACGGAATTTACTAAACTTTTAGATTGTCTCCCATTTTTACAAGCTTTTATTATTTTCACCTGCTCCGGTGTCTGCCTCTCTGTGTGTCTGACTGTCTGCCTGTAATCAAATATTGCAATTTAAATTTGACCTACTTCCTGATTTCCGATTGTGCAGAAATTTTGCAAGAATATGTAAATCAGGTGACAATCACTTTATCTCCCGTGACCCACTCCGAAAGTGATTCAGATACAGATTCAGATGCAGTGATGAAGATTTGTTAGCTACTCGAGACCTTGTTCATCCAATGGAGTAGTGGGCCGTTGGCTTCGTCGCCGTCGTCAGATTGGCACCATTCTACTGGACCACGAAAAAAGCAAATTCCACTGGAATTTGAAACACTAGCTAACGAAATAACTTTTTTTAGCCCTAATTATATTTGTTTTGTTAATGAATTGTATTCTGAAATAAATATCGTTGTTTTCTTTTGAATACAATTAAAATAAATGTTTCTTTGATATGAAGTTTTATTTATATAACAATGTAAATAATGCTCGATGTTTGTCGTTTTTTCCATGGGTACATTTGTTATTATATTAGCCACAGTAGTTAAAACAATTTTTTTCAACTCCAAAACGACTCCACCCACCCAAATACAAAATTAGTCAATATTAACTCCTGACTATGGATGGTAGAGGTAAGGTTACCCGCTGCCCGCTGATCCGTTGCTTCCGCTGGTCCGATGCTGCCTTAGAGCAATCGGCGAAACTTCCGAGGTGGTCCGCGGCTAAGCGACCCGGTTCGATTCCAGAGAACGCCTTAAGCGCCCACACTGCTCGATTTTAGCAACAGCCAGTAAGGTAAGGATAATCGTCTCTGTGTATCGAAAAGTGTCCGTTGAAATATGCTAACTAGGCGCTAGTGTTGCATTTGTGTAAAAAAGGTGATACCAATTTACAAAATTATTTCGGACTACGTAAACAGTGGAGGTTTTAATATACTTGGCTTGGTATATCTCCGCCTTACTGAATACCTACTTTAATCAACAAAAGCATTAAACCTTGTCTCTACGCTTATATCGCCATAGTCGAGTAGGATTCTGAAGTATAGCTGTCAGTTTGTTATTAAGGTTGTGAACACGAAGTTTATATTTCAATCTAGTTAATTAAAGTGAAGATTTCCAGCGTCCGATGGATTCAGGCGGCATAGTACCTAACAGTAATGGTGGCGTTATTATGGGAGGCTTATATCCAGCAAAAGACAGCTTTCGGCTGATGGCGATGATATCATTATTGAACATGGTACCTACATGTTTACCAAATAATTTAATTTCACAAAATCACCACAATTATTTAGGAAATAGGATTACCTACCGATCATACTGATCTGGTTCGTTTATTTTATCTTTTCACAAAAACTGTTTAGGGATATGATAAAATCACTGGACTTGTTTAATTAAATGTTAAAACCGAGTTGCCTTAAATAACTCGTTTTATCTTTTATTGATTATTATATGACTTTCAAGCAAAAGGATTTATCGTGGTGGCCGCGTACTCCAAATGGCTGGAATGTATTAATAGGGATAAAGGTATTACGACTTTTACGACTGGTGCGCTGATTGATACTAAAGCTTAAATATTTATTTTCGATGTTCGGATTTTCGGAATACCACACCTGATAGTATTGGATAATGATTATAAAAATCTGTTCGGCTGAATTTAAAAGTTTCTCTAAAGTTAACCCAATTTACCACCCGTGCAGCAATGGCCAGGCTGAGAACTCTGTAAACAAATGTAAAAAAACCGGTCAAGTGCGAGTCGGACTCGCGCACCGAGGGTTCCGTACAAACTCATAAGTAGATACGCGAATAGTTCAAGAAAAACTGTATGTCGATTTGTTTAGTAGAAGCAAATAAGTATATGTTATGATTTTTGCAAATTTCTAAAAATCCGTGCAAGTTAGGAAAACAGTTATATTTTCCCTGTAATATTTAGAACCTGACGTGTAATGATTCTATTTAATAGCAAGGACCATTAAATCAAGAGGACTGTTATTCTCCATACAAAATGCTGTTCCCCGAATTTACAACGCCATCTATGTATAAGCTTGGTAAAATAATTATAATATTATTTACAATTATTTAACTTTGCAAACGTGACACAGTATTTAAATTTATTTATTATTAGCTGTTTACGAACTAATTGTTACTATACTATGTTTCTTTGTTCAATTATAACATCGTTAAATGTTTAGTGTTTTAGCGCCATCTAGTTTTTTTCCCGAAAATCCCCTAGCGTGAAAAAGGCCATCGCTTAGTTTTGCTACTCTCCGCTAGATGGATTAATGGATGGATTAAGTTTTTGTAAATTTCTAAAAAAGTATTAAAGTTAGGAAGACCGTTCTATTTTTCCTGTAATGTTCAGGTTGATATTGATAATCAGTAATTATGATACATTTTTCTGATCAGTAACTTCGGAGATAATAGGGGGGGAATGGTACATAAAAATGTATAAATTAAAAACTACTTATTTAAGAAAAAAAATAAAAATGGTGTTTTAATCTACAAATTAAGCCCTTTCATTTGATACCCCACTCAATATAATAGCCCTACTTTCAATTTTCAAAGTCCCATTACGGAGCCTTTTAAAAAAAAAGTAAAAAAGGTACAAGATATTTTTTATGTCCAATAAGCTCGGGTTAGCTACTTTTAACACTATTCCAAATTTCAAATCGATAGCATCAGTAGTTCCTGAGATATCTGGCTGTGACAGACGGACAGACAGACAGACAGACAGACAGACAGAGTCGCACCATAAGGGTTCCTTTTTTACCATTTTGGTACGGAACCCTAAAAATGCTTAGATGTCTGTTATCTAACGTCAGAAATACAAACAGTAATTCTGGTCATGAAAAGTTGTTGGGTTGTCTATCCGACTACAGAAATACTGTACATTGCGCCACGGGTCGGACACCCACTCAATTAATGATAGGGAGAAATTTTCGATCGAGATTAGATCTAGTGTTACCCCAAAATAAACATAGTCGCGGGGCGGAGCACGGCGAAGTAATGATAAGACCGTGTCGGGTTTTCGAAGTGGGAGAGACTGTATGGGCTCGGTGGTTTATTAATATTAAAGTGTCTGGAAGGTAGGAACGATTGTTAGCACTAAAGGAAACAGAATGTATGAAATTATATAAAAATAGGCCAAATTTACCACCAGACCAGACATTAAATTGCACAGAAAACGTTAGTTTATAGTAGGGATTGCAATCGGTTATTTTTAGTATGGAAAAAACTCGAGTTTTAACCGAAGCCGAGGTTATGCCGTACAAAAAATAACCGAGTTGCATTCCCTTAGTTTATAGTGAGGATGCATATTTTTTGCCCTTTGATGAACACCTGTGTAAGTAGGTATCGTCATTCACTAGACAAACGCGCAACGCAGACAGCACTTTCGTGGTCTAGTTCCATAAAGCTATCTGACGAGGTAAGTCGTACTTTTTGATATAAGTGCTGAAAGTAAGACATTTCTCACGAGTCCCAATCCCAAGGTGTCGTGGCCCGCCCGCTAGGCGAGGGATAAGACTTGGGACGAGTGGAAACGACTCTTCCGCGCGTGTGTCCATCGTGTAGGTAGAGTCTGTGCGGAAAGAGAATACGATTAATTTTGGGGGCGCTGTAATGCTTTTGTACCGTATGTGCTGTATTTTCTGTTCTGTGGCCATACTGGTAAGGTTAGTTCCGTTTTTCGCCACGCCTATTCTCTTTCCGCACATACTCTATCAAATGACTTCCGTCTGTCACAGCCAGATATCTCAGGAACTACTGCTGCTATCGATTTGAAATTTGCAATAGTTTTAAAAATTGCTAACCAGAGTCTACTGAGCATAAAAAAATCTTATACCTTTTTGGAAGGTTTGGAAAGTCGAAAATTTAAAGTTGGGCTATTATATCAAGTAGGGTATCAAATGAAAGGGCTTAATTTGAACGTTCCAAAACCATTCTTATCTTTTTTCTTAATAATGTAGGTACTTCTTGAATTAGGACGAAAAATGTTCAAAAAAATACAATCTCCCCCCTATTATCTCCTAAGTTACAGAACAGAAAAAGCTTTAATAATTACTAATAATTAATATACCATCCTAAATATTACAGGAAAGATATAATTCAAATATAATCTCAAAAATGCAATTACTGCTTGGTAGCGTAGCGTACCCTGCGTACCTAAGTAAGACAGTCAGATAACCTGCCCAGAGACCTTCCACTGAGTGAACTGAGTCTTTTCAAATATTGAGACGTAGAAAAACCCAACAAAAGTCTCATTAAAAAAATTAACTGAACTTGTCGAAAAAAACCCACCTGAATTTACGTTCCTAAGTATCGCGGTCGAGAATTTCAGGTCAGGTAATTTATATAGTAGAAATAGGTGTTTTTCAATATTTGACACTTGTTTCATTTACATAATATACCTACTATTCTTCATAATACTTAGCTGTATTAGCAATATCCGCTAACCCTAACCTAACCCATCATAAAAATATTATTATCCAAAAATGGTGATTTTTGCGATATTTCACTCCGTTAACGTCATTATTTTTCATGGAGTTTTACGAGTTCGATCTAAACCTGAAATTGCTATTATTTTCAGTATTTTTTTTTGCAGATAATATCTAAAAGTATTTAAAAATCAGCCGTTATTAAAATTGATTGGCAAAAACAATAAGCAATTAAATCATTTGGTCAGCATACAAAGATTTGGCTGGCAATGAATAAAAATCGGGCTACAACTCTTGTTCAGCAAAAAATTTACAAACGGTTAACATTTTAACCAAAATCAATCTGCTTTTTTATCATTTGTCTGCCTAATAAACAGTCGAGCGAGCTGCAGCAAGATTTTACAATTGGTCAGTAGAGAAAACATGTCTGTAAGCAGTTTAATTAAGAGGTGTGCATATTAAAAGAATGGTTATCTATATAAATAAGTGGATGGCGTTTAAGTAGTTTAGTTTGAAAAATCAGCAGTGTTCGTTATTGTTGCACTGGTGGTATAAGTCAATACTTCAAACTTGTTTGTGCGTGCTTTAGAAGCGTTTTCAGCAGGCTGAAAAGTGATTTATGATTGATGTGGCTCTTTCACATACTAGAAGATCGAGAATTCACCGTAATTGCCGTCGTTACAGGCGCCTGAAACATGTTTTCAGTCCGTTTCAGGACACCCTCTATCAGATGGTGCAATAACCTGAAAACCCGTTTTCAGGACTCTTTATGGGCCTTTGAAGTACACTTCAGTATATGGCGAAATTTCTCGAAGGTGTGAAAGAGACAGCATTATTATAGAGACAGGCATATTGAGAAAGTTCGAGAAGTGTGTGAAAGAGACAGAGCATTCCTAGAAAGGTACAGCAATAGTCGGGAATGTTCCAGTCGAGTCGAGCATCGCTGTGTAATAACGGTTTATTACACACAAGGTGCCTTTATTTTTATTATGGGCGTAATAATAAAGAAATAAGAGCCACTTTACGAGCAAGTAGGTATATTGAAAAATAATAAATATGACTTTAAATTACTAAAGATTTACAAGGACGCTTTCGATTATAACATAGTACTAGGTATTATTAGATATACTAGGATTATTAGATATACTAGGTATGTATTTCGATAAACTACAATAGTACGAGTTATTTTTGTAACAAAATATAATTATCTCAAAACCAATTACAGTATTTAGCAAATGATATACCATTTTAGAAACTACAATAAATACGCTATTTTTTTACGTAATATGCCAGGTTGTGTTAGTACATTTTTTTTTCACCACCCTCGTTCGAAATCAGAGGTGAAATTTGGAAAAATCTAAAAATATTTTTTTGATATTGGCCACAGCATGAAAAAATAACAGTAATAGGTATTACGTCCAATAGCATAGTTATTTGGCTACCCATATCAAAAAACAGGTTTGAAAAATATTTGATATTTTAGTCATCACACTCTAATCACCGGGTATCGTTTAGCACGAGTTTTGCGCCAAAAGAAAAGAAGTAGTAAATCAGACATGTAAAAGAGCCCTTGAGGCCTACTTACAGAAATAAAT
Source organism: Eudemis profundana (assembly GCA_947034925.1). Taxonomy (NCBI): domain Eukaryota; kingdom Metazoa; phylum Arthropoda; class Insecta; order Lepidoptera; family Tortricidae; genus Eudemis; species Eudemis profundana. The sequence continues at coordinate 34,490,762 of OX344797.1, read as the reverse complement.
GAGTTTGAGTTTGAGTTTTTTGCAAAAACGTCAATATCTCGAAAACTAAGACATTTTTACTGAAATCAAATTTACTTAATCTGATGTCTTATGAGTTGGTCTATCATCCCTATTCGTATCGACGTTGGTTTTAGGGACAGCCTGTATATGAATTTGAAACATGGGGCCGACTTTTGGGGAGTAAAGTAAAAAATAAAAAAAAAGTTAGCAAACTATTTTGTGTGATATATTTAGTGTCCGACCGAAACTAGTTTTCACCGCCGAAACCGAAACCGAAACCGAATTTCGGCTTTGATCACAGTTTCGGCCGAAACCAGAACCGAAAACGAAACATCCATATAAGGTCATATTTTCATGGGAAGATAAAAAATGACAATCATAAGTACCTCTTATACCTAATGCCTCGAGCTTGCGAAGAAGAATGGGAATGGACACCGTGTCAAAAGCTTTAGCAAGGTCCAGGAAGATTCCTAAGGTCTGGTTACCATGGTAAAGTTCCTGAACTAGATAGTTGGTCAATTCATGCACTGCGTCGGCGGTTGACAGCTTGGATCTAAAACCAAACTGTCCTTTTGACAAAATAGCTTGGCTCTCCAGATAATTGATAAGTCTATAGTTAATGATTTTTTCCAATACTTTAGATATTGAAGGTAATAACGAAATGGGTCTGTAATTCGTTATTTGATCTTTAGAGCCCGATTTGTGAACAGGAACAACTACAGCTTTTTTCAAGCATTTAGGAAAAACTCCTTCAGTGAGGCATTTTTGGAAAATGTATGTGAGCGGCGGAACAAGGACATCTTTGAATTGCTTTAACAATTTACTGGATATGCCATCCCAACATATAGCTTTTGGTTAGCTCCTTAAACGATTCCTAGCGTCTGAATTTTGTAGTAATATAATTTGGCTTTATGTATTTTGAACCTTATACGTATTCAGCACTATAGATTATAAGCGTGTGATGAACGTAATGAATTAAGACCGTATATATTTTAATCTTATGATAAATTTTCCATGAAAATGGTCACACACGCACGCACGCACGCACGCACGCGCGCTCACACACACACACACACACACACACGAATTATTCGGCCCGTAACTATTCTTAGCCTAAAACAAATTTCGCCAAATAATAACGAAAAATATCTAATAAATAAAATATCAAAATGCGACGTTGCTAACTAGCTCATTCTGTGGCAGTAACAACGTCTGAACAATAGAAGTTGGTCAAAATGACAAAAAATGTCACGCAAGAATTTTCAAATCGCGGCAACCCTAGGCCTTGCCGGGTTTTTGATAGGCAACCCTTTACCATCTTGCTTGTAATGCAATTGCCTTCATTCTTATGTAAAAACGGTCAGGAAAAAGGATGAGGGCTTCTAACCAAACAAGCGAATGACATTTTTCAAAAAAATCTAATAATGAGGGTTGACCCAGTTCCGTATGAGGATCATTTTCTTCTATGGCAGTAACAACGTCTGAATAATAGAAGTTGGTCAAAATGACAAAAAATGTCACGCAAGAATTTTCAAATCGCGGCAACCCTAGGCCTTGCCGGGTTTTTGATAGGCAACCCTATACCATCTTGCTTGTAATGCAATTGCCTTCATTCTTATGTAAAAACGGTCAGGAAAAAGGATGAGGGTAAATTAGCCTTTTTAGTGACCTCTTCAGAACGTGGCAACCCCTAGCCTTGCCGGGATATGGGGTGGCAACCCTGGTGCATTGTGTTTGTTGATGCATGCTCTTTCATGCAGTATATGTTTCGTTAGGAAAAAGAGTGAGGGAAGGTCGTCGTTAGGCCGGCTCTTCTACTATAGGTAGGTAGGTACTATAAAGGCTAAGATAACCAAAACTCGAATATTACAGAAATGTGTACACGTAGGTAAGATGTTACTAGCTATTTGGAAAATACTTCCGACTTTGTATTATTAGAACATCTGAAAAAAAAATGTTCTTTCATTTCCAAAATGGTTGCTTCGCGAAACGTGATAGTCGACAAAATGAGCGATTCTTTTATGTTCACTTTCAGAATGTTCCTGACGGAGTTTCTGTCTCGTGCTGAGGTTGACCTCATCGGGCCAGCTTTCAAGTTGTTCCAAGCTGCGCTGGCCATCATTGGGGTTCTACACCTCACCGCAAAGGACTATCCCCAGCAAGCCACAGTCAATGGTAAGTACATGTTACGATTGCTTCCCGATTCCCACACATCCGTCCGATACACTTAGGCGGATCTCACACTGCAGCGCGAATCGCGGCGACACGCGACTCAGCGATTTTCAACTTTGTATGTAGAATCATTGATTTGTATAGAAAAATCCCGGGGTGGAGCACACTGGCGCGTAAATCGCGGCGACTCGCAACTACTATGCGCAGCTCCACGGGAAAAATCGCGGCGACGGGCGATTTCAGTGTGTTCTTCGCCTTACACTGGACCCCGCTGGACTCTCTGGAGCGCTTAGCGATAAGTTACAAGTAGTAACGACAAGTCAGGGTAATAGTAGACTGTCACACGGGATCAAAATGATCGTGCATTGAATCCAGAGCGAAACGAGTTTTTGATCCTGAGAAATGCATGTAACTGCATACCACTACGTAGCCTAAGGCCACCGCGTGTACAGCCAGAATAACCAGATGTTACGCATTAGTTATGTGTGGGGCTCTCTGCTCCAGAAGGGGTTAGCCTACCCACTAAAACCTGAGATGCTGGCCGCAAATACTTACAAGATTTGTCATCACCAAAATGGCATTTTTGGTTACTCTGTAGAATCGATATATTAAACAAAAATGCATTTCTAATGATGTGGTATCTTCAGATTATTTCCCAATATGTGCCTGCTAAGAAGGTATAACTGGTCACGATTTCGCTTGTTATGCTCCAGGCTACATACAGGACATGAACTGTCATGTTTACTGCGCAGCATAAATAGTCTCGGGCGGGTCCAATTTTTGTCGGGTCCAATTTTTGCTACATCCAGTAAGGATTGCAAGTTAGTCAGGCTTCAAAAAAAAGCATATATAGTTAATAATAAAACCGGTCAAGTGCAAGTCGGACTCGCGCACCGAGGGTTCCCTACAAACTCGTCAGTAGATACGTGAATAATTCAAGAAAAACTGTATGGTGGGACAAACTTAACTTTACTCTTATAAAACTGTTGTCCCCATACATCGACATATGCCGCGGTTAGTTTAGTAGGAGCAAATAAGGTTGTCTTACGATTTTTGCGAATTTCTAATAAACGCTGCAAGTTAGGAAAACCGTTTTTATTTTCCTGTAATATTTAGGATAATATTAGTAATCGGTAATTATTACAGATTTTTCTGTTCAGTAACTTCGGAGATAATAGGGGGGGGGGGGAATGGTATTTTTTTAAACGTTTGCTACATGTCTAAGAAAAAAAATAAAAACGGTTTTGGAATGTACATATTAAGTCCTTTTATTTGATATCCCACTCGATATATTAGCTCAACTTTTGATTTTCGACATCCCATTTCGGTCCCCTTTAAAAAAAAAAGTAAAAAAGGTATAAGATTTTTTTTCTACCCAATAGGCTCGAGTTAGCGACTTTTAACACTGTACCAAATTTCAAGTCGATAGGATCAGTAGATCTTGAGATATCTTGCTGTGACAGACGGACAGACGGACAGACAGACAGAGTCGCACCATAAGGGTTCCTTTTTTACCATTTTGGTACGGAACCCTAAAAAGGGATAGTATTTGTCGCAGGATAAAGAACCGCGCTTCGCAGTAATGCTGGAAACGTTTCAGATGGCGCTCAGTTCGATTTTATCATCGTGGGCGCGGGCTCGGCGGGCTGCGTGCTCGCCAACCGGCTCACGGAAGTGGCGGACTGGTCTGTGCTCCTCATAGAAGCCGGTGGCGACCCGCAAATTGAAACAGTGGTATAGTACATTACACAACTAGGGTGGTTATACAAAGAAAGCCCGAGATCGCAGGTGTTTGCGGCCCGAGCTGCAAGCGAGGGACGTAAATATGCGATTGAGGGCTTTCTTTTTTACCTCCCGTGTTGTGTACATTATTTTATGTCTACACTTAGCCAGAAAGCGGCTTTTTCCGTACGCGCCACTTTATGGCCAGGTGTGGCATAAAAGTTGTATTTTGCGCACTAGTGTTTTTTAATTTTCAGCAAATTTTTGAACACTAAAAATAACACATTAATTTGCAAATAAATAAACTACACTACGACTAGGTTTTAAAATATAAAATACATCATTAAACATAGCACGCAAACAAGGCAAATATGACATATGACTGACAGCATGTGTCTATGGTAAACTTTTTTTTAAATTTGACGTATGTCTCGCTAGTTACACGCAATGACGATATTAAAAACATTTTTTTTTTATGTTGGCATCAAAGAATTTAGTTCGGAAAGTTTTGTTTTCCTTAAAAACCGCAGGAATTTAATTGTTTGTTAAGTTGGTAGTAGTGCATTTTTATTGTAAAGTTAGTATTGAACGCGTAATCCTTGATCTAAGTTCTAGATTTAGAAGTCTATGGCTGCTAGCAGTATCTTTTTGCGACTGTAAAGACTAAGTGCTTTTATGGGGAATAGAGTATAGACTTCTCTGAACTCATATTATGTATATTCTTATATTAGTGTTGGTGACCAAGTAAGAGACAGATAAAAGTACAGGAGTAGCAAAAAAAATATAATTTTGTGATTATTACAACATGGACTTCATTGTGTTTGCGGCTCATCATACAAAAATATTGTCTATTTTCCAGTAGATTAGACGGAACTAAAACCGAGGGACTATACAATACAACATGGTTTTTATAACCCACAGTGCGTATGGAAGCCTTATGGTGGAAAGGTGAGGGCGGCATCCATAAATGTTACGGTCTCATATTAAAAGTCAATAAGATACTGGCAATACAAGTTGGCTACTGCTATAAAGATGTAGTTAAAACATTTCTCTGAACAAGCGGTTCCTTTAGCCTGGAAACGTACCTAACTATGCCAACTAAACTGAACAGATCAAAGCCGAAGTTCCGTATGAGTTACTTTTACGGACAAACGTAACCTTATTGCAGTTACTCCATTGTTAGATCATCTCATGGGTCATGGAATTCATGGGTCTAGTCCATGAACTAAACAAGGTAGCTGTCCCTAAGGTCCTTATATTTTCTGTAGGTACCTACTCGTATAAGTCCAGCAGTGAAAATATCGACTTTTATCTTTGACATATTTTTATTACAGATACCGGCCTTTTTCCCTTTCGTCGATTACTCCATGCAAGATTGGAACTACTACAGCGTTAACGACGGCTACTCCTGCCAGGCCCACAGGACCGGAAACATTCATCTAACTCGAGGAAAAATGCTCGGGGGTTGCAGCAATGCCAACTACATGTACGCCGTAAGAGGCAACAAGGCGGACTACGACTCCTGGTCTCTTACCAACCCTGGATGGGACTGGGACAACGTCAGTGACTACTTCAAGAAAAGCGAAAGGATGGACGACAAGGAAATCATGAGTGGCGAGACCGCATCCTTACACAGTACCGACGGCTTGTTGGGCATTACTCGCCCCATATGGGAGGAGAGAACCCGAAAATACTTTGAAGCGTTCAAAGAAAACGGACACAACATTTTGGAAGATATGAATGGATTCCAGCAGCTGGGATGCGCGCCGCCGCAGTTCACTATCGACGGAGGTAAGCGACAAAGCACTGCGTACGCGTTCCTAAAACCTATAAAAAATCGACCCAATTTACATGTCCTCAAAAACACGCTAGCAAGAAAAATATACTTCGATAACAACAAAAGAGCTATTGCCGTCGAAGTAAAAATGCCAAACAAAAGAATAATAACACTCAAGGCAAAGAAAGAAATCATTTTGTCAGCTGGAGCAATTAACTCTCCGCAACTGCTGATGGTCTCAGGAGTCGGGCCGAGTCAACACTTGAAAGAGAACGGCATACCTGTTATATTGGACTCGCCTAATGTAGGTCAAAACTTGCAGGATCATGCGTTTGTATTCGTCGTTTTGAATGGCCAGAAAGGCTTAGCATCTGTCGTTGAAAATTTAGACACGTTAACCAATCTAGATACATTTCCGGCGCCTTCAATGCTGCTCTATGTGGCAATGGACAAAGCTCAGACGTTCCCCGACTACGAGGTGACGATGATATCGACTGGCTCGATACTGCCAACGGTATTTTGTTCCGTCGTAATTGGATTAGACAACGAGATTTGCACAGCCGTGGCATCCGCCGGTCAGAAACGAGATTCTTTGTACAGTATACTCACCGTACTTCATCCGGAGTCAAAAGGTAGCGTGACTCTGAAAAGCAAAGATCCTGAACAATATCCTCGGATCGACTTGGGTTACTTTACTAGCAACATAGATTTAGAGAATCACGCCCGTTACATGGAAGATTTCGTAAGCGTCATCAACACAACATTATTCCAAAAAGTAGATGCACAGATCCTGGATATGAGAATAAAACAATGTAGGCATTTAGTTTTTGCAAGCACTGAATACTGGAAGTGCCACTGCTTAAATACGGCTTCTTCGCATTGGCATCTGGCAGGTACCTGCGCTATGGGTCCCGATGGGGTGGTCGACGAGCGCCTCCGGGTGAGAGGCCTACACGGCATAAGAGTGGTAGATGCCAGTATTATGCCTAACATCACAAGTGGGAACACGAATTTGCCCATAATCATGATCGCAGAAAAGGCTAGCGATATGATTAAAAACAACTACGGAATTTTCTAAACTTTTAGATTGTGAGTGTGTGTCTGCCTGTAATCAAATATTTCAATTCAAATTTGACCTACTTCCTGATTTCCGATTGTGCAGAAATTTTGCAAGAATATGTAAATCAGGTGACAATCACTTTATCTCCCGTGACCCACTCCGAAAGTGATTCAGAAACATATTCAGATGTAGTGATGAAGATTTGTTAGCTACTCGAGACCTTGTTCATCCAATGGAGCAGTGGGCTTCGTCACCGTCGTCAGATTGGCACCATTCTACTGGACCACGAAAAAGAAGGAGGAAATTTTACTGGAATTTCAAACACACCAAAAAATAACTTTTTATAGGCCTAATTATGTTTGTTTTGTTAATTGACTGTATTCAGAAATAAATATCGTTGGTTTCTTTTAAATACAATATCAATAAATGTTTCTTTAATATAAAGTTTTATTATTTCTCTTTAACCCTTATAATGATAACAATGTAAACAACGCTTGATTTTTGTCGTTTTTTTTCCGTGGGTACATTTTTAGCCACAGTAGTTAAAACAATTTTTCTCGACGCAAGCCAAATGGCTTGAGTCGAGATCAATTGTTTGTTAAGTTGGTAGTTGTAAAACAATTGTTCTCGACGCAAGCCAAATGCAGGAAAAATATTCGAATTTGTGGTATCACAGCACAGTGGACCACAAGGCTTGTTGGTAAAATTCTTGTCGTATCCCGACGGTCGTACCAAATGGTGTGCCACAAAAATTATAGAAATCAGGCTATGGCAAGAAATAAAAGAAATTACGTGGGTCGGGCCCACAGGGCCTGCTGAAATGGGCAATAATTATGTATGGTGGCGTTGAGAGTGTTAAGAATTTGTCAATCAGCCATATACAAAATTAGTCAATATTAACTTTAACTCCCGACTATGGATGGTAGAGGTAAGGTTACCCGCTGCCCGCTGATCCGTTGCTTCCGCTGGTCCGATGCTGCCTTAGAGCAATCGGCGAAACATCCAAGGGGGTCCGCGGCTATGCGACCCGGTTCGATTCCAGAGAACGTCACTGCTCGATTTTAGCAACAGCCAGTAAGGTAAGGATAATCGTCTCTGTGTATCGAAAAGTGTCCGTCGAAATATGCTAACTAGGCGCTAGTGTTGCATTTGTGAAAAAAAGGTGATACCAATTTACAAAAGAAGGAAGTACTCAGCGCTGGGCAAAAACTATTATTTCGTACCCCTGGCGTTTGAGACTACTGGGTGCTGGGGGTCGGAGGCTATTGCCTTCATTTGGGAAATTGGTCGTCGAATTAGGGAGAGGGGGTCTGACGCCCGCGCGGGTTCGTGGTGCAAAGGCTGTCCATCGCCATTCAACGTGGCAACGCGGCCAGTGTAATGGGTACCTTTGCGCCAGGGACGACTCGAGGGGCCCTTTTTGACTAGACTTAAGGGTAGGCTTAAGTTAAGTGGTTTTGTACTGACCTTTTGTTTTTTATGAAATAAATATTCAATAAACTTTTTATTTACGAAATTATTTCGGACTACGTAAACAGTGGAGGTTTTAATATACTTGGCTTGGTATATCTCCGCCTTACTGAATACCTACTTTAATCAACAAAAACATTGAACCTTGTCTCTACGCTTATATCGCCAGTCGAGTAGGATTCTGAAGTATAGCTGTCAGTTTGTTATTAAGGTTGTGAACACGAAGTTTATATTTCAATCTAGTTAATTAAAGTGAAGATTTCCAGCGTCCGATGGATTCAGGCGGCATAGTACCTACCGGTAATGGTGGCGTTATTATGGGAGGCTTATATCCAGCAAAAGACAGCTTTCGGCTGATGGCGATGATATCATTATTGAACATGGTACCTACATGTTTACCAAATAATTTAATTTCACAAAATCACCACAATTCTTTAGGAAATAGGATTACCTACCGATCATACTGATCTGGTTCGTTTATTTTATCTTTTCACAAAAACTGTTTAGGGATATGATAAAATCACTGGACTTGTTTAATTAAATGTTAAAACCGAGTTGCCTTAAATAACTCGTTTTATCTTTTATTGATTATATGACTTTCGAACAAAAGGATTACTTTGTGGACGCGTACTCCAAATGGCTGGAATTTATTAATATGGATAAAGGTATTACGACTGGTGCGCTGATACTAAAGCTTAAATATTTATTTTCGATGTTCGGATTTTCGGAATACCACACCTGATAGTATTGGATAATGATATAAAACTCTGTTCGGCTGAATTTAAAAGTTTCTCTAAAGTTAACCCAATTTACCACCCGTGCAGCAATGACCAGGCTGAGAACTCTGTAAACACTTGTAAAAGAATGCTTAGATGTCTGTTATCTAACGTAAAAAATACAACCAGTATTTCTGTTCATGAAAAGTTGTTGGGTTGTCTGTCCGACTACAGAAATACTGTACATTGCGCCATGAGTCGGACACCGGCTCAATTAATGATACTTAGGGAGAAATTTGCGATCTAGATTAGTTCTAGTGTTACCGCAAAATAAACATAGTCGCGGGCCGGAGCACGGCGAAGTAATGATAAGACCGTGTCGGGTTTTCGAAGTGGGAGAAACTGTATGGGCTCGGTGGTTTATTAATAAAAACCGGCCAAGTGCGAGTCGGACTCGCGCACGAAGGGTTCCGTACCATTATCTATAATAAAATTGCTATTAATTCTCGAAAGGAGGCTTTTGCTCGTAAATCTTCGAAAGGCGCTAGATGTAAATACAATAAATTGAAAAAATATTATTAAACATGTATTTTATTCTGTTTTTAGTATTTGTTATTATAGCGGCAACAGAAATACATCATTTGTGAAAATTTCAACTGTCTAGCTATCTCGGTTCATGAGATACCCGAGATACAAGGTTTTCAAGGTAAACGAGCAAAATATCATCACGTTTTTTGTATGGAAGCCCCCCTTAATTATTATTATTATTTTGTTTTTAGTATTTGTTATAGCGACAACAGAAATACACAATCTGTGAAAATTCCAACTGTCAAGCTATTACTGTTCTTGAGATACAGCCTGGTGACAGACAGACGGTCAGCGAAGTCTTTGTACAGGGAGGGTCCCGTTTTTACCCTTTGGGTACGGAACCCTAAAAAAGTGTCTGGAAGATAGGAACGATTGTTAGCACTAAAGGAAACAGAATGTATGAAATTATGTTTACTGATATGCGGAAAAATGGAATAGACATACAGGGTGAATTTTAAATCGTGAATCGTAACCACGTTTACCGGTAAAGCTACTTAAGACTAATACAGAGCACTGGTGTTAATTACAATTAAAGACCCGCTTTATTAATTATGAACAAAATGGTGGAGGCGCTTATACCCATTAATCGTAACACAACTGAATTATTTTATGAGTAAATACGATTTAAATAGGTACTTATGTTGACAATGTCGACGATGTTGACATTATTGACAATACGTGCCAATTCTATCCAGCCAACTTAAATATTAGGAGGTTGGATATCTAATGTTGAAATGTTCATGACAAGTACGAAACATGAATGTAGGGTGACCACGAGATTTTAAAAATTAGGATAAATCAAATTAAAAGTGGACAAAATAAAAACATACTTAATTTAGGTTTAAAAGCATTGTAAGTTATTATTAACTATGTATAGACTACAAAAAAATTATTACGATTCATGATTTAAAATTCACCCTGTATAGATCAAATACGTAAATATACATGCACGCATAGTGACGTAACTGGACAGAGTGAACCACCGACTCCTGCTCCGGGGTCTAGCATGCTAATGTCAAACCCGCCCGCGGCAGACCAGATTTGCGTGGTCGAACCGATGGACGTCATCAGCGTCCCTGGTCTCGGGCTCGCCCCAAGAAACACCGCCTCCAATATCATCGCCCTCGTCAAACTCTAATGGAAGGGTAACCAGCGGGGATGGCGCAGGTGGTGATAGTGGGACGGAAGCGTGCGAGGGGGAGGACGAGGATACGTACGACCAGTGACGCAGGTCGTAGTCACAGGTGTTGCGCAAGCCGTCCCTCCGGCGAACGTAGGTGATAACAATGAGCCAGTGGCTCGATCTAAGAGGTCCAGAAAGGATGTTAATTATAAGCCTTATTTTTAATGTTAGTTTTAGTACGACTACTAATGTATTATTGTGTTTCGTATAACTACATAGTATTATTTTATTGGTTTCCAGGTTCCCAAAATAATGGTTGATGGATATATGTAAACGCATTAGGGCTCGGCCAGAAATCATGTGATCGTCTATGGGGGGGAAAGTCAGAAATATATCACGAAGGGCGGGTCCGAGAAGAGATCACGTGTAATTTTTTTACACAATGGGAAAGCCAAAAACTACGAAATTACGCAACGATATTTTCAATTTTCAAAATCACACGTGATCTTGGGTGGGGGGAGTAGCGTTACAATCATCAAATATCACCGGGGGGGGGGGGGGGGGGGTTCAAAAATAAGCCCAATTTGATCAAATGATTTCTGTACAGACTCTACAGTTCAGTACGGTTGTTTCATTACCTTCTAGCGACACAATGACATAAAATTGCACAGAAAACGTCAGTTTATTTATAGTGAGGAATTGAGGATGCATATTTTCTGCCCTTTAATGAACACCTGTGTAAGTAGGTATCGTTACTCACTAGACATATGCGCAGCGCAGACAGCACTTTAGTCGTCTAGTTTCATAAAGCTTTCTGACGAGGTAAGTCGTATAATTATAGTACTTTTTGATATACCTAAGTGTGGAAAGTAAGACATTTTTTCACGAATCCCCATCCCAAGGTATCGTGACCCGGCCGCTAGGCGAGGGACAAGACTGGGACTAGTGGAAATGACCCTTCCGCCCGATCCATCGTGTATCAAACGACTTTTTACGGTTCCGTACCAAAATGGTTAAAAAGGAACCCTTATGGTGCGACTCTGACTGTATGCCTGTCTGTCCGTCTGTCACAGCCAGATATCTCAGGAACTACTGCTGCTATCCATTTGAAATTTGGAATAGTTTTAAAAATCGCTAACCCGAGTCTACTGGGCATAAAAAAATCTTATAACTTTTTTACATTTTTTTAAGGGGGCCGAAATGGAACGTCGAAAATTTAAAGTTGTGCTAATAATAGCCCAACTTTAAATTTTCGTATGTTCAAATTAAGCCCTTTCATTTGATACCCTACTTGATATAATATCAAGTAGGTTATCAAATGAAAGGGCTTAATTTGAACATTCCAAAACCAATCTTATCTTTTTCTTAATAATGTAGGTACTTCTTGAATTAGGACGAAAAATGTTCATAAAAATACCATTCCCCCTATTATCTCCGAAGTTACTGAACAGAAAAAGCCGTAATTATTACTAATTATTAATATACCATCCTAAATAACAGGAAAAATATAATTCAAATATAATCTCCAAAATGCAATTACTGCTTGGTAGCGTAAGTAAGGTGGTGGTACCTACATATCCAGGTAACCTGCCCAGAGACCTTCCACTGAGTGAAGTTGCTGAGTGAAGTGAGTCATTTCAAATATTGAGACGTAGAAAAACCCAACAAGAGTCTCATTAAAAAAATTAACTGCACTTGTCGAATAAAACCCACCTGATTTTACGTTTCTAAGTATTTACACCCGCGCTCAGAAATTTCAGGTCAGGTAATTTAAATAGCAGAAATAGGTGTTTTTCAATATTTGACACTTGTTTCATTTATATAATATACCTACTATTCTTCATAATACCTGGCTGTATTAGCAATATCCGCTAACCCATCATAAAAATATTATTATCCAAAAATGGTGATTTTTGCGATATTTGACTCCGTTAACGTCATTCATTAGGTACATGGTACATTATTTTTCATGGGTTTTTATGAGTTCGATCTAAACCTGAAATTGCTATTATTTTCAGTATATTTTTTTGCAATAATATCTAAAATTAATTAAAGATCAGCCGTTATTAAAATTGATTCGCAAAAAAAATAAGCAATTAAATCATTTGGGCTGCCCAAATGCCCTACCTACCGTAGGTACCTACTATAAATTTTCTTTCATTTCCAAAGTGGGTGCTTCGCGAAACGAGATAGTCGACAAAATGAGCGATTCTTTTATGTTCACTTTCAGAATGTTCCTGACGGAGTTTCTGTCTGTTGCTGAGGTCGACTTCATCGGGCCAGCTATCAAGTTGTTCCAAGCTGCGCTGGCCGTCATTGGGGTTCTACACCTCACCGCAAACGACTATCCCCCGCAAGCCACAGTCAATGGTAAGTACATGTTACGATTGCTTCCCGATTCCCACACATTCCGTCCGATACACTTACACTGGACCCCGCTTGTGTGCCTTAGTCTTGATGCAGTGGGATCGCGCCAGCAATTCGACCACGACATCACCGGCATCTTCGCCCTAGGGCGAACCCTTTTCAAAAAGGCACATTGTAGCGTAAACCGTGTGGTCAACAACTCCCCCCCCGACCAACGGCCAGGGACCGGCACCAGGCACTGTGTCCCGGTCCCTCCCTAGCCACCAGAAGACAAACGCCCCTGCCCCGCAGCAGTCCATGGGAGGTCAAACGCCCCTACCCCGCGGACTTCTCCTGACCGTCGCCAGCTCTCGTTCCTCGGGACAGTCATGTTTACGGACCGCGGTGGGCAAGCCCTCTACGTCCGGCCCCAACAGTCGTGACCCGCTAGCCATCGAGGTCGGGTTTGCGGGACAGAGAGGACTAGTCCACTGCCATCACGCAGCGGCACAGGTCACCCGTCTGGTGCCTGTCCGCAGTGCCCCCCAAAAAGGGACGGCGGAGGGCCTCTAGTCTCGTGCCGCACCTGGCGAGTCCAGAGGTAACCCTGGTGCGGAACCCCCCAAATATCATTAGCAACATCGGCAAGTGATCAATAGGGTATTTGCCTGTAGTCAATATAAATTACTACACGCTAGCCATTAAATCAGCTTTCGAAAATTTGCAAAAATGAACTAAACATCACCTACCTATTTAGCGTTTTTAAACAAGTTTTAAAAGATCAAAACCTATTCGCTAGGTGCAAAGTACTAGATGGGGGTAACATAATCTATCGCAGCGCTCATAGTGGCTTTCAATAGAAATAATGTAGGCTCTGTCATCTGTCATATCTGTCACTATCAAAGCAATCTGTTTAGCTTAACTAAGTACCTAATTTCAGTAATTTATTTATTTATTTAAACTTTATTACTCAAAAGAAAACTTATCGTACAAAAGGCGAACTTAATGCCATAAGGCATTCCCTAACAGTTAACCTTAGGGCAAAGCAGATAACTTCAGTAATCGCATTATTCCGCCAACAAAAATTGTTGTAACTGCAAGAATACTGGCAGAAATAGTGAATGCAAGTTTTACCGATTCCCAAAAGCTCCTTAGAAACTGGAACAATGCAAGAAATGGATAGCTGCCTTTCGACACGGTTTGTGGCTGAAATTTTATATGAGTGACACTCACAAATCCGGCCTTCAGAATGATACTTATGTAGATCCGAAAACGGTATTTAATTTATTACTAGTGATACAGGGACAATTCTATATGTTAACTATTATTTAAGGAAACCGTTAAAGTAGCTTTATCTTCTTGTTTTACAGTAAAAGTACAACTAAACATGAAGTAAACAAACCATGACACAACCAAAATAAAACTCACTTTTGGAATAAAATTTACTTAGGTACCTCATTTAATTTCAATGACTAAAAATGATTTCTTAACGTTTTGTTCACCCAAAACACGGTATCACAGGAATTTTGAATATATAAAATACTATAGTTTTTATTAATTTTCGATACAATGTCGCGATGTGGTCGCGATGAAATTTCAAAACGTCAGAGCCTCAGAGCCACTAAGGCTGCGGACGCTAGGCGGTGCTGAAGTCGTGCACGGAGCCAATAAAAAAAGAAGATGATTTGATGTTTGCATTTGAGTAAAATGACGTAATTTCACTTTTATTCCATACAAACTTCATACTATCTGAGCGTTTTGACACTTCGTAAAAAGTAACTGATTTGATCTGTCAGGAAAGTAGCCTATTACCACCCACTAAGAAATCACTTGCCGTTGCTCCCGGGGCGCACCGGCTAGGACGCATTCCTTTCCTGCGGATCAACCGGATCAAGAGGAATTGGAAGAATCCAGACACTCTGGGAGATTTCCTGTTAGGGAATGCAATCTCGTTCTCGCGAGATCTCGTTTTTGCGAGATCTCGGCCTTTTTTAGCGAGACTGATCTCGATCGAAAAATTGGCGAGATCTCGCGAGTTTAACGAGATTGCGCTCGAGCATAAAAACGATTACTAATAACAGTTGTTGTCAAGTCAACGTGAAAACGTGATTGCGTTCGAGTGTTTTTGTGGTTATTAATGCAAAAAAGAGTTTTCTATGTGATTTACGAGTGTAATAACGAACGATGTCGGAGAATACAGTTTATAACGACTATGTGAGATTTGCGTGTGACGCAAACTGATTACTGAACAAGCTTTTTATTTTATTAGTATATCTGTTAATTAATATTTAATTTCTAATAGATCTCTGAGTAGGTATAGTTTTCTTTCATTTTTAATAATATTTCAATTTTGGTCAACTCAACCACAGAATATTTAATACCCAACTTAGTTACTGAGATTCATTTTAATTTTAGTTTTTGACTTGTTGTTGTTATTTTATTATTAAAAGACTTTTGTTTTATGTTATTTTATTTCTTATTTGATTAGATACATGATAATTGATAATGATACACCAAAGTTTACTTCTTGAAAGTTTATTGAAAAATGATAGATTATTATTAGCTACGTCATTACGTAAAAGTTTATAAAAATAATACGTTAAAATAAATGTTTATTTCATAACATCTCTAATCCTTTTTTTTCTCCTAATGTATTTAAGTATTGTTGCAAGAACAAACATACAAAACCGCCAATCTCGCGAGATCTCGAAATTGGCGAGATCTCGCGGTATTCATATTCACAATCTCGCGAGATTTCGCCTGAACCCTAATCTCGCGAGATTGCATTCTCTTCCTGTCTAGCGCTAAGACACAAATGTATGGAGCATTGAGCAAATATATCTATACCGTAATAAGTATTGTTGACTCATGTCGTATTTTACAACCAATTAATAATATCGAGTTCAATGTTATTATGAAGAAATAATACCATTTTAATAGATAAGAATGTTTTAAGAAAACAGTTTATCTCTATGCTGGTTGTCATTTGCGGTTTTTGAAAGCATTACAGAGGGTTATGATATGTGTGTAGTATTAGTACATTACACAACTAGGGTGGTAAAATAAAGAAAGGCCAAAATCACAGATGTTTGCGAGCCGAGCTGCAAGCGAGGTACGTAAATATGCGATCGAGGGCTTGTGTTGTGTACATCATTTTATGTCTACACTTGGCCAGAAAGCGGCTTTTTCTGTACGCGTAGCGTGCGGTAAAAGCCACTTCTTGGCCAGGTGTGGCATAAAACATTTTTTGTCGTTCCCTGAAGCTTGGCGCCCCAGGGCAGTTCCAGTTTGGGTTGTTCTGGGACGATCTCATTTCCCTGGCCACAAATACATAGAAGATTTGTGATCACCAGAATGGCATTTTTGGTTATTTTGTAGAACTCTGTAGGATCGATATAGTACCTATTAAAAAAAATGCTTTTCTAATGAGGTGGCATCTTCAGAATACTCTCCAATATGTGCCTGCTAAGTAGGTATAACTGGTCACGATTTCGCTTGTTATGCTATGTCATTTTTACTACACAGCATAAATAGTCTCAGGTCCAATTTTTGTCGGGTCCTATTTTTGCTACATCCAGTAAGGATTGCAAGTTAGTCAGGCTTCAAAAAAAAGCATACATAGTTAATAAAAAGGGGTAGTATTTGTCACAGGATCAAGAACCGCGCTTGGCAGTCATGCTAAAGGTACTGGAAACGTTTCAGATGGCGCTCAGTTCGATTTTATCATCGTGGGCGCGGGCTCGGCGGGCTGCGTGCTCGCCAACCGGCTCACCGAAGTGGCTGACTGGTCTGTGCTCCTCATAGAAGCCGGCGGCGACCCGCCCATTGAAACAGTGGTAAACTCTCCCCCCCCGAAAAGTTCAGCTATTAACATTCATAGAATTAAAATAAAAACAGGCGAGCGGCATATCTCATTGATTACTTTGATTACTAACTATTACCCGTGTTATTTGTGTTTATATTAATCGTGTACTAGATAATAGATAATTAATATTTACCCCCGATGTTAAACGGCTCATACAACATTAAGCACCTAGTACCTATACACCTAGTAAGTCGTCTCTGTAACATTCAGTAATTATTTCCCTCCTATCTGATTAAAAAGATGGAATGAATGGTTAACTCTAGAGCAGCTGTCGGCAACCTTTTAGCAGCCAAGGGCCACATAATAGCTAACGAACGAAATTGACGCGGGCCGCACATTGTTAATAATTTGCGACTTTATACAATTCTGAATATAACGACCTTTACATACAAAATAGCCAGGGAGTAGGGAGCCTCGCGGGCCGCGAGTGAGCGGTTCGCGGGCCGCAGGTTGCCGACCGCTGCTCTAGAGCATTCACAAAAGAAGATTTTTATTTTGACAAATAACTCTTTATAGATAAATATGAATCGACTAATTATGTGAGGCATGTTTTAGCTTGCCCCCATAATGAGCGTTAGATAACGGGGCGTAAACATAATACTCCTTTCTTTCGGCAGTCGTGTAATAATAGAAAGAGAGATCATTTATTTGTCTAACATAGGTACATTTACGGGTCTTATAATAAATGGCATTGCTGATCACTGTGTTTTGCCATGGGTATGGCGTACAAATGTTTATATCCCTAACAATATCATGCAACAAAATTTAATTCTAAGGCCACATGTGGCATTATTGATTCATAAAACTAAGCAAAATTGATATTAAAATGTCATCTAAAATAAGTATTTTTTCTACTCCTGTACTGTTATCTGTCTTTTACTTGGTCACGAACACTAATATAAGAACATACATAATATGAGTTCAGATAAGTCTGTACTCTATTCCCCATAACAGCACTAGTGTCGTTATAGTCACTTTACGTTATTGCTAGCATCCACAGACTTCTAAATCTAGGTTAAACTTAGGTCAAGGATTAAGCGCTCAATTCTAACTTCACGATAAAAATTCACAACTACCAACTTAACAAACAATTAAATTCCTACGATTCATAAGAAAAACAAAACTTTCCGAATTAAATAAATTGATGCCAACATAAAAAAAAAAGTATTTTAATTATCGTCACATCGTGTCACCAGCCATATCAAAAAAAAGTTTACCATAGACACAACTGTCATGCCGGCTGTACACACTCGGAGAGACCGGACGAGACACGCGTGACGTCCATGTATTTTATATTTTAACTTAGTCGTAGAAAAAGTATTGTATGCAACGTTGTATAATTAAGTCAAAAAACGCTCATTGCGTCTCTATTTGCGATACTCGCCGCATTCGCGGCTCGTATCGCAACTCACGCAATTCGCATTTTTTGAACCTTCTTATACAACTGTTGCATAAAATACTATTATGTAACAGTTGTATAAGTAGGGTCAGAAAATGCGAATGGCGTGGATTGCGATACGAGCCGCCGCGGCGGCGAGTATCGCAAATAGAGACGCCATGAGCGTTTTTTGACTTAATTATACAACGTTGCAATCCAATACTTTTTCTACGACTAAGGTTTTAAAATATAAAATTAAACATAGCGCGCAAATAAGGCAAATATGACATAACTGACAGTATGTGTCTATGATAAACTTTTTAAATTTGACGTATACTCGCTAGTGACACGCAGTGAATATATTAAAAAAACTTTTTTTTATGTTGGCATCAATGAATTTAGTTCGGAAAGGCTTGTTTTTCTCAAAAACCGTAGGAATTTAATTGTTTGTTAAGTTGGTAGTAGTGCATTTTTATCGTAAAGTTAGAATTGAGCGCTTTATCCTTGACCTAAGTTTAACCTAGATTTAGAACTCTGTGGCTGCTAGCAGTATCTTAATGTGACTATAACGATACTAGTGCTGTTATGGGGAATAGAGTATAGACTTTTCTGACCTCTATTATGTATGTTCTCATATTAGTGTTCGTGACCAAGTAAAAGACAGATTAAAGTACAGAGTAGAAAAAAGTCAATAAGATACTGGAAATACAAGTTGGCTACTGCTATAAAGGTGTAGTTAAAACATTTCTCTCAACAAGCGGTTCCTTTAGTCTGGAAACGTACCAAACTATGCCAACTAAACTGAAAAAATCGAAGCCGAAGTTCAGTATGACCTACTTTTAGGGGAAAACGTTACGTACCTACGTTACTGCAGTACGTTATTGCAGTTACTCCATTGTTAGATCATCTCATGCATGGGTCATGGAACTCATGTGTCTAGTCCATGAACTAAACAAGCTAGCTGTCCCTAAGGTCCTTATATTTTCTGAAAATGAAAAAAAATCGACTCGAAATCGAATCGAATGAAATGAAAATATCGACTTTTAACTTTGACATATTTTTATTACAGATACCAACCTTTGTCCCTTTCGTCGATTACTCCATGGAAGATTGGAACTACTACAGCGTTAACGACGGCTACTCCTGCCAGGCCCACAGGACCGGAAACATTCATCTAACTCGAGGAAAAATGCTCGGGGGTTGCAGCAACTCCAACTACATGTACGCCATAAGAGGCAACAAGGCGGACTACGACTCCTGGTCTCTTACCAACCCTGGATGGGACTGGGACAACGTCAGTGACTACTTCAAGAAAAGCGAAAGAATGAACGACAAGGAAATCATGAGTGGCGAGACCGCATCTTTACACAGTACCGACGGTTTGTTGGGCATTACTCGCCCCATATGGAAGGAGAGAACCCGAAAATACTTTGAAGCGTTCAAAGAAAATGGACACGAAATTTTGGAAGATGTGAATGGATTCCAGCACCTGGGATGCGCGCCGGCGCAGTTCACTATCGCCGGAGGTAAGCGACAAAGCACTGCGTATGCGTTCCTTAAACCTATTAAAAATCGACCCAATTTACATGTCCTCAAAAACACGCTAGCAAGAAAAATATACTTCGATAACAACAAAAGAGCTATTGCCGTAGAAGTAAAAATGCCAAACAAAGGAATAATAACACTCAAGGCAAAGAAAGAAATCATTTTGTCAGTTGGAGCAATTAACTCTCCGCAACTGCTGATGGTCTCAGGAGTCGGGCCGAGTCAACACTTGAAAGAGAACGGCATACCTGTTATATTGGACTCGCCTAATGTAGGTCAAAACTTACAAGATCATGCGTTGGTACTCGTCGTTTTGAATGGCCAGAAAGGCTTCGCACCTGTCGTTGAAAATTTAGACACGTTAACCAATCTAGATACATTTCCGTCGCCTGCAATGCTGCTCTATGTGGCAATGGACAAAGCTCAGACGTTCCCCGACTACGAGGTGACGATGTTATCGACTGGCCCGATACTGCCAACGGTCTATTGTTCCTACGTATTTGGATTAGACAACGAGATTTGCACAGCCGTGGCATCCGCCGGTCAGAAACGAGAGTCTTTGTACAGTATACTCACCGTACTTCATCCGGAGTCAAAAGGTAGCGTGACTCTGAAAAGCAAAGATCCTGAACAATATCCTCTGATCGACTTGGGTTACTTTAGTAACAACATAGATTTAGAGAATCATGCCCGTTACATGGAAGATTTCGTAAGCGTCATCAACACAACATTATTCAAAAAAGTAGATGCACAGATCCTGGATATGAGAATAAAACAATGTAGGCATTTAGTTTTCGCAAGCACTGAATACTGGAAGTGCTTCTGCTTAAATACGGCTTCTTCGCATTGGCATCTAGTAGGTACATGCGCTATGGGCCCCGATGGGGTGGTCGACGAGCGCCTCCGGGTGAGAGACCTACACGGCATAAGAGTGGTAGATGCCAGTATTATGCCTAACATCACGAGCGGGAACACGAATTTGCCCACAATCATGATCGCAGAAAAGGCTAGCGATATGATTAAAAACGACTACGGAATTTTCTAAACTTTTAGATTGTCTCCCATTTTTACAAGCTTTTATTATTTTCACCTGCTCCGGTGTCTGCCTGTCTATGTGTCTGACTGTTTGCCTGTAATCAAATATTGCAATTTAAATTTGACCTACTTTCTGATTTCCGATTGAGCCGAAATTTTGCAAGGATATGTAAATCAGATGACAATCCCAAGATTTGTTAGCTACTCGAGACCTTGTTCATCCAATGGAGCAGTGGGCTTCGTCACCGTCGTCAGATTGGCACCATTCTACTGGACCACGAAAAAAGGAAATTCCACTGGAATTTCAAACACACCAACGAAATAACTTTTTTTAGGCCTAATTATATTTTTTTGTTAATTGACTGTATTCAGAAATAAATATCGTTGTTTTCTTTTAAATACAATATAAATAAATATTTTTTTAATATGAAGTTTTATTATTTCTTTTTATAATTATAACAATCTAAATAATGCTCGATTTTTGTCGTTTTTTCCGTGGGTGTACATTTCTAGCCACAGTACTTAGTTAAAACAATTGTTCTCGACTCCTTATCGGGCAAGCCAAATGTAAGAAAGATGTTCGAGTTACGGAAAAAAGTTCACATCCGGATACCAGCACCAAATTTTAGTATGTTGTTATGCATGGTCTCTGGACCCCAAAACTGCCGGGAGACAGCCTCTGAAAGGTCAAAATCACCGAATATGACGTCATTCACCTAGCCGCTCCCGCATTCTTAAGAGGAAACAGTAAGGTGGAGAGCATTGAAAATTAGGTATTTGTAAAATGTGTCGCTGTCCCGCACTGCCCGCCTCTCCCGCGCGGAGCACGATAGAGACAACTGCAGCTTGGACCGAAAATACCTTTTAAAATTTCATGAAAACAACGTTTCGTAGTCCCCTGATTTCTTCCCCAAAACTTAACCTATTTAACTATTTTTTTCATTAAACATTAAAGAAAGGCTTTGGCCGTGTTCCTATGTTTTCCTTTTTTTTAATAATCTAGGCAAATTTGTTTTCTGGATGTGTGAACACAGCGTAAATCTGGCATTTTTTTAGGTTTTTAAAGGTTAATATCTCTTTTGAGAATCAATTTATCGTAAAAAGGAAAACATAAGAACGTATCAATAGTAGCCATAGATTTTTGGACAAAAAATTATTGCTCTACTGGCATTATCCAGGGAGGAAACAGGGGACTACGTTTGTATGGAAAAACTGCCCTCCTGTTTCCTCTTAAGAATGTTTAATTGTGACAAAACTACACATCTCACATCCACATAAGAGATATCAAATGAAAGGTAATTAAATGTACTATAAATGACTTCTGCATTTAAATTTAATAAATTTCCTAAACTAAACCTAAATTTCCGTATTTTTTTTTGAAAAATCGGATCGGCATCGTGAGTATTTGTCCTTGCATTTGCCAAATACAAGTTCTTGGCAGATTGTACATGTCTCAGGAAGAAAGAGTTTTCCATATTGGGGTAGCCGAGTCCTTCGGCCTGTTTCCCCAGCCCTAGTTAGAGGAATCCATTGGGTGTGCCAAACTTGAAAGGGGAAGAGTATTTCGCGCGCTCAAGGTTTTTGAGTATATAGCTTCTATATTTATTGACAGATTTTCAAGATTTAAGCTACGTTATGAAGCTTAGTAAATTGTTTATATATTTGTAGTACATTTGCATAACTTCATGTTTTTAGCAAATTTAGTTTTGCTGTAAAACCTAAATTTCCGTATTTTGCCTTTGATATTGAAATTATTGTGTGAATAATGCCTAAAGTATAACATTTATTAAAATCAAACGTAGAAGTTATTTATAGTATATCTAAATTAGCTTTCATAAAAACACTTATGTCTTTATAGTTGCAAAAAGATACTGCTAGCAGCCACAAACTTCTAAATCTAGGTTAAAGTTAGGTCAAGGATTACGCGTTCAATACTAACTTTACCTACAATAAAAACCGGCCAAGTGCGAGTCGGACTCGCGCATCGAGGGTTCCGTACAAACTCATAAGTAGATACATGAATAGTTCAAGAAAAACTATATGGCGATTAGTTTAGTAGGAGCAAATAAGTATGTGTTAAGATTTTTGCAAATTTCTCAAAAACAGTGCCAGTTAGGAAAACCGTTATATTTTTCCTGTAATATATAGGATGACATTAATAATTGGTAATTATAACAGATTTTTCTGTTCAGTAACTTCGAAGATAATAGGGGGGAACGGTATTTTTTTAAACGTTTTTCGCCATAAATCAAAAACTACTTATTTAAAAAAAAATACAAAAATACTGTTTTAATCTACAAATTAAGCCCTTTCATTTGATACCTGACTCAATATAATAGCCCTACTTTCAATTTGCAAAGTCTCATTACGGACCCCTTTAAAAAAAAAGTAAAAAAGTTACAAGATTTTTTTACATTCTATAAGCTCGGGTTAGCGGTTCTTAACACTATTCCAAATTTCAAGTCGATAGCATCAGTAGATCCTGAGATATCTTGCTGTGACAGACGGACAGACAGACAGACAGACAGACAGAGTCGCACCATAAGGGTTCCTTTTTTACCATTTTGGTACGGAACCCTAAAAATGAACAACTACCAACTTAGCAGACAAATACTTAAATTCTTGCGGTTTTTAATAAAAACAAAACTTTCCGAACCAAATTCTTTGATGCCAACATAAAAATAAATATTTTTAATATTGTCAGTCATCATCATCATCATCATCAGCCTACGGCAGTCCACTGCTGGACGTAGGCCTCTCCCAAGACGCGCCACTTTGCTCGATCATCAGCTATACTCATCCAGTTGCTGCCAGCCGCCCTGCGCAGATCGTCGCTCAGTATTTAGAGTAATCATTAAGGGGGAACGTTAGAGAAAGTTACCAATTTTAGCTGCTCAGGTGGCGTTGTACGTCGTTTGCGTAGTATTTTCATTATTTTTAGCTAAACCGAATCAAATATTTACTATTTCTATGTATTGGCGGAGCCAGTAAAAAATGGTGAGCTTAAATCGCAACCAATTTCAGCTCAACAGTCTTCTTGTGGACAATAAATCGCATTTCTTTAAAATAATCGCAATTTTCCACATTCTCGTTGACAGTCGTTAGTGTCAGTGACTGTCAATAATCAATAATAATTATTATGACAGTGTGACAGGTCATGTTTGTTTACATATTATTTTGGCGCCATTTTAATCTATTTGATAAAGATTTTGACGTAGTTTCAGGAGATGTTGAAGTTTAAGTTACTTCATATATATTGTTAGGTATCCAATATATATTGTTATATTTCTGATTTTTTGATTATCTGCACATGTTTGTTACTTCTTTCTTTGTAATTTGACCTCTTTTTGTTAGTTGTGCATGTACCTAGTTAAGTATACTTACTGACCGTGACCTAAGTTAGTATACTTACTTATTAGCCAAGCCAAGAAAAAAAAACCGGTCAAGTGCGAGTCGGACTCGCGCACCGAGGGTTCCGTACAAACTCATAAATAGATACATTAATAGTTCAGGTAAAACAGTATGGCGATTAATTTAGTAGGAGCATATAAGTATGTGTTACGATTTTTGCAAATTTCTCAAAAACGGTGCAAGTTACGAAGAACGTTATATTTTTCCTGTAATATTTAGGATGACATTAATAATTGGTAATTATTACAGATTTTTCTGTTCAGTAACTTCGAAGATAATATGGGGGGAATGGTATTCAGAAATCAAAAACTACTTATGTAAGAAAAAAAAACAAAAACAGTGTTTTAATCTACAAATCAAGCCATTTCATTTGATACCCCACTCGATGTAATAGATCTACTTTTCATTTTTGACATCCGATGTAGGTCCCCTTTAAAAAAAAAGTAAAAAAGGTATAAGATTTTTTTTCTGTCCAATCGAGTTAGCGGCTTTTAACACTATTCCAAATATCAAGTGGATAGCATCAGTAGATCCTGAGATATCTTGCTGTGACAGACAGACAGACGGACAGAGTCGCACCGTTTTTTATCATTTTGGTACGGAACCCTAAAAACATATTTTATATCGTATTGTTTTATTAAAACTTTATTATGCTAATATAGTTCTAGGTACTTATCTACTCTGTCATACATTTTTGCGCTGTAAATTTTTTTAAATACAAATACATAGCTTTCTTTTGTATAAAATGTGGTACAAGGGATGATTACATTGGATAAGAAACACACATTTCACCAGCATAATTCACGCGTTCGATAGAATATTATTCATAGACTGTTGGAAATCCAGTGGATCAGGAAAAGAAACCACAATTACAAGTTCCCAAATATATTTTGCACCGCGCGCTTGAGCGATCGAAACAGAATAGATAATTCTTTGTTGTGGCAACTGTCTAACTTAAACGCTTAAGTATTAAAAGCCAGCTACCTATGTTTATATTGGTACATAGACGAACTCTATGTTCTAACACTGGCCCTTGAACCAATAATTATAAACTCAACGTTTACACACTCATAAGGTCAACAACAATACACTAACAGCACACAATAAGTATCGAACAATAAACAAAGTAATGACACATCTGCTGTCCAAAAATAAAAGAACGCAACAGCAAAAACATAGCAAAAGTATACATTTATCAAAGCATCCCTCATATGTAAGAGTAAACGGTCAAAACATATACGAACGGATCTAAAATAAATTATACTTCTGCAAGTATATTACTTAGATACCTAACTCTCAATTATTCAACACAATAAACAATTGAGAAACGAACTTATCGTGTTTACCTTTTGCTAACGGTTTCGTTAACACGTCGGCCACCATTTGGTCAGTGGAAAGGTACTTCAAAACAACAGTGCCTTCATCTACAATTTCCCTGATGAAATGGTGTCTGACATCGATGTCTTTCGTTCTGGCGTGGTACATTACATAGAATTTTTTTTTTTTTTTTTATTCACGATAGGTAAGCATTTGACTTTGATCTCACCTGTTGGTAAGTGAAGATAAAGTCGATGATGGAGCATGCTTACCTAGATAGTGCCTATTCACTCTCGACTTGAAGAGATCCAAGTTATATTTTTCCGGGAAGAGGTCTGCTGGAAGAGAGTTCCACTCCTTAGCTGTCCTAATAAGGAAAGTGGAAGCAAAGCGCTTTGTGCGAGTCGTTGGTATATCGACAACGTAAGGGTGAAACCCAAGTCCACGCCTAGTCCCATAATGACGAAATGGAGATGGCGGAATCAGTTCATGCAATCCCAACGCACACTCGCCGAATTAGTGCATAACTTCAGTGCCGACTGATTATCATTATGCAAAGTTACCCTCCCCCCCCCCCCACTAAATACCCCCCGTAAATTTCGATCAAAAACTTACGCTGAAAGAGAGCCTCCTTACAAGCATCTGACAAACACATATATTCCGCCTCCGTGCTTGAAAGGGCTACCGTTTTCTGCTTCCTAGTTACTCTCCCAAGAGATGGTATTATTACCAATTTTGAAGACAACAATGAAGACGACAACCGGTATAAGATTGACGATCGATCTCATTCGCCGCAAAATCGGCGTCAGCAAACGCGACGATGTCCAACCCTGACTTCTGGAAAGTTAAACAATAATTAGGCGTACCTTTCAGATAGCGAAGAATGCGTTTCGCCGCCTTCCAGTGAGTCTCGTCGTATGCGTCGTTAAATGGCTGAGCGAGCTGACAGCGTGTGCGATATCCGGCCGCGTACACATAGCTATGTACATAAGATAGCCTATCAGGCCTCTGTAGTCGTGGCTGCAATCCTTCTTTGTGGACTTCACGAGCTTCAGACCTGTCTTCATTGGTGTTCGCGCTGGTTTGCAATCCGACATTTGAAAGCGTTCTAGCACCTTCTTGATATAGATCGACTGGTCTAGAGTTATTAAATTGTTTTGTCTGCAAAGCTTCATGCCAAGGATATGATGCGCTGAATTATAATAGAATTGAGCGCTTTATCCTTGACCTAAGTTTAACCTAGATTTAGAAGTCTGTGGCTGCTAGCAGTATCGTAACGTGACTATAACGATACTAGTGCTGTTATGGGGTATTCCGCAGCGTAGCATAGACTTCTCTGAACTCTCTTATGTATGTTCTTATATTAGTGTTCGTGACCAAGTAAAAGTCGGATTAAAGTACAGGAGTAGAAAAAATTCAATAAGATACTGGCAATACAAGTTGGCTACTGCTATAAAGATGTAATTAAAACATTTCTCTGAACAACATTCATCTAACTCGAGGAAAAATGCTCGGGGGTTGCAGCAATGCCAACTACATGTACGCCGTAAGAGGCAACAAGGCGGACTACGACTCCTGGTCTCTTAGCAACCCTGGATGGGACTGGGACAACGTCAGTGACTACTTCAAGAAAAGCGAAAGGATGAACGACAAGGAAATCATGAGTGGCAAGACCGCATCCTTACACAGTACCGACGGTTTGTTGGGCATTGCACGCCCAATATGGGAGGAGAGAACCAAAAAATACTTTGAAGCGTTCAAGGAAAATGGACATGAAATTCTAGGAGATACGAATGGATTCCAGCAGCTGGGATGCTCGCCGGCGCAGTTCACTATCGACGGAGGTAAGCGACAAGGCACTGTGTACATGTCCTCAAAAACACGCTAGCAAGAAAAGTATACTTCGATAACAAAAAAAGAGCTATTGCCGTAGAAGTAAAAATGCCAAACAAAGGAATAATAATACTCAAGCCAAACAAAGAAATCATTTTGTCAGCTGGAGCAATTAACTCTCCGCAACTGCTGATGGTCTCAGTAGTCGGGCCGAGTCAACACTTAAAAAAGAACGGCATACCTGTCATACCTAATACACGCCTAAAGTAGGTCAAAACTTGCAGGATCATGCGACGGTACTCGTAGTATTGAATGGCCAGAAAGGCTTAAAATCTGTCGCTGAAAATGCAGACACGTTAACTAACCTAGATAAATTCCCGACGCCTACAATACTGCAGTTTGTGGCAATGGACAAAGCTCAGACGTCCCCCGACTACCAGGCGACGATATTTCCGTTTCCGACTGGCCCGGTACTGTCAACGCTCATATGTACCGTCGTATTTGGATTAAAGGACGAATTATGCACAGCCGTAGCATCCGCCGGTCAGAAACGAGAGACATATATATACATATTATACATATAGTATACAAACTATAATCAGTATGCTTCGTCGGGAGTCCAAAAGTAGCGTGACTTTGAAAACCAAAGATCCTGAACAATATCCTTTGATCGACTTGGGTTACTATACTAACAAGATAGATTTAAGGCCGAGCCACACCGGCTGCGTACACGTCTGCGTGCGCGTGGCGTGCGCGTTGTATAGTATGAATGTTTTTCAAAATGGCGGCTAGTCACGCTCAAAGTCAAGGAGCTGCAGCGTACAGTGCGTGCACACGCAGCCGGTGTGACTCGGCCTTTAGAGAATCACGCGCGTTATATGGATGGAAGATTTCGTAAGTGTCGTCAACACGACATTTTTCCAAAAATTGGATTCAGGGATCGTGGATATGAGAATAAAACAATGCAGGAATTTAGTTTTCGGAAGCACTGAATACTGGAGGTGCCACTGCTTAAACACTGTTACTACACTGTGGCATCCGGTAGGTACATGCGCTATGGGCCCCGGGGGGGTGGTCAACGAGAGCCTCCGGGTGAGAGGCCTACTCGGCATAAGAGTGGTAGATGCCAGTATTATGCCTAACATCACGAGCGGGACACGATTTTGCCTACTATCATGATCGCAGAAAAGGATATGATTAAAAACGCCTACGGTCTTTTCTAAACTATTAGAGACAAGATTTCTGATTGCGTGAGATGTTTCATGACTTTTACCTATAAGGAAAGATAATTTAATTTTAAAAAGAAACCAAAACTGCATTCAAAGGATTTTTTTAAATTCTTTTGGCCTTTGTATGGGAATGGATGGTAAAATAAAATTAATGATAGATTTTACGATCTTTTCTACTTAAAATACCAAATGTTTATTAGAGTGTTTAAAATAGTAATTGCTTATTTTTTTTTAATTTATAGCTGGTTCGTTTCCCGGGTGAGACAAGCAAATATTAGAAAATCGTTTAATGCAGTTTTGTCTCTTTAAAAATAAAGAAATGTTTCCTTACAGTAAGTTGAGCTAACTAAAGGATTTAAGGTAGTTCCCCTCCAGGACCCATAGATTTTTTCCACCCTGTATCATACAAGGATTGATGATCGAAATTGGCATACTATTTGCAAGAGTGTTACTGACTAGTGACTGCAAAGTTTTGCCGAAACGTTTCACTACGGGTATATTTACTCTCCCATTGATTTAGGTAGGAGAAGAGTCGGCAGCAGGATAACCGAGAACGTCGATCTGAACAAGGACTTCAACATGATCTTAATCGAACCGGTAAGGGCGTTTATCAAAATAGCTGATCTTGTCGAAAGCGAACCTTTAAAATCTTTACTAATTTAACGTTTTTCAATTGCCAATTAAATTACATAAAATTGCACAGAAAACGTGTTGTTGATAGTGAGGGTGCATGCAGCTGCGGGTGCGCAGGAAAGTATGTTTAGGAACATATATATTTAAAATAATCAGAGGTAGGATATGCAACAGCCAGGTGTTGTGTCACGTAAAGTTGTGCGTCCCCGATAGGTACGTGTGGCGCCGGCGCAAGCCGCGGCCAGGGCTCGGAAACCGGTATTTGCTCCATACAAAAATACCGGTATTCTTTTCGTTCTTATCGTTCTTTGGTTTATTATTTCGTTTTTTAACCAGACAATCTAATAATACGAAATCATGACTTAATTACATTACTGAGCTCTACATAAAAAGCATAAAATACTTCAAAATATTGGGCTCTTTCGGAATTTTTGCAAAATACCGGTTTCGAGCCCTGGCCGCGGCTGCTGGCCGAGCCGCGCGGGCGCACAAACCTGCTTGGAGCGGCACCGATGACGCGCGCATTGCGCACCCTTAACCTAATAGCCGAAAACATTGACTTGTTTTCTTGTTTTTTGAGTAAATTCACAAAGGCAGCATTATTTGTAATATGTTACGTGTGTAAAAACTAGTTTAAATAAGTAACGAAATCGTGCAAATAGTGACACTATTGTCTTAGCTTGTTGTGCTTAGGCTTAGCACCTGTAAAAATAGTTGTACCTAAGTGGAAAAACATAAAATAAAAAACAAAAATATTTTCTGTCCTTGAATGAACACCTGTGCACGTAGGTATATATAGGCACACAGCAATTTAGTGGTCTAGTTCCATAAAGCTATTTAACGAGGTAAGTCGTAATAGTACTTTTTGATATAAGTGCGGAAAGTAAGACATTTCTCACGAGTCCCAATCCCAAGGTCCCGGCCGCTAGGCGAGGGATAAGACTGGGGCCCGGCCGCTAGGCGAGGGGCAGACATTTTTAGGGTTCCGTACCAAAATGGTTCAAAGGAACCCTTAAGTTGCGACTCTGACTGTATGCCTGTCCGTCTGTCACAACCAGATATCTTAGGAACTACAGCTGCTATCGATTTGAAATTTGGAATAGTTTTAAAAATCGCTAACCCGAGTCTACTGGGTATAAATAGTAGTTTGTGTATCTAGGGCGGTAAGTAATTCCTTTACCGCCCGTGGCACACACAATGTTTTTCATCACACTTGTGAGGAAATCTTAATAACCTTACTAATCGTCCCAGTATGACAAGAAAATATTAAAACAGACAGTGTCGTTAGTGACATATGTCCATAGACAATGCGAATGTCAAGTCACGTTCGGAAACCATAGCGGTAAAGACCTAAAATGGCCATTTTAGTTGATTTTATATTTGCAAAATACTGACATACATTATTCAAACATTTAATTAATGTTACCGAAATATGTGTTAACATGTATTTGCAATAACAGTTATCTTTAAATAAATATTTCAGTGATAAAAGTTAAAAAAGTAAAATGGCGTTTCCTTTGAACATGACAAATAAGAGTAAAACAGAACCAGCGTTTCAAATTTAAAAAGAAAACTATTACGCCCTAGGGCGTAATAGGTAATTTACGGCCCGCAGATCCTACGTGTAATGACACCATTTTCGAGCAAGTGTGATGAAAAACATCTTATACCTTTTTGACATTTTTTTAAGGGGGCCGAAATAGAAGGTCGAAAATTTAAAGTTGGGCTAATAATAAATAGCCCAACTTGACATTTTCGTATGTTCAAATTAAGCCCTTTCATTTGATACCCTACTTGATATTATTATATCAGTATTTTTTTGCAGATAATATCTAAAATTAATTAAAGATATGCAGCCGTTATTAAAATTGATACGCAAAAAAAATAAACAATTAAATCATTTGGGCAGCATACAATGATTTGGCTGGCAATAAATAAAAATCGGGCTACAACTCTTGTTCAGCAAAAAACATTGTAACATTTTTATCCTTTGTCTGCCTAATAAACGGCCGAGCTGCAAAATAATTACTTGGCCAGCAAGATTTTACAATTGGTCAGTAGAGAAAACATGTCTGTAAGCAGTTTAATTGAGAGGTGTGCATATTAAAAGAATGCATATTAAATAAGTGGATGGCGTTTAGTGGTTTGGTTTGAAAATTCAGCAGTGTTCGTTATTGTTGCGCCGGTGGTATAGGTTAAAACTTCAAACGTGATTGTCCGTGCTTTAGAAGCGTTTTCAGGCGCCTGAAACATGTTTTCAGTCCGTTTTAGGACACCCTCTATCAGATGGTGCAATAACCTGAAAACCCGTTACCAGGCATTTTCAGGACCCCTTATGGGCCTTTGAAGTTCCTAGAAAGGGACAGCAATAGTCGGGAATGTTCCAGTCGAGTCGAGCATCGAACAATCTAGATTGTCTAGAATACTCGCTGTAATATTTAGGATAATATTAATAATCGGTAATTATTACAGATTTTTCTGTTCAGTAACTTCGGAGATAATAGGGGGGGAGTGGTATTTTTTAACGTTTTTTGTCTTCAATCAAAAACTACATGTCTAAGAAAAAAAATAAAAACGGTTTTGTAATCTACATATTAAGCCCTTTCATTTGATATCCCACTCAATATATTAGCTCAACTTTTGATTTACGACATCCCATTTCGGTCCCCTTAAAAAAAATTGTAAAAAAAGGTATAAGATTTTTTGTCTGTCCCATAGGCTCGGATTAGCGGTTTTTGACACTATTCCAAAGGAGGACCGGACAAAACGGTCCTAAGAACCAATAGCGACGTGACATATATCATTAGAAAGGTGTTTCAATATACTACAATAGTTACTATGGGAGCTCATTTCAAATCACTGTGTGAAAGAAGTTATGGCAATATAAAACAACTTATTTTTATATACGATTTTAAGCAATAAAAATGAATTATTTCGTATTCCTTGACGTTACAGTCCACCTATCAGGCTTCCCCGGCCGCTCAGGCTCCCCCGGCCCCTCCGGCCCCCCAGGCTGCCGCTAGCAGGGCACCGAAGGCCCTTAAGGCACCCCCCGCACCGTTGACGGGACTTGAGCTGCAGGCCAGCAAGGCGAAAGGCCCGAAGCAAACACGCCACTAAGGCAACCCCCTCCCTCCCCGCCCCCCCGGCCGCGGATTCATTTAAGAAGCCGCCAGTCCCCGTAAAGGCGGCCGCGTCCGTCTCAGCCACCCCGGCTTCTACTGAGGCCCGCTCTCGCTGCCGTTCGGGTCCCCGTAAGTCTCGCCCACGCTCTGCGTGCAGCGACGCTGACGGGGACAGGAAAAGGAGTCGTTCCCCGGTACGTATAAAAACGCCGGTGCCCACCTTGCGATCGCCTCCTGCAGCCATCTGCGTAAGAGTGTGTTAACTGGGGGCAAATATACTGCCGCGATCGTTACCGGGTGGTGACCCGATCATGGTGGAAGCTACGGCGGAAGAAAATCGCAGTTCCTCCCGCGGGCCTATCTACCCTATCGTTACTAACCATTTCGTAGCCCGGGAGTCGGAAAATTCTGTGTAACGGTTTGTAAAAGGTCTCTTGGACCAATAGAATATCGACCGCGTGTTCCCTAATGCACTCGACTAACTCTTTCTTTTCGCCTCGTAGGCCATTAGCGTTTCAAAAGCCTAAGATAAGCGAGCGTGGTTTGATCTTGAGACTAGTACTATCCATATTAGTTAGAGATCAAACCGCTCTGAGAAGCGACTAACTGTCCTATTTCGCGCATGATAAGCGGGGCGGAAATGTTGCACGCGGTAGCAAGAGCTCCGTTTAGAGCAGCAAGGCGTTCACTATACGAACGCACTTGCCTCTCAAAACTTTGCCTGTTTAGCGGGGCAGCGAGAAGCGGGAGGGGGGCGGCCCGGGCTGCGGAGGCGATAGCGGCGTACGATGCCGCTGCCTGGAGACTGGGCGTTGAGGACGCCGGGGAGGGCGTGGAAGACACGGGAGCAGGGGAAGCGCCCGCCGCAGACGGTGGCAGGTATTTCCCCTTTTGCGGGGCTGATGCAATGGCCGGGAGGTTGCGCGAATTGCGCTCGGGGGCCACTCGGCCCTTGTTGCGGTTGTCAAGACCTCCTTAGTCTTAGCAATCTGCTTTGGGGCCTTAAGGTAACCCTGCTAGTTGGCAGTGTGGCCAGTAAGACCGCAAACCACGCAAGATGGCGGCACATCTTTCAATTTTTTGCAATCGCGGGTCAAGTGGTCGCCCGTGCATTTCACGCAACGAGGGCGCAGGAAACAGCCCGTTTGGCTGTGACCGTAATACTGGCAGTTGTGACACTGCCTCGTGTATTCTAGGCGACGCGGTTTTTCGACCCGGAAACCCGTCAGCAAGCAGATCTCCTTCAACTTCCAAATCGTGTGGGCTGAGGGGTGATTCGAGTCGATTTTGACGAGGGCAATATCGAACTTTTTGCCACCGTTTTTGCGATAGCAGCGGTGAACTTCGCGAACTGCTATCCCCTGTCTAACCAGGTCCTCCTTGACCTCTGATTCGGCGAACTTCTTCGGAATTCCCCGGATCATAAGGCGCAGAGACTTCTCATCGTCGAACTGGTTCCGCTTATAGCCTTAGTGGCGTGTTTGCTTCGGGCCTTTAGGGCTTTCGCCTTGCTGGCCTCCAGCTCAAGTCCCGTCAACGGTGCGGGGGGTGCCTTCGGTATCATGCTAGCTGCAGCCTGGGGGGCCGGAGGGGCTGGGGGAGCCTGAGGGGCCGGGGAGGGCTGACAGGTGGACTGTAACGTCATGGAATACGAAATAATTCATTTTTATTGCTTAAAATCGTATATAAAAATAAGTTTTTTTATATTGCCATAACTTCTTTCACACAGTGATTTGAAATGAGCTCCCATAGTAACTATTGTAGTATATTGAAACACCTTTCTAATGTTATATGTCACGTCGCTATTGGTTCTTGGACCAGCCTTCATACATTTTTGCCGGTTCTCCTTTCACCACAATTAGTCGCTTCTGAGATATCTTGCTGTGACAGACGGACAGACAGACAGAGTCGCACCATAAGGGTTCCTTTTTTACCATTTTGGTACGGAACCCTAAAAAGGTCGGGCCCCCGCGACAGCGTGCTCATGATGTTGGCAGCGTTCCCGCTGTTGGCAAGTCCAACAATATACCTTTGGAAATAATCGCTCCGAAAGTTGTGAAAATTGTGTCCCCCCCCCCCTCTCTATCTTCTAAACCGTGTGTCCGAAAAATATAACGCTATAAGATAACACTTAATTAATACTTTCAACGAAAATTATTTTCAACTAGATCGGATTAACCGTTTTTGAGTTATTGCCGATAAACTGCGCTTCTCAACAAAAGGACGTAATTGCTATGAGATATAATATTAGATAGATATGATACTCTCTTTTGTTGTTGTACTTTTTTTATATCGTATTTAGTTGTGGTTATGGAACGCTACACTCAGCATGGTCCGATATGCTCTTGGCCAGTTATTTAATTAATTTTTTACCTATGGTAAGCGTCCCTTGCCACGGGCTTCTTGTACGAACCACGGTCGCAAATACACTGTTTACAATAATCAAGTCTTGCTGCTGCAATCCATCTTCCCACAACAACAACTAGTGCAAACAGTCTACCCAACACCCGCGCTGAATAGCGATGGCTAATCTTTGCGCGAGAAAGCTGCCTGCGCGTGCGCGTGGGTCGTCTGTTTCTATCCCACAGCTGGCTCCACGATCTGTGGAGCCCGCACGCACCCTGACTCCACGAGCCCAGTGTCTCGACGCCGAACACTATCAACCCGTATGGGCGCCGAGACAACTGTATCCCATCAAAAACATTACATGTAAAAAGATGCAAGTCTCGCAACGCAGTTCTCCTACAACAGAAAAGTTTTGAGATGTAAAGTTAAACCAAGTACCGGGGGGGTATCAACAGAACTCGATTTCCACCGACTTGCTCTAGCGAGATCTATAAAATGTGTTCCTCCATGGTTAAATAATAGGCAAGTCGGTGGGAATCGAGTTCTGTTGATACCCCTCCCGGTACTGACTTGATTTAACTTAACATCTCAAAACTTTTTTGTTGTATAGGTAGGAGAACTGCGTTGCGAGACTTGCAGCTTTTTACATGTAATGTTTTTGATGGGTTCTCATTTCTTTTTGTAAGTGGTCTTCCTTTATTTATTACATTCCAATCCATTCTTTTCAATTTGAACTGCAAAACTACTTTGTAATCGCATGAATTTGTATAGGATTACAAACTTATATGTGCAGTTGTGACTGAAATTGCAATTGTACGTCGTGCTATGTTTAAAATTTGGAGCTTGTAGGTCTCCTAGAAGTATCTTAGAATTATGACGATCATCATTCAGTGAATCAGTGAGTCAGTGACAAAACTAAGGAACTTTGACATGCAATAGTTCTTAAACTACACGTTCAAATTTAATGATATAGAGAATCTAGTATAAGTCTTAATGTGCCCTATATATCCCTGAAATTTCAAGGTTCTAGCTTTGGCCAGTACAAAATTACGGGAGGCTGAAAATGGCCTGAATGGCTTCGAGAAAAGGATGGTACGGCCGTGCCTTTGTTTTGCTCGACTTGGCGATGTGAAGATTTGCACAGTTTGGTGCGCTCGCGGGCGTCCGCCGCCGCACCGGCTCTTTTGCTGGTAGCCGGGAGGTAGGACGCCGCCAGCCTACAAAAGTACAAAATGAATATAATTATTTTATGTAAAATTTATACACATATGTCTAGAATGTAAAAAATCTATTCGACAAAATAATTGGGGAACTATCTATCATGTTTTTTAAGCCATGAAGGCATAAACGAGTAGATGACCCGTCTGATAGTAAATGGTGGTGATGGCCGCCCAATCACCCATAGATACAGCAGCACAAATAAGAGCTGTTTTTAGGGTGGTCTGGCTAGCGACCTGGTTCGACCCCAGGGAACGCCACGGCCAACCACCCGGTCCGACAATCTCTACGCCCAGGATGGGTTACGAGTTTGTCAGTTTCTAAAAAAGAAACGATTCTGAGGAGACCTGGCGTCTGAATTTTGTAGTAATATAATTTGGCTTTATGTATTTTGAACCTTATACATATTAGGCACTATAGATTATAAGCGTGTGATAAACGTAATGAATTCAGACCGTATATATTTTAATCTTATGATAAAAGATGTTATGGGTTCCCTACGTTTTGCAATTTGGCAATAATCAAAAATAGGTTTAGTAATTTTCCACGAAAATGGACTCGCACACACGCACACGCACACGCACACACACGCGCCCACACACACACACACTCACACACACACACACGAATTATTCGGACCGTAAATAAATAAATATTAGGGGACAATCTTACACAAATCGAACTAGCCCCATAGTAAGCTCAATAAGGCTTGTGTTATGGATACTAGACGACGATATATTTAATAGATACAAATACTTAAATACATAGAAAACATCCATGACTCAGTTAATAATAAATATTCTTAGTCTAAAACAAATTTCGCCAAATAATAACGAAAAATATCAAACAAATAAAATATCAAAATGCGACGTTGCTAATTTTGCTCATTCTGTGGTAGGTAGGTAGGGACTATTAAATGCTAAGATGACCAAAACTCGAATATTACAGAAATGGGTAGCTATTTCGAAAATACTTCCGACTTTGTATTAATAGAACATCTGAAAAATTCATCTCGAAAATTCTTTGCAAGTCCATATAGAAGAAAAATTACTGATATTAGACTGTGCCTCGGGTGCGGTGCAACTAACGTCGTATAATTATATATGTGGTACGGTACATGTGGTGATGACATGATGTACGAGTATATTTGTTTCAGGACATTGTGGTAATCGGGGGAGATACTTCCAGATAACTTCGTGACCCAGGTTCAGCACCAGACGCCTCTCGCAGAGGACTCGCATAATATCACACACGAGGTCAGACATGTTACTGTCACTGAGGTTTTATTTAAGTTGTCATCTTTTCAATTCAGTGACGCCCAATGCTGTACTTAGGTCCCCGGCAACCTTAACCAGGTCGTCTTTAATCCATCTTGTGCGGGACCCACGATGCTTCGCCCTGACTATCTTATCTTAATAATAGGGGGACCCCTATTATCCATAAGGATTTACGGATATACTTCGACCCAATGGGATCTTTTGTCTATTTACCCCTTACCGCATCTACGCGATGGCCATTTCCACCATCTCCATAAATCGGATGGGATGATGGAACCCATTGGTAGAACTTGGAATTCATTTGGCTCTGGGTATCTATTCATGTATCTACACACCTCTTTCATTTCCAAAATGGCTGCTTCGCAAAACGAGATAGTCGAAAAAATGAGCGATTCTTTTATGTTCACTTTCAGAATGTTCCTGACGGAGCTTCTGTCTGTTGCTGAAGTCGACCTCATCGGGCCAGCTGTCAAGCTG
The DNA here is from genome assembly GCA_947034925.1 of Eudemis profundana. Taxonomy (NCBI): domain Eukaryota; kingdom Metazoa; phylum Arthropoda; class Insecta; order Lepidoptera; family Tortricidae; genus Eudemis; species Eudemis profundana. The sequence continues at coordinate 34,453,099 of OX344797.1, read as the reverse complement.
TTCCAAGCAGCGCTGGCCGTCATTGGGGTTCTACATCTCACCTCAAACGACTATCCCCCGCAAGCCACAGTCAATGGTAAGTACACGTTACGATTGCTTCCCGATTCCCACACATTCCGGACTTACACTGGACCCCGCTGGACTCTCTGGAGCGCTTAGCGATAAGTTACAAGTAGTAAAGACAAGTCAGGGTTATGGTAGACTGTCACAAGGGATCAAAATGATCTATTTAGGGATTTAGGGTAGGACGTGCATTGAATCCAAAGCGAAACGAGTTTTTGAACCTGAGAAAATCATGAAACTGCATACCACTACGTAGCCTAAGGCCCCCGCGTATACAGCCAGAATAACCAGATGTTACGCATTAGTTATGTGTGGGGCTCTCCGCTCCAGAAGGGGTTAGCCTACCCACTAAAACCTGAGATGCTGCCCGCCTGGGCCTTAGTCTTGATGGAGTGGGATCGTGCCAGTAATTCGACCACGACATCAACGGCATCTTCGCCCTAGGGCGAACCCTCTTCAAAAAGGCACATTGTAGCGTAAACCGTGTGCTTAACAACTCCCCCGCTACCAATGACCGCCCCTCGGGGAAGCCAGGGACCGGCACCAGGCACTCGGTGTCCTGGTCCCTCCCTCGCCGCCAGAGGACAAACGCCCCGCAGCAGTCCACGGGAGTTCAAACGCCCCTACCCCGCGGACTTCTCCTGACCGTCACCAGCCCTCGTTACTGGGGACAGTCATCTTTGCGGACCGCGGTGGGCCAGCCCTCTACGTCCGGCCCCAACAGTCGTGGCCCGCTAGCCATCGAGGTCGGGTTTGCGGGACACAGAGGATTAGTCCACTGCCATCACGCAGCGGCATAGGTCACCCGTCTGGTGCCTGTCCGCAGTGCCCCCCAAAAAGGGACGGCGGAGGGACACTACCCGGTACCCGACCCACCCTCTCGTGCCGCACCTGGGAAGTCCTCTGAAAACAGAGGAAACCCTGGTGCGGAACCCTGCAATTATCATTAGCAGCATCGGCAAGTGATCAATTATCACCCATTAAGAAATCACTTGCCGTTGCTCCCGGGGCGCACCGACCAGGACGCATCCCTTTCCTGCGGATCAACCGGATCAAGAGGACTTGGAAGAATCCAGACACTCTGGGAGATGTCCTGTCTAGCGCTAAGACACAAATGTATGGAGCATTGAGCAAATATATTTATACCGTAATAAGTATTGATGACTCATGTCGTATTTTACAACCAATTAATAATATCGAGTTCAATGTTATTATGAAGCAATAATAACATTTTAATAGATAAGAAATTTGTTTTAAGAACAGAGTTTATCTCTATGCTGGTTGTCATTTGCGGTTTTTGAAAGCATTACAGAGGGTTTATGATATGTGTGTACGAGAAGTAATTACACAACCAGGGTGGTAAAATATGCGATCGAGGGCTTGTGTTGTGTGTGTACAGTCGAGTTCATCATTATCTGAGCAAAGATTGGACAAAAAACATCTGAACCTATACCTAACCTATTGTATTGTACTTGTATTGTAACCTATTGTCAGAAGCATATATAATAACTCGACTGTACCTTCATCATTTTATGTCTACACTTGGCCAGAAAGCGGCTTTTTCCGTAGGCCTAGCGTGCGGTAAAAGCCACTCCTTAGCCAGGTGTGGCATAGAACTTTTATTTCTTGTTCCCTGAAGCTTGGCGCCCCAGGGCAGTTCCATTCTGGGATGATCTCATTTCCCTGGCCACAAATACTTGGAAGATTTGTCATCACCAGAATGGCATTTTTGGTTACTTTGTAGAACTCGGTAGGATCAATATAAGTATTAAACAAAAATGCTATTCTAATGAGGTGGCATCTTCAGAGTATTCTCCAATATGTGCCTGATGAGTAGGTATAACTGGTCGCGATTTCGCTTGTTATGCTACAGGCTACAGGATACTGCGCAGCATAAATAGTCTCGGGTGGGTCCAATTTTTGTCGGGTCCGATTTTTGCTACATCCAGTAAGGATTGCAAGTTAGTCAGGCTTCAAAAAAAAAGCATATATAGTTAATAAAAAGGGGTGGTATATTTTGTCGCAGGATAAAGAACCGCGCTTCGCAGTCATGCTAAAGGTACTGGAAACGTTGCAGATGGCGCTCAGTTCGATTTTATCATCGTGGGCGCGGGCTCGGCGGGCTGCGTGCTCGCCAACCGGCTCACCGAAGTGGCGGACTGGTCTGTGCTCCTCATAGAAGCCGGCGGCGACCCGCCCATTGAAACAGTGGTAAACTTTTTTAAACAAAAGGTTTTGTTAAAATCCTGCCTTTGGCCTCATTATCCCAATTATATATCGAAGGGTAGGTACCTTGAGGAAATTACACAAACACAAAACTATAAACGACTTAAAAAATAATATTTATGCCAAACCTGGCCATAAAGTGGCTTTTTCCGCACGCTACGCACGTACGGAAAAAGCCGCTTTCCGGCCAAGTGTAGACACAAAATGATGATTCATCATCATAAAACCGTCATTATCGATATACTGTCATTTTAACAGTCTTAACACAAAGTATAACATTAAAAATTGCAAGAGGACAAGTGTCATTGAAGCGAAAATCACACTATTGCTATAAATTGAGTCTTGATATTGATACTACATTAAAAGTTTGAACTGACGTATTACGAATAAATACTGTATTCCATTGAAAAATTGTGGTACTTTCCGTTTAATATTACAGAATACCGTCATTAAGCAGAAAATGACAACCTTCTTCACAAAATCCACTGAATTTCACTGTATTTCTAATGATAATGACATTGTTCCAAAAAGGCGCGCGTCAATTTCCACTATTCGCCGTAATGACACTAGCGCCCCCTGCCGTTTTAAATAGAGCTAGAGCAATAGGTGTTTTTGTATGGCGTTCCTTACAATCACGTGAGTTAGATGGCGTTGTTAACTCAAAAACGTCATTTTTTGGATAGTGACGTTATGATTCTCAAGGAGCGAAAAGTTAAAAAAGTAAGTTGGCGTTTCCTTTGAACATGACAAATAAGAGTAAAACAGAATCATCGTTTCAAATTTAAAAAGAAAACCATTACGCCCTAGGGCGTAATAGGTCATTTACGGCCCGCAAAACCTACGTGTAATGACACCATTTTCGAGCAAGTGTGATGAAAAATTTATATTGTGACAGCTTCTGAACCGTCCGTGGTCGGTAATAAAGATACCGCCGTTTTTAAATCAAAGTTTGACGCCATTGTGACTGAGTCTTTGTTATCTTGTTCGTAAGTGTCTAAAATTTTTCTATTTATTTCCTCTATTTTTGTGAGATAAGACTGGATTAACTCACTGTCCTGTACAGAGATTTCAGATTTTTCTTCTTTAGTAGGTAAGGTACTATATTGCTCTATATAGGCTTCGTAATGGCTGTATAATAATTTTACTTGTTGGAGTTTATTTTGGCCAATAGCTTCAGTACGGTGTTTTGGTCCTAATTTTCTAATATCCTCTTGTAGTGTCTTTAATTGATTATATAATTTTTGAATCTCTAACATTATTTTTGTTTAAAAAAAACACTATTTTTTACACAGGCATTGCAAATTAATAATACTTGGTTACGAACAATAATAATAACGACTTAACGTAAATTAAATTTTGTACCTCTAAATTGTGGTGACGTGCTGTAGCGCTGGTGGTGTCATGGAGTGTTCGATGACTGGTTGACGCTGGGAAGACTTGCTGTTAGACGCTCTGCTCCGGCCTGTTGCGCATTGTTGATGCTACCGCTTGCCGCTCAATCTTCTTAGTGAAGCACTTGCGGATCTTCTTCCACACTGCGTGATGCCGACGAAAAAGAGCACCGTTCTTGTCACGATTATACCGTGATTCTGCCGTTGTCAGCTTGGTTCGTGCTCGCACTGTTGGAAGCTCCTTTTTGCGCGATGATGACTTCCTCCTTTTTGTCTTCTTTTGTGCATTGACCTCCCATAACTTAGACGCAGCTGGTTGTCTAGAGCTGTTGGGTGGTTGGCTGGTTGGCGGCGTCTAGGTTGATGTTGAATTTCCTTTCGGCTTCATGAAGTCTACGATGTGGGCAGGCTGGATCAGCCTGGCCGGCAGGGTCTTGTTGTAGCGGAGCGCTAGGCTGCCTTGAGCAGCCCGACTGGCAGGGTCTTGATGTAGCGGAGAGCTAGGCTGCCTCGAGCAGCCCGACAGGCAGGGTCGCCATGAAGTGTTCGGTGTTAGTAGATAATAACAACACGAGATTCGTAGGAATAATGAACCTTTATTATAGTATTACATGCCTTTTTATACTGGCTTACATATGATCTATTACACAATAATTAAATAAGAAAGACAAAGGATTTACTTTAATATCAAGGCTACGCTACATATAAGGAGCGCTGCCTCTAATATGAAATTAATTATTACATTGCGATACATTGTAATGCATTCCAATCTTCAGCTGTATGTATCAGCTGGATGGCAATTTTGAAGGGCCCCAAAAGAATAAGGGGCTCAAAAATTAAGTATTTTAAGACAATATGTATCAGCTGGGACTACACCACAAAAGAATTTAGGTCGGAAAGTTTTGTTTTTCTTAAAAATCGCAGGAATTTATTCGTCTGTTAAGTCGGTAGTTGTGCATTTTTATTGTAAAGAGACAGATAAAAGTAAAGGAGTAAAAAAAAAATTATGATTATAACATCATGGACTTTATATTGATTTAAACTTTCACGATTTTCACTCATTATTAGACAACTCCAAGCTGCTAGAAAACTCCAAGTAGACAAATCGGCTATAGCGAAGCATGTGTTGGAGTCTGGATCAAACCACTGGATGGAGTTTCATAATACCAAGATCCTGTCTACAGAACGCAATTACTATAGTAGAATTGTCCGTGAAGCGATTGAAATCAAAAAAACACCGCAATTTCAATCGGGAAGATGGGTTTAAGCTTTCTTCGTCGTGGAATCCAGTTATCAGCATGTGTCAATATCATCAATTGTCTTCCGGCAAATCGCCTGATGTTGTTAGTGTAGTGTGTCGGCCGAGTGACAACCCTAATATGCAAAGTATTAATCAAGACCAAGTGCGGGTAGTTCGGAAAACCCGCGCGGCTGGAAGATGTTGACACCCGCCTCGCCAGTCCCTTCGCGACCATGGACGTCACGGCACGTCCGAAACGTCGAGGTAATATCATGTTTTTACGCGATTAAGTCTCGTTTTGTTATAATAATCATGGACTTTATTGTGTTTGCGGCTCATCAAGTCATCATACAAAAATATTGTCTATTTTCCAGTGGATTAGACAGAACTAAAACCGAAGGACTATACAATACAACATGGTTTTTATAACCCACAGTGTGTATGGAAGCCCGATGGTGGAATGGTGAGGGTGGCATCTATAAATGTTACGGTCTCATATTAAAAGTCAATAAGATACTGGCAATACAAGTTGGCTACTGCTATAAAGATGTAGTTAAAACATTTCTCTGAACAAGCGGTTCCTTTAGCCTGGAAACGTATCAAACTATGCCAACTAAACTGAAAAGATCAAAGCTGAAGTTCAGTATACTTGCTTTTAGGGACAAACTTAACCCTATTGCAGTCAATCGAGTGGCAGTTGAGATACACAAACTCCTGCACGAGTCCAACGTTATGACTGCTTTCTACTGGACGAAGGCGCATTGTGGCATAGTTGGTAACGAGCTCGCCGATCAGGCGGCCAAGGCGGCGGTCAACCTACACCAGCCTCCCGACTTTTTCAGCATCCCCATCAGCCATATCAAAGCCCATAACAAATCCAAACTCTACCAGGCGTCCAAAACCTTCTATGAAAACAACAATAAATGTATCTATACCAAGACTATCTTTCCAACCTACTCAGAACTGCATGACTTTATCTCAAAACACCCACCCAACTTCCACAGCACACAATATCTCAGTAACCATGGCTACCACAAACTATATCTAAACCGATTCGGTATTACCGACAACAATCACTGTCCATGCGACACCACCGCAAATAACGTTCAGACACTCCAACATCTTCTATTTGAATGCCCAAGATTTGGGTCCCGACGCATAAACCACGAAATCGTTTGCGAAAATCTACGAGTTGATCCCACCAATCTACTCTCATGCCTTACTAAAGAAACATCAACCAATGGCTTCTTCGATCTCTTAAAATACGTAATCACTAATCTCAAAGAATTTAACCGAACCTAACAAACTAACTAATCTACTCTACAACGTGCACACATTACTCAAAGAGCAAACTAATCCTATAACCAAATACTAAATGTAACGCTCTAACAACCGGTCTGGGTACAAAGTTGTACACCGATAGCGCGGCGTACCCAAGAGACCTAAGATTCTCAAAGGAGAAAGGCAAACCTTTCCCCAATCCTAAAAAAAAACCCTATTGCAGTTACCATTGTTAAATCATCTTATGGGTCATGGAACTCATGGGTCTAGTCCATGAACTAAACAAGGCAGCTGTCCCTAAGGAAGGTCCTTTCCTTATATTTTCTGTAGGTGTAGTGAAAATATCGACTTTTAACTTTGACATATTTTTATTACAGATACCGACCTTTGTCCCTTTCGTCGATTACTCCATGGAAGATTGGAACTACTACAGCGTTAACGACGGCTACTCCTGCCAGGCCCACAGGACCGGAAACATTCATCTAACTCGAGGAAAAATGCTCGGGGGTTGCAGCAATGCCAACTACATGTACGCCGTAAGAGGCAACAAGGCGGACTACGACTCCTGGTCTCTTACCAACCCCGGATGGGACTGGGACAACGTCAGTGACTACTTCAAGAAAAGCGAAAGGATGGACGACAAGGAAATCATGAGTGGCGAGACCGCATCCTTACACAGTACCGACGGTTTGTTGGGCATTACTCGCCCCATATGGGAGGAGAGAACCCGAAAATACTTTGAAGCGTTCAAAGAAAATGGACACAAATTTTTGGAAGATATGAATGGATTTGAGCAGCTGGGATGCGCGCCGCCGCAGTTCACTATCGACGGAGGTAAGCGACAAAGCACTGCGTATGCGTTCCTAAAACCTATAAAAAATCGACCCAATTTATATGTCCTCAAAAACACGCTAGCAAGAAAAATATACTTCGATAACAACAAAAGAGCTATTGCCGTCGAAGTAAAAATGCCAAACAAAGGAATAATAACACTCAAGGCAAAGAAGGAAATCATTTTGTCAGCTGGAGCAATTAACTCTCCGCAACTGCTGATGGTCTCAGGAGTCGGGCCGAGTCAACACTTGAAAGAGAACGGCATACCTGTTATATTGGACTCGCCTAATGTAGGTCAAAACTTACAAGATCATGCGTTGGTACTCGTCGCTTTGAATGGCCAGAAAGGCTTAGCACCTGTCGTTGAAAATTTAGACACGTTAACCAATTTAGATACATTCCCGGCGCCTTCAATACTGCTCTATGTGGCAATGGACAAAGCTCAGACGTTCCCCGACTACGAGGTGACGATGGTATCGACTGGCACGTTACTGCCAACGGTCCTTTGTTCCTACGTATTTGGATTAGACAACGAGATTTGCACAGCCCTGGCATCCGCCGGTCAGACACGAGAAACTTTGTACGCTATACTCACCGTACTTCATCCGGAATCAAAAGGTAGCGTGACTCTGAAAAGCAAAGATCCTGAGCAATATCCTCTGATCGACTTGGGTTACTTTAGTAACAACATAGATTTAGAGAATCACGCCCGTTACATTGAAGATTACGTAAGTGTTGTCAACACAACTATTTTCCAAAAAGAAGATTCAGAGATCCTGGATATAAGAATAAAACAATGCAGGCATTTAGTTTTCGGAAGCACTGAATACTGGAAGTGCTTCTGCTTAAATACGGCTTGTTCGCATTGGCATCTAGTAGGTACATGCGCTATGGGCCCCGATGGGGTGGTCGACGAGCGCCTCCGAGTGAGAGGCCTACTCGGCATAAGAGTGGTAGATGCCAGTATTATGCCTAGCATCACGAGCGGGAACACGAATTTGCCCACAATCATGATCGCAGAAAAGGCTAGCGATATGATTAAAAACGACTACGGAATTTTCTAAACTTTTAGATTGTCTCCCATTTTTACAAGCTTTTATTATTTTCACTTGCTCCGGTGACTGCCTGTCTGTGTGTCTGACTGTCTGCCTGTAATCAAATATTGCAATTTAAATTTGACCTACTTCCTGATTTCCGATTGAGCCGAAATTTTGCAAGGATATGTAAATCAGATGACAATCACTTTATCTCCCGTAACCCACTCCGAAAGTGATTCAGAAACATATTCAGATCAGATGTATATATTCAGGTAAGATGTGTTAGCTACTTGAGACCTTGTTCATCCAATGGAGCAGTGGGCTTCGTCACCGTCGTCAGATTGGCACCATTCTACTGGACCACGAAAAAAGGAAATTCCACTGGAATTTCAAACACTAGGCAAAGAAATAACTTTTTTTAGGCCTAATTATGTTTGTTTTGTACTGTATTCAGAAATAAATATCGTTGGTTTCTTTAAAATACAATATAAGTAGGTAAATGTTTCTTTAATATTTCCCTGATGCGGCGGCTGCGCGACAGCACCAACAGCCTCCTGCCCTGCGTGTAGTGGCCGACAGGCCAGACTGGATGCAAAATGTATTATGTTGCTTTTTATGTACGTACTAACATTACCTTCTAAGACTGTAACTAACAAACAATATGGACTATGAGGTCTGAAATAAATGTTTCAATTTCAATATTAAGTGTTATTATTTCTTTTTAACCCTTATAGGTTATAGGTTTACGCGGGCTTGTTTTCCGCAACTCGACGACAAACAGGCGCCTATTTTGTGTGATGGGTTGATGTCACTACTCTTGCCAACCCAATTCTACCAGAAAGCCTAGCAGACCCTTGACGTTGCCGACGACTTCTGGGAGTGACCTCGGTGTTCCGAGGTAGTGTGCCCGGTACTTGGCCACCCCTGGGCATTCGAGAATGACGTGGGCAGCTGTTTCCTCCTCCTCCATGCAGGCTCTGCACAGAGGGCTGTCAGTAACACCTAGAGTGAACAAGTGTTTGTTTAGTAGGGCATGTCCAGTGATAGCTCCAGTTAGAAGACGGAGCTGTGGCCTCTTTAGCTGGCGTAGCTTCCGCGACAATCCGGGGTTGATTGTCGGGAGGGCCTCTCTGGCTTGCCTGCAAGTACCCAAGTTAGACCAGTAATGTTGCTGTTCTACCTTCGTGTTATTCCGCAGTGTGCTGCGGAGCCACGCGAATGGTAGAGGTACTATCGGTTCTGGTCCCTCGACCACCATTTCCAAGCCTCCTCTCGCCAGTTCGTCTGCCGCGTCGTTGCCACGCGAGTTGCTGTGTCCTTTGATCCACTGTAGGGTTATGTCGTTGTGGTTACATACCTCTGACAGGGCTCGACGACACTCGTATATGAGCCCCGAGGTTGCAGTGCAGTGTAGCTCTGCAGGGCTTGTAGAACTGACCAGCTATCAGAGAGTATGCGGATGGGGAAGTCCGTTACATTCCTTGAGGCGATTGCATGTGCCGCCATTATGATGTCCATACATTCTGCCTGAAAGACTGTGTTGTTGGCTCCTAATGGCGTCGAGATGTGTATGTTGAGGTCCTCTGAAAATACTCCAGAGCCAGTGCCTGATCTTGTTTTGGATCCATCAGTGAACATTCTCAGCTCCCTAGGGTTGAAACCTTCTCCGGGGTCCTCGTGGAGTTGTATTTTGTACTTTTTGTCGAAGACGTATTGCTTGGGTATCCTATCAGTCGCCGCTTCGATAAGTGGCTCCTTACTTACCGCCTCGTAGAGGATTTCAGTATGCGGTACCCTCGCTGGTCTGTGGTTGCGGCCTTCTGTTTTACGAAGAGGTGCAGCGGCGGTAGGCCTAGTATTGCTTCCAGGGCTGCTGTGGGTGTTGTCCTCATGCATCCGGTGATCGCCATACAAGCCAACCTCTGGAGTCGTTGTAGTTTGGCCTCGACGGTGGATAGTTTGGTACGTGGCCACCATAATATCGCGCAGTAGCTTATCATTGGTCGGATGACTGCCTGGTAAAGCCATAGAGTGATTTTGGGGTTGAGGCCCTAAGTTTTACCTACCATTCTACGACATTGCCAGAAAGCGACCGTAGCTTTGTCAAGTTTGTTGCTTAGATGGTTGCTCCAATTTAACTTGTTGTCTAGTATTACCCCTAGATACTTAACTTCAGTGGATAATTGGAGCTCTGTATTAAACAATTTTGGGAGGCGGTAGCTGCCCAGATTGCATTTGTTGGTGAACATTACCAGTTCCGTCTTCTTAGGATTGACACTAAGTTCATTGTTGTTGCACCAGCGTTCCACGATCACCAGTGCGGAGCGGGTGACATCGCATACCGTACCTGCGTTGTTGCCGCTCGTCATTATCACTATGTCATCGGCGTAACCTACCGTGTAGTAGTGATTGTTGTTTACTGTAGCGATCAAGTCGTTTACCACCATGTTCCATAGGAGAGGCGATAGGACGCCTCCTTGGGGGCAACCCTTGTCCACTAATGCTTGTTGTACCTCGCCTGTTTGGAGTCTGATGACTCTTTTACTGAGCATGTTGTTTATCCATTCGACCATGACTGCATTGGCTCCATGTCTTACCAGTGCCGCTGCTATGCTGGTGAATTTGGTCTTGTCAAAGGCCCCCTCGATATCTATGAAGGTGCCTAGGCACATACCTTTGTCTCTGATCGCCTCCTCCAGCTTGCAGACTACTGCGTGGAGTGCCAATTCTGTTGATTTGCCCTGGCTGTACGCATGCTGCTGAGGGTGTAGTGGTACTCTTGTGAGCGCCTTCTCCCTCAGATTCCTGTCGCAAATCCTTTCCAGTGTTTTCAGTAGAAAAGAGGTCAAGCTTATAGGCCTGAAGGATTTAGGATCTGATTAGTCACTTTTACCTGGTTTGGGTATGAAGATTATCTTGACTTCTCTCCATTGCATCGGCACATATCTGTGTACTTGGCACGCTACCATGATGGTCGTGAGTATCTGGATGAATTGCTCACCGCCCCACTTAAGATTCCATCCAGTCCCGGAGATTTGTAGGAGTCAAAGGTGTTTATGGCCCACTGTATTTTTTGTGGACTGATTACCTCGTGTGTCTGTTGCCACTCCTCCTTCGTCGGAGTGGTCACCTCGTCCGTCCAGTTCACTGACCGTAGTAACTGGCAGTCTGGGAAGTGCGTTTGTACTAGTGTACATTCCGCCTCCTCTGGTGAGCTGGTGAGGGTGTTGTCTGGCTTGCGTAGGGATCCCAGGGTGGCCGTTGTCTGGTTAGATAACACTTTCCTTACCCTGTTAGCCTGTACGCATGTTTCGATGTTGGAGCAGAAGTTGCGCCATGAGCTCGTACTTCTGTACCTGAGTCTTTTTTTGTACCTGGACTTGGTCTCTTTGTTGGTCCGTACCTGTGTTCATAGCTCTGTTGAGCTGTTGTCTCATCTTTTTCCTGAGTCTCTCTAATTCCGGCCCCCACCAGTCGGCTTTGTTGCCTCAGCTGCCTGTGGGAGTAGATAGAGGACATGTCTCTTGGTAGCAGTCCATGATGGTGCTCGTAAGGCTGCTTACCTGCCGTTCTATCTCTGCAGCACCCTCTAGTCTGGTGGGAACCTCTGCCTGCGACAAGGCTTGGCCTAGTCGCTTCGCATATTCGGAGCGATCCGTTCTGCGCGGGTTCCTCCTAGGGGTGACTTCGAGCGTTTTGAGCGAGCGCAAGTTAGTCATATAAACGTAATAATTACGTTTATACAACGCGATTTGGGCCCATTTTACTCAGCGTTTTAGCCATATAAAAATTATTTAACTGCAACCGCCATCACTTATTAGTCATATAATAATCATCGTCGTGACCACTTTATAGCTATCTAGCTGTATAATAGCGACTTATATAACTTTTATAAGACTTTTAATCGTATAAGAGCCATATAACCGTTCATTTAGTTGCTTATTGGTCATATAATTATCATTGAAGAAACTACTTTACTACTTATTTGATATAATTGCTACTTTTATGACAAATTTGTGGAATAAAAGCGTCCAGGGAGACTAAACAGAAGACGGATTGACAACAGTGCTCGTGCTACAGCAATAAGCAGCTTAATGTCGTCGAGTATGTTTTTGACAGTTTAATCTAAGAAATATATGGCCATGTTAAACGGTATTATAAATGCTGTTAAATTCGACCTAATGGTGGAAATTTATTGCGAAGACCACTTTACTGATAAAGTATACTATATTTAATTGTAAATATTTAACGCGCCACCTTAATTATCAGTTATTACTACTTATTACAATGTAATTTGAATAAATATTTTGAATGATTACAAAGGAAGCGGCTATATGACTTTTATACCATTAATATGTCATATAACTGCTTCTTATATATATAGAAAGTTTAGCGGTTTAAGTGCCATGACACCTAAGGTAGATATACTTTCGGGTTCCTTAGACATCATGTAAAAACGTCAGCATATATTTTGCATTTAATTTCTGGTAACAGTTACAACCTGAAGTATGGTTAATGTAGCGGACGTGGATTGTTTCTTAAATAAAGAAGATCCATTATGGAGCGATGCTACTGTACAGTGGCCTTGGAGTGAGACTCATTTCGTAATAACTACGGCATGTACTGGATGCTCATACTCAACGTCGCCGTTGATAATTAAACCCATACATTTTATTGTGTTGGACCAAAATATAAATAGTCTACATAATACATATTTTTTCTGGTGCCCAAGCTGTTCAGAATAAGCAGATTACTCAGCATGATCTTATATGACTCTTTAGTCATAAAAGACGTCGAGTAAACGTTTACTCAGCATCATAGTATGACTTTATTTATTTATGAGCCTGTCTTGGTTGTCGACGCGCTAGGTTTCAAAGCAGCCAGTTTCCCGGCCGCCTTTCTGCCTCGCACGGACTGTTTTTTGGTTGGGGGCACTGTATGCACAGCACCGCCACGTTGTGTAGGGTGTGAGGGAACTGTAAAGACAGCACCGCCACGGTGTGTTTTGCGTGAGGACACTGTGGACACAGCACCGCCACGGCGTGTAGGGTGTGGGGGCACTGTATGCACAGCACCGCCACGATGTGTGGGGTGGGGGGGCACTGTAGGTACAGCACCACCCCGGTGTGTTTTTTAACCCTTATAATTATAACAATTAAAATAATGCTCGATTTTTGTTGTTTTTTTCCGTGGGTACATTTTATTTAAGCCATAGTAGTTACAACAATTGTTCTCGCCTCGTTATGGGGCAAGCCAAATGTAGGTAAGATATTCGAATGTGTGGGATCACAGTGGACCACACGGCTTGTTGGTAAAGTTCTTGTCGTATCCCGGCGGCGTACCAAATGTCGTGCCACAAAATTTATAGAAATTAGGCTATGGCGAGAAATAAAATAAATTACATGGGTCGTGCGGCGCCCACAGGACCTGCTAAAATGGACAATAATTACTTATGTGTGGTGGCGTAGAGAGTGTTAAGAATTTGTCAACCAGCTAAATACAAAATGACTATGGATGGTAGAGGTAAGGTTACCCGCTGGTCCGTTGCTTCCGCTACGCTGGTCCGATGCTACCTTAGAGCAATCGGCGAAACTTCAGAGTTGGTCCGCGGCTATAAGCGACCCGGTTCGATTCCAGAGAACGCCTCAAACCCCCATACTGCTCGATTTTTGGAACAGCCAGTAACACCGTCGTGCCTGCCCATTGGTCACCCAAGATTCTTGTTTTAGACTTTTTCGTTGTCGTGTTTTAGTTTTTAACTTTATTTTATCTTAGGTAAGATATGGTATATAGCATAAAAATAATAATATACTATTTTTTATGCATTTGCTGAAAATAAAACGTAAATTAATTGATATTTGTCAATTTCGTTCCTAAATATAATCTGCCGTTTGCCCGTGAATGTGCACCAACTTTAGTGTGGCAGTGTTGGTCCGATTCCAATTCCGATTTCGTCAGGTGCCATATAATTATGTCTGATTCCGATTTGGACAGATTCCTAATAGGTCAGATTGCGTTTTTGCCTGATTCCTAGTAGGTCAGAAGCCGACTTCGTCAAGTTCCTAGTAGGTGAGATTCCGAAATGGTCAGTTTCCTGGTAGGCCAGATTTCGAATACGTCAGTTTTATTTATTTTCTATTTTTTATTTGTCTTGTTTGGACGCATAGAGAGACCCTTTACATATCTATAAATGTAGTTTTAAGTTAATGAAATGTATTAATGAAATCTCTTGTATTAACGTCATACTTATTGTTGGAACACTTGTAAAATTGTAAAAAAGAGAAACAGGTGAGTTTCTTCCGACCCTTCTTCGCACCTGAAGGTCATTACCCGAAGCGCCAAAAGAAAAGAAGAGAAAATAATATAAGACATGTAAAAGAGCCCTTGAGGGCCTACTTGCAGGAATAAATTATTTTATTTTTATTTTATTTTATAATTCGTCAGATTCCGAGTAGGTTAGTTTCCTATTTCGTCAGTTTCTACTTCGTCAGATTTAAATATCTCTAGGTTTATGGGGGCGCTGATTTGTGACGTGACGTGAAATGAAGTCTGACATCTTGTGGTTTGAAATGCATGCCATTTTTGACATCACCACAGCCAAAAATCTAGAGATATTTAAATCTGACGAAATAAAAACTGACCTAATAGGAAACTTACTTACTCTGAATCTGACGAAATAGGAAACTAACGTATCGAAATCTGACCTACTAGGAAAACGATCACCTCGGAATCAGACCTACTAGGAATCTGTGGAAGTCGGCATTTGACCTACTAAGAATCAGACGAAAATGCAATCTGACCTATTAGGAGTCTGTCGATATCGGAATCAGACATATGTTGCACCTGACGAAATCGGAATCTGGCTTCAATGGAATCTACCGAAAACGGAATCTGACCTACACGTCATCTGAGGTACACTGCTGAAAGCCTTTGTATAAGAACGCAACCACCTTAAACCATTGCACATTCAAATCACATTACTGTTGATTTCGGTGGGTATACAAATAACGCTATCACGTCGCGAGACCCACGTATTTCCAATATTAAAGAGCTGAGCTGGAATGACCTGTGGAACGAATATCGCTATTTTATAGTATTTTATGCAACAGTTGTATATGTATAAGTAGGTTCAAAAAATGCGAATGGCGTGAGTTGCGATACTCGCCGCGGCGGCGGCGAGTATCGTAAAGAGAGACGCCTAGAGCGTTTTTTGACTTAGTTATACAACGTTACATACAATACTTTTTCTACACGACTAGGTTTTAAAATATTAAATACAAAATTAAACATAGCGCGCAAACAAGGCAAATATGACATATGACTGACAGTATGTGTCTATGGTAAACTTTTTTTAAATTTGACGTTTACTCGCTAGTGACATGCAGTGACTATATTAAAAATATTTTTTTATGTTGGCACCAATGAGTTTAGTTCGGAAAGTTTTGTTCTTCTTAATAACCGTAGGAATTTAATTGTTTGTTAAGAGTTAGACTTAAATTTAATTGCAGCGCAGTGTTCTCGTAACATTAATCACTAGCTTTTGTTTACTTTAATTATAACAAGCTAATTATTTGCATACATTTAACGTATCTTAAAATCAAATTATCTTTATGTCCCTATAAGTTGCTAAGTTATTTATCCCTTCGCTTAATTTTATACTCAAACGTAACTTTAAACATAAAACTTAGTAAATAGCAAATTCTTAATTGTTATCGCCGAACATTCCAGGCTATCCATTACGTAACGGCAAGCGGCCGCTGCACTCCTGCGCGCGATCGGGACTACCGCTTCGAGTGAATCTGGTTTGATGCACATTTACCTTTACTAACTTATTGTTACGCCTTAATAAAATGCCTCTTGAACAAGAATTAAATCAGGGTGGATCGTCTAGTAGTAACTCCGAGATAAAGAAAATGAAAGAATTCATTAAACAACGGGGGACTATTAAGGGTCGCTTAACAAGATTTAAAGAGTATGTTTCGTCATTTAATACGAGTAAATTAGAAGAAATTAATAATTTAAAAATAAAAGAATTGAAGTTTCGTTTAGAAAAAATCGAGAATTTATTGTTTGAGTTTAATGAAGTTCAGTCTCAAATTGAAATGTTATCGTCAGATGAGGATGACAGTGAAGTGGATAGTTTTGAGAACACATTTTATAGTACACTGTCATTAGCTCAGCACATTCTTGATACGCGCTTAAAGGCGCAAGGCGAAAAAGAAGAAAGTCTTCCCTCAGCTCGCTCATCGTGCTCAAACAGTTGTGGGCATCATAATTTGAGCAACATCAAACTCCCAACCATAAAACTACCCACATTTGATGGAAATTACTTAAAGTGGTTGGAGTTTAGGGACACGTTTGATTCTTTAATTCATTCAAATGAATCCGTATCAGACATAAATAAATTCCATTATCTGCGGTCATCGTTGGAAGGTGGTGCCGCCTTAATCATAAAATCACTTGAATTTAGTTCAAAAAATTATGCTATTGCTTGGGACTTAATCCGTGAACGTTATGATAATAAAAAAGTTCTTATCAATAACCACTTAAAAGCGTTATTTGAAATAGAATGTATCTCACACGAATCCCACCGAGCATTACGATTCTTAATTGATCATGTCTCGAAAAACTTAAGGGCTCTCAACACGTTAGAGCAGCCCACTGATAAATGGGATATTCTCATAATATACTTGATGTCAATTAAATTGGATGTTATTTCTTTCAGTAAATGGGAAGAATATAAAAATACCTTCAAAGACTTACCCACATTATCTGATTTCATGCAATTTTTGCGTAATCGTGCTGACATTCTGGAGACAATGGCCTTCAGCAGAAGTGACAAACGCGACGCCAAACCTTATTTCAACAGGGACAATCATAAAAAACCTGAAAATAAAGTTAAAGAATACTATCACAATAAAACATCAAAGAGCTTTGTGACTTCTGCCAATGCCAAACCGTCTATATCGTGTCCTTTTTGCAGCCAGCAACATCGAATCGTTGATTGCTCTTCATTTAGGCAATTATCTCCTGAAAATCGATGCGCTGAGGTTTCTAAATTAAAACTTTGCTCGAACTGCCTGCGAAGAGGTCACACCTCGAATGAATGTCGTCTTCTAGGTACCTGTAAAACCTGTAAAAATAAACATAACACATTATTGCACGTAGATAGTTACACACCTGAAACAAGCACCACATTAAATCATTGTAGCTACGTACCTGTATCCTTGCCGGCTCAAACCACTGGTCAAATTCTTCTTGGTACCGCTTTGGTTGAAGTGATAAATCCTGAAAATAAAACAACTTACCTTGCTCGTGCCTTACTCGATGCCGGCAGCCAATCGTCCTTCATAACCGCTCATCTGAAAGAAAAAATGCAGTTGATTAGTAAGGGTACGGACACATTGTGCATATCTGGTATAAATAACTGCCAAATGCCTATATCTGATAGCTGTGTAATGACTATACAGTCACGTGTCAATGATTTTAGTGCACGTCTTAAATGCTTAGTAGTGCCAAAAATAACGGGTTTGTTGCCAAATGCCTTAATAAATGTACAAAAACTTAACTTACCTCAGAATATTCAACTAGCGGATCCTAACTTCTTCCGTCCCTCAGATGTTGATTTATTACTGGGTGCTGAGATGTTTTTTGACCTTATGTCACCTGATCAGATTAAATTAGGATCCAACAAACCAGTACTCCAAGAATCCAAGTTAGGCTGGATTGTAGCAGGTCCTCTTTACACTAGTGACCTAAAAGAACACAAACAAGTACATTGTAACTTCACTAGAGAGATCAGTGATCAACTGACAAAGTTTTGGACACTTGAAGAAGTTCCTACCTCAAAACCAACTTTGTCAGCTGATGACGAATTCTGCGAACGCTACTTTACTGAAACAACTAAGCGTCTTGATGATGGTAGATTTTCGGTTTGCATGCCCTTTAAGGAATCTCCGGAGTCAGCTCTCGGAGACTCCTACCATATTGCAGAAAAGCGTTTCTTGAGCCTTGAGAGAAAACTTAATAAAGATCCCAGCTTGAAAAAAGAGTACTCTAAGTTCATTGATGAATATAGGGAACTAGGTCACTTAACTGAGATCAGTAAACCCTCATTCGGGTACTTTATGCCTCATCACGCTGTGATTCGTCAGAGTAGCGAGACTACAAAGCTCCGTGTGGTTTTCGACGGATCCGCGAAGAGTTCTTCTGAGAAGTCTCTTAATAGTATTCAGCACGTCGGTCCAGTCGTTCAGGATGAGTTGTTTAACATCCTAGTTCGATTCCGCCAGCATAAATATGTCTTGTCTGGAGATATTCAGAAAATGTATAGGCAAATCATGGTTGATGAGTCACAAAGGCACCTTCAGCTCATTTTGTGGAGAAACGAGGATCACATGCCACTTAAAACTTTGCAGCTCAATACGGTCACCTACGGGACAGCATGCGCACCGTATTTGAGCACTAGATGTCTTGTCCAATTAGCAATGGAATGTTCAGATCCAGTCGTGTCTCAAGTAATAAAAAATGACTTTTATGTCGACGACCTCTTGACGGGTGCCCCAACAGAAAATGATTTAGCTCATATGCTAAAAGTGGTTACCCAGGTCCTTAAGTCTGCTGGTTTTCCTATCCATAAGTTTAGAACAAATTGCCCACAGGTATTTCAGGAAGCCACAGAATCTGACTCTCTTAATATATCTAAAGAGTCCAGCGTATTAGGAGTGTTATGGGCACCTAGCTCTGACACACTTAGATTTGAAATAAATATCAACGAACATGAGCAAAAAATAACTAAGCGGGTTATTTTGTCAAATACATGTAAAATATTTGACCCTTTAGGTCTGTTGAGTGCATGTACCATTACGCTTAAAATCTTACTGCAAAAGCTATGGCAAATCAAATTAGACTGGGATGACAGTGTTCCAAACGACATAAAAAAGGCTTGGGAGAAAAACGTTAAGAGCTTAAACGTCTTGCTTTCTTTGTCAATACCCAGGTTTGTTTTGTGCTCCTCTCCTGTCATCACCGAGCTTCATTGCTTTGTTGACGCTTCGCAAGACGCTTACGCTGCATGTGTGTACTTGCGCTCAATAGACAGTGATGGTAACGTAACTACGAATTTGTTATGCGCTAAGACGCGTGTAGCGCCTTTAAAACCCGTTACGATCCCAAGGCTTGAACTTTGTGCTGCTCTTTTGGGGGCACGCCTTACAACTAAGGTTAGTGAATCCCTGCGTTGTAAAATTCATAGGAAAACGTTTTGGTCTGACTCGACAATAACATTAGGATGGATTAAAACTCAGCCAAAACTCTTAAAGTCCTTCGTTTGCAACCGGGTGAATGAAATCCATGAATTGACTGAACGCGAATCCTGGAGGCATGTACCTACGGAAGTCAATCCCGCGGACATGGCGTCCAGGGGAATCGACCCTTGCTTGCTTGTCGATTCTGTACTGTGGTGGAACGGTCCGGCGTTTCTGTCACAGCCTGAGTTCGAATGGCCACAACAACCACGTACTAGTACTGAACATACATTACCTGAGATTAAGGTTCATCACGCTCAAAACGATGACCTCAAATTTGTGAATTTTGAAAAATATTCGAACGCCTTAAGATTGAAACGAATATTTGCTTATGTGTTTAGATTTGTCCATAACTGTAGAAATCCTACTCGCAAAAGCTCTGGTTCACTTAATGAAACTGAACTTCATAAATCTCTCACATATCTTCTTAAAACTGCACAGCAAGAGTCCTTTGAAGTCGAGATAAATACACTTCGTCAAAAGAAATCGCTTAAATCAAAATGTAATATTCTGCAATTATCTCCCTTCATCGATGACAAAGGATTATTGCGAGTGGGTGGTCGTTTAAAACATGCGTCTCTTAATTACGACACGAGACATCCTATTTTATTGCGATCTAATCATCACCTTACAAAAATCATGATGATCAACGAGCATCTTCGTTTATTTCATGCAGGTCCTCAATTGCTTCTCAGCTCCTTCAGAGAACAGTTCTGGCCCATTGGTGGCAGAACGCTAGCAAGAAGTATTGTGAGGAAATGCGTCATTTGTGTTAGATTGAAAGCCAAAACTTTAGAGCCGTTGATGGGAGATCTACCTAAAAATAGGGTGTCTGAATCTTATAGCTTCCAAATTACGGGAACTGATTTCGCTGGCCCTTTCATGATTGCCAGCAAAAAAGGTCGTGGCAGTAGAACAACAAAATGCTATTTATGCATCTTTATCTGCTTCTCAACTAAAGCTGTCCACCTTGAAACGGTCAGTGATCTCACAACACAAGCCTTCATTTCTTGCCTCAAAAGGTTTATTGCTAGACGAGGCAAACCCGATTATATTTGCTGTGATAACGGCAAGAACTTCGTCGGGGCGAACAATGAGTTAGGCAGGGTATTGCGGTCAGACTTAAATAACATTACTGATTTCGCGGCTAATAAGGGCATAAAGTTTGTTTTCACCCCTCCTTATTCCCCCACCTTCGCTGGGCTCTGGGAGGCCGGGGTAAAGAGTGCCAAATTTCACCTCAAACGTATCGCGGGAAACATTAGTCTCACATACGAGGAGTTGAGTACTCTCTTCACTCAAATTGAAGCGATCCTCAACTCCCGTCCCCTAACTCCTTTATCACCCGACCCAAACGATCTTTCTCCTTTAACCCCAGGGCACTTCCTGATCGGGCGGCCACTGACGTCACTGCCAAGCTCACAAAAACCTGAAAACATGAAGATACGTACGAGGTACCAGTTGGTCGAGCAGCTCCGGTGTCACTTTTGGGAAAGATGGAGAAAAGAGTATCTGGCTGAAATGCAACAGCGAACCAAATGGCGGACAAAACAGTCCAATCTACAAGAAGGAGATTTGGTCATCTTCAAGGAACCGAATCTACAACCATTAAAATGGAAACTCGGCAGAGTTCAACGACTTTACACTGGCAGCGACGGAGTATCCAGAGTCGCTGATTTTGTCACACATCGCGGCGTCGAGCGGCGAGCTATTAACAAAGTCTGTCTGTTGCCCATCACGGAAAAGGATTCTGATGTCTTGGAAGAAGCAGCAGGTCCTTCCAAGGGCGGGGAGGATGTTAACGCCCGCACAAGGCGAGAGAGGGGAAGGCGAGGCGAGGCGAGCGGCGCGGTGGTCCATACCGGCAGAACCTAATCGCCAGCGAGACAAAGGCGCGCGCGCACCTATCAAATATACCTACCGTTCATACAATTCAAAAATGTAACCGTTTCCGAAAATTATAATTGCATATTCAAGAACCTGTATTTATTTTGTTCATCCCGAACAATTACATTAAACGTGCATTAAACACCTCCGAATTTAGCTATCGAGACAGAGACAGAGGTCCATTGGACGGCCTACCGATACCACATCACGATTGGTCGGCGGCCATTATTAATTTCGACCTAAGTAGTTACGTAGGAAATAACATTGATAATTGAATGACATAAATTTTAGCCCCGTAGCTACAATACTGTTTCTATCCTCACAGAGTACTGCTATTTAACACAAAATGTAGCAAATGAGTTTTACCATACCCCCTTAAAATGACTGTGTTCGATTACCAAAAACACAAAGTAGGACATAGTATGTAGCACAATAAAATAATTCAAAGCAAACTTCAGCCATTTATTCCGTTCATAATTAAATGTTTACAAAAAGAATGGGAGAAAATCTAACAGTTTAGAAAAGTCCGTAGTCGTTTTTAATCATATCGCTAGCCTTTTCTGCGATCATGATTGTGGGTAAATTCGTGTTCCCGCTCGTGATGTTAGGCATAATACTGGCATCTACGACTCTTATGCCGAGTAGGTCTCTCACCCGGAGGCGCTCGTCGACCACCCCATCGGGGCCCATAGCGCATGTACCTACCGGATGCCACAGTGTAGTAACAGTATTTAAGCAGTGGCACTTCCAGTATTCAGTGCTTGCGAAAACTAAATGCCTGCATTGTTTTATTCTCATATCCACGATCCCTGAATCCACTTCTTGGAAAAATGTTGTGTTGACAACACTTACGAAATCTTCTATGTAACGGGCGTGATTCTCTAAATCTATGTTGTTAGTATAGTAACCCAAGTCGATCAGAGGATATTGTTCAGGATCTTTGCTTTTCAAAGTCACGCTACCTTTTGACTCCGGATGAAGTAAGGTGAGTATAGTGTACAAAGTTTCTCGTTTCTGACCGGCGGATGCCACGGCTGTGCAAATCTCATTGTCTAATCCAAATATGACGGTACAAATGAGCGTTGACAGTATCGTGCCAGTCGGAAACGGAAATATCGTCGCCTGGTAGTCGGGGAACGTCTGAGCTTTGTCCATTGCCACAAACTGCAGCATTGTAGGCGTCGGGAATTTATCTAGGTTGGTTAACGTGTCTACATTTTCAACGATAGATGCTAAGCCTTTCTGGCCATTCAAAACGACGAGTACCGTCGCATGATCTTGCAAGTTTTGACCTACATTAGGTGAGTCCAATATAACAGGTATGCCGTTCTCTTTCAAGTGTTGACTCGGCCCGACTCCTGAGACCATCAGCAGTTGCGGAGAGTTAATTGCTCCAGCTGACAAAATGATTTCTTTCTTTGCCTTGAGTGTTATTATTCCATTGTTTGGCATTTTTACTTCGACGGCAATAGCTCTTTTGTTGTTATCAAAGTATATTTTTTTTGCTAGCGTGTTTTTGAGGACATGTAAATTGGGGCGATTTTTGATAGGTTTTAGGAATGCGTATGCAGTGGCTTGTCGCTTACCTCCGTCGATAGTGAACTGCGCCGGCGAGCATCCCAGCTGCTGGAATCCATTCGTATCTTCCAGAATTTCATGTCCATTTTCTTTGAACGCTTCAAAGTATTTTCGGGTTCTCTCCTCCCATATGGGGCGAGTAATGCCCAACAAACCGTCGGTACTGTGTAAGGATGCGGTCTCGCCACTCATGATTTCCTTGTCGTTCATCCTTTCGCTTTTCCTGAAGTAGTCAGTGACGTTGTCCCAGTCCCATCCAGAGTTGGTAAGAGACCAGGAGTCGTAGTCCACCTTGTTGCCTCTTACGGCGTACATGTAGTTGGCGTTGCTGCAACCCCCGAGCATTTTTCCTCGAGTTAGATGAATGTTTCCGGTCCTGTGGGCCTGGCTGGAGTAGCCGTTGTTGACGGTGTAGTAGTTCCAATCTTCCATAGAGTAATCGACGAAAGGGAAAAAGCTTGGTATCTATAATAAAAATATGCCAAAGTTAAAATCGATATTTTCACTGCTTGACTTATACGAGTCGATAAGAAGGCAGAAAATCGAATGGAGTCGAAAACATTAGTACATAGACCAACGGCCTCATGTGGTCACGACCCTCAGTTCGTGAGGAAACGAGGAAGAAGAAGAATTGTAACAAACCTAATTAGACATTGGAATTTTTAATTAATGATCGAATGACAGGTTTGTAAAAATATGTATAAATGAATATAAAATATTTATGAATGAGTCAGTCTTCGATATTTGTGTTCTCTTAATTGGCGATAGCTCCTAGTTTCACTCTATAAAATTAAATTTTATATAAGTACTTGTAAGGCGGTAACGGAACGGAAGAACGAAATTTGTATGACAATTTTGGGACATTTTTTTTCGGTAACACCCAAATTTTGTCATTTGGTAAAATTAAAATCGTGTTTTTCAATAATCGGAATGTATTCTTTTAGGATTTATGAAATTCGGAGTTTTGAAATTGCATTGGAAAATACATAGGTAACAAAACCCGAATCGGAGCACCCCACTATCCACGTGGTCTTGTCTGCCGTACCCCTAGAGTGTATATAGAAAGCCGAAGGCGCGGAGGGGTAGCCGCCCTCGCCCGCTGTAGCAAGCTTTGATACGCAAGGGCGAAGGAACTGCTCTTCCCGCAGCGGCGAAGCAGTTGCGGAGTCCGACCGACTGTTTTTAAGTCCTCTATTATAAATCTACGTTTATCATTATTTATTCGGAATTTTTATTTTTCGATATTTTGGAATTCGGAGTTTTGATAATCGGAATTCGTAATTTTGATGTATCGGATTATTATAGATTCGGACTTTTCATTGTTCGGTATATGGAATCTCGGCATTTTGAAAATCGTAATTCTTACAGTTAGACGTTTTGTAATTTCGGAATTTTAAAAATCGGAGTTATGAAAAATCGGGATTTTTATAATAGGAATTTTAATCCATTCGGAATTTAAAAAATCGGTATTTTGATATTCATGATTGTGAATATCGGAATTAAGTTTTTCGTATTTATGTAGTGTACCCCTTTTTTTCTTTTAACAAAGTCGATAGTACTCGTGATTTTGATTAAAGGAGTCACAGAAAATTTATTGAATTTAAAAAAAAAGTGTAAGTGTCAAAAAATGCCCTTTTGCTTTGGTTCCATACCTCAAAAAGAAAAAATTGAACTCTTATAGGATAACTTTGTTGTACGTCTTTCTGACTGTCCGTCTGTCAAGACCCTTTATCTTGGGAACCCGTAGAAGTATCGATTTGAAAATAAAACCATATGAGTAGGTACTCAAGTCTACGGTCTCTCGAAGCTGTGAAAAAATAAAACTTCTAAGGTGACGTGAAAATCTTACGGCCGTTTATGCTGCAAAAAACATAAATTTCGACACTCCCACAAGGAAACCAAAATTCAAAGCGTACTTTTCCTTTGACCTTGAACTATGAAATTTGACAAGTAATACCGTTTTATATAGGAAAAAAGTAAGAGAATATAAAATTACGTTTATAATATGGAAATAAGCAGGCGTAAACAGCCAGAGCACATTTCGATTTGTACCATAAAAGTCCCTTTAAGTTTTTTAGCATATATTTTTGGTTCGATTCCCCACCAATGCAAATGAACAAACAAACCATGAATGTATCATTATTGTTCTTAATAATAAAAGCAAATTTTCTTTGCGTAAATTAGCTATTTCTATTATTTAAGGTAGGTACCTAGTTGTAATACATTGGCGTTAACTTGGTCCAACCTGTATAAACAAAATTAAATTTGACATTGTTGATCCAAATGAATGTTTTTAAATTGGTTGGTGTCGTTAACTCACAGATGGTAAAAAAATAATAATTTAAAAACTTAAATATAGGGATTAACTATACCGATACCGATATATCTGCAAAAAGTTATTTCAATTACTGACTTAATTTATGTATTGGTCTATTATCTTGTGCAATGATAGTTACTATGTAAATTATATCTTTGATTCATAATAATTTATTGCTTTTTATTTTCAGTTGACAATTTATTTATTTTTACTTCACACTTTCAATTATTTAGCTAAGACATCGGTATCGCTAATTATTTAGGTACTACAATTTTAGTATCGTATCGACAACATTATGTATCGTTACATCCCTACTTAAATAGGCAGTCAAAATTGTGTACTTAGGTACTTTAAAAATGTCAGGACTCTGATTTTTTTTATTAAAAATATCTTAAATAGGGACTTCTATATAATATCCGAAGGACAAGTCAATCGGTTACGTAGTTTTGAAAATAAAAACTGTTTTCTTTTTCGCAAATTGTTAGCATTTAAGGCATAATATTCAGTAAAAATATATGTAATAATAATACGAATAAACGTGCCTAAAAATATTTCATATTCAGCCAGGGGCGATTTTACTATGGCGATCCGGCCAGACCCTTTCAGCTAACATGCCTATTCAAGGTACTACCAATTATCTATCTACATAGTACCTATGCATTTTTATTATTATGCCATCTTAATAATTTTTTTTAAGTATGCGTTATAAAGGGCACTCAAAAAATGTTTACCAGTGCTTCAATGGGCGGGTCGCCGCCGGCTTCTATGAGGAGCACAGACCAGTCCGCCACTTCCGTGAGCCGGTTGGCGAGCACGCAGCCCGCCGAGCCCGCGCCCACGATGATAAAATCGAATTGAGCGCCATCTGAAACGTTTCTAGTATATTTAGCACGACTGCGAAGCGCGGCTCTTGAAGTTGAACTCGTCGGGTACGGGTAGTGTCCCTCCGATGTCCCTTTTTGGGAGGCGCTGCGGTCAGGCACGAGACGGGTGACCTGTGCCATTGCGTAGTGGCGGTAGACTACTAGTAGTCCTCTGTATCCCGTAAACTCGACCTCGATGGCTGGCGGGCCACCATTGTTGGGAGCGAGACCTAGAGGACTGGCCCACCGTGTGTGCCTTTTTCGAAGAGGGTTCGACCTAGGGCGAAGGTGCTGCTGATGTCGTGGTCGAATTGCTGACACGATCACATTGCATCACCACTAAGGCACAGGCGGGCAGCATGCCAGAGTTTTAGTGGGTAGGCCAATCCCTTCTGGAGCAGAGAGCCCCACACATAACCAATGCGTAACATTTGGCTGTACCCGCGTTGCGTAGTGTTCATGCATTTCTCCGGGTCAACGAAAAGGTGTCATACGGTATAGGTACGAGTAGCATAAACTTACGACTTTCTCGCTACGTTCAGGATTCTAAGAATCCCTCCTCATTTCGTCTGGATTCAAAGTACCGCCGACCCTAA
Source organism: Eudemis profundana (assembly GCA_947034925.1). Taxonomy (NCBI): domain Eukaryota; kingdom Metazoa; phylum Arthropoda; class Insecta; order Lepidoptera; family Tortricidae; genus Eudemis; species Eudemis profundana. The sequence continues at coordinate 34,426,480 of OX344797.1, read as the reverse complement.
ATAGATCATTTTGATCCCTTGTGACGATCTACTGAGCTGTTGTTGGCGGCTACTTGTAACGTGGGGTCCAGTGTAAGTGTATCGGGCGGAATGTGCGGGAATCGGGAAGCATTCGTAACATGTACTTACCATTGACTGTGGCTTGCGGGGGATAGTCATTTGAGGTGAGATATAGAGCCCCAATGAAGACCAGTGCAGCTTGGAACAACTTGACAGCTGGCCCGATGATCGCGATCTCACCAAGAGACAGAAAATCCGTGAACAACATTCTGAAAGTTAACATAAAAGAGGGTTCTCGTTTTTTCGACTATCACGTTTCGCGAAGCGAAAGCGTAATTTCCAAGATGGGTATCTTGGAAATAAAAAAACTATTTTTTCAGATGTTACATTCAGGTTTTAAAAGTCGATAATACAAAGTCGGAAGTATTTTCCAAATAGGCAATATCTATATCTACCCATTCCTGTAATATTCGAGTTTTGGTTATTTTAGCATTTATACCTTATAAGGATAAGGTTTTTTTTTTGAAGCCTTACAAATTTGCAACCCTTATTAGGCGTGGCAAAAGTGGAACCAGGTGGGGGCCGTCACGTCCCCTGGCCACCTTTGGGCCTGGGGTCGAACTAGGTCGCCAGTCTTTTTCTCAATGCGGACGTTTTGTTACAAGGACAACCCACACCTAATTCCAAATAATGACGAGTAAGAGCCTACAAATATTTCATTCAATCTAAACACAACGAAAAATGCCAGTCTTTCTCATACTCATACGTTATTCGTAAAATGTTTTTCGATTTCACTTTTTTAATTTACCTTCTTAAATATTTTTTGCTTATTAAACTATAAATTTTTAATTAAATCATAAAAATGACTTTACTAAGGGAATGATATTTTATAGGGGAGGTACTTTAATATATCTACCTACAAATTTGTACGGAACAGAGTCCGACTCGCACTTTGTCCGGTTATTTTATTTTTTATACACTTGCTCAGAAACCTGTACTTTTTAGGAAAAGTACAGGTTTCTGAGCTCTATACCTGCATCGTGCCGAGAGTTGTATTTGCGCACTAGCGCTTTTTACTTTTCATGTTGTTGTACACATACATTTATTTGCAAAAAAAAATACTACACTAAAAAAATATATATATTTAAGGCGCATTAGAGCCCGACCGAATTTTCGGTTTCGGCTAAAAAACGGGTTTCGGCTTAATTTCCGTTTTGGCTGCTGTCCATTGAAAACTACGGTCGAAACCAAAACTGAATTTGAAGGGTTTTACGCTGCGATCGGACAGTCTTTATTTCAAACAGCACAGACTAACACTTGAACTTTTGATTTTTACTTGAAATAAGAAGTTATAATATGCTACATTAATAATATGTCATTTAAAAATGAAGACTGACTTATTATGATTGTCATTTTTTGGGTTCCGTACCTCAAAAGGAAAAAACGGAACGCTTATAAGATCGACTTGTTGTTCGTCTGTCCGTCCGTCGGTCTGTCTGTCAAGATCCTTTATCTCGGGAACGCATGGAGGTATCGAAAATAAAACTACAGTCTACAGTCCCTTGCAACTGTGAAAAAAATGAAACTTCTAAGTTAACGTAAAATAAAGATTGGCCGTTTATGCCGCAAAAGACTATCATATCTCGGCACTCTCAAGGAAACCAAAATTTATAGGGTTCTTTCCGTTGACCTAGAACTATGAAATTTGGCAAGTAATATCGTCTTATACTACTATACTAGTAAAGAAAAAAAATCTGAAAACTATATATTTGTAATTAAATCATAAAAAATATAATTTTTATTTAAAGTCTTTGTGCGGAACCCTCGGTGGGCGAGTCAGACTCGCACTAGTACGGTTTTTTTTCTTCCCACGACAACATGACCTTCTATAGAAGTTTCTGTTTCGGCCGTAAATAGTATTTTATGCAACAGTTGTATAAGTGGGTTCAAAAAATGCGAATTGCGTGAGTTGCGATACGAGCCGCGAATGCGGCGAGTATCGCAAATAGACACGCAATGAGCGTTTTTTGACTTAATTATACAACGTTGCATACAATACTTTTTCTACGACGAGGTTTTAAATGATAAAATACAAAATTAATCATAACCTGGAAACAAGGCAAATATGATGTTTGACTGACAGTCTGTGTCTATGGTAAACTTTTTTTTTTAATTTAAAATATACTTAAATTATAAATACTTTTTTTATGTTGGCATCAATGAATTTAGTTCGGAAAGTTTTGTTTTTCTTAAAAACCTTAGGAATTTAATTGTTTGTTAAGTTGGTAGTTGTGCATTTTTACCGTAAAGTTAAAATTGAGCGCTTAATCCTTGACCTAAGTTTAACCTAGATTTAGAAGTCTGTGGCTGCTAGCAATAACGTAAACTGACTATAACGATACTAGTGCTGTTATGGGGAATAGAGTATAGACTTCTCTGAACTCATATAATGTATGTTCTTATATTAGTGTTCGTGACCAAGTAAAAGACAGATAACAGTACAGGAGTAGAAAAAAATAGTTTCGGTCGGACACTATGGCGCAATCATGTTTAAAACGTCGTTTGATAGGTACACGATGGATTGCGGAAGTGTCATTTCCACTCGTCCCAAGTCTTGTCCCTCGCCTAGCGGCCGGGCCACGACACCTTCGGACTCGTGAGAAACGTCTTACTTTCTGCACTTATATCAAAAAGTACTATTATGCGACTTACCTGATCAGTTAGCTTTATCAAACTAAACCACTAAAGAGGGAAGATGACTATTCTTGTGTTTGCGTTTATCTAATGAGTGACGATACTTACACAGGTGTTCATCAACATAGAGGAAGGATGTACATATACTTACTATAAACTGACGTCGTTTTCGCCAACCGTGTAATTTTATTTAATTGGCATTTAAAAAAAATGGTTCATTATATATATTATAGTACCTATAGATTTTAGATCAGCTATTTTAATAACTGCCCTTAAATTTTCATACGTTTTTCAACGTGTCGTTTTATTATCAGCAAAAATTTTTTCATGGCATCTCTCTTGGTTAAAAATAGAGGTAGTCTGTGCAGAAAGAGAATAGGATTTAAATGGGGGGGGCGGGGTGCTGTAATGCTTTTCTACCGTATTTGCAAAAAAAAATGCCATACTGGTTGGGTGAGTTCCGTTTCTCGCCACGCCTATTCTCTTTCCGCACAGACTCTACCTATGAAAATAGTACAATTTTCTATTCTATTGCATGAAGATGTAGAGAGTAAGTAGCAGAAATGTATTTGCCATTATTTAATGGTTCGCCAATGTCCTTATACGATTTTCGCTGGCGTGCATAGTTTTGGAGCAAAATAACTTTAAATAAAACGACGAAATCAAACTTCTCACCTGTCCCCCTAATGTCGTGCACGTAGTGCACGACGAAGGTGTTGCCAACTGGTGCCGCCAATCTAAATCACGTACCCTCGCTCATGCTGGGGCCACATTGACGGAAACATCCTTAATTTATTACGATGAATGACGATTAACGTCAGTGTAACTACGACTAACTATATTTAACATTGACACTTACATATTGTCATTGACATTGACAGCTTGATTTGACAGGGGTGATCGTTTCCTTTATTGTCCACCCGTGTCTCTTTTCTAGGTTAGTGCTGCCACCTTTAGTTCGTGCACGTTCCCGCGCGAGGTTTCTTGATGGTTCTCAATGTTTGTCAAAAAGCACTCAAAAATATTCAAGACACTACAATTTTGCCGAGAATCAGCTCTGAATCTAAACGGGTAAGGTGGACACAAAGCTTGAAAGAGCACCCCTGCTTTTTGGAATCCTATCAAATTCAAAATCTTGATTCTCGGTCATTATCACACATCAGTAAAAATGAAAAGGACCTAATTTATAGCAAATTTAATGTAGGTAGTTAATTTTTGTCAAAGATGTTACTGCCGAAAAATGCAGTTAGAGCAGAAATCCAGTCAAGTTCAAAAGTAATATAGGTTTTCTCGTTGCTCAGCTAGCACTATGTTTTAGAAGTTGCAAATTTGGATTCACACTACCCTAACTGGTCCATACAACATACCAGAAAAATCATAGAGCTTAAACAAATATTTAGAATAACCACATTTTTATTAAAAAAAAACCCGACCGCGGTGCACTTAGAAACTGCATAAAATCCGCCATTTTGTTTATTTTAACGAAGTTCATACCACACGTGACACTCGCACCATCAAGACGAATCTATGATGTATCATTTATCAAAATCGGATGTGCCGTTGAGTACCTAGTTACGAGCGGACATAGGAACGGACGTACATATATACAGGTCAAACACATAACTCTCCTTTGGGCTTCGCCGCAGTCGGGTAAAAAAGTACGTAATTTTATTTATTTATTTTATTCCAAAAATATATATACAGCATGACAGTATAAACCAAATCACTGCATAATTTAGAATTAAAGACTAAAGTACAAAAAATTAACAGTACATAATTACAAATACAAAAGTTATAAAATAATTATTCTAGGTAATCTGACTTCCATCCATCGCTTCACAGTACTTCAGACATATACTACATACATTTGCCCATCGATCTGCAAACACGTCACTTTCAGGAGCCCATGACAGAAGCGAGTTCAGAAGTTTTAAAACCCGAATAGCAGGGGAATTTCTGTGTGCTACAGTTCGTGTTACCGGAACTGCAAGCAGATTAAGTTAAGTTCCTGCTTGGGCAAGAAAGGTATAGCGAGCCTCACTATCTGCGCAACCAAATCCGGGCAGTCCGAGTCACCGCGTAAAATACTACAAGCCGTAACTAGAAGGTTGTAGTTACGCCTTACTTGCAGGGAGTTGAATCCAAGTGATCCCAACAGAAATTTAGTAGGGTATAAGAAGGGATAATACTTATTAACGTTTTTGTATAAAAACCTCAGGAATGCTTTTTGAACTTTTTCTAAATAATTCTTTATGAAATTATATGTTTTTACGCAAGCTTATTATTTAAGTTGTTATTTTCAATATTCAACATCGGGATTTTTGTTGTTTATTTTTCAATTAAAAAACACCCGAATTTTTTCATTACGCTGTGTGATTTTGAGGACGGTAGGGTATTTAGAAATCGGAAATCCTTCAGCTGGCAGCAGGGTGGCGAAAGGTCTATTTGGCAGTAGATGTCAAAATCAAGTGGTGTGATTGGTGGATCTTGACGCCTACTGTCAAAAAGACCTTTCGCCACCCTGCTGCCAGCTGGTGGTTTTATGATTTCTAAACACTCTCATGTTCATTGAACGTGATCTTTATTTTATCCAAGTTCATCCGGAGACCAATGCGCTGAGAGAACTTACCTAAACTGTTCGTCGACCGTAGGCTGAATTAACGTAAGGGACATTGTTTTGCCTGTCCCTTACCGTAATTCAGCCTACGGTCGACGTGTTGAGGATTTCTTGCAGTTCCTGCAGCAATTCGGCCATTATGACGATGTTCTCAAATCACAAGTGAGACATTTGTTTGCTATTGATGTTAATGCCTCGTTTTTTCCAGTCCAACATCTTAAACATATCCTCTAATGCAGTGGTTCTGAACCTGGGGGTAATTACCCCTCCAGGGGTAAAACGAAGTTTTGTCAGGAGTAATACGCATGAATATTAAGCCGTTTTACTTTGAGTAGTTTCTTATAAGCTTATAATACGTATTTTTTGGAGGGGTAATATTACAAATCTCGATGAGAATGTGGGTGATATGGTAATAATGGTTGGGAACCACTGCTCTAATGCGTTGGTGAATGGCTTCGGGGATATGAAATCCCCGTGCCGGACACCTCTGCGTAGACGGATGGGCTAAATTTGCCGATATTTTATTTTAACCGTCATTGATGCGGATCCATAAACATCTCGATAGTCAACCTCATATCGCTATACATCGCCTCGCCTTCGGCTAGTTTCATAAAACCACACTCGAGTATTAATGCCTCTCATTATGCACCAGTCACATAAATAACTATTATTTCATAGAGAATAATCGATTGCGAATTTGCCGAGAAAGGCTATGAAACAAAATGTAGGTAATCGCAGTGATGAGTCTGCGCTCGAAAGCTCTTCGCTACAGGGAAAAAAGTGCATAAAATCCACCATTTTGTTTATTTTAATGAACGTCTCCAGTGACACTCGCGCCATCAAGACGAATTTAATGATGTATCATTTATCAAAATCGGTTATGCCGTTGAATAGTTACGAGCGGACATAGGAACGGACATACATATATACATACATATACAGGTCAAACACATAACCCTCCTTTGGGCTTCGCCGCAGTCGGGTAAAAAAAAAAGACAGGAGTAATACAAAACGACTGAATATATTTCTTATGATATTAAACGTAACAATACAATCAAGGACAATACTATATTTTAGCAAAGCTACTTTAATTACTAATAACTACATATCTTCAATAATAGTTGTCATTAAATTAATTTTTGTCATTTACTAATTGCTTGTTCACAACGCTCGTGACGCTAAATGCGCTCCTAGTCCGACACCAATCGTGGTTGGCCGGGACAGGTGACCTGGTTCGACTCCAGGCACCCCCCGGCACATACCCAGCCCGATGTGCGTGCCGACTGTGTGTACGGCACACGGTCGGACGCCCTTGGGTGGTCTGGCCAGCGACCTGGTTAGAGCCCAGGGACCGCAACGGCCAACCACCCGGCCAGACAATCACAATGCCCGGCTATGGGTTGTGAGTTTGTCAGGTTTAAAAAAAAAAAGCTAAATGCGCTGATGCTAATGCATAGGTACATTTTGAGATAAGAATACAAGTAGGTAGGTACAGGCGCTTCAACATGAGCATAGTCAGCAGAAATCTATCAACGCAGATAAAATCTTAACAAGATCTACACACGGTTATACCAAAGTATAAACACAAGTAGTCAAACTTCGGCCGTTTAGGAGGGCACGGCACGATACGTATTCAAGGTCGAGGCGCAGACAGTGCGATCCGTAATGGAGCATTCTTAAAGTGCGTTCGTTCACAGCGCGCATATATACAAGCTCGCGATGTAACATTTGTAGGAAGAAAAACCGGTCAAGTGCGAGTCGGACTCGCGCACCGAGGTTCCGTACAAACTCATAAGTAGATACATGAATAGTTCAAGACAAACTATATGGCGATTAGTTTAGTAGGAGCAAATAAGTATGTGTTAAGATTTTTGCAAATTTCTCAAAAACGGTGAAAGTTAGGAAAACCGTTATATTTTTCCTGTAATATATAGGACGACATTAATAATTGGTTATTATTACAGATTTTTCTGTTCAGTAACTTCGAAGATAATAGGGGGGAATGGTATTTTTTTTAACGTTTTTCGCTATAAATCAAAAACTACTTATTCAAAAAAAATACAAAAATAGTATTTTAATCTACAATTCAAGCCCTTTCATTTGATACCCCACTCGATATAATAACCCTACTTTCAATTTTCAAAGTCTCATTACGGACCCTTTTAGAAAAAAAGTTACAAGATTTTTTTTACATCCCATGAGCTCGGGTTAGCGGTTCTTAACACCATTCCAAATTTCAAGTCGATAGCATCAGTAGATCCTGAGATATCTTGCTGTGACAGACGGACAGACAGACAGAGTCGCACCATAAGGGTTCCTTTTTTACCATTTTGGTATGGAACCCTAAAAATTACTACTATTATACTTTCAAGTGAAAATAAAAATCAGGTGGCTCCCCGGTCACTATGAAGCACCCTAATCAATGTACTTAGTCAGCTGCAGAGAAGGGTAACCCCTTAGTTGTACAAACATACGTGACGTAAAGGACAGGCAAATCAATGTTCCCTACGGCAATTGACCCTACAGCCAACAATATAATATATCGTAGGGTGGCCCTTCTATGCCGCTGACTTTTATTTTCATCATCATCAGCTGAAAGACTGCCACTGCTGGACATAGATGCATAGGTCTCTCCCAAAGAGCGCCACCATGACTGGTCCCGCATTCATGGGACTCACTCAAGCAACCTGAAGGTTCCTGGTGAACCAGGGCATCAGTCCCCTTTATGGGGGCATATCCACGCTGCGTCTTCCGATGCGTGGTCGCCATTCAAGAACTCGTCGGTCCCAGCGACCGTCGGTTCTACGAGCAATGTGCCCAGCCCATAGCCACTTAAGTTGTTTCTTGGAGCTATTTCGGTTACGTTGGTTCTTCTACGCATATCTTAATGTTTCAGCTGACTGTACTCTACCATAAGGCTAAGGATTTACACCTGTAAATTTCACTTACGTAAGTAAGGACGTAAACACGATACGTTAGACTGACTATCTCGATCTAATGTATAGCTGCGTCCTTACTTACGTAAGTAAACATTACAGGTGTAACTCCGGCTTGATTACAATCCCAGAGTTTTGAATACTGCACTTATAAAAATATAACTTAATTCGTTCACTATGACTACATGTCTATTATTCGGACACTGTTTTGCAAAAAAGAACCAACCCACATGAAGATGATTGGCAAGACCGGATTCTATTGGTTAAAGCTAGAAATTTCAACATCGACATTGTGGGTTAGTTCCCGTTTGAAAAATTACTCGTACATCAATTTATGGTCATGAATCTGCAAGTTATTTTTAGATTTAAGAGCGTTCATGCACTGTTGTGTTAAATGTGCTACTAAACGGGCAGTATTTTTTGTAGTAACCTGTGGCCGGCAAGTCGTGCTATCGTTCTCTTACTTTGTATGGTAAAGCATAAGACGCACGTAGTTGCCGGTAGGAACGTGTATGGGCCAATACTGGGATCCCGGTATTAGCCATACAAAAAAATACCGGTATTGCATGCCCTAGTTGCCGGCCACAAATCGCAGAATAATATTACCCGTTTAGAAGTACCGTTTAGTTAGTGCATTAACACAGCAAATTTACACAAATTTAACAGTTAAAGTTATATAATATCACTAATTTTCTAATAAATAAACCGGCCAATGCATTTATATTTACCATCCTATAATAAATATGATACACAACCTACGTACACGATTGTTCACTTGTTTACATTCACGCAATGTATATATTTATTAGTATTAACACATATATTTAGTATACAAGTACTGGATCGATTTTACAATCTGAACTACTCCTAATTACACATATGACGGCACCAATTAACAAAAAAAAATAAGTTAAACGGTCACTTTTAATATATTCCATAAATTCTAAATATTTACTAATCGCACATTATACTGCCTCAAATAAAGAAATACTTTATTAATCATTGTTAGTCACTTTGTCTGCAAAGTGTTTTTTTTATAAATCATTGTAAGGTCAGACCTATGGCGAAGGCTAGACGTACAATTAGTGATGTGCCGCCAGGAAATTTCACGTTCTCGGGAATTCTTACCGCCGTAAATTACCGGTACTTTTCCGTAATTCTCGAGAATATTACGCGTGACATATTTTTATGAAGACTTAAAGTTGCATTTTTAAGACATTAGATTATTTTTGTATTTAGTTTTCGTCGCTGATGTAGTTTGTAACGTGGTAATTTCTTATCAATGTCATTTGAAGAGGTACGTTTTACGAGTATCAGGTAAAATAACCCAAGATAAGCGAGGTTTCCATGTCTCACAGTTTCCTGCAGGTGTACAGGTAAACAGCAAGCACATGTTATTGAATTAGCTAATCCTATGCCGTGTTTTATTAGCCGAGGCTTTCTAATTGTTACTCGCCTTTTGTATGGTACGGGGTTGAAGTGGGGAGAGCAGTAACTAATAGTCATAGTTTTATCCCATCAAAAACATTCTGTAAAAAACTAGCCAAGTCTCGATGGAGCTGCTTGTTTATCTCTAAAAAGTAATGAAATCTAGACAAAGTCGTGCCAAAGTCAGTACCGGGGGGTAGCAACAGAACTCGATTTCCACCGACTTGCCTATTATTTAACCATGGAGGAACACATTTTATAGATCTAATAATAGGCAAGTCGGTGGAAATCGAGTTCTGTTGATACCCCCCCGGTACTGACTTTGGCACGACTTTGTCTAGATTTTATTACTTTTTAGAGATAAAGAAGCAGCTCCATCGAGACTTGGCTAGTTTTTTACAGAATGTTTTTGATGGGATCTCATTTCTTTTTGTAAGTGATCTTCCTTTATTTATTACATTCCAATCAATTCTTTTTCTAATTTGAACTAAACTAACTTTGTAATCGCATGTATTTGTATAGGATTACCAACTTATGTGTGCAGTTGTGACTGAAATTGCAATATTTGGAGGTTTTTTAGGACTTGATAGGCTAAAAATTATGTTTTAAAATTTCAGCTCTCTAAGTTTATGGGAAGTACTAGTTCTATTCTGATGATCATGAGTGAGTGAGTGAGTGAGTCAGTATCTGTCATAAATGCGAAACTTTGCTTTCGCTTAACTTCGGAACTAAATTACCTACAGACTTGCAATTTTGGATTTTAAGTATGTGATTATAGCTTACTGGATGACGAAAATTTCTGCGTTCTGGTCTTATCCAGAGGTTCTCAAATAGGGGCCTGAAAATGCCAGATCTGAGACTGCTCAACTGTGAACTGCATAATGTGTTGTAAATACGAGTAGTTTTAATCAAAACGATGAAGCCCAATACCAAAATTTTGCAATATTTTAGCGAATCGACCGAAAATGAACGAACCAAATATACTTGTTTATAATGTGATACTCGATTTGCTATTAGATCTATAAAATGTGTTCCGCCACGGTTAAATAATAGGCAAGTCGGTGGAAATCGAGTTCTGTTGATAAAACAATATTATGGGAGGCTGAAAATGGCCTGAATGGCTTCGAGAAAAGGAGGGTACGGCCATGCCTTTGTTTTGCTCGACTTGGCGGGGGCACTGCCGTGCCCCCATATTTTTATCCATGTCCTTACTGTGTTGTGAATTAAAATAGAAACTATTAAACTGATATACCAAGTTAATTACATATTGTTTATCACTAAATCATATCGATGTATCTTATATTTCAATGAATCAGATTACTTTTAAATATATCACTTCGATATACTAAATATTGTGGTTTACTTAAATAACTAAATCATAAGTAGTTTACATCAAAAAAGTAAAAAATATTCCAACAAAAATTTACCTGACAACTTTCTCGGTAATTTCCACCGGTAATTTACGGTAAATTTACGGGAAAGTTGGAAAAGTACGCGACGCTTTCATTTTTTCTTTATGAAAACTGTAGTGTAGTTTATTATGGTCATTTAAAAGAACCTTGTATAAAAAAAAGTAAAAAATACATAAAACTTTAACTACTTTCTCGATAATTACCGTTACGGAGAATATTACCGAGAACTTTACCCGAACTTTCTCGCTGTTCTCGTAATTTACGGTAACGGCACATCACTACGTACAATAAATACTGTGATTTACTGATATTTATCAAATATTGTGATATTTATTGATTGTCTAGTCTAGTATATTGATGGATTACGTAAACATCATGTGATCCATCAGTATTTACCATATTGATGGATCAAAGTATGTATTGTACGTCTAGCCTTATTTTTAGTGTAATTATAGGCAGATTTTAAAATCGATCCCAAATAAACCGATATGACAGGCACGAGTCTTGCAGTCTAATATTGTCGTTTTCATAAAGCATAACATACAAGTATTGTTTAACATAAGCAGGCACAGCACAACTGGCCGCGACATCGCTCTTCTCGCTACAGGGTGGAAATAACGAACAGGGCATTGCTGGAATGTACAGGGTATTGAAAATAGCGGTTTTACTCTCGTTTGCTTGCTATTTTCAGTTCAACTCTATTGCTATAGAAAAAGAAACAATTAAGTTTTAGAAATCGTCATCATCAGCCCGTAGTCATCCACTGCTGGACATAGTTCTTTCTTTGTTTGAATATTAAAAATAACAGTTATTATGTAGATATTATATTTAGTTTATAAATGAATATTCCAAATTATGGTATTAGAGAGAGATTAGTGTTAGTATTTAGGGCAGGAGTTCCCAGTGTGCGCCGTAGAAAGTAAAGAGGGGCGCCGTGAGCCGATCCTCTATCATTACCTAAAACCACAATTATTCGCGGGTATAGGTAATTTCACGAGAGTTGAGGCCACGCACACAACAACACTGTCATGTAATGACAGAGGTTTTGAAATTACTGTTCTTTTTTCGTACCGATAGCAAGTGAATGAGGGTGTTTAGAAATCATAAACCCACCAGCTGGCAGCAGGGTGGCGAAAGGTCTTTTTGACAGTAGGTCTTCAAGATCCACCAATCACACCACCTGATATTGACATCCACCGCCAAATAGACCTTTCGCCACCCTGCTGCCAGCTGGTGGATTTCTGATTTCTAAATACCCTCATTGCAAGATAGACCAAGTTCCGTTAAACTATAGCCTTGTGTTTATTTACTCACTCATTAATTTCGTTAATTCACTTTTTTTCGCAGTGAGTACTTCATGCAGCTGTGTGTGTAATCATTCACCTCAACTCTCGTGAAACTACCTATACCTATAAAGCAACAATCATGGATGTATAAAATAGAAGGATACCGCGCGGTCTAAGACGCGGGTGAAGCCAAGCAATGGCCGCCGAAGTGAGCATGTGTGCGTTGACGGCCCAATGGCAGCCGACCAGCCCATTATGCTGGTTGATGTGTGCGTGCGTGCGTACAAAGCGCCGACACATTGCCAACGCACACATGCTCACTTCGGCGGCCATTGCTTGGCTTCACCCGCGTCTTAGACCGCGCGGTATCCTTCTATTTTATACATCCATGGCAACAATACCTATTTTGAGCGAACTAGGGTAGGGCGCCGTGACAAAGTACTAAACGTGTATAAAGATTGGGAACCCCTGATTCAGGAGATAATTATTAGCCATATGCTTAATAGCACCTAAAATATGTACCTATAGGGTACCTCGGAATACAATTATGTACTGGTAATTTGTATAAGATCTGTTGGATTGATCTTATCAATAAGATTTATTAGAAGCTTTGCCAGTTCAAATTCGTTATTTATAATTTAATAGTAAATTTTCATGATTTTTTAAAGCTTCAGGATATTGATCTTCAAGGTCTTCATATCTGTGCAGCTCTGCTAGAGGGCTGAAATTTCGTATTCAATGGTCAAACACCCCAGTACTCAGCTATTTGAACTTTATGACATTCTTTACTGTAAAATACGATGTTTATTTCAGAGACTTCGTCCTTATAACACCATCGATTAACATACTAAAATGGCAAGTGTTGTTCTTGGATTTCGAGATGAATTAGGCAAGCTTTAAAACTGTTGATATGGCAGTTACTAAGTACAAAACGTAGAATAGTGTTTTCACATAATCAAATTTGCTATTTTTAATGTTTAAGTATATGGTGAATTGCAAAGAATATAAAACTTTTATTTTAAAAAATGGCTGCACTTTTTCATATATATTTTTGTTACGCCTATCCAAAATGTATGAAGGGTCACAAAACTGAGAAAATAATCATAATCCTGAGTAAAATACAAACACAATTGGCTACTTGACAACTTTTTTTGTGTTGTATGTTATAGAAACACCTCTCAATGATAAAAATATTAGTGAAAAAACCACTTCAATATCGTAATAACTCACCGAGATACTACAATGCTAAAATCACATTTTTAGACTTTCCCAAATACGTGCCGAAACGCTCCCTACTCAAGCCCGTTATACAGTGACGTCACTACTCATACGTTGTTTGGGGAAATCAATAATTTAACTTGCGTTTATCGTAACGGTTTCATAACAAAAGTTACTATAAATTTCATGGGTTATTTAATGATATTAAAAGTTTTTAATAATCTTATACTTTTAAAATGGACTTTCCCACCCAACTTTGGAGGCTCATAAAAATAGTTACACCTTAGGTATCAAACTCAAAGCTTGAACACATTTCCTTATTATGCTTATTTTAACAGGATCTTATAATTTCAGTTACAGTCAAGTACCCAATTCATGATCAGATTAAAAAAGTAAATAGGACATGTTTTCTGCAACTCACAAGTAAATATATGTGGAATACGACATCCGATCAGATGTGCCAGCCCTCCTACATAGTAACATCGTTTCACTAATAATTATATATCGTCATTACTTTGAAAAAAAAAACACGTATCTGATACTGACTCCAGGTAAAAACGCAGTAAGTGTATATGACATTCGTATGTCACTTTTGACGTTTTTCTCTACGACGTTTTCAGATACGTTTTTTCAAAGTAGTGAAGATACGTAGCACAGCTGGTATTATAATTATAACGTTATCAGCTAAGTAATCAATATCTTTTATTTATTATATACACAGTACATACAGTCAAGGAATTTAATTTCCTACCCTTTTCATTGAAATGTTGTTAAGCATTCACAATGCATTAAGGTCGAAATTTCTATTTTAGTAATAGTATTTAAATGTCAATACGTATTATTTGTCACTGCATATTAAAGATAACCTCTTTGCGAAGTCATTTGCTCATCTAATTACGAATACGTGTCAGTTGGTGTCAGTGTCAATCGAGAACATTTTAAAATAATTCCGAATCCAGACTCCGGAAAGTCTACCACAAACGTCGATAATCTAAATTTCGTTATCTGCGTTCCTTTCATTCGAATATTGCAAGAGCGAGAAAGATGGACTTTCTTCGAATTTCGATTCCGCGGTTGTCGACCTTTTTTGATAGTGCCTTGACGTTCCAAATTTCAGTTCACCATGTCAACGTTGTTAATCTGTTACCTAGTTACTGACACAAAACAATGCGTGTGATATGTCAAAGTAACGTCGTAGTCTAGCTAGCTCTTATGATGACAGTATGCTATACGATATTGGACCTTAGGTGGGTTGGAAATTAAATTCCTTGACTGTACATATGATAGGTGATTTCAGGTACCGAATTGAAGCGCCAGCCATTTAGAACTGGATTTGATGTGAATAGTAGGTACATTACACAACTAGGGCGGTAAAACAAAGAAAGGCCGAGATCGCAGATGTTTGCAGCCCGAGCTGCAAGCGAGGGACGTAAATATGCGATCGAGGGCTTTCTTTTCTACCTCCCGTGTTGTGTACATCATTTTATGTCTACACTTGGCCAGAAAGTCACTCTATGGCCAGGTGTGGCATAAATTCATTTTTCTATACTCCATCAAAATGTCATAATTCAAATAAGTGTTTGAATATGCCAGTGTGTATAATAAATAAAGGTGTCAGAGAAGAGTGAGATAGAAGTATTTACTATTGCAGTAAGAAAGATTAGTCAACATCATACAAATTTACTACGATTATTCCATCTGGTTTCTCCAATACAAAAATAAGGATACTAGCGGTGTGTAGCTTTGGTATAAATATTAGTACGGTCGACCTCAAAAGTTGCTAAACATATTTGTATCGTGGCGTAGTACTAAAGTGTCCAGCTACTTTTGAGGCCGACTGTACCTAATACTAAAGCTACGCACGTTCATAGATTATTATTAACATTTGATAATACAAACATTAAGACGACCACAAAGTTCAATGTGCACAATATTGTCCGTCATAAAAATGTAAATAAACAAATCGTATTTTCACTGTTATGAAAAACTAGCTGTCCTGGCGAACTCCGTTCTGCCTCAGAATTTAAGTTTTTTGGATGTTTTAATAGTTATTCTGTTATTCGGGGCCGAGACAAACCCAAAAAATCAAAGATCACAAAAATCGGTGAACCCGTTCTCGAGTTATAAATGGTGTAACTAACACGACTTTTGCTTTATGTATATAGATATACATACATTAGTAAATGAGACCGCTGCTTAATTTCAATGCCATAGTTACGATTGGAATGAACTATAGGGAAATTAAGTTCATATACTCAAATTATCCGTTTATTTTAAAACAACTTAATTGTAATTAGGGATTATGTTTCCAGCGAGAATTTCATATTGTTTCATATAAAATGTAATTGAACCATTTATACCGTCAAACATACACATGTCGCGTGTAGTTATTTTACAACAACAGGTCGCTAGTTAATAGAATAAATGCTAAAAAAAATCTTTAAATATTTCTCTCATATCACATGTGTACTCGTGTGTGTCAGAGGGTGCACAGTATAAATATTTGCAGTACAATGTAGCAAAGCGAGTCGCGCTCAATAATCAATTGTAAGAAATTTTATTTAAATAATGAATATCGTACCCTTTAAATTTCACACACAATGTTTCTGAAATAAATTGAATTGAATATCTACGAAATAATGGGTTTAAAGCACAAAAAAATTACGTAAATTGAATTGAATGCGAATATTGGTTATACAATTTTATAATACTAGAAATAAACAAAATTAATAAATAGGAAAATTCAATACTTAGTTTTCAATTACGATTAACTTAAATTTAATTCAGTTTTGCAATAAAATAAGTACCTAATGAAGTTTAAGTTGGAATAATTCTTTAGCTAAAGATAATCATTATGCATGCGGTAGAGAAATTGGAACCGGTGGTTAAAAATAAATATCTTATTTTCATTTTATTTCGGTACTTATGTAACAGTTTTTAATTACTCATTGATAGTTTCGTAATCCGACTCGAACTTGGCCGTATTTTTTCTCATCTATGAATTTTAGGATCTAAAATGCACCAAAAATATTCGCAATACATTCGCAACGATTTTTGCGAACACGAATGCGAATATTGAAAATCTTGCGGATATTCGCGAATACGAATATTCGTTACATCACTAATGCACACCCTGCACTACATTAGGTGAAGAACACACGGAGCGGCGCGGCGCCGCCTACCGCGGCGGCACGCGGTCGAGCGGATTGAAATTTTGTATCACGATGTAGGTAATCCGTATACGGTGCCGTTCCTCCGCGCGGATGAGCGGCACTGCACACACGCGTCTCCACTAGCAGTTCTCCCGTCCTAGTCTAAAAGGCGACTTTTTACTATGAACTTCCATAGTAAAAGGTCGCCTTTTACACTAGGACGACAGAGTTATGAGCGGAGCACCAATGAGAAACTTGTGATCTTATGCAATCACCCATTTTTGTAATGAGCTCGTTTCGATTCTCCGCCGTGTAAAGCGGCACCGCGCGGTTCCGCGGCAAACCCGCCTCTTAATGATTTCAAAAGTAAGGACAGGCCCATCCGAACAGTTCGGAACAATTTTCCCCCTAACAAAAAATGCAGTTATAAAGACCAGCTGCGCAGTGCACGCGCTGCGTGTCGCACTGCCGGCTGGTACTGATTTGGCTGTATTTTACCGCCAGAGCGTTGGAACCGTCTGCGCGCTCGCTTAGCCCTGTCCTTTGTATACGTCAATGCCGCCTCTCCTTTGCCTTCGGTCGTCTGGCCGGAAAGCGGTCGGCAGTAGTCGGGGAGCGGCGCGACGCCCAGGCGGCCACTTGCGTGGAGCACGCGGCCGCCGGGTCGCCCGACCCGGTCGGGCTGCCCGACCTGGGGACCCAATGTTTCTACTAGAGTTGTGCCCGCTCGTTCTTTGAAAACAGCGCTCCGATCTCGGTCAATCGGTCAAAGGAACTAGTTCGGTCTTTTAGTTCAGGAGCAAATTCGAGATCTGAAGGAAAGAAAGGAGCTAGCTATTGAATATTTGATTTTGACTCATTCGATCATTCGCTCGCAACCGATTTATACCGACGTATCGCTACTATATACTGAACTAAAGGACCGAAGACCGATTTAGAGCGCTTAAGAAGAACTAGTTCTTATCGGTCCGAGGTGGGATTTCATTCCTTTTAGTTCTTCGGTCCTGACCGACACAAGCCTAGTTTCTACATTTACATCGGCGGCACCAGTCGGCAGCACCCGCACGTTCCCTATAGGCGCCTGCAGTCTCGGTCTAGCCGGAGAGCGGTCGGCAGTAGTCTGGCAGCGGCGCGACGCCCAGGCGGCCGGCGACGCGCGCGTTGAGGCCGGCGACGCGCGGGTTGACGCGCGCGTTGTGCAGCTCGGCCACTTGCGTGGAGCACGCGGCCGCCGGGTCGCCCGACCCCGTCAGGCTGCCCAACCTGGGGACCAATGTTTCTCGCTCAGGGCTCGTCCAGAAATCATCAAATGAAATTAACTTTATTTACGCAAATATGGTACACGTCATTAGATACACAATCAGCCGGAAAAAATGGCCCCTCAAAAGTGCTAGCCGATCGGCTTGGCTAGCTCATTTTAATTTAGTCTGGTTTCAACCATAGACGGCGACAGTTGTCAAAAATGGCCAAATGCAGCGTAAAAAATGCGTTAATAGCAGCACAAAAACAAGAAAGAAAGATGGGATATACTTCTTAGTTAGGAGCAAATTAATATTAAGCAGAATCACAAGTGAACTCATCGTGATTTCATAGTTTTTTAATTATCTTCGCGAATCTTTTACCAAAAAGCGACTCCATTTCTTTGCTGCTCACTTTTGACGTTTCACTTTTTGATAGGTGCCAATAAACTGAAGTTTTCAAATGTTCGTTTGCAAATTTGACACATAGGTGTCATGGAACTAAGTTATTTTTTGAATGACAGTTTCATATAGATACAGCTTATAAATTAACGTTATTAGCGTATATTTGAGTGTAAGTACAAATGTCATTTTGCGCCAAATTCATAGACATTTTTCTTTGAAACTGTGCGTCTATGTTATTATACGTCAATGGGTACACGGATATAAGATGTTGAATATAATTTAGTTGTGTCACATGATATAGTTTGCTAATTGCGGTACTTTGTTCTTTTCAGTACTTTCGGAGCAAATTGGCTGGGACAGACAGACACACGAGTGATCCTATAAGGGTTCCGTTTTTTCCTTTTTAGGTACGGAACCCAAAAAAAAGTACAACTTCTTAGAATTATATGCGTTTTTTGAGGTTGTCCCGGAGGATTTTATGAAATCGAGACAAAGATAGGCACCCCAAGGTAAAGCTACGGCTGTCGCCGGTATTCTAAGAAAAAAAAACCCATCAATCCGTTTCCGTTCCGAAATTCGTTTAAAAACCTACAGTTGGCCGATGCCCATACGATCGTTGTTGGGTTTGATATGTTATGCATGCTCTGGATCGTGATTTGTATGCGATGCGATGCATGCCCACCCGCGTCTCTGGAGTTACTGGGTGAAATGTGTAACAATAAAACGATATATATATATATATATACAAGAAATCAAAGTACATGGAAAAATTAAATGGTACTAAACTAGAATGATACGAAAGTCAAGATAGATGGTAAAATTGAGGGCGCTTGCTGTGTGCTCCGGTGGCCAAGTGGTTAAAGCGCTGGGCCGGAAATCCAGAGGTACATACCGTGTTCGATTCCCGGTCTGGACCACAGGTGAGTACCATTTAATTTCTTCATTATCTATATACATATGTAACTTAAAATGTGGTGTAATTTACCCACATTAAAAACAAATAAAGAAACATCATGTTTCTTTCATATGTAATAAAACGATATATTTATAAACGCCAATGCCCTTTACATATTATGTAGAGGGCATTGGCGTATGATAGTTATTGTCTTCTTTTAAAGAATATTTATAAACCTATCGTTTCATTGTTACACATTTCACATGGAATTGAAAAGAAGACTATATATACATGAGAATTTATTGTAATGTAAAAATACAAAAGCCTCTATTCTATTATTTTCCGGGTATTTAAAGGCTGAATGAATAGCAATGGAATAGTCATATTCTGATGCTTTTATAAATGAATCTACTTTTAAGCTAAAATTTTAACTGGTAGGATCGTATCGTATCATCCGAATAGCCTCCATTTTCGCATAATTTGATATAGTACTACTTTCTATACCTAATGCAATTGTGTATGATTTTAAGCAAAATAATTAATTTATTGATTGAATAGTCGATTGAGCTATAAATAGTTACCAGAACTCGTTTCCCGGGTGCGCGTTCCCGTCCCACGGGTAGGTCATGACTAGCAGCTTGCCGGCGTGAGGACCCGCTAAGCGGGCCGACGGCTCGCGGTTCTCTAGTTGCACATTTATACCACCTACGAGGTAAAAAATACAAAACAAAATCAGTTCTAAACTAAGCGACAGTAGATACTCCGTAATGTCATGTAATCTCATAAATAAAGTGTGGAATTTTACCACTGAAATGATACTAACCTTTTGGATGTCTTTTGCTTTCGAAGAATATACTTTTTTCTGAAGTCTCTACTTCTGTTCCGTTTGTGAATAATGCTGAAAATATAGAAACGTTTCACATGTGTATGGCGAATAAGTTAAAATGCAAGAAGAACAGGGTAGCCTAATAACGGTGTATGTAAGATTAAATCGACATTATTTTAAAAATAAATAATATTTTTGTGCTCACGTTTAAGACTTTAGCATGGTAAGATACCGCCCCAAGGATTTAGGAAAAGGCAATGAAAATGATTCACATTTGTCAAGGAGCAAAAGGAATTTTCACAATATTAGTTTCCTTAAATAATTGCCAAGTCTCGAGACGAAATATATATTTTTATTGGGGCCTTCATTTATGTATTTGTTGTTATAACAAAAATACACAGAATGAAAATATCAACTTTCAACACTTACGTGATACGGCTACGGCTCGTCCAGAAATCATGTGATCGTCTATTGGGGAGAAAGGGGGGGGGGGGGGGGCGAGAAGAGATAACTAGTAATTTTTTTGCACAACGGGAAAGCCAAAAACTACGAAATTACTCAACAATATTTTCAATTTTCAAAATTACACGTGTTCTTGGATAGGGGGGGAGCGTTAAAATCACCAAATATTGATCACATGATTTCTGGACGAGCCCTACACACATCGCGATAACCTGTGTTGGCGTCTCTTTCTCTGACATAATAACGAGACATCAACACGACTTTTCGCGCTATCGCAATGTCTAGCCGTAATATTACGATTAAAAGGGTCCCGTTGGCGGCCTTTGAGTTCAGATACAGTAAATAATTTGCCATTGGGAAAACTCGGAATACGACTGGACTCGAAGTATCAATCAATTACCGCATTAAACGATTGACATTTTTATATCGATTGAAATGAAGCTTTATTAGCGAGTGTCAGATGTCAAAATGAAACCTGAAACAAATTGAGAGAGCAAGGGGTCATCCACAAAGTACGTCACACGATTTTTCTGACTTTTAGACCCCCCCCCCATGTCACACTTTTCGTAACATATTTGACCTTACATATGAAAGAAACATGACGTTTCTTTATTCGTTTTAATGCGGGTAAATTACACCACATTTTAAGTTACATATAGAGATGGATGTGGCGTACTATATGGATGACCCCTAAATACGAACTTTTCCGATGAAATAACATTATTCGCTATATCTGTACGGAACTGTAAAAAAACGCTAAAACCTACCTAAAATACTGGCGCTGGGCTTGATAAAGGCGAAGTTGACGTCCGTGACGTGGTTTAGCATGTCCTTCTTTAGGAACGATCGTATCCGCTCCAGGAACGTCAGTATATACACGTCGGGCTGGTGCGCCGACACCTTCCACACACCTAGACCTAAAACAGGAGTACTGTTCTCAATCTCAATTTGACACCATTTTGCAAACAGGAACTGACCTTAAATGACCCCCATGGACGTACTATACATACAGGGTGAATTTTAAATCGTGAATCGTAATATTTTTTTGTAGTCTATACATAGTTAACAATAACTTACAATGCTTTTAAACCTAAATTAAGTACGTTTTTATTTTTAATTTGATTTATCCTAATTTTTAAAATCTCGTGGTCACCGTCATCCATGTTTCGTACTTGTCATGAAAATTTCAACATTAGATATCCAACCTCCTAATATTGAAGTTGGCTGGATAGAATTTTGGCACGTATTGTCAAATTGTCAACATCGTCGACATTGTCAACATAAGTACCTATTTAAATCGTATTTACTCATAAAATAATTCAGTTTTATTACGATTAATGGTATAAGCCGTTTTGTTCATAATTAATTAAGCGGGTATTTAAATGTAATTAAGCGGGTATTTAATTGTAATTAACACTAGTGTTCTGTATTAGTCTTAAGTAGATTTACCGGTAAACGTGGTTACGATTCACGATTTAAAATGCACCCTGTATAGAACGTCACACCCATGGTTGACCCCCAGGGTACTCACCGACTCCAATGACGTTGACGAACGCGTCCCTCCCTGCGTCCTTAGCCCGCTGCTCAGCCTCCAATAACACGCACTCCGCTGTCACACTAATCCTCTTATAGTACACTTCGTTGTCGAATATTGAGTCCTGAACTTTGACGTAGCGATCGATGTAGCGTTTGTCCTCCGGCTTGTCCTGGATGTTGACGTATGACGTCAGCTCTTCGTGCGTGTAACTGTGTACCTGTAATACAATAATTATTACAAAATTCTTATAATAATCGATTTCAAACAAGTCTATTAACAAATAAACAATACAACAAATCTGTTTTAGAAAATACCCAAATCGTCCACATATCCCAAATATAGCTGTGCCCAGTACTGTGGCTAGAATGAGTGACACGATAGCATGTGATGAAATTTGATCGGTGACACCCGGTGCGATCCCCCCTCCTACGTCGCCACTGGGTGTTGGTGTTGGTGCTGTAGCCTTGCGGGAAAACCGCTGCAGGGAGCTCATTCCACAGTGTAGTAATTGTTTAAGTGTAGTAAACTCAAGTGTAATCTAACTGAAGTTGCGAGCACAAGGTGTACCTATAATATTTGAAGAGAATAGATTTTTCCAAGACCCCATTATCAGATCCTCACCTGTTGATAATGTTGCCACGTTTTCGAATAGTCTGGCCAACTAAGGATCTCCATTCATTGAAAAAAAAAAAGGTAATTTAAGTCAGTTAAAGAGATAAGTTATCGATAACTGTGACACCTCCCGTGCTCAAAATACGAAAACTGATGTTAATAGGGTAGTTTCCTGGAGTAAAAATAAATTATTTTACACTAATTTTCTTATTCAGCTTCCAAAACTGATCCTAAAGAAATCCAGATTCACTTATTTTCTTGCCTTTAACGATTTAAAAATGACAAAAAATTAAAATAAGGAGACAATTTGACCATAACAACATGTGACGTCATTTATTCATATTTTCTATGAAGCATACTATCGTAGCGTTTTGACACTTCATAAACTTCATTAAAAGAAGCTGATTTGATCTGTTAGGAAACTAGCCTATTGTGAAGTATGTTAAGTCTGACCTGGTAGAACTCAGACCACATCTGCCGCCACATATGCCGCGCCGACTGGTTGTTGCGTACGTAAGTCGTCTTCAGCACGTTGAGACACGTCGTTGGCGTCACCTCCTCTCCGTACCTTAATGAAAGGTTTCATATCACAACTGGGTGGATTTTCGTCCGCGACATTTGTATGCCAAACTAAATGTATGGCATACCAATTTGTATGGCGAAAAACCACCCAACTACATTCTTTGACAGCATTTCTAACCCTTCATCATCAACTGAAATCATTTTCAATTTTATCCTAAACAATGGTTTACATGTGTGGTGGTGGTGGTTTGAAGTGGATCTAGGCGCTGTTACGTATAATCGACAAGGGCGGTCCAACGTTTACGTCATTTCTAGATTTCATAACACATTTTTTAACGGTTTTCAAAAAGTCATCACAAGCCTACCACATAGACATTACTCGAGGGAGATAAATGGGCCGGGAATGTGTGGTGAAGCGATGTGACAGTTAGATTTATAACTACACGATACATATGTCGTGTCTCTCAGGCCTGGTCAGCTGGATCCGTGAGTTAAGTGGCAAACCCAAACCTTGTAAAAAAGTAATTGATATGTAACTGAATCATACCCATTCTCTAAGCAGTTCTGTTGTTCTGTGATGATGACGTCTTCGAATTCCATTCGCCCCCGGCGTTTAAATCGAGGGCCCACTATACCTGTAAAAAGTAAACTCTGGGTCATACCCGTTCTCTAAGCAGTTCTGTTGTTCGGTGATAAGCGTGTCCTCGTATTCCATCCGGCCCCGGCGCTCGAACCGAGGGCCCACGATACCTGGAAAAGACACGCGTGTATGTAATATACACGATGGGTTTACGATTGCAGGACTAATGTGCGTTTTTAGACAATATAAAGGTACCATTTTCCCGCTTGTCTATAATGACTACTTAAATGAAAACTCCCAAGTGTGTAACAAGCCCTTATAAATGTGACTAAGATACTTTTACTATTTTTTTTATCTTTTAACTAAACAGCAATTAACCTTCGCAGTATTTGATGGTAAGCGACTACGAGTCCAAAAAATTACCCTTTTTCCATTTTAGCTTTTTTTCCTTTTTGCTATCTTTTCCTCAAGTAAGGACATGTTTATAAGGAGGGCTGAATTTAATGATTTATTTTGTTCTATAAGACTATTAATGTAAAATGACAAAATTCGACCTATGTTGATATAACGTTATTTACTAGTAATACCATCAGGAATACGTGGTTAAAATGTGTCGGGTTATTCGGGCTCACGGTGTATATTATATGGAAGCTGATAAAATTTCCCGTCTAACAGTATGTTTTTACACTCAAAAAGCCTCATATTTTTTCAATATACACATTTGTGTTCAAAAATGTGAAGTTTAATTTTCATATTTTCGTCAATATTTGAGTTTTTTGAAACTTCATATAAATTATATTGAAATTGAATTTCCCGTCCTTGATTTATACATCAAATGATACAAACTAGGAGATGCTAGGTAAATTGAAGTCAATAGGATTTTTTGTCCGTAGCAAGGTAGTTGGGGGGGTGAATCCATCCTGTACCAGTTGGCTACCTTCCCATACATCGGATGTCAATACAAAGCGGACTACGCATATTAAATACCAGTCTAAAACCAAGGCCAGTGCCACGATACAATACAAATTAGCCACGGCAACTACAGTGGAGCAAACCAAAACTAGCTAATTGCTAAAAGTTAATTAAAGGAAAAACAGCCATATTCGAGGAGTACCAATGTTGATTTTTTCTGTAATTGATATACCGTATTAGTGAATTTTCCATTTCACCCGGCGATTCATTAGCATATTCAATTTGATATGACGTCAATAACCGATCCAGCTGTATCAACTAAAATCATGTTGAAATTAAATATTTTTTTAAGGAGGAACGTTTTAGAGAATTTTCATACAAATTTTTCACCTTCAACAATGATACGAGCGTGATGATACTTAAATTACAGTACAGTTCTTAGTACAGCGGTGTAAATTATGTAGCTGTTTTTATATATACAGGTTGGAAAAAAATATGGCCCCTGGAGGGAAACTGCCTTAAAACCTTAACTAGCTCAATTTGCTTAAAAAAAACATTCTTTTATATTTGGCAAGTGTCTGGTTTTAACCTTATATGTATAAGGGATGAAATCGGATTCACTACATTTAAAGAAAATTGTTCGTTTTGAAGTCCATGATCCATTTTTAGGGTTCCGTAGCCAAAATGGCAAAAACGGAACCCTTATAGTTTCGCCATGTCCGTCCGTCTGTCCGTATGTCACTCAAAAACTACACGATGGATATTTTGGGGGGGGGGGGGGGGGCACTCCATACATGTTACAAAAGCTAAAAAATTTTTTTTCATAAAATATACCACCGAGTGGTACATAGTTCGACAGCTCTTTCAAAAATAAATTTAAGGTACTTAAGTTATGTTTTTGATTACGTGACTACCTTTGGAAATAATCGCTCCGAAAGTTGTGAAAATTGTGTCCCCCCTCTATCTTCTAAACCGTGAGTCGTAAAAATGTAAAAAAAATTACAAAGATAAAGCTTATCAACGAAAATTATTTTCAACAAGATCGGATTAACCAATTTTGAGTTATTGACGATAAACTGTGCTTCTCGACAAAAGGACGTAATTGCTATGAAGATACGCTCTTTTGTTGTTGTACTTTTTTACATCGTATTTTTTACCTTACAGTTACGGCTATGGATGGAACCCTACACTGAGCATGGTCCGACATGCTCTTGGCCAGTTTTTAATATTTTTTACACCTAATACAGTGAAACCTGAATAATAATAATACAGTGAATATATGTCGGACAATAATTAACCTACCTCTTTAAAAATTGTATTCTTTTTCATAAGTCATAACTTAATTAGTATGTAAGTCTTCGCTACACCCTACCAGGGTTCATGTTTGTGTCTTAGATATGTACTAACCTAACCTAACCTAACCTAGCCGTAAGCATGTAATGCGAGAAATAAATAAACTAAACTAAACTAAACCTGGATAACTGGGACCTCAAGGGCCCGCAAATTTTTCTCACTTAAAGATGTATTCCACTTACCCAGTGTCTCATTTACAGAGGGTTCCATTAATAGAGGGTAAGAATAGAGGTAATTTTAGCATTTTATGTCGCGCCTACGGAAAAAGCCGCTTTCTAGCCAAGTGTAGACATAAAATGATGTACAAAACACGGGAGGTAAAAAAGAAAGCCCTCGATCGCATATTTACGTCCCTCGCTTGCAGCTCGGGCCGCAAACATCTGCGATCTCGGCCTTTCCTAGTTTTACCACCCTAGTTGTGTAATGTATTCCAAATTTATGTGAACAATTAGAAGCTCGTAAATATCTGTACAAACAAAACATTTCGAATTTTGAAAAGAGTACCGTACTGTCAAATGATACATTTGTCTCTTTCAGTTTCAATGTAACGTCAAAGAAATGTTATTAGTATTCGTTTTCTGCTTCTTAGGTATTTTAACCGACTTTCAAAAGAAGTACGGTTCTCAATTCGTCTGTATGTTTTTTGTAACTTTATTCACCGACTACTCGAAGACGGGTGACCCGATTTGGAAAATTCTTTTTTTATTTGAAAGGGTATGTATGCCATCGAAATGGTCCCATTGCAACCAAATCAGGATCGGATGATGGAATCTTGGAGAAATCGAGGGAACTCTTCAAATAGGTATTATAGGCACACATATGGCGATTTGGGTAATTTTCATAGTGTCTTGTGCATTTCTTCTTGATTAGCATTATTCGATGTCCGTTATTCAAGAACAGTTTTCAATTTATACGTTTCTTACGCGATTACACGAAGATGGTTGAACCGATTTGTTTTTTTGTGTTTCAATGTGTATGCCTCCGAGGTGGCCCCATTGCAACCAAATCAGGATTTGATGATGGGATCTTGGAGAAATCGAGGAAACTCCTCAAATATCATGGGCATATATATATACCTAGCACTACCCGCTTACCGTCCCACCCGCTTACCCTCCTAACCGCGTACCGTCCTACCCGCTTACCCACCTGCCCACTTACACACCTATCCGCCTACACTCCTACCCTCATACCCTCCTACCCTCTTAACGCTAAAAAATTGGTACCTAAACCTAGTATCCCTATCAAATTTTGCGGCATCATAATAGATTTTTTCCCCACCCCTTGACACTATTTTCATCCCTATTAGTTTCCGAGCAATACATTTTTAAGCTTTTTCGATTACTTTTCCTGCAGGCGCTTGTGATTTTTTTTTAATAAATTTCCACCATCTTCCCCTCATATTCCAAAAAATATTTTTATTGCAAATCTTATAGCGAAAATTTTTATCTAGCGCGCCCCGTTTTTAAAACTTTTTTCTGACCACCCATCTCCGAGAAATAAATTTATTAGCGAAATTGCTATTTCATTTTTGCAGGCGCCGATTTTGATTCTTGCCAAAATAAAATGTTAGTTCTAAACTTAAAATACCAGATTATCCGTATACCAGATTCCCAAAATAATACATCGACCAAAATCATTTAGATCCTTGATTAACCTACGATTTTATTTTAACCTCGCTAACTGGAGCCCTTCGTAGAAATACAAGGTGTTTTCCAAAACGAGTAAAATACACAATATATAATACACTTATTAAGCCACATATAGACTACCTGATTGATATTTGGGGATCAGCTGCTAAGTGTCACCTTGATTTAATACAAGTAGCTCAAAATAAACTCATAAAAGTTCTGTTCAACTATCACTACCTAACACCGTCGCGCAAAGTATACTCTGAAACAAATTTAACGAATATTTCTCAAACACACATATACAACACGTGCATACTGATTAGGAAAATAATTAACAATAATATTCGAGTACAAATCAACTTTACCAAAAAACATCATCATCAAAAAATTAAACTAAGAAACGCTAATGACCTTGTCTTACGACCGCCAAGAACGAATTATGGTAGGAAATGCATTCTTTACGACGGTGCAAAATTATATAATAACCTACCGACTAAAATAAAACAGACAAAATCCATCAACGTCTTCAAAAATATGCTTAAACAGCACGTAAAAACAACCAAAAACTAGTTACGGTATTAATACACTGTTCTTCTTTTAAATTTAACAAAGTTTTATCGAATATAGTTGTATTCAAGAACACATATTATACCTTAACTTCTGTTTCTGGTATTATAGCAGTAATAAATAATAAGACTTAAAGAAAAAAAAATACACAATAACAATTTGAAAATTAACACACACTATAAAATGTAAAATATGTTTGTAATAAGTAGTTGAACACGGGCCACATCCAGATAATCTTACTCGGTGCGCGGTTTATTAACAGTGCAATGTAAATACTTCGTGTGCACTTGTAAACCTACCCGATAATTTCGCATCTATCAGCTGAGTGCAAACATTAGTACCTGCATAATGGCAAATTTAAATTTAAAGTTGTTTGTTATATTTCTTGTGCATACTTCACGTAACTTTATTTGTACTAGTTTTAAGTTCTCATGTAAGCGAATTGTATAAATTCTTATGAGAATAAAGAATCTTTAAACCGAAACCGATTTTATAATCTTGTGTAACGGGAATGTGTTAAGACAGGAATCTGATAAATCGAAAATCTAGTATTTTGGGAATACGGTATTATGCGGTAACATAAAATTACTGTACGTGTGCGCATTCAGTGTGACCGCTCACATACACTACGGAGACGAGCATCGTGTGATCACTCGTCAGTGTGTGTATCTGCTATTAGCAATCAGCGAAAAGTCAAGGTGGCACTGGCCAAACGTCCTGGTTCGACCCCAGGCGCCCCCGGCTCCCATCCAGTCCGATCCACTCAGGGTGGTCCGGCTAGCGACCTGATTCGACCCCAGGGAACGCAACGGCCGACCACCGGGTCCGAATATTGCTACGCCCAAGAAGGGTAGCAAGTTAGTCAGGCTTTAAAAAAAAATGTCTGAACTCACCAATGATGACCGCGTCGCTCTCGGCGTTCTCCTCGCTGACGACGCCGCTGTTGTGCCTGTGCCCGTTGTTGACGCACTCCGTGTGACCACTCACATACACCATGGAGGCGAGCTTCATTTCGTCGTAACTCAGACAGTTTTCGAGGACTAGCGGCGGTTTCTGCTGCAGTGTGCCGACGGACTCCCAACCCTCGTGACTGTAAAGTTACAATTATGATGAGAGAGGGGTACTCTCATATCAATCTTTCAGTCATAGGACGTCCACTGCTGGACACAGGCCTCCTCAATAGATTTCCACATGGGCCGGATAGAAGCGACCCGCATCCAGCGAGTCCGCGCAACCCTAACCAGGTCACCCGACCACCTTGCAGGTGGCCGGCCCTGCCAGTACGTGGTCTCCACTCGAGAACCTTTCTGCCCCAGCGGCCATCGGTTCTTCGAGCTATGTGCCCTGCCCATTGCCACTTCAGTTTGCTTACCCGGTTTGCTATGTCGGTGATCTTGGTTCGTCAATATCAATCTTTATTCCTATCATTATAAAGTTAAAAAATGTATGCTTGAAAATCGATCACCATGTATGTATGTGGATGGTAGATGATTAAGTTCCTAGGCTTAATCTGCACTTTTAAATGCCTGTACAGCGTTATTGAATACTCTGACTTACATACTGTTATCTAACTTATAATATTATAGATAATGTTATCTAACATGAATTCCAGGGCCGGATTTGGGGGTGTGGCAACGAAGGAGCGGAGCCTAATTATTAGGGAAGTGTTGCGGAGGCCCTGATAAGTACCCACAGAACACAGTATTCAATAAAAGATAAATGGTAGAGGTAAACGCTTTTAAACGAAAGGTTGTCTGGAAGATTACGCGCTTTAGCGATAAAAGCATTTATTTTATAATTTTTTGATTAAGGTTCCATTCCATTGTAATTGATCGATAGTGTCGTGCGATGAGCATTAATATATTGTATGACTGTAAGCAGTATTGTCACAGTATGACAGCGGTATTTTTCCTTCGTACAAAAGGTAGCGCGTTGGTGCGATGCGATCAAGAGGGCAGCTAAGTGCAGCCTCTATCAGGCGGTCCATAAAACTAAGAACCGGACTGCATGGAGGACAGTTGCATTCGGTCACGATCCTCAGCCATGAGGGACCGGCTAAGAAGAGAGAGGTAAAAGGTAGATCACGCGCTTGTATGTGTGCTCCAGTACTGATCGCAGAGTCTGCGCCTCAACCTTGAATACGTATCGCGCGCTCCTAAATGGCCAAAGTTGGAGTACTTGTCCGTCTATGTATTTCATTTCACTTCATTTATTTATTCCGTACAATAATTATTGTGTTGAACATAAGCACATAATCAATTAATAATAATTAACATCCAGGTGAATAATAGTATTTTATGCAACAGTTGTATAAGAAGGTTCAAAAAATGCGAATTGCGTGAGTTGCGATACGAGCCGCGAATGCGGCGAGTATCGCAAATAGAGACGCAATGAGCGTTTTTTGACTTAATTATACAACGTTGCATACAATACTTTTTCTACGACTAGGTTAAAATATAAAATACATGGACGTCACGCGTCCGGTCTCTCCGAGTGTGTACAGCCGGCATGACAGTTGTGTCTATGGTAAACTTTTTTTTGATATGGCTGGTGACACGATGTGACGATAATTAAAATACTTTTTTTTTATGTTGGCATCAATTAATTTAATTCGGAAAGTTTTGTTTTTCTTATGAATCGTAGGAATTTAATTGTTTGTTAAGTTGGTAGTTGTGAATTTTTATCGTGAAGTTAGAATTGAGCGCTTAATCCTTGACCTAAGTTTAACCTAGATTTAGAAGTCTGTGGATGCTAGCAATAACGTAAAGTGACTATAACGACACTAGTGCTGTTATGAGGAATAGAGTATAGACTTCTCTGAACTCATATTA
This sequence comes from Eudemis profundana, assembly GCA_947034925.1. Lineage (NCBI taxonomy): Eukaryota > Metazoa > Arthropoda > Insecta > Lepidoptera > Tortricidae > Eudemis > Eudemis profundana. Next base: position 34,395,369 of record OX344797.1, on the reverse strand, counting down.
TGTATGTTCTTATATTAGTGTTCGTGACCAAGTAAAAGACAGATAACAGTACAGGAGTAGAAAAAACAACATTTCTACTAAGCTACATCAAAGTTAAACAATCATTATTATAATACTCATAAATACACATTCCAATAAATCTATGTACAAATATAAATTAGGGATGTAACGATACCGATACCGATCGATATATCAGTATCGCCGATTATATACAACCGATATTTGAAGAGCGCGAAAAGAATTTGCTGTATGAAAAAAAAAACTGCAAAAAGTAATTCCAATTACTGACTTAATTTATGTATTGGTCTATTACCTTGTGCAATGATAATTACTATGTTAAGTATATCTTTGGTTCACAATAGAAAAAAAAATTGAGATGTCAATTTATTTATTTTTACTTTACACTTTCAAAGTTGACTCTCCGTTAAATATAGTCAAGTTTTAGGTATAATAAGAACATACAAATATCTGAAGTTAATACTTCATTATTTAGCTAAGATATCGGTGTCGGTATCGTATCGGCAAAATTATGTATCGTTACATCGCTAATATAAATAGTTTGGTACAGTACTCACTCTTGCTCGCCCGACAGCAGTTTGTAGGTGTCGTGGGCCCCCAGGAAGGCGACGGCGCGCTTGTTGAGGATCCGGTCGATCAGCCCCGGCACTGTCATGTCTTTATACAGCGCCTTCTCTATGCTCGACCCGAACTCTCTACCACACACACAGCGAACAAGTGTAAAATACCGGGGTATTTACTTAGCTATAGGTGTACTTTCTCAAAATATGGACTTTTGAGGTTTTTCTGGCTCAGAATCGTTAGTACTTCGTCACTTTAAAATAAAAATAGAATAGTTTATTTCTGCATGTAGGCCCTCAAGGGCTCTTTTACAAGTCTGATTCTATTCTTTCTTTTGGCGCTTCAGGTAGTGACCTTCTAGTGAGAAGAAGCGCCGTAAGAAACTAACCAGTTTCTCTTTATAAAAATATATGTGAGACACATTTTTTCACGTATAACGCTCGAAAGTACTAACGATTCTGAGCCAGAAAAACCTCAAAAGTCCATATTTTGAGAAAGTAGCTACCCCGAGATTTATTTTGGAAAACGCCCAGCTACAGACGTAGGGAATGTTTTGTCATTGGCAGTGGCGGATTTGTCCTAATATAGTAGCTTCAGCTTCATACATTTTATCTGCGCGAAGTGACAAGAGAAGTCTCAAAACCCAGAATCAACGTTCAATTACGCATTTAAGGTCAGCGCCATCTATGAGCATCATTTTAACAAAACGATTTTTGCTAAAATTATATATTTTTTTGAGTATTTGAGACTTGTCATGTCATTGCGCATTAAGAAAATGCATCAAGCTATAAAATAAAACACGTTTCAAACATAGTTGATGCTGTGGGGGCAAATGATGATCTGATTTATGTTTGCATGGAAATCAGGCCAATTCGAATCACCTTAAATAGAAATTATCTCCGTGACAAGTAGTTTATTCAGATACAATAGCTATTTAATTTATTTTTAATTATTTTCGATGCACATGATGCAATATCAATATTATATTTTATTTTTGATGGCAATAATTGGACGTATTTATGCAATAACGTTCCAATCCACAAAACAAAGTATCAACAAACTTTAAAAACAAAGTCCATAATCAAAAAAAATGATGCATGTGGATTGGAACGTTATTGCATAACTACGTCCAATTACACCAGACAATATGACAGTTCCGTTTATTTACAAATGGCAAAAATTTGGTGCAAAGAGCCGTGGCGAAATCTGCAGTAATTGGGGCGTTTTGAACCTCATTTTTAGGGTTCCGTACCCCAAAAGGAGAAGACGGTACCCTCATAGAATCACTTTGTTGTCTGTCTGTTTGTCAACACCCCTTATCTCGGGAACGCGTGGAGGTATCGAGTTGAAATTAAAACCATATACTTAGGTCTACAGGCCCTTGAAGCTGTGAAAAAATCAAACTTCTCATTTAATTTACACAATGAACCTTCTATGAACAATTATATAGAAAATGACCAAAATGCGTTGTTCGTGACGTGAGTATATAAAAACAAGCACACACAAAACACCAGGAAGTTATAAATTAATACCTCCAAACAAAAAAGGTCAAACAAGTTTTAAACAGGAAAAACATCTTGAAATACTGGACCACAATCAATAACAGTTTATGCTCAATCGTAATTCGTAACCACTACAATTTTCCTCGGGGGAATTCCCATTCCCAATCTGTGTCGTGCTGTATCCTGTTATGAATAAGCCTACTTAGGTTTTAGTGAGTCACCAAGACAAAGGTAAATTATTGTTGCACCACATTTCATTATAATCTAAGTAGCAATGCGTTGAGATGAGAAAGAGACAGACAACTTAAAATTCGAGTCGACGATCGTTGATGCCGTGGAAGCGAACGATGACCTTCCTTTTGTTTGTATGGAGAACCGATTGACTTGAATTACCTTAATGGATCCGAGTCGTCCGATTCTCCATACATACGAAAAAGGGGTTAACAATCCATGTTAACAACATACATTTTGATTGTAAGGTTTTATTTCATAGCTTGATAAACAGAGTGCTTGGAGCATTGTTTGCCAAATAAAAATGGGATCATTTGCTATCTCTTCCCCTCCCAAAAAAACGCCCTGAGGACATTTTTATTAATTTTAATTTAAAAATATATGCAGTATATCTGCAGTACATCTATAGCTTGGCAATTTCCTACGTGACACTCCCATGGTCCGCGGGCGACGGGGGCGGGGGTGATTTTAAGTGCGCGCGCAGCGGGGACCGCCTGACAAGAGCCATGCATTGGTAACTCAATAGAAAAGAACCGGGCAGTTTGCTTTGACTGCCATCTACATTACATTACAAAAACCCCTTGAGCTTGTTTTAATATACGTAATTATGTGAATGTAATTAAATAAACAATATATACACCTTGCCCACGAATAACCCGACCGATTTTAACTATAGATTCTAACAACTATTAGAAGTAAAAAAAGTTATGTGACGGTGTATATGTATATTTCTTGACCTGTAATGAAGGATAGATGGCAGCACAAGTACGATGCTTAGAAATTTGGCCCAGTTGCCTCTATAACCTAGTATAATGGTGTAGTCTTTGCGTTCCCCGCCCCCCGCACGGACCATGGGAGTGTCACGTAGGAAATTGCCAAGCTATAGCATAACTGTCCGCGACTTCGTTTCCCGCGCGACAGAGCATCACCTATCACTGTCACACTATTGAGGAGAATGAGATAGGTAGCATTTGTCGCGCGACAAAGAGTCGCGTGTCACAGTTGTGCTAGAGGTACAGGGCCAGGATTTTTTTCGGGAGGCGCACATGTACCTAACATCCTGTATTATGTCTCAGCAAAACAACATGAGTTACGAAAAACCTAAAAAAACTATTTTGAGTAATAAAAGTTCAGATTCGAATGATGCTAATAGATGGTGCTGGCTCATCAAATGCCAATTGTATGTTTTTGTGATTTCTTGGGTTTTCTCATGCTGTTGTGTAGATAAAATGAAAGGAGGCATTCAGAAATATCGGACACCACTCTATTCCTATAATACGTTGTTTGTCAAACGTTTTTGAGTGTCAAATTTCCTATGATCTACTTTTCGTCGACTGTAGAAATTGGATGTAGGACGTATGTTGTAAAAATTGTGAAATAGGTGATGTAGACAGTCTACATATTACACAACATTACACAGGTAAATATTGCTCACCTCTTGTAGATGAGGAAATGCGTCATCAGTAGTAGAACCCGTTCGTGCACGATCGGGTAGGTGGAGGCTATGTTGCTCTTCAGCTTGTTTACCGGACGACGCACTTTCAACTTTTCTAGCCTGCAAAACAGTTTACGTGTCTCAGTCAGACATATAGTCGAAGTTGGGTTTACCTCAGCACTGGATTTACACTATTGGTACTAGAGGCAGTGCCCAGGGCGGCAATTCAGAGCTTGAGCTTTTTTTTATCATCCATATGGCTAATAGGGCGGCATTGTTTATGATGCCTAGGGTGGCACTAAGGAAAAATCCGGCACCTGCCAGATCTACTACCCTATCCTTATCCCAGGCTCGTGGGGAGCCCGTAAAGAACTACCTAATCTTTCAATTTAAGACTGTTGCAATATTATATTATGTATTTACATCCTGCACCCTACTGCACGCGGTCTTTACAACACTGTGCGGTAGAATAATTTTTACTTTTAAGAATCTAAAATAAATCTAAATCTATAAATCAGGGCTGGTAATTAAGCACCCTGGCTAGCAGTATAGAAGCTGAACAATCAATTTCAAATCATCCAATTAATATGAGTAATCGCTTGTTTGAAGTCTATTAAATTTTAATAGTAATAATGACTTACCTGACTGTTTCAATAGGAAATGGTATGGGGAAAGCCTTGCTCCTTTTTATAGTTTCGTCCACATCATCAGAAAACTCTAGCTTAGGCAGATCTATGCATTGACGGAGCAGTTCATTTGTCTCCTTACTCATGCTCGGAAAGCACCAGTCTGGTTTACACCTGGAATTAACATGTAATAAATTAAAACAATATTCAGAGTAAGCTCGATTTAAGTAAATTAAAATATTGTATAACAGCAGCATAATTTGAACCTTGCCACTGCCTCGCCTTTAAGTCAAGACAAACTAAAAATTTGTTGTATGGCAAAATATAGATTTTTTAAAACTGAACGCAGGTATAAAACCACAGCTACTGCAATGCCGGGCCACCATGCCAGAAGTCAACTGAATTGTTTACATGTATCTATTTCAAATGTTGTCATTGTATCATGCAACCTCAAGTATCTATTTTTGTTAGATTCAGTATGATTTTAAGTGTGTCAGTCAAATAATAGGTTAGGATAAAACAGAAAAATTCAGACAGCAAATAATTAAGACAAGCATTACTAAGTGCCGAATCAACTGTCAATGTACATGGAGCATTCCATGAAAATATTTCGTAGGGACACCACCGTTTTAATACTTCCGAGAAATAAATTCAGGAAGCTAATTATCAGCATTGTAATATGATAACTCGGCTTTAAGATTGGTGGTGTTTCTTAGCAGCTAAAACGTTTTATGAGGGTAGCTGCCATAGCGTTTCGTAAGGGACAAAAAGTTGATGTTTTCATGGAATGCTCCACATACATTTAAGAGAGGCAATTCAACATTGATATAGCTGAGAATTAGCGTTGCCAGACGTCCAGATTTCAGGCAGGCAACAAAAAGCAAAAAGACTCTGTCCCCTATTTCAACATTATTCCTAGTATGCCTAGTTCCAACTGCTTTGTAGAGAGGATTTTGTCGCAGATGGCAATGGACTGATGTGCGCAACAAATGTACTCCGGATTTGATAAAGAGTGAATAATGACCGCTTTCAACTATGATTATAGCTGCATTGAATTTTACAAATATGTGAAATCAAACAGAGATATGTTAAAACTTACACGATCTTCTTTAAAACATAACTATTAACTAGCAATAAAAAGTAAAAACAACTTAAAATACATGTTTTTCATTTTTCCGGAGGAAAAATTAAAAATCCAATTTTTTTTGCCAAAATGAGCATTTGTCCCTTACAGGGTCAAAAAAAAAACTGGCAACCCTACTGTGAATACTAGCTCAAGGTGCTCAAAGTTGGTAACTAATATCAGGTACATAGTTGAACTTATCAAAATTATTTCCCAAAAGTTTACTAGTGATTTTCAACCTAGCCAGGTTTATCCCGGTATTAGTCTGGTAATTTCTAATTTATCTTTTAGCAAAGTTCTCTTTCGGTAGATAATGAGAGAAGAGAAAAGGGAGCCAGGTCCTTATCATTCGTATAAAAAAAATACGACGCAAAATATGACGCTGTTTGTTTACTAAAATAATTATGTTAGAATTTAGAGTTAGAAAAGTAATACCTACCAAGCAATATTCTGAAACTGTCTTAGTATGTCCATATTTTGTGGCTTTCCCTGAAACATTTCGAATAATAACAGAATGGTCATAAAAAGTACAGTAATAACGGAATAAAACAAAATTATGCAAATTGTCAAGTAGGTAACTGTGTAATAATACAATATACTTACCGACAATTGTCGTGTAAATAACACGGTGAGAGGAATTAGTTTTAACCAAAACATAAACAAAGTTATTCAAAATAGCAAAGCCTTTAGTTATCATTTACGATATGACAAAATAAATATTTTGCGTAAAATTCTTCGAGGTGAACGAATTCGCAAGCGAACGAAACGAATGGAAACGAACGAGAAATAGAGAGAGAATGATCTTGATCAATGACTGAATGAATGAAATGAAACATGTACATCGTAAACGTCAAATATATAGGTAATATTTTTTTTTCTTTGATGTTATTTCACCTTTTGATTTTACAGCGGAAATTTACTATTGTACAATGTGTCTTAACTTCATTTCCGCGTTATTAACTGTAGTTCAAATAAAGAAAACATTTAATGTTGCCAGTTTAGTCCATTTGCTGCTTTTATTTAATTTATTTGACTAAGATTTTTAAACGTCTAAAATTAAACATCCGGAACGCACAGTGATTCCGCCGTAGGCCATAAATAAAAAAAAGTCATCAGCGTATCCCATCTTGAGAGTATTGTAAAATGATTCATACACTAATTAATAGACAATCTACTAAATACAATATTAGGGGCCATGCATTTATTACGTAAGACGATTAAGGGGGGTCGACCATGTCTTATTTTTTCTTACAAGGGGGTGGGAGGGAGTTTTGATAGTTCTTACGTAAGATCATAAAAATGTGCAAAGTTAAGATTATACTTTAATAAATATTAAATAAGGGGGAGGGGGTCGGACGATTCTTATTTTTTCTTACATAAGGGGGGAAGGAGGTCAAAAACTGGCAAAAATCATCTTACGTAATAAATGAATGGCCCTTAAATAGTAAAATAATTTACTTAAAATTTTGAACCATATACTTGCTTGAAATTGCTTGAATCGAACTAGCGTTTCTCGAAGATTTTGTTAAGATAACAATATTATCGGAGTAACAAAGTGCCATAGACTTCGCTGGCTCGGTCATCTGCAAAAAATGGAAGAGGATTGTGTACCGATAAGGGCATAGCTGGGGTGACCAACCGGCCGTCGACCGGTAAGTCGTCCTAGGTATCGCCAGGGAGATGTGGTCGAGGCGGATTTGCGTAAGCTTCAAGCCGTGGACTAGCAAAAAACTGCGCAGGATCGGGTTAAATGGCGTGTTCTCCTTTCGAAAGCCAAGATTCTTTTTGGTTCACTGGGCTATAATATTAGTTAGTTAATACTTACTGATAATATTTATTCTTGTAACTAAACAATATCCAAATTTGTACATTCCTACAGCGAACGGATGTGGACGATTTGGGAATGTGGACGAATTGGGTTTGGAACGAGTTGAGAACGTTGGAAGTTGGAAATATATAGAAGTTGGGGTTATAGACGACGTAGGAATGTGGGCGAAATAGGAATGTTGATAATAATGGGAATGTGGACGTAGTGAACCTAAACGTTTTTTTTTAATATATTTGCAGTATTTATGTTCCTTATTATGGCTACATTAAACACTTGACTGTCAGTCGACGTCATGTTGACAGATGTACTGTACACTAATAGAATAGAATTCGAAACGGAAGTGAAGTGAGTGTTGTTTTGGAATTTGGCGCGTATCGTATATGTCGTGTACTTTTTTCGTGTGTGTTTAGAAATTAAAATAAAATTAAGTTGTTTTTAAAATATGGCTGATTTGCAAAAAATACGTTCTGAAGTTAACAATGCATTCAAACTCAGCGGGTTCACAATTCGTCGCGAGGCTAGCACTTTTGTGGCCGAACAAGTTTCCTCACTACCACCACGCGAAAGATCCAAAATGATCGACAAATTAACCGCCCACCTTCTGCACCAATGTTTATCTCAGCCAATTTTGGAGAAAGAACATTTAGAAACGGCGTATAAAGAGTGTTCTACTTCGGGGCTCGAAGAAACTGAATCTGTACTGAGTGTTATTGATGCTTTCAGTATTCCGAAGCTAGTTTATGACAACGAAAGAAAAAAGTTCAGTAAAAGCACGAGTACTGATCGTCATTTGTATCCTGACCCCAAGTGGAAAGCCCAATACTTAATAGATAGATATACTATTATTTGGCAAGTAACTGTCAGGACGAAGGAGTTTGCTCAAGATGCTCCACCAACTATGAAGAGTCAACAGCGTTTTCCGTTGCGGAAAATTGAGGTTTTACTTAGCTCTTCTAGCAGAGTTGATCAGGTTTTTGTGTTAGGCCTGCTCACACAGCTCACTGAAGGAAAGTTCTACTTAGAGGATCCAACTGGCAGTGTAGAATTGGATATGAAGGAGACTAGATATCATTCAGGGCTGTTTACAGAAAGCAGCTTTGTTATAGCAGAGGGCTTCTTTGAAGACAAAATTTTCCATGTGCTGGGTCTATGTTTACCACCTTCTGAAAGTAGAGTGACATCGTTGAACTATTTTGGTAATATGAATACTTTTGGAGGCAAGTCCAAGAATTTACTGAAGAATTCACAGAATTTATTGAAACTAGAACAGGAAAATGAGGATGGAATGATCATTTTCTTATCTGATGTGTGGCTTGATAACCTGAAAGTCATGACAAAGTTAAAAACGTTATTTACTGGTTATAATGAGTTTCCACCAATTGCCATTGTGTTCATGGGCGAGTTCCTGTCGTGTCGCTACGGCTATGAACACAGTACACAGTTGAAAGCAGCCTTGATCAATTTAGCTGACATGATACTCCCATTTACGAAACTACGAGAAGTGTGCAAATTCATCTTTATCCCTGGCAGAGGAGATCCTGCGGCAGCCAATATACTACCCAGGCCACCAGTCCCGAACTCTATAACTGAAGAAATAAAAGACAAATTGGGTGATTCGGTAATTTTTACAACAAACCCCTGTAGAATACAGTATTGCACACAAGAAATAATATTAATGAGGCAGGATTTAGTCATGAAAATGTGTAGGAACTCTATACATTTCCCTGAAAAAGGTGATATCCCTGACCACTTAACGAAAACATTGTTGAGTCAGAACACACTTTCTCCCTTATCTCTTGGAGTGCAACCGGTTTACTGGAGACATGCAGATGCCTTGAGTCTGTACCCAGTGCCAGACCTAATTGTGGTGGCCGATCATTTCCAACCATATACTAGGTCATACCAGGACTGCCAAGTCATTAATCCAGGGTCCTTCCCTAGGACTGAGTTTTCTTTCAAAGTTTATATACCAGCATCGAAAACTGTTGAAGATTCTCAAATACCAAAAGAAGATGGATTATGAGAATGATTGTTTGAAGAAGATAACTGTTGATTCAGAAGCAATTATACTAGTAAATCTAAATGATTAAATGATTAATTCCGTATGTGAGATGCATAACACTGTAAGTCCAATTGTTTTCCATACTTACTTATAGTGGTATGCTTCTCAGGTACGGAATTGTAATTTTAGTCTTGTTTTTATTGACTGCCGTTGCTGTAAATTAGTGAAACTATGTGTTTGCTTCAAACTTGATCATGGTACATATAGCATAGATTAAGATACAAGAGTGTTGAGTTAGGCGTGTAGGTATTATAGGTAAAATTAAATAATACAACATATAGTCTATATTTTCTTTTTATTTTGTATAAACATCTATTTACATGTTTCAATCATAACTTATTTCAACATAGTTCTGGACCATACAACTCGCAAGAAATTTGTCAATTAAAAAATGGCAGTATCTGGATAATTTCATTAAAAAAATTGAGACGAGTCCTTATTGTGCTTAATCAATGTGATTGTGGGAAATAAACTTAGCCTCGTGTCGACCAAGAAAAGAACGCAACATGGGCTAAACGCTCGATGCGCAATAGCCATTATAATATTCACGTCCGAACTGCTCACGAGGCGTCACGAGACGTCGTTGTACACGGGGCGTTTCACTCGCGGATTTTATTTTATAATGGTTTGGCGGTTTTTTTTATGCTTGTACATTGCTAGCCTTTAAGGCTGTAACAATAGTCAGACTGCATGGAGGTAGGTGGCCGCAGCTGAACCTCAGCTCCATGGGAGTAAAACGTTGGCATGGCGGTTATTTTAAAAGACACTTTGTGCAATGCGCTGTATAGTGGGAGGCACTAGGTTAGAAGGAATTTATAAGGTATCAGATACATATAAATAGTTCGTTTGCAGATATGTGTTTTTGACGTAGAAAAGGTTAAGAATAAAGAAATGTTAGTTGATGGATGCTCATTACCTAGGTACTAGTACATAGGTAGATTGAACGATTTCGATACAGTCCAAACATGTTTATGAGCGTTTTCCAAAAAAAATACCGGGGTAGCTACTTTCTCAAAATATGGACTTTTGAGGTTTTTCTGGCTCAGAATCGTTAGTACATTCGAACCTTATACGTAAAAAAAAGTGTCCCAAAATTTGTATGGGATTTTTGTCTTTCCACTACGTCACGTTCATACAAACACTATGCAAAATGGTGACGTAATGGAAAAAAAAAAATGGGACACTTTTTTTACGTATAAGGTTCGAAAGTACTAACGATTCTGAGCCAAAAAAACCTCACAAGTCCATATTTTGAGAAATTAGCTACCCCGGTATTTTTTTTGGAAAACGCTCTCTTATGGCAGTTTTAAATTATTTCATTTTGTTTTTATTAATACAATTCAATACATTTAAAAGGTAAATCTGGATAATTGAAATATTTATACCATGAAAATCATAAATTTCATAGGCATATTTTTTTCGGAAATACTTCAATGCCTTCTGCTTGCAGTGCGTAACAAATTATTAATATGTACTTACGTTAATACTTATTTGTAGTTAAATATTAAGAATTACATGCCTATCTATTGGATCTTAAATATAAATTGTGCTTAAACATTAAGTCATTGACTCATATTATTAAAATATATTTCTAAAAAAGTTTGTACATCAATTAACGAATGCTTTATTTATTCCTATTTTGTTAAGTACTAATATTTTTGATGATTAGGTATTTATTGGCTATAATATTGGTTGATGTTTTGTTAATTCATTGGGATAATTGGGAAAAATATTCCTGATAGAATTTTAATTATGAAAAATAACCAATAAAATCGTTTACTATAAAAAATAGGAAAGTTGACGACTTTTGTGACATAATATTGTCACCGGTTTTCGCGATTATGACTAATTGTAATAAAACTACTTTAACGGATAAATCGCGTTTACATTTTTACGTCACGAAGTTTCGTAACCCTTTTCAGCGTTCGTGGTCGCGGGTAGTCTATCCGCGATCACGAATAATTTAATCCGTTAATTTTTTTGTTAAACAATGCCTTTTGTGACCTTGTGACCCGTATAAGGTTTTGTACAATCTTTTTTAGAAACGCTCTTATAATAAACTTCATCAAAAATGCACATACTTTGCATGAGATTACATTACAGTACACAATGATATGGAGACACTATGGGGCATTGCATACACACAATAGCACTAGACGGCGCTTTAGATCTAGGTACATGCTTTTAGAAACAAATCTGTGGCCTAGTGAAAAGGCGACGTCAGAAAGATTTTTACACTTTTCGACCTTATTTCCTTGAAATAAGGACGAAAAGTGTAAACATATTTCTGACGTCGACCGTGCAAGCCACATCTAACCTAGGTGCAAAAGGTCACAACTCTTATAAGATTCGAGTTCTTTTACACTTAGGATATGTATTTTCATCAGACCCACAGAAATGGGGATTGGAAATTGCTACGAATACATTAAGTACTTAACAATTTGTTGCTGTACCTAATGCTGACCAAGTTCAAAATGATTCTACTAACAAGCATAATAATGTCAATGATTAGAAATAGATGGCGTTGAAATTTGGGTGAACGCTTTGTCCGTAGTATTTCTTACATACACAAACTGTAAGTACACAACTAAATCATTTCAGTGGTACGGTCAAGTCTAAAAATATGTAGACGATTATCAATCTTAAATAAACTCCGAAATGTGTACATATAATGTCACCCGGGCCGCAAACCGTAAGTAGGTTTTACCGCTCGCTATGCGGCTAGAAAATCCCACTTCCTGGCTAGGGAAAGTCGTAAAATCATGTACCTGTACTCCACGCGGGCAGATACAGACCCATTCTGGGTTATTTTTAATTTTACTGCCTAACATAGATAGGTTACTTATAATTACTTACAACGGAATAAAATTGTGTTCACACCACGGGCTTTGTGCCACAAGCACTTACTCCCTAGTGCCTAATACGATTGAGTAGTTCTACCACCGTTCCAACCGCTCCCATTTTCCTGGTTGCATTTTGACTATTTCCCTGTAGGATCAGATTACCATTTTTTGTTATTTTCTAGGTGTAGGCACTTATTTTACAAAATAACTGAAAATGGTAATCCGGGCCTTCAGGGAAAGTCAGAAATGCGATCAGGGTAGTGAGAGCGGTTGAAACTTCCCGGTTATGTGTTCAAAACGCGAGAGCATATCGTCTGCTGACAAGCAAAACTCACTAAGTAACAAATACCTCCTTAAAGCAAAGCTCGTATCTCAGTATTGATTTACTAATTAGATACGACCTTTTGAACAGCAGTGACAGAAGTTTTAGTGAATTTTGATTGTCACCAGGCGATACTAAAGTGCTACGAGTATATTGTTTTAAAATCCTTATTGAGTTTGCGCGCGTCCTGCAGGTTATGTTATCTGTATTGGGGTGACGGTTCAAGCCCCCATGATGGTGTTGTAGGTCTCCCCGATGGGCGCCAGCGCGACCAGGCAGATCATGGCCACCACGAATATCAGGACGATGGGCGCGTATATGCCCAGCAGCAGTCTTCTGAAGCTCGAGAACTGGAATCAATGTATCACTGATTAGTGCCTTTGATAACAAGGAAGTAGAGTTCGACCGAAATTTCGGTTTCGGTCTAGTTTCAGCAAAAAAACGGGTTTCGGCTTAGTTTCGGTTTTGGCTGCCATCCGGCCGAAACCGAAACTCAATTTGAGAGGTTTCGTGCTGCGATCGGACGGTCCTTATTTCATAAAGCACAGATAATTTATTTGAAATAAGAATTTATAATATGTTATAATTAATGAGTAGGTATCAGAGACTAAATTATTAATATGTTATGTAAAAATGAAGACCGACTGATTATGATTGTAATTTTTTTTCTTCCCACGTAAACATGACCTTATATGGAAGTTTCTGTTTCGGTTCTGGTTTCGGCCGAAACTGAGATCTAAGCCGAAATTCGGTTTCGGCCGTGAAAACTAGTTTCGGTCTGACACTACAAGGAAGGGTGCATAACATTGCCGCGACATATCGTCGACCGTAGGCTGAATTAGCGTAAGGGACATTGTTTTGCCTGTCCCTTACCGTAATTCAGCCTACGGTCAACGATAACTCACGCGCGATGAAATAGCATGGTACTGGGTTCGAACCTAACTACCACTGAGTTCTTCTATTTTGAGAACTACTGTAGTAACTATGCTTCTTTTGAGAAATATTAACATAGAGATAGATGGTCTTTACCTGAATTTCGGTCCGCTTTCAACCATTTTTGGTATCGGGGTAGGTAAAAAAATCTTATTAAAAAATGCATCGTACTGATACGTTGTACGTACAATCACACTGCGAAGGAGGAATTTCGCACGACCTTCAGGGTTCTCAGCAATGAGGAAATAGACATCAGAAAGAGAGAAAATAAAATAAATACCAGTCGATTACTGGGTATAGGACCGTAAACGAGATGGCGGGATAAACTAGATCCACGGTAGCATTCAACGGGAACGAGTGTCGAAAAAAGGGGGAAGCTAATGCTCAGTAGTGGGACACACAGATAAAAAAAATAGGTTACCGGCGCGTCGATGGTGCGGTCGAGCTGCGAGGCCTGGCGCGGCTGCCCCATCATGTCCTTCATGGGGAACACGTTGACGGGGCTGCGGTTCAGCTTGCCCTCCGACACGCACACCGTCAGCTGCAACAGTAACATTGTCGTTAAGACAAAGTGAGCGATAGACGAATGAGTTCACGAGTAGAGTTCATCTTTGCGCTTTCAGCAGAGATGCGAGGTAATAACAGTACCTCTCAAGTTATTTGAAACGGTACCTAACCGGGCTGCCGGCGCCCACCGAAAAGGCGAAGGTGGAATGACTTGGTCGTATAAAACCGGAAAGAGTGGCAGCTCTTCTCAGCAGATTCTCTGAGCCGTACACCTAATGAGTCTGTCAACACCCATGGATCCGCGATTTTGAAAAGTTCCTAAAAACTGAATCCGCTGAATCGCCAAAAAACCTATAGGTAGGTATATTTATTGAACCTGCTCACAGAATTTCACGAGAGTCGGTTGAGAAATGCGACTTGTAGAGGAGGATAGCCGGACAGATCGATACATATGAAAGTATTTTAGCCCGAGCTGAAACGGAGGCTCGCTCGTTCAAAAAGGTACTCACAGAGAGGACGACGTGCATGATGACGTGGAAGGCGACGAAGGCGGCGAGCACGAACACGCTCCACGACGGCAGCTCCGCCTTCTGCAGGTACACCGCCAGGAAGATCGTCGCGACTGCAACACAGATTGTAAAATGCTTGTAGCCGTGGCGAGTAGGGATGTAACGAATATCGGTTTTTGAACATTCGCGAATGCGAATGCGAATACGAATAATCAACGTTGATATTCGCGAATGCGAATACGAATATTGGTTATAAAATTTTATAATACTAGAAATAAACAAAATTAATAACTATGAAAATTCAATACTTCGTTTTCAATTACGATTAACTTAAATTTAATTCAGTTTTGCAATAAAATAAATAATTGAAGTTTAAGGTGGAATAATTCGTCAGCTAAAGATAATGTAATGATTATGCATGTGGTAGAAAAATTGGAACCGGTGGAAGTTAAAAATATCTTATTTTCATTTTATTTCGGTACTTATCTAAGAGTTTTTAATAACTCATTGATAGTTTCGAAATCCGACTCGGACTTGGCCGTATTTTTTTCTTTTCCATGAATTTTAGGATCTAATATGCACCAAAAATATTCGCATCTATTTTGCGAATATGAATGCGAATATTGAAAATCTTGCGAATATTCGCGAATACGACTATTCGTTACATCACTAGTGGCGAGCACTCTATAACTGCGTTTCCACCAGAGCTGTGCGAGGTAGCGGAGCGGCGAGCGAGGAAAAAATCCACCAATGCCGGGCCGCGCTGACGCTGAGCGAGGCTAGTCACGTTGATTGGTGGATTTTTTCCTCGCACACCGGTACGCCACCTCGCACAGCTCTGGTCGAAACGCAGCCCAAAGCCAAAATACAATGGCTGTCCTCTAATTCCTATTCAAGGGTAGGAGAGTAGAAATTAGTAGGGTGGGTAGCGTGTTAACATACCGCCTACCTTACTAGGGAAGAAATTGAGGGTAGGCAGTGTCTTTTTGTCTTTATGGAGTGCACGCCACTAGCTTGTAGTATAAACAAGATGTACAGGGTCAATTTTTAGCACAGTATAATAGCAGTATGTTTTTTTTTTTTTTTTTTTTAAACCTTACAAACTCGCAACCCACAACCGGGCATGGTGATTGTCGGGCCGCTGGCCAGACCACCCAAGGGCGTCCGACCGTGTGCCGTACACACAGTCGGCACGCACATCGGGCTGGGTAAGTGCCGGGGGGTGCCTGGAGTCGAACCAGGTCACCTGTCCCAGCCTACCACGATAGGTGTCGGACTAGGTGGAGGCCTGTTCGCCTGGGGTCGAACCAGGGTGTGCGCGCTGTGAACGAACGCACCACGAGCAAAGTTGTAAGAATGCTCCAGTACGGATCGAACTGTCTACGCCTCGTCCTTGAATACGTGTCGCGCGCTCCTAAACGGCAGAAGTTTGACTACCTGTCTCTCATTATACTCTGACGTGGGCGTGCTTGGACTCGAGGCGTCTCAGCCCCGGGCCAATCAAGTTTGCCGTCCGGCCGAGAGGCTCGACGTTTCAAGTAATATCTAGTCTAGTTGGTAGGTACTTGAATGACCGAATTAAGCTACTCACTGCCTAGAATGTGCGCCGCGTTCCCGAGCAGCCAGTGCAGCCAGTTGAAGATCGGCCTCGTTTTAGTACCGGGATGTGGTCGGAAGTAGGCTCCTAAAACGGTAAGCAATATAAATTAGGTACAATCAGTTCATCAACGAAGCTCGAAGGATCATACTTCGATCATTGCAACACTTTCAGCTGACCCTGATCTTTAAGGTAGGTATTACCAACTATCCAAGACATTCGGTAATTACCTAGAGTACTCCTTTACAAATTAATAAACAGCTGTAATAAGCAATAGTTACCCTGTTGCACCACAGAATAATAGCAGTAATTTTTGTTCTTAAGTACAAAAGGTACATCGCGCGTAGAGATGTGCCGTTCCCGGGAATAATCCCCACTTGTATGGGGAATATTCTCGCGGTGGGAATATTCCCCATACAAACGGGGAATATTCCCGGGAATGGCACATCTCTAATCGCGCTTTTTTATGTGTGCGCGCCGTGAACGAACGTACTACAAACAAAGATTTAAGAATGCGTATAGAATGCTCCACTATGGATCGCACTCACACAGAATAGATGCGCGATCGCGCCCCGACATAGCGCGACTTGCGGTAGCCAGCGCCGTATTTCCGCCTAGGCCTACAAGGCCCGGGCCTAGGGGCCTGGCCAGCCTAGAGGGGCCCCACCGATGGACCCTTCGTATAAAGGTGGATTTAGACCAAACGAATTCTAACACATTCTAACCCCACTCTACCAAATTCTTTGTGTACACACAAAGAATTTGGTAGAGTGGGGTTAGAATGTGTTAGAATTCGTTTGGTCTAAATCCACCTTAAGGCAAAAGCGTGGCTTGCCTTCTCAATACCAAGTGCCTAGGGGCCCTGGATCTCTAAATACGGCCCTGGCGGTAGCGGCGGCGATAGGTGGGAGCGGGAGGTCGCAGCGTGGTCTCTCGCTCTCACCTATGGCCGCCGCTCGCCGCTGCCGCTGGTCGCGCAACGTGGCCAGGCGGTAACTGGGCACAGATTTGTTACCGAATGCTGGTGTACTGACCAATGGGCTGTATGAAGCAGAGCACGACGGTGACGATGCCGGTGATGGCGTGCGGGTTGTCGCCGGTGGTGGACCAGCCGCCCACCTCCACCAGGATCAGGATGAAGCCGCACACCGTCAGCAGCCACGTCAGCACCATCAGCATGCGGTGGTACTGTCCGTAAAAGAACAATTTTTTATTTAATTCTAGACAAAACCGCTTTTTTCTTAGATCTCCATGAATACCAGTGGGTGTTAGGTAATAGAACTAACTAGTCCTGTCACTGGTTTGCTTAATACCTACTAGGCATTTGAGGACATCATTTTACTGCTCGTTAGAAAAACGGTGCTTGTACACTGTGCATGGAGTTGGAGAAAGTAAAGATGCGAGTTACTTGCACGAGCAGTAGGTTGATGGGTGGTAGAAAAAATAAATAGGTAGGTTATACTTACGGCAAACCAGATGTCCTTTCCTCCTAATTGCTTTCCAACCCACGTCTGTCTGAAATATCTGCAAAGACAATGAAACATTTTTAAGATATTCATTATTAAAATGGGCCGGATTAACTCTCGAATCGTTAATGATTCCGCGCCAAATAAAATTAATTTTGCTATTGATCAGGTAATGGAGAATTTAAATAATTAATTGTGGCATAGTTGCTCTGAGACAAATAATCTCTTATTTTCTTGGTGGATAAACAAATAAAATCCAATGATCAACAAAAATTCTTATTTTACGTTCCACAAACTGACAATTTTCTCGTCGAAATATTGCTAGTGGAGCCATAACATAATGGTTTACTTTTGTCTACAAAGGGACCATTGGCATGGTATCCACATAACTCGAACCTAATTCTTATCGGCTTGCCTATTTTGTAGATAAGATCCTCTTTACCGCAATTGAAAAACAAGTATGTGAAATTTGAGGGTTACCTAACCTCGGAAAAAAATTGCTACGGCACTGGATGGTTCGTACCTAGTCAGTAAAATGCCTAGCGAAGCACTGTCCAGCCGGGTGGCGATTATCAAGCTGCCGGAGCTTGAGCACCACTTTGGAGGCGCAGACACCGCGCCCACGCTCGACAGGGTCAGTGGCTCGCCCGTCGACTCGTACGCGAGGGAGTGGAAACTAGGGTATGCAGTACCGGTACCATTCCGGAGTACCGGGATTTTCGGTACTGGACGATAATGGAACCGGGATTTCCCGGGATTTTCGGTACTTTCGGGACAGGTCTTCTATAACTTTGTCGGTCGATACTCGATGCTTTAGTCAGATGAGATTTCGTTGGAGTTTTAGTACGTTTTTTAATAAAACGACTACACTTCGCAGCTAAACTACTTTTATTGATATATTTGCTATATAATTCAATTTCTAAATCAAAAGTATCCTTTGTTTCAATCCAGGACTTGTTCTACTTACATGCCAAATTTCAGCTTGATCCATCCGGTTGTTACTCCGTTATTTAGTAACAAACATCTAAACATCTTCACAAACTTTCTCATTTAAGTATAATTTTAGTGTGAAGATTTTCGAACGTTAAAAGTTAAAATATACAATTTAATATAACACGTGGTTTTAATACATAGAGTACGCTCTCCAGGACAGTAGTTGACATAGTGCATTTTAAAATAGTCCAGTTGCACGCAAATCAAAAATCCGATAGCAGTAAGCCACAATACATAGTCCAATAATATAACTAGCTTTTGCTCGCGACTTCGTCCGTGTTAAATTTGAATATCGTGTGCCGAATTTGAAGTTACCTGGAACGGCGGTAAAACTAATGATTTTGACTAATGTGAGTGGTTAGTGGTTACAGATGCACATATTTTACCGCAGGCTAATAGTAGTACGCCTATACATTATTACCTAAGGCACGTTAAAGTGGCCGTGCGCGAGGGAGTCCCCCCTAAGCAATCACGTCTCTTAACCCCGCCTAGGGATGAAAAAAAAAACAGTGACGGTATTGTAATTAAGAGTCTAAACATGATATTTCAAACATCTTACTTAAAAAGATCGTAGGGTCCCGATACAAATTTTCAACCCCCATTTAAACCCCTTAGAGGATTAATTTTGAAAAACGCTTAAATTGCTTTTCTTGTATACGAATGAAGAGTCTAACCATGATATTTCAAACCACTTACTTAAAAAGATCGTAGTCCCAATACAAACTTTCAACCCCCGTTTAAACTACTTAAAACACCTTTTTTTTTTAATTTATCCAAATAAAAGTTCAAAGTTATATACTTTCTTTTTATAGTTTAATCGTAAATACTAGTCAGTTTTTCACTAGTATAATCAAACTAGCATATAGGCATCTGTTTACTTTTTTATGTATTTGCATGTGTCGTGAGTAACGTTTGTGCGTAACATTTAACTAAATGTTAAATATTACTATGATACTATAAGTGAGATCCTGTAATTGGCTCTTTATTACCAGTTAAGTCATTATTAATATAGTTTAAGCTGTTGGTTCTCCATGTAAATAAAATAAATAAATAAATAAAATAAATAAAAAAAAAGGTGAAATTACTTTTCATTTATTTTAATGAAGAGTCATGAAGTTTCAAACCTCTTACTTCAAAAATCGTAAACTCCATACAACTGTTTAACCCCTTAGGAGGTGAATTTTGAAAAATCCTCTCTTAGTGCACCTCTAGACCTTATTAGGATCCTACGTGCCAGATTTGAAATTTCTAGAACCAGCGGTTTGGCCTGTGCGTTGATATATAAACTTTCAACCCCCATTAAAACCCCTTAGAGAATGAATTTCGAAAAACGGTGAAATCACTTTTCTTGTAATCTAATAAAGAGTCTAAACATGAGGTTTTAAACCTCTTACTTCCAAAATCGTAGACCCTCCATATAAACTTTGAACCCCTTAGAGGGTGAATTTTGAAAAATACTTTCTTAGTGCACCCCTAGACCTTATAAGGAACCTACATGCTAAATTTGGAATTCCTAGGACCAGCGATTTGGGCTGTGCGTTGATATGTCAGTCAGTCAGTCAGTTTCTTCTTTTATATATTTAGATAAGCGTTAATGACTATCAAGGTCTTCGACGATCGAAAAGCGATGACTGAATGACTACCTGGTCTACCTGCGCGGCACGGGGTTGCGGACCCGCGGGGCTGGCGGGGGTGAGTGAGCCGCCACCGATCGCCGTGACCACGGCTGCTAGCCGTGTTTGGTTAAAAATGAGCAACGCTCTTGTTCGTTTCAAATTATACGTCTTTTGTTCGCGAAAATTAATTAAAAATGCTCCTCTAATGTGTTTGCCGAAAGTCCCGAAAGTACCGGGATTTTTATTTTGACGTCCCGGTTCTTAGCTCGACTGAAAATCCCGGGAAATCCCGGTACTTTCGGTTCCGGTATTTCCCGGGAGCAAACCCTAGTGGAAACCCACGCGCTCAGCATCCGTATGTAAAGAAGGGTTCGTACCTAGCCAGTAAAATTCCTAGCGAAGCACTGCCCAGCCAGGCGGCGATCATGAAGCTGCCGTGGAGCTTGAGTAGCAGTTTGGAGGCGCCCTGCGCCGCGCCCACGCTCGCCAGGGCCAGTGGCTCGCCCGTCGACTCGTACGCGAGCGAGTGGAAACCCACGCGATCAGCGTCTGCAGAAAGTAGGTTACAAATATACAGGGTGTCCCTAAAACCAACTTTGATACGAAAAGGGCTGATAGACCAGCTCATCAGACACCAGATTAAGTAAATTTGACCTCAGTAAAAATTTCTTAGTTTTCGAGATATTGACGTTTTTGCAAAACTCGTGCTAAGTGATACCCTGACTCGGTTATTTGAGTGTCATGACTAAAATAGCAAGTATTTTTCAAATCTGGATTTTGATATGGGTAGCCAGATAACTATGCTATTGAACGGAATTCCTATTTCTGTTAATTTCTTCATGGTGTGGCCACAGTAGAATATCAAAAAATAATTTTCAGATTTTTCCAAATTTCACGTCTGATTTCGAACGAAGGTGGTGAAAAAAAATGTACCAACACAACCTGGCACATGACGTAAAAAAATGGCGCATTTTTTGTAGTGTCTAAAATCGTATAACATTTACTAAATATTGTAATAGTTTTTGAGATAATGATATTTTTTTACAAAAATAACCTGTACTGAAGTTACTATTCCATTGACTTCACGATCAACCAGTCGACCAAAAATGTACCTAAATGTTTGACTATTTCATTCCAAATAAAAAGCCCTTTGATCGTCTTTTCGTTAGTAACCTAATTCAATGCAGTTTATTGATTAATGGCTATTTTTGGTGCTAACGGACCTACTTTGACCGATGATTACGTTAAGTTGGCACCTAATTTGTAAGTATTGTCTAGGACGCCAGGTGCAAACTTAGTTCAACCGGATCGTATGAGAAATTTAAGATTAAGTGTAACTACAGTACAAGTTATTTTTGTAACAAAATATCATTATCTCAAAAACTATTACAGTATTTAGTAAATGTTATACCATTTTAGAAACTACAAAAAATGCGCCATTTTTTTACGTCATGTGCCAGGTTGTGTTCGTAGATTTTTTTTTCACCACCTTCGTTCGAAATCAGACTTGAAATTTGAAAAAATCTGAAAATTATTTTTTGATATTCTACTGTGGCCACACCATAAAAAAATTAACAAAAATAGGAATTATTTTCAATAGCATAGTTATCTGGCTACCCATATTAAAACACAGATTTGAAAAATACTTGATATTTTAGTCATGACACTCAAATAACCGAGTCAGGGTATCACTTAGCACGAGTTTTGCAAAAACGTCAATATCTCGAAAACTAAGAAATTTTTACTGAGGTCAAATTTACTTAATCTGGTGTCTGATGAGCTGGTCTATCAGCCTTTTCGTATCAAAGTTGGTTTTAGGGACACCCTGTATACACATAGGTACTATACATATACAAACACTACAATGTTTATAATTATTCATATTCATATTTATTGGTTAAATAACTTTACAGGTCAATCTTATAATATAGAAGACAACAGCGGCGTTAGTGCTAAAAAGCTGCTGAAGCTAAATGTCCCCTTGCATGAATGAACCAGGAAATCAGCTCTCAGAGAAGAATGATGTCGCAAATCTTTAGTTGGGCGCGGGTAAAAATTAATAAATCAACCTACCTTTCATGCTGTCTCCAGAAACCACCATCAAATTGTACTTCGTCGTCGCCAAATTGAAAGTCTGCCCCATGACCGTGGACTCCACGTCTCTCGTAAACTTGCAGTATAGTTTGCCGTCTATTCCCGAAGACCTTAGAAGTTTGACGATGTCTTGAGGCGAGTCAGACCTTCGGACGAACGGTTCCGTCTTCGGATACGTCCAGGACGTGAACAGGTTGACTTGTCCGTTGTCGTTCCGTACGCATTCCATGGCGCTGTCGTCACCCATCTTGTTGTCCATGCTCAGAGCGGCTGCGACGTATTTAGGGTTGTCAGTTCCCTGGATTTCGAAGGTGTATTTGTCACCGGCCACAAAGATGGCCACGACGGCTTTGCAGTTGCCGGCTTGAAGGCAGTTCTGTGGCACGCCGTAGCAGAGTTTGGTATCGGCACAACCCTGGTAGATGGTGTCGAGCTGCACGGGGACTCGTTTCGCCTGCGAAACAAATTTAAGTTATTGTCCATTCTAAGTAAACAATGTGATGGCAACACGATAACTTCGTAATTCGTAAGGGTCAACGATCTCCTGTTACGGCTGCAGTTTTGACAAAATTACCCCAATAATCTCTTATCGAGCCGGTAATCAATTAAATACCTACATTACATAATGGTATGAACTATTTCAATACACGGCGAGTTAAAAAAAGGGACAAGAAGTGTATTTCTCTCAAACTATTATATTTATATAGTCAGAATTGTTCTGGTATGTTTTCAATGTGTTTGTTTTTACAAGCTTTTATTTAACTAGCAATCTTCGTAAGTTCTCCGTTTCAAAATTTGCAAACCATTTTTAAACCATTTGCGGCTATCCGATTCAAGAGTTAATAATGCAAATAGTTATTATGGTACCGTCGAGTTAATCTGATGGTGCCATAATATAGAGGTCGAGCCTCTGCAATGTAACCCACATTACAGACACTCGAACTCTCTGATGAGAAATGCAGTGCAATATACAAAAGGTATAGTTTGTTTGGTCCAGTTTTGTTTTCATGAACCAGAATACATAATTAATTTTGAATTTATAATATAATTGATTTGATATTTTTACAATGCGTATTCCGGTTTATTTATTAATTAGTAAAGCAAGTTACCTTGGTCTCCATCACGACAGGTGGCGCTACGGTGGCCCTCTGCGTGGTGGCGGGCGCCGACGTCGTGGTGATCACGGTGTCGGGAGTCACCACTTCCACCACTGCCGACTCCACATTCTTCCAGAATGATGCATAGCTCTGTGCTACCGTTGCTCTGTTATTCATAATTGTTATGTGTAACTTACACTGGTAGTAAGAGAGAGTGAAAATTATAGATTTGAATTCCGAGTGTGTCGTCAACCGTAGGTTAAATTGGTGCATAGGATATTGTTTTATTTGTCTCTTACCCTACCGTGGACATTATCTATACTAATAACGAACTGTCCAGTGATATCAGGGTCCAGGGTACTAATGCGTTTTTAAGTTAAAATCATTGGAGACGCAAGCATTCAAGCGATTGCATGTCATGAAATTTTTATTTTTCGCGACCTGGTTCCCCCCACCCTCGCCCCTCTCATACGCCACTGCTTGAAATCTCCGCTCCGCTCAGTGGAAGGGAAACTCGCCCTGAACCAAACTATCTACTTGTGTAGCACTTCTAAAGTATCTACTAACTAATCTAAGCCGCCGAATCAACTCCCCGGCTATTGACTCATTTCACTGCTGAGTCATTGCTAGTAACAGGCGTGAGTTAATTGCACGGTTCATAGTTATATCACTCTTTGGACACGCTCCAAGGCCAGGAAAGGCCTTCGACCTTGATTCTCGAGCAGTTTGCGAATTCTTGACACGGAACCTGACAGTTCCGTGTTTGAGCGATATAAAGTGGTTTGTTGTAGAACTTGTATCAGAAAGTAACATGCCTATAATTCCTTACTTAAATATTCCATGAATCCCGGTCAGTTACTTTCGAGATTTATATAGTCTTTTAGTGACGCTGACGATCGAAGTCTACCAGCATAATGGTTAGACACGCAACCATAAAATGTTTTCTGGGCTCATAATAACGTTACTGTTTGATTCCCCCGTATCCATCTAAGAACCTAGCTTCTAGCACAACTGTGACATTTTCCCTTAGTGCCGCACTGAGTACCGTAAAAAATGCCGCCCCATTCATTACCCATATTTTTACACTAAATCGATAATAAAACCAGCTCAAGCCCTGAATTTTGCCGTTGTAAAGCTAGCGATGCCAATGCTACCTACTACTTGAGCTACGAATAAAGTGTGGTTGCCCAGTTATACCAGCCGGACTTTGCTTATCTTATACTCTTATAAGTGGTTACCTAAACTCGATTCCTCCCAGGAAGTCTGCAGGCGCCTGCCACAGGAAGGTCAGCGCCGGCTTGTCCTCAGGGTTGGAGTGCGTCACCGTGTCGTTGTCGCCGCGGCAGCTGATGATCTGCGTGCTCCCCGGGTCTGGGACGGTCAGGAACTTGCCCACTATAGTGTCTGGGTTCTGGAAAGAGCAATGAAAGGTCTTAACTTGATGCTACTAAAGTCTTTTGTACTGTCGTCAATAGATTAGCACATTTCTGCAAAGCCCGACGAGGTGGCTTACGAATATAACACAACCATATCGGTTACTTGCTTATTTACTGTAATTGATAGCATCTAGATGCTGTCATGGAGCTTAGGTATAAACAGGGATCTAAATGAGGCACAGAACAAAGCTATATATTTACAAGAATAGTATGATATCACAGTACTCAGCACCAATTTTAATGCAGACGAGGTTTGAATGAGGGACGAGAACACGGATTTGTCATTGTTATGCCGCTGCCAAGATTGGGTGCAGTGAATGCATGAGCAGTTAGCCCTGGCGGACTTGGACGTCGTCGGACGTCGGGTCTGAGGTCTGGGGTGTAAGTACCTGGACTTGTCTGGCCTGCAGTATGAACCCGCCGATGGGCACGGGCGCGCCGGCCTGGCTGCCGATGGTGATGTTGAGCAGGTCGCCCTGGCGGACCTGGGACGATGACGTCAGCACCAGGTACGGTGGGACTGAGGTCTGCGGCTCGATGTCCGGGTGCCGAGGGAGCTGATCTAAGCACGACTGGAACGAAGGAAATTATATTACAATATTAATGTACAGTTAATTAGTCACAAAGTCTTTTATTTATTTTTTATTTTTAAGAGATTTAATGGTGACGTTCCACAGGAAAAGGTACTAGTAAGAAAGGGTCTAGTTTCTGAGATATCACACGTTTTGTAAAAATGTAGGTACTTTTTAATAGCTATCTCGCAAACCGGACTGCAACACCATACAAATATATTAGCCTCCACCTTGACTGATACATCAACATCTAAACGGCTGAAAAGGAAGCGCCTTACCTCAATTTGAGAAACAAGAAAAATAAATTTAAGGATGACATATCAATGGATGTGCGTCCTAAACGTCATATATACTTGCACAAACAAATCTGATTATGGCTTATGGCTGATGGCAGATAGATAAATAATATAAAAAAAATAATCTCGCAAACCGCGCGATGTGACATTTGTTTACCCATTTTCATTTATATCAAATATAAGCGAACTAAGTATAAACCCATTAAAGTGGCCTTAAAGTAAATTTATGTGGAATTTTCTCAATTACGGAGACTGCACACCTCAGGAAGTTGATCTTTTTTGATATTTACAGCTACCTAATCAATTGCAGATTATTATATAAAATATGGATAAGGCGGATCTCACACTGCAGCGAAAATCGCGGCGACACGCGACTCAGCGATTTTCAACTTTGTATGTAGAATCATCGGTTTGTATAGAAAAATCGCGGGGTGGCGCACACTGGCGCGTAAATCGCGGCGACTCGCAACTACTATGCGCAGCTACACGGAAAAAATCGCGGCGACGGGAGATTTCAGTGTGTTCTTCGCCTAACTGAATACCGACCACAGGTACCTTTGCCAGTGGTGTTTTAAGAAGTTCTGGTTTTACGAAAGTGTTAATATCAGAATTTGGTATTTTACGTTCAGTTGGCATTTTCCGTTTATCGTATTGTCCGTCGAAAGGAAGGCATCGAATTCCTAGTTAAGAACCGACCAAACCGAAGCTTAAAACACTAATCTTAAGGTACTGAAATGAGTCTCACCCCAGGAGGTGCTCCCGAGCCGTGCTGTTCAGAAGACTGGACCAACATCATGAGCACCAGCGCCAGCAGACTCCTGTTTCTTTTCCGAGGTAACATCTTCGATTATCTGCAAAGGACAAAGAGTTTCTATCATAATATAATATACCTATATCAAGGCGTCTAAAAAAAATAATTATATTATTAAAACAATACCTTAAACCACTAGAAAAACCGTAAGGTAAGGTAATACGTTCCATTGAGTGTTTATAAAAAACATTTACCTACGGCGTATTTTAAAAGGTTTCTAATAGGATTTTATAAAAATAAAATGTTGGATATATGGCTGATCTCAATATAAATAAGAAAATAAAGACCGAAAATATTACAATAGTTCTTATTGATACAAGTTTGCATCTAAACTCGTTTACATAAACACGACAGACATCGTGACTGCGCGACCGCAGCGTGGCTGACGAAGCGTGGAAATCTTAATGGCTTCCATCAAAAGTGAACGTAATTGTTTTATACACAAACAACAGTTAATACACAAATATATTAGATCAATAGGCGTGTCGAATTAACGAATAAATGAATTAATTCAAAGAACAAATTAAGGTCAGTCGGGGCAAGTGCCCCGACGGGGTAAGTGCTCCGACGGGGTAAGAGCGTCTAACATAAAAATATCGAAAAGAAACCGAATCTAACCTGACATATTTATATTAGGGATGTTTGCCGATACGATACCGATACCGATATATTTTAGTAAATATCGGCGATACCGATACCGATATCTTAGCTAAATAATGAAGTATGAACTTCAGATATTTCTATGTCTTTATTATACGTAAAACTTGTCTATATTTAACGGAGAGTCAACCTTGAAGTTTAAAGTAAAAATATTAGAAAAATATAGAGTGTCAACTCAAAATTCAAATTTATTTTAAAAGAACCAAAGATTTAATTAACATAGTAATTGTCATTGCACAAGGTAATAGACCAATACATAAAGTAAGTCAGTATTTAAAATTACTTTTTGCAGATTTTTTTTCATACAGCAAATTCTTTTCGCGTTCTTCATATATCGGTGGTATATTATCGGCGATACCGATATATCGGTATCGGTATCGTTACATCCCTAATTTATATTATAAACGACTAGTATTGGTTAAAATAATTAATGCGAAAAGCGAGGCGATCACCCTAGTGGAACTGTTACTTGATATGCGTTGCTGCTTGGCAGGAGACAGGTGACAGGATATGACTCATCGTTGATTAAGGAGGGCGTAGCCATGGTTTCCACTAACGTACTCAATTTAAACCATGACACGAGGTACACCAATGTGCCTGCAACATACATACTCGGCCTGTATAGATATTATGCTCCTACGAGAACATCCCCCTAAAACCCTGAGTTCGCTACTGTTATAGATAGGTACAATACAGCGGACGCCAGATTTAAGCAAATCAGTTTAACAGATAAAACCAATACGAATAATTTAATCGCCGTAGGTAATCAGGTATCGGGAAAAGCTTATCGGCAACATTAGACATCGTTTAAGCAACGTTTATCATGATAATGATGATACTTTTTATACGAAGAAAACTAAATTAAAATTAGTGCCATTTAGTATATTTATAGTGGTTCACATAAGTTTAATTTATTCGAATTTTAAATGAATATTTATTGTGAAAATATATTATTAGTTAATCTTTTTTCCATTCGGCATCTCTTACGTATGGCCAATAATAAACCCGGAATTAGGTAACCTACTATTATTTTATTTATCAAGGCTTCGGGTATGGGATTTGCGTGCAAGTGATCTGTATGTATGATTGCATGAGGTCACGGTGGACGGTGAAGGGACTCTTCCGCTTCGACCGGATGGCGACTTGCTAAGGTCGTGGTTCCAATGACAATCCGTTTGGCCGTTATTTTGCAATTTCTTGAAACATCCAATCTATCAAAACTTGTTTCCTTACTTAAAAGACGCGCAGGAATGAAACTCCGTATCGTCTGTTTGTTTTTACAAGCTTTTCTGTTGAAGCTTTGCAATTTTCTAACAGTTTTCTGGCGTCTGATCGAGCTGAAATCTGGGGGCATGGCAGTGCCCCCGCAAAGTCGAGCAAAACAAATGCACGGCCGTACCATCCATTCCTCGAAGCTAATCAGGTCATTTTCAGCCTCCCGTAATTTTGTACTGGCTAAAGCTAGAACCTTGAATTTTCAAGGATATATAGGGCATCATAAAACTTAAATATATTCTTAATATCATTCAATGTGAACGAGTAGTTTAAGAACTATCGCACGTCAAAGTTCCTTAGTTTTGTCACTGACTGACTGATTCACTGACTTCACAATTCACACATCACAATTCCACATTTAATAATTCTGAGGTACTTCTAGCAGAACTACAAGCTCCAAGTTTAAAACTAAAAATATTGCAATTTCAGTTACAACTGCCCACATAAGTTTGTAATCATCATAGGATTGAGTTTGTATAGACAAATACATGCGATTACAACCGGGGAGGAACACATTTTCAACCTCTCTAATAAAGAGTTCTGTGGACACATGACATGCTCCTGGTCAATGTAAAGTACACCGATAGCAGAAAAGGGTAATGTTAAAAAAGACGAATTAAAAATGAATAAAAAAAAACTTGTCACGATTTATATTTTTTATAAAACAAATGAGCCATTACGACGTTGTTGCATTGCCCACCGTCGGCATTGGTCGCGCGAGGTCGACAAAACGCCGACCTCTCGGCGCAATGGCTGCCGCGATAAGGTCAGATCAAAGATGACGATTAAAAAATGCATGAGTGGGCCGGGGCAGCTTTATTTACACATGAAACGACTTAGTACGCGTTATTTTCTAACCCCGGATACAAAAAGATGATAAATAGATCAGATGTTAATTATTGATAATATTATAAGTTGACCATAGTTTTGCAGAATGTAACTAATGCTGCCAACTAGCTACGTTTCGGTGTTACATTACCTACATTTCGTTAGTTACCTGTTTTCCTCAATCGATCAAGAGACGGAACCGGAACGAAGTAGTTGTCAATTTGTCAAGTCACTGGGCACCATGGCATTGACGAATGACGAATTAAGGACAACTGTAAACTACGTGTATTCGTTATATTATAAATATAATTTCTGATTTGGGCAACTTGAGGGGTTATCTCGTTCCGATACGCTGTCAAGTAATTTCTTACTTTCCGAGTGAAAACTTATTTATTATTTCTAAAAAAACCTGCTAAATATAATACTACCTAACTACGTCAGTAAGACTGAGCAACTTTATCTGATTAACTTGAGTAATTTACTCAGAATTACTAATTCTACTCAAGGCTTTATATTCAGGTCGAAAACCATTAAAATAATAAATGCCTTATCACGTCAACTCATTTTGCTTATATACTATAAAGAATGTGCGTTGAGGACCACAGAAACGAGCGGAGATGCCTGATTTATTGTTGTAACTTTAACCATTTTAACTTACGTTAATCACGTCGCCCTACTATGGAGGGATGATCAGACACAATAGTACATTACACAACTAGGGTGGTAATACAAAGAAAGGCCGAGATCGCAGGAGTTTTCGGCCCGAGCTGCAAGCGAGGAACGTAAATATGCGATCGAGGGCTTTCTTTATTACCTCCCGTGTTGTGTACATTATTTTATGTCTACACTTGGCCAGAAAGCGGCTTGCGGAAAAAGTCACTTTATGTCCAGGTGTGACATAAAATATAATGACTGGTACACGTTTTCTCAATTTCAATCCTCATCCGACCTTATTTGGAAGGTTTAGTTTTGGGCTCCGATTTGTAGTTACCTAAGTCAAAAACCCTAAATTTGGAAATGTCTAGCCGGCTGGACATATTTTTGATAGTCTTTTTTGAATTTTTTTACACGGCAAAAAAGGAGTGTTATGTCTTCACTTCGGCATCGTCCTATAATAGAACGCGAATGCGCGATCATCGTAAGTTCGCGCGAATTTTACTCGTACGAACGCGCGATCAAATATATTGAACTCGAAAAGGTGGAGGACAATCGCGGGTCGCGCGTACGAGTAAAATTCGCGCGAATTTACGATGATCGCGCATTCGCGTTCTATTAGGACGATGCCTTCAGGTTTCATGTATGTATTTCAGAATTTTTTTAACTACATATTTGGATCCACTGAGATTTGAATTATGGTTTGTTTTCAATTTAGTTATATAAAATCGAAGGATGAATGAGTATTGGAAACTGGTTTTAAAAACATTGAGTGGCTTGTCTATTCGTTTTGTTGGTAGGTAAATGCCGGTGCAATAATCCAATATACCTCCAGGACCAGATTTAACCATCTAGAGTCTAGACGCCATATCAAATGACGTACCTTTTGTAACATTTTTTATTGAATTTAATGCAATAGCACGGGGCTTTTTTTTTGTTTTTACTCATCAATCTAGGGCGAAGAAATATCACAGCTGATCTCAATAAAAAAAACCATAAGAATAAGGTCTTAGATACGTCGTGTCAGTCGCCTTCTCTCCAACATTCAGTGTCCCATGGTGCCAGGATCTAGGGCACAACAAATGCCGCCAAGACGTGGCAACCAGGTCACGATGCTTCGATTACCTTAACTAGTTCACGTCGCGATTATCAATTCATAGCTTTTCAATTAACTCAGTTTCGTTTTTGCTGTAAACCAAAGTTTCTAGAATAGGGTTCAATGGGGGCCATCAGTTATCAGAGATACTGTAATTTTTATCGGTAATAACTCGGACTCCTGTAACTGAATACTGGAAAAATATGCAAAGATAATACAACACTAATACCCCTATTCGGAAAAAGAGGGATCGAAGTGATACTTTTTGTTCAAGGACTTTAGTATTTTTTTTAATTTGCAGACAGTTTGCTCTCAGATCTACTTATCTTTCTACTAATCTTGTGCGGTTGTATGATATTTTTAGTTAAAATGTGTTTTTTTTGTGTGAAAAGTGTGTCTTATGATGATTAGATTAGATTAATTTATTTCTTGTTGGAAATTACATAATGATTTAGATATTAAAACTAAAATGAATTCACAAAAAGATCGTCTAAATAAAATAAAATAATTACAAAATAAATTACAATAAAAAATTAAAATCAAAAATGTCAATTGGAAAAAATAACTAATATCTAATCTAAATATATGTTGTATATGATCTAGGTCATCCTAGGTAATACAATGTCAAAGCAATAAATTCAGTATGTCGAATATTTTTACAATGCAATGTCAGGAGAAAATAAAATACCAATAAAAATTACGTATGGTTTAAAACAATAAAAAATAAATAAATAAAACATTAAATTATTCAATAAGAAGACACCAAAAAAAATTAAATATCAATCATAGTGAAATTTGTCACAATTATATAATTATCTACTTTCGCTGTACTCTTTTACAGAGTACAACGATTTGGATAAAAACAGTTCTTTGAGTCGGCGACCAAATAATTCATCCGAAGTCTCGTTTTTGAGGTTGGCGGGTAGTCGTTCGTAAAACTTCGGGCCTATTATGCGCGGGTTCTTGTCGAGGAGCGCCAGTCTCCGCGGCACGAGCAGTAGTTGCCCCGTCTGAAGGGTTATTCTGCCCGGAATATTGGCGCATTTAAACATATGCATATTTAGCCGCGTGAACATTATAATTTCATATAGGTATGTAAAGTGAATAGTGCGTCATTATATTAAATTGCTTGAAGAGCTCTCTGCACGAGTACCTCGGATTTACACCTGCAATTGTACGTAAGGCTCTTTTTTGAAGTTTAAATACCCTATCCGAGTCGGTCGAGTTCCCCCACAGAATTATACCATCATACGACATGATGGAAAAAAAATATGCATAGTATATTTGGAGCAATGCGTCGCTGGAGACAATTGGCTACAGCTTCAAGCTTGGTGTCGATGGTAAATCCGAGGAACTTACATGTGTCACAACGCGGTATCGGACTCTGTATCAGATGGTAGCAAAATCATTTTTCAAGGATGTTAACACGTGAATACCTCGCTACGCTCAGGTTTCTACTTCAGAACCTCACACTACGTAAATATGCTCCTAGCGTTAATTCCGATGGTAGAATAACTTTAGAGTTTGCGATAGCATTGTTTTCCTCATTTTGTATAAGCTGAGATAAGAGTACTGTAAGAATGTGACACAGGGTTTTACGAGTAGGTATATTTTCTAATCTGTATTAATAATACTAGTCTCCCTCTCTAACAAAACTGTCGTTCGGGTCCGACCATGGAAGGCACCGGCTCCGACCGTCTCTCTAGGTATATCGCGTAAGGCACTGGTCCCACCGCCGGTGAGTATGCGAGTAAAGTTGGGCGAGTATCATTATATTGCGGATCTAGAAAGGTCGATTGATCTTATAGCCTTCACCTTGAATACAAGCTTCCTTCGATTCAAGGTTTCTTTAAGATGGCTCCGAAACGGTACTTTAGGACGGCCCTACAACATAGGAATCAACTTATTAGGAAAGCGGCTGACTATATTCCCTCTGTTCCAGGTCCCGATGACGAGCTCCACCGGTCCAGCCTCATCCGAGGCCGTTTCACCCGGCGGCCCCGCTCGTTTCTTACCGATCCGGACGACGACATCTCACCAGTACCTCTAGCACAACTGTGACACGCGACTCTTTCTCGCGCGACAAATGCTACCTATCTCTATCCACTCAATATCGTGCGACAGTGACAGGTGATGCTCTGTCGCGCGAGAAACGAAGTCGCGGCCAGTTATGCTAGACGTACTGGATTCAAAAGAATCATAGCTGCGAGGCCGTCGTCGGACGGAGTTCTACGCACACAGCGTCGACCCCGCAGGCGAATAAAAAATAACTGGCCAAGAGCATGTCGGACCATGCTTAGTGTAGGGTCCCATAGCTGTAACTATACGGTAAAGAATACGATGTAAAAAAAGTACAACAACAAAAGAGCGTATCTTCATAGCAATTACATCCTTTTGTTGAGAAGCGCAGTTTATCGGCAATAACTCAAAAACGGTACATTCGATCTTGTTGAAAATAATTTTCGTTGAAAGTATTAATTAGGCGTTACCTTCGTGATATTTTTCATATTTTTCGGACGCACGGTTTAGAAAATAGAGGGGGGGGGACACAATTTACACAACTTTCGGAGCGATTATTTCCAAATACATTCACTTAATCAAAAACATTACTTAAGAACCTTATAGTGTTTTTTAAAGAGCTGTCGAACTATGTACCACACGTTGATATTTGCTGGAAAAAAAAAATTTACTGTCTTTAACATGTATGGAGTGCCCCCCCTAAAAATATTTATTTTAACTATTTATATACCAAACTAAGTAGCGGCTCATAAAATACACCTATATTCTAAATTTCATCAATATCCATCATGTAGTTTTTGAGTAAAATGCCTGTGACATACGGACAGACAGACAGACAGACGGACGGACATGACGAAACTGTAAGGGTTCCGTTTTTGCCATTTTGGCTACGGAACCCTAAAAAGGTCGATTGATCACACTGTGCCTGGTCAGCCCGCAATGAACTGTTACTCGCCCAACTATACTTGCTCAGTCGCCGGCGGTGGGACCAGTGCAGCGCGTGCTCTTTCTGGTCGCTGGCTAAGGGGCCTCAAGACCGCGTGGTGAAATTGCGGAGTGAGCCAGTCCTGTCTGTATTAAAATACAGGGTGTCCCTAAAACCAACTTTTATACGATCAGGGCTGATAGACCAGCTCATAAGAACCTAGATTAAGCAAATTTGACCTCAGTAAAAATCTCTTAGTTTTCGAGATATTGACGTTTTTGTAAAACTCGTGCTAAGTGATACCCTGACTCGGTGTTTTGAGTGTCATTGCTAAAATATCAAGTATTTTACAAATCTGTATTTTGCTATGTGTGGCCAAATAACTATGCTATTGAACGTATTTTCTATTTTTGCTAATTTATTCATGCTGTGGACACAGTACAATAACAAAAAAAAATTATTCGATTTTTTTCAAATTTCACCTCTGACTTCGAACTAGCGTGGTGAAAAAAAAATGTACCAACATAACCAGGCACTCAACGTAAAAAAATTGCGCTTTTATTGTAGTTTCTAAAATGGTATAAAATTTACTAAACACTGTAATAATTTTTGAAATAATGATATTTTGTTACAAAATTAACTGTCTGCCGCCTTCATCTCATACGATCCGGTTGAACTAAGTTTGCACCTGACGTGCTCGACAGCACATACAAATTAGGTGCAAACTTCACGTAATCGTCAATATCTCGAAAACTAAGAAATTTTTATGAGGTCAATTTTACTCAGTCTCGTTTTTTATGAGCTGGTTTATCAGCCCTGTTCGCCATTTTGTAAAAGTCGCGAATTTTGATAGCCTGGATCAGTCTTTCGAATGTCATGACTTCAAATTTCAGTATTTTCTTAATCTGCTTTTTGTTAAACATTACTTAATAATTATGCTATCATACCTTTTCTGTTCAAAATTCAAGTTCTGGTACGAAATTTAACCAATAGAATATTGTAGTATAACCTTCTTTTGAATTAAAATGCTATTATCTTAAAAACTACGGTGTCTAGTGTGTAAAATCTTACTATTTTAAACTACATTATTTTTTTTTATTTTAGCATGGTAAATTTGTTTTAAGTATTACGCGATTCAAATCCGAGGTCATATTTTGAATCACGTAAAATCTAGTTTATTTTGATAAGGTATGATAGCATAATTATTAAGTAATGTTTAAAACAAAAAGCAGATTAAGAAAATACTGAAATTTGAAGTCATGACTTTCGAAAGACTGATCCAGGCTATCAAAATTCGCGACTTTTACAAAATGGTGAACAGGGTTGATAAACCAGCTCATAAAAAACGAGACTGAGTAAAATTGACCTCATAAAAATTTCTTAGTTTTCGAGATATTGACGATTACGTGAAGTTTGCACCTAATTTGTATGTGCTGTCGAGCACGTCAGGTGCAAACTTAGTTCAACCGGATCGTATGAGATGAAGGCGGCAGACAGTTAATTTTGTAACAAAATATCATTATTTCAAAAATTATTTAAGTGTTTAGTAAATTTTATACCATTTTAGAAACTACAATAAATGCGCAATTTTTTTACGTTGAGTGCCTGGTTATGTTGGTACATTTTTTTTTCACCACGCTAGTTCGAAGTCAGAGGTGAAATTTGAAAAAAATCGAATAATTTTTTTTTGTTATTGTACTGTGTCCACAGCATGAATAAATTAGCAAAAATAGAAAATACGTTCAATAGCATAGTTATTTGGCCACACATAGCAAAATACAGATTTGTAAAATACTTGATATTTTAGCAATGACACTCAAAACACCGAGTCAGGGTATCACTTAGCACGAGTTTTACAAAAACGTCAATATCTCGAAAACTAAGAGATTTTTACTGAGGTCAAATTTGCTTAATCTAGGTTCTTATGAGCTGGTCTATCAGCCCTGATCGTATAAAAGTTGGTTTTAGGGACACCCTGTATATCTGACCTTTTTTCAGGAAACTAGAAAGAAAAAAATAACGTTACTTGCTACTAACATGCTCGTCAGGGCGTTATTTAGGTGTAATTAAGTAACCACAGGTTAACGAAGTTAATGGTCAACTTAACGACAGCTTTAACTTAATGACATAACCGATCCTAACCAGATTAACAAACACGCAGAGCTGGTGTAAATACGTTAGAACTGGGTCGGTTAGGCAAACACGGTAATTAACAGATTAAATATTTCATTGCTTGCTTTCCAATTCTCCATACATAATCAGTTCATAGGTCAGTTCGTTCGATAAATATATAATATTGCAAGAAAGATAGTCATGTCGTGTTATTTTGTCATTTTGCGTACCTAATTTGAATGAATCTTAGAGATGTGCACAATACAACTGTGTATTATACTATGCATATATAACTTACAGTATGCCCGTGTTTTGAATAAGTATAATAACTTACATACTTTTTATTTAAACTAACTATTTATTTTC
Organism: Eudemis profundana; assembly: GCA_947034925.1. NCBI lineage: Eukaryota > Metazoa > Arthropoda > Insecta > Lepidoptera > Tortricidae > Eudemis > Eudemis profundana. The sequence continues at coordinate 34,358,956 of OX344797.1, read as the reverse complement.
GTTTTGATTTTTAGACACAATCATTACGGCTAACAGCTCGGCACTGGAAAGACACCGCCTCATCTCATCGTTTCGCCGTCAAGTCAACCATACGCAAATCGAATCGGCACGTCCGAGCTGTTATGACGCTTGCATCATCACTCGTCTTCTCTAGCTCTAACGGCTTGCCGTCTTGGCTTTGCCGGAGCCTGGGTAGCACCATTACAAGCACTGTGGGTTTTAAGTGCGGGATCGAGGTCTCAGGTGCGTGATGACGCACCCGGTCTATGGGCCATCAATTTAGGGATGGTGTGGGCTTCTTTTGGTCCTCTTCTGTCCACCGCGAGCAGAGGTGCTCCAGCGGTGGCAGCCCTCGCGCTTGCGCTTGGCCGGCAGCGCGCCTACCGCGAGGCGGCAGCTCGCCTAAAGTAAAATCCACAGATCTACGGACTGAATTGACAAATGACTGACAGGTAAAATGATACCAGGAACAGCAAAATAAAAATAGTGAAGGGTATATGTCGATAACAATATATCGACAAGTTGTAAAGACAAATAACAGACTAATTTAAATCAAAAATAAGTACCTATATTAGTTTCAAATAAGAGGTGTTTTCATGACACACTCGTTTTTATTGACATGAATGTCCTCTGGGATATCTTGTTCGTCCTGCAATCTTTCTACCATCTCATTATAAATATAAACGTAAACTCGATGAATCATCTCTTTTTCAGTTTCACTAATAGATTTTTTTCTCCTTTTTGTTGGAGGCGAACATTTTGATGAACATGGCTCTGGTCCCGAATCTTGCGAATCCATAATAACAATTTCAATAAACACTCGTAATAGCAATGACAACGTATATCGTTAGATACATAAAAGTATAAGTTTGTAAATTGTGGTCAACTATTTCTGAAGATACCCGCTTTTTTTGTTAAAAAGATGTACCACATTGTTGGGAATTTGAAAATAAAGAACAATAATTTTATTAATTCATTTAATTGAATGTATGTATTCAATAAACTATTATAAATATATAATTTTTATGTTCATTATTGCTGGTTTGACATTAAATTTTTATCTCTAATTAGAGGTCTACAGACCTTTTGATCCGTCGAAATCACTGGAAAAAGTTGGTATATAGATTAGCCGATCAAATTGCCAATTTGATTGTCCCGTCTGGGTGGACCTTAAACCTACGATGTAACAATAATTTTAATATCGATGAGAACGACACTGGCCAAACTGTGGCAACATTGGTTCATATTTACTTGTCAATGTAGTCCGTAGGTCTGTGGATTTTACTTTAGGTTCAAGCCAGTGAACCGTTGCGCAACGCGCGGGCGACTCAGCGTGCCCGCGTCGGCGGCGCGATGTAAGCGCGGTGTCCGCGAGTCGCCCACGCGCCGTTAGCCTGTGCCGAGCCGAGACGTTGCCGTTCCGAGGGCATTTCTCCAGAAATATGTCTGCGGTCACCTCATTCATCTGGCCCTTTTTCATACTAAATGTATGGAGACAAATGAATGAGTCGCAGACATATTTCTGGAGAAATGCCCCCGATGCCGATATAGTACTTAAGTGTGCGTTACAGTTACAGTATGGAGTTTACTTTGAGCGTAACTTCAAGGTGGCCTTGGCCTAGCGTCCTGGTTCGATCCCAGGCGCTTCGGTCCCCACCTAGTACGACCCTCTGAAGGTGGTCCGAGCCAAGCGACCTGGTTCGATCCCAGGGAACGCCACGGCCCCCACCTGGTCCGATTTTTGCAACAGTTAGTAAGGCTTGTAAGTTTGTCAGGCTTCAAAAAAAAAAGAAAGATTACTGAGCGGCTCGAGCTGAGCCGCCGCCGTTCCGGTGTCGACCTGTTATGTGTGCTTCTTTAACCTTAAAATGCACTGCAAAATTTTAATTTACTTAGTGCGTTCGTATCTTTACTATGGCCTTGATATCTATAATAACAAATATGCAAAACCGCAAACGAGTCGTAACGAATAACGATTCGCCATGACGGCGTAGCGTAAAACCCATCAACACCAAATTGCTTACTTCACGGAACGAAGTGACGCCATTTCAATTGTGTCGAATTAATCGATAAAACGAATATAAAGATGACCAAAGATGACAATGAAGTTTAGCAAACTGCTATTTAATTTAGCAATTAGCCATACTCACTTGTACACGAGCCCACGAGCGCGTCTCAGCTATACAGACAGGGTGAAATCGATGACGTGATCGCCTTTGATATCACATAATTAATAATTAAAACGGGATCATAATAACCAGGCATCGGAAATTCAGATGCTTTTATACCTAAAGTTAGCAAAATCTCGGAAAAAGTTAAGCAAACATAGAATCGGCTTCTTAAAATTTTGATTTTAATAATGTAAATTCCGGGATTTCCCGTTTGTAGAAAACGTCACGACAATGTACCTACCTCGCAAATACTACTCGCAAAGTTTTGGCTATTTTTACCCGACTTCAAAAAACGATTACCTACATGAAAAATAAGTATAGTTCATTTAAATACTCAAATAGGTAGTATTTTATTATTACACTTTAATAAGTTAATTTAGATTTTCCGGGAAATTTAATAATAAAATGAAATTGAGTCCGAGACCATACCAATCAACACCGACGCCAAAGTTTAGGTATATAAGCATCCGAATTTCCGATGCCTCATAATAACACAAGTATGTAGGTCATTACCCGAATTGCCAAACCAAAAGAAAATAATAGAATCAGATATGTAAAAGAGCCCTTAAGTGCCTCCTTGCAGAAATAATAGATTTTGATTTTAGGAAATTAAATGCGTATTTTTACTGAATCACGCAAAGTTCTAAAGTGATTAATCGATTGCCAACAATCTGGTCAGCCAACAAAAAAGATGGAGATGCATAAAAGATAAGTATCACATGTCTGACATGTCTGACTGTAGTACATTACACAACTAGGGTGGTAATACAAAGAAAGGCCGAGATCACAGATGCTTGCGGCCCGAGCTGCAAGCGAGACTGACTTGCACATCAAAAAATACCAAACAAATATCAAAACATAGCGTTGATGTACATAAGGATTTTTTTGATGTGCAAGTCAGTATTTTTTTGTGGGGCGATTTATTTTTTCATTTTCATTATTACCTCCCGTGTTGTGTACATAATTTTATGTCTATACTTGGCCAGAATGCAGCTTTTTCTGTACGCGTAGCGTGCGGTAAAAGCTACTTAATGGCCAGGTGTGAAATAATCTAGAAGTGTCTAACATTGACAATGACTGGCAATTACGTTGTCGATGTAAATTATGTGTTATAAAATGAAATAGGTAGCCTGAATGTGAACTCAGAAAAAGAAGATTAGAATACTAAGTTAACATGATTTTCTGCAATAGGGATTCATTTAACGCAGAACTTAACAGTTAGATTCGTCTTTTGCTGGAGAGTTGCATAAAACTCATGTAATTATGTATATACCTTGTGTCACATTCAAAGGACTTATTATCATCACTAATAGGATATAAACAATGGAATTATTAAAAAGGGTCAATTAAATCAATTTAAAACATGCATTGTTCTCAATCAAGAGTATGAAAATTACAATCGAGTGCGCATCGATTTGTCATGGCGTTTTTTATCGTCATTACGATGTTCGTTTACGAGTTCCATTGTGTGGTGTTGTGTAATAAATGATGGGGTCTTGAAGGAGGTCAGGGAATGATGAAGTATGCAACATTTATAAATAAAAATAGTTGCACCTAGAAACCTTTATCTAGTTTACGGAAATATGCGGAACTTAATATATGTGAAATGGGATCTTTCACGGAACATCCACATTTGAAAACATTGAAGCCCGTAACCGTAACCCGTTGATGTCTTTCGTATGAACAATTCCATGTAGAGGTAAAAATACGTAAATAATAATGGATTATTGAAGATATTAAGCATATGATATACCTAATGACTATTTAAGAATGATCCTATAACTTGATACGATTTTACCACCTTGCAACATTACTAGTTTGTACCGCTTGCTGATGTCTTGACACACTCGACTAACAATGCAATACCTATGGCCAATCCAGTTTGCATTACCTTACCGATTATTGCGGTTAGGCAAATAATTGGCATTTAAATTTATACCCATTAACACTTACTTTATACTTAACGGGAAATTCCTACAGCAAACCGATTTCTGACATTTGCCGACACATTTGCAAAAAAATCATCAAATATGGCCTGATCACAACATAAGACGTGTGCCATTATAGTTTGGCAACTTTATTGGTGACACTCACGGCGACCGACGGAGGCAACCTCCGCAGGCCCTTGTTCGTGTTGGCGCTTACTTGTGTAAGTAGTTACGGCTGCACAGAACAAAAAGCACACAGGTGAGTGTCACCAACGACGTTGCCAAGCTATAGTGAAAATTTACGCAAAACTAAAGTATCGATATTTTTACGTTTTATTAAAAAACAAGATACCTTTTACCTGACTTAAGTGTATTTCACCTCCATGAACGAAGTTACGAACATTCTCTGGGGCTTAATTATTGAACAGGAACAAGTTTGTTTCTTATGAAACTAATTTGTAAGTGGGTAACAATTAGCTTTGCTGAATATAATGTTTTCATGTATTAGGGTGATTCAAGTCCCGGGTTTCTATATGTACATATAATGAAAAGCGGTTTTCACTACATTCTGGTTAATCAGAAATTCTATTAGCTCCAATAAAGATAGATACGTTACAGGGCATTTCTCCAGAAATATGTCTGCGGTCACCTCATTTATCTGGCCCTTTTTCATACTAAATGCATGAGTCGCAGATGAATGAGTCGCAGACATATTTCTGGACAAATGCCCTACAAACCCAAAGTAAACAACTATACTAAGACTAATTTGTAATTTTGCAAATTGCTTCTTTGGGACCATGCCGAAGCCTGATTTTGTAAATTTGTTTTAATTTTAGGAATTTTAGTGTTTAGCAATAGATTTAGTTTGTTTTATCACCAATAAAGACAAGCAATAAAAAAAATAAACGTGTAAAATAATTCCAATTAAATCATGTAGCCATTTCCTGAATTACCACCATTTCTTTTATACTGTAAAAGTATAACAAAATACGATAAGCGAGTATGACGTAGCACAGACCAGTTCCCAGTGATACCCCGGCAAAAACCTCTCAACAGCTACCACCTGGTTTTTCCCCAGCGTATCGGCAGTTTTTGGTGCGGTGCGCCCACGACGAGCACGCGGGGTTTCACCCACTCTCCACGCATGACCACTAATGGACCGTTAAGATATATGCGATGCTCGCTGTTTACAATTTTATCTCGTTTTCCCTGTATTTTAAACTTACGTCGAGCCGCATCGAAATTATAGATCACAAGAAAATACATGTTTATCAAATTTCATATTTTCTGACGAAGTTGATCGCAAGCGCGATATTTCGAGCTAATCCGATCTACAATGAAAGGGATGTTTAAAAAAAACAACATTACTGACTAGACCGGTTGATACTTATAGAGAAACATTTTTTAAGCCACACCTGGCCATAAAGTGGCTTTTTCCGCACGCTACGGAAGAAGAAGGCCCTCGATCGCATATTTACATCCCTCGCCTGCGGCTCGCGTCGCAAACATCTGCGATCTCGGCCTTTCTTTGTATTACCACCCTAGTTGTGTAATGTACTATAGTGACAATAGGTGTCAACGAGCTTACATAGTTATGTTGTTTTTGTAAGCATTCCTTGAATTGTACGTAATTACAGGAAAAGGATCCAACCCACATGAACCAAATAAGAATTATTAATACATCTTATTTGCGCTTGACGATTCGAGTCGGTCTGCTTTCGATACAAACATTGTTTGCTTCAATTCAACGGCATCAGTTATGTTTAAAATATGTTTTATTTTATAGATTGATATATTTTGTTTCTGCGAATTTATGTGAGACAGAAATATATCGATATAGAAGGAAAGAGAGTATGTAGGTACCTCGCGTGCTAAAAAAAGTGCCAGGGACCTTCTTTGCTCTTCATTTGGTATACATAAATAAATTGAAGTTGGCGGCGGCAAGCAAACAATGACACCCTATATGTTTATTATAGAAAATCGACCGACTCAAATCGCCTTAAACTAAAGATTGACATTTCACTAGTGACTTTTTGTGGGTTGGATCCTTTTCCTGTAACTGCGCCCAATAGGAACCCAGTTGTTTACATTTTGGAATCTCTTAAGAGGAAACAGGAGGGCAGTTTTTCCATACAAACGTAGTCCCCTGTTTCCTCCCTGGTTAATGCCAGTAGAGCAATAATTTTTTGTCCAAAAATCTATGGCTACAATTGATATGTTCCTATGTTTTCTTTTTTACGATAAATTGATTCTCAAAAGATATATTAACCTTCAAAAACCTAAAAAAAATGCCAGATTTTCCGCTGTGTTCACACATCCAGAAAACAAATTTGACTAGATTATTAAAAAAAAGGAAAACATAGGAACACGGCCAAAGCCTTTCTTTAATGTTCAATGAAAAAATTAGTTAAATCGGTTAAGTTTTGGGGAAGAAATCAGGGGACTGCGAAACGTTGTTTTCATGAAATTTTAAAAGGTATTTTCGGTCCAAGCTGCAGTTGTCTCTATCGCGCTCTGCGGGGGAGAGGCGGGCAGTGCGGGACAGCGACACATTTTACAAATACCTAATTTTCAATTCTCTCGGCCTTACTATTTCCTCTTAAGGAAAAGTAATTTGAGCATTACTGCATTACGTGATGTAAATTCGGCCTGTCAATTGTTTCCTTAGAGCCTGTCAAACAAACCGTCGTTGTTATTGTCATATAAATAGGGTTCATTTTGAGTCATAGCGCATGAAGACGCCTACTTTCTACTGGTTACTTAACACGATGCTGCGTTGGATACCAAACAGCTAATACGTGCTAAATACAATACATGAAATAGAAAAAGGCGATGCCAACTCCCAGACTAAAATATGATTTTTGTATTTTAAACATGAAAGGCTTAATTTCGTGTAATGTTAAGTAATTATTTACAGAAGAAAATGAATACTGCCGAAATAAAAAAAATACCGACTCCGCCCCCGACCTGCAAATTATGATACGACCGGCAAAAGGCAGAGAAAAGAGAATAACCCAATCAGTGTAATGAAAGTACAATATCTCTCTCTCAGTGATCTCGGTAATGCTGTAGCTGTAATAGTAATTAATGGGCAAACTTTCACCGTCATGCATGGCACGGTGCTCCGATGACGAGTTTATCGTTTGTATGTATGAATCGCTTGTTGCGAATTCCCCTGTCTGCTTCGAGGCAAACAATGTGTGATCGTTTGGACTACTTTCTTAACACGATTATCATCATCATCACCATCATAATCAGTCTATATACGTCACACTGCTGAGCACAGGTTTTTTTTATGCTTCACCTGGCCATAAAGTGGATTTTTCCGCACACTGCGCGTACGAAAAAAGTGTAGACATAAAATGATGTAGGTACACAACACGGGAGGTAATAAAGAAAGCCCTCGATCGCATATTTACGTCACTCCCTTGCAGCTCGGGCCGCAAACTTCTGCGATCTCGGCCTTTCTTTGTATTAGCACCCTAGTTGTGTAATGTACTATTTAGAAACTGACAAACTCACGACCCTTATTGGGCATAGCGATTTTATTCAATTCAAATTCTTTATTTCGGACACACAATCCATAGTGTGTTAGTAAAACTTAGTCTAGTGTTAGTATGAAATTAAATTATATTATTTTTAATATTATATTATAATTACTGCCAAAATGTCAATGAAATTACTTAATATTAAAAATTAAAGGCCTGTCACCCATGTGTACACAATTCCAGTGCCTCACCACTGGGCAATCAAACTTCAGCAGTACGGCGCTCAGGAGGCTGTTGACACTGCCTCGCACTCTGCTTATCAGCGAGGCCACACGTTTCCGCACTATAGTCGTAAAGCCATCCGTTCTAGCCTCTAGAAACATGCCTGAAGCACTGCACCAGCGGGGCAGTCCCAACAGCATCCTGAACGCGTTATTATATTGAACGCGTATCCTGTTCATCGACTTTTGAGAGTAGTTGGTCCACAGGCTGCAGGTATAAAATGTCTGGCAGTAAGCCTTGAAAAGAGTAATTTTCACATCTCGTGAGCATCTAGCAAACCTGCGGACCAACATGTTTGCTCTCACCGCCATGGCCCTCCGTTCGCGATCAATATCTAGGTCATCTGAGAGGTCCTCGGTGACCCAGTGACCAAGGTACTTAAACTCTGTGACCCGTTTCAGAGGAACTCCTAGGAGGTTTACCGGAGGAACGCTTTTAGGTTTTCTGCTACCAGCCTTGAATATAAGGAGCTCACTTTTTTTCGTATTGTACCTTAGTCCATGAGTCACCGCGTACCTCTCGCATAAACCAAGTAGGGTCTCCAGGGCTCTTACCGACGGGCACAGCAGCACCATGTCGTCTGCATAGCTGATATTATTAACAAATTTGCCATCAATAGAACAGCCGACACCAGCGCTGCTGAGCCCGTCGAGAAGATCGTTCATATACAGATTGAAGAGCCGAGGTGAGGACAACCCACCCTGCCTCACCCCGCACTCCAATCCATATTCCTTTGAAAAAGAACCAGCCCACCTAACTTTGTTAGTTTGATTCTTGTACCAGTACTTAAACAGATCTACAATTTCTTTAGGTGTGCTGGTTTCCTTATACATTTTTGACCACAGTACATCATACGATACCAGGTCGAATGCCCTCGACAGGTCCAAAAAACACGCATATATAGGGGTTTTTCTCTTAACATAATACTGAACGGTATGCTTGAGTCGCAGTATAGCCGTCTCAGTGGAGAGCCCGGGTCTAAAGCCGAACTGGGCTTCATTTAATTGTATGTGTCGGCTTATACAACGATCAAGCAACCCGTCCAGTACCTTAGAGATAACAGTTGCTAAGGAGATCGGTCTGTAGTTGTTCCTGTCGGAGGCATCCGCCGTTTTATTCTTTATGATGGGTACTACAACGGTTTTCAGGAGCTCCCCCGGAAGGTACCCATGGCCTATACATAAATTAAACAATAATGCCAGCACCCTCGGTAAATGAGACCCTGCATACTGTAGGTGCTCAATACTCAGGTCATCGTGGCCTGGTGACTTTCCACGTTTCATATTCTTTATTAATGTATGAACATCTTTCGCTGAAAATCGTGTAATTTCACCAGCCACGCTTACCCCCTCCCCAAGCGCCTGCTGCGTCGATTGCAGGGGTGATTTGACTTTAAACTGCTCACTGAACATTTCAGCTATTTCTTCAGAATCACACAAGCCATCGACGCTCGAAGGTACCAGGGGCGGTCCTTCCAGGTTCTTGGTGTGCTTCCAGAAACGCTTAAAGTCCTTTGCCTTGTGGCGAGTTGCCAAAATATCCATCTTAATTTGGTTCTCATTGTCCTGGCACCACTTAAGCTTGGACTTAAAGCGCTTTCTGGATTCACACATTCTAGTGTAGGCTTCACCACTCGAGGGCTTGCCCTGCAGCGACCACAACTGGAAGTATACACGAGCCTCCTGATGAACGTCCCTAACATGACGATTCCATCCTACTACTTTTTTTCTCATACATTTCTTTTTTCATAGCAACATATGGCAGATTCTCTTAAAATGTTTACAATTTCATTATATAATTTATCAATAATATGACCGGTCGGTCGGCCGTGGCGGTCCTTTGGGTCGAACCAGGTCGCTAGCCGGACCTCCCTGAGTAGAATCGGACTGGGTGGGAGCGGGGGGCGCCTGGGGTCGAACCAGGTCGCTTGTCCCGGTCCACCTCGATCCTGAGCACAGTCCTATTCTCGTAGAGAGTGACTGAGCTGTAGTCCTCACGTTGGCTCACTGCGGGTTGGGGACTTCACATACACCCTTGAATTTCTTCTGCTGTATGCAGGCTACAATACATGCTTGCTTATTTTACTTAACATGGCCGACAATGCCGTCACATTCATTGTAGGTAATGTAACCCGGGTACCCTTTATTACACAACTGCCCAAAGAAGGAGTGTTATGTTTTATTTAAAAGACTTTATTTAGAGTCTGGTAATATCCGGGTTTCAAATTAGACCGGGTACCTATTGCATTCCCTACTTGACAGGACCTGTCACTTTTGAGCTAGTGTTGAATGGAAAACGTGCGGGCTTTTGGTGCCAATAACAAGCAAATGACGTCACGTTACATACAAGATTATTCAGTATAAGTTTCAGTGAAACCTAGAATGAATAATCTAGGTTTCGCTGAAACCTAGTTTCACATTGATTTGCCGTTACCGTTAATTACGTGCATCGTAAAAGTTATGAATTTGTTCTGTCTCTCTATAGTGGTTGGTATCGATGGTAGAATACAATTTATCAATATAGATGTGCTCGTTTGCGTCATCTTACTTATTTAAACGAAAAATTGGAACAATTAATCGGATATTCGATTTGATACATGTATAATTATAGTTTCGATTTGTATAATTATGCTGAAAATCGCGGATCATCATGACGCGTGACGATGCAACTTCCTTGTATTTTTCATTTAATTTGTAATTAATGAATCATTTTTATCATTTGTGGGACTTGGGGCGTCACGAGTAGCTGCGAGACTGTGACTCAGCATGTCTCAGCATGTTTGTGTTTATTCACCTGGCAGAAGATTAAGAATGGTTAGAAGGAAATATTAAAAATATCTCGTAAAGTGAGACGTAAACATAATGCGTAATTGCGGTTATGGTCTCCCGTTTAGTCACAGTTAATGTTGAAAGAATACTTAAGAAACAGAACAAGTCTAACAATAATAACAAAAAGTAGAGATTTGTACTGTTTGTTACGTATTTTTTTTTAATTTAAAGCATTGAAAAAGTGCGTAATGGACAACATTTTCTTCTGTCTGTTGTTTATTGTCATATTGGGTTGTAATACTGAATATTTTAGAAAAGAGAAACTGGTGAGTTTCTTCTGGCGCTTCTACTCACCAGAAGGTCATCACCCGAAGCACCAAAAGAAAAGAATAGAATCAAACATGTGTTCAGCCCTTGAGGGTCTACTGACAGAAATAAATTAATTTAATTTTTTTCTGTGCAAGACATGTGTCTTGTACAAAAAAAAATTTAAATTAATTTATTTCTGTCAGTAGACCCTTAAGGGCTGTTCACAATACATGTTTGATTCTATTCTGAACTATGTAGTTCGCACACGAAAACAGTGCAGAGGTTATGTGGCCCCACAAGTCGCGGGCCGCATCCGGCCCGCGGGCCGTAGTTTGAAGACCCCGGCCTATATGGTCGACAACGGATGCATACCTTTAGATGGCTGAAGATGATGACGATGAGAGAAGATGATGCTACTTAATAATGTCTCACATTAGTGGGCCATTATATTACAATAACATTGATATTAGCACGAGGAACTCGGGGCCGCAGCAGCCTCGGTTGCCTTGAACCGGCGACTACATGCCGGCTCTAGGGTTGTCAACGTCACGTCGTTTGAATCTCATTCATTTCGTTTGATGATCACATATGCGATATTATGTACATGATAGGCACGCTTAGAAAGTGCATACACTCAATAATTTTGTAAGCTAGTACAGTTTCCCGTTGCTTGCCTAGAGCATCGTGCTTGTTGTTCGTTCTTCGTTTTGCTGGAGATGGGATGGAAAATTACTTAACCAATTAAAACGCAATCATCATTACACAATGGAAATATGAGGTTGTAGAAAAATAACACATTGTTTTTTTATATCGTGGGTTCATAAAACTGGAGATGGACGGATGGTTCATTTATTAAACTAATCATTTGCAAAATGGAAGTAAAACACAAAAATGAACAAGAACTAATTTGTCTTTCAATTGATAAACATATATCGACAAAAAGTCAAGTAGTGACAGCCCTGGAGCTGACCTATCGCGGCTCTACGCATTGTTGTGATGATGTTAGAGTAAATTATTCATTGTTCTTTTTACGGTACAATGTTGTGGCGATTAACATGTCTCGCAATATTTGACAGTAATTAGAACTGGACATAAAAAACGGCAATCGCCACGTCTCTGGTAATTATCATATCTTAGCTTCACCAGGCGAATTGATTTTAATACGATTTTTGTCTGCAATTCGTTAGGAAAGTGATTAATTTTATGTTCTATGAAGGCCATTTATCACGAGCTTTTTCGGTCGCCGTTTTTGGACTCCTAATGAATAAGTTGAAACTGTGTGCATGTACATATAATTTATATTTAACAGTGAGTTTTAATTAAAATAACTAGTATTCTTATACTATTATGTGATTAAAGTGCAAGTCTAATCCGCCTCGAGTATTGATTGCATAGGTCGATTTACGATAATAATCAACGACTGGCAATCTTATGATCATTATATAATTATACAAGGATGTGAATGGCGTTTACGAACTCTAAAAAGAGTACTTTAACATCCAAGAGGACTTCATGTTATGGCTTTAGCATTGAATTTTTTGTCGAAACAGAACGTGGGAGGTTTCCGTGTTATTCGGTCGGATTATGTGAACCATTCGTCATAATACCTGTACATTGTATACTTACACCATAGGTTATGGTATACCATACAAACTCGTTATGGTCCATAACTAGTTTATACGGTATATCAAATAAACCAATCAACAAAAACAGGTTTATAATTATGTATTTACTGTGTATTTTCTTATAAATACACTAAGCTTTTGTTTTTGTTTAAATTCAATTGAGAACTGACTAGAAAAGTTTTTATAGATTTAAAGAATAAGTAGAATGCAAATTAATATTGATAAAAAAATTGTGAAACTATAATATAACCCTGTTATACGTATATATTTGGCAATTTTATATGGTCTGGTACCAATTATATGACGTCAACGTCTTTTAGGTTCAATCAAATAAGGTGTCTCGATGCAAGTGAATAGAGCAAGTCGGTATTTTGTTTGAATGGTTCTTGTTTCCGGGTTTTGGCCTACCTCCTGAAGACCAATTCCACCTTACTAGTAATTAAAACAAACCACCAACAACCGCTAAAATAAAGGTCAGCCACACCTATGCACAGTTTTATGTTCCAAATGACCCTTATAACAATTACTATACTTATAACCTTACAAACTTATCCCAGTCAGCGGAGAAAACTCCAACTAACTCATACCTGTTCTAATTTCTTCACGAACTCAAGCAACTAGCGCCCCATATGACGGTAAATGTAACTTGGTAAATGTTTTATGACAGTGGTGCTAACTTTACTCCGTGCTTGTGAACGTCCTTGCATTTTTAACTGGTTGTACTCGTAAGTAGTTCAACTTATTGGGAAATTAACACCTATGTAATGTTACCTTCTGTGGAGTTGTTTGTACCGGGTGTCCAGTTTTATTTATTGGTTTATTACTTATTAACTACCTATACTCGTAGATAAGGAAAGTGGACTCCGTTTACGGACGGCAAATACAATTGGATGATGATGAGACCTTATTATTAGGCAGCATTTCCACCAGAGCTGTGCGAGATAGCGGAGCGGTGTACGAGGAAAAAACCCACCAATCAACGTTAAGGTCCGACCGTGACAGCTTTTTTAATTCGCCAGAGACGAGATCGAGACCGAGAATCTCGGTCCGAAATTAGCCGAGACCGAGACCGAGACTGAGGTCTCGGTCGGACTAAGGTACTATAATATTGTACTAATTTAGAGACTTACCTAAAGCAAGTTTTTACTTTAATGGGAATGGATCCCGCGTATGTTTTTTTATGTCATAGGGGGCAAACGAGCAGACGGATCGCCTGATGGTGAGCTATTACCGCCAGGGCTCGGTAACCGGTATTTGCTCCATACAAAAATACCGGTATTCTTTCCGTTCTTATCGTTCTTTGGTTTATTATTTCGTTTTTTAACCAGACAATCTAATAATACGAAAACATGAGTTAAATACATTACTGAGCTCTACATAAAAAGCATAAAATAATTCAAAATATTGGGCTATTTCGGAGTTGTTGCAAAATACCGGTTTCGAGCCCTGATTACCGCCGCCCATAGACACCTGCAACCCAGAGGAGCAACAAGTGCGTTGTCTGCCTTTCAGATGGGAGTAGAGATGTGCCGTTCCCGGGAATATTCCCCTTACAAACGGGGAATATTCCCGGGAATGGCACATCTCTATGGGAGTACGCTCTTTTCTTGAAGGTTTGTATTTTTAGATTACTTAGTAGCCATTAGTAGCAACGATAGTCTAGAAAGTTCCCTGATCTCTCTTATCAGCTAGACATTCGTCAATCGTTTGTCTTCCGACATGCTGTAATACAGTCACATAAACAGTTGTGACGACAAACAAGGTCGTCTCAGGCCATGCTGGGCACACTTAGTATTTGGGGCCCAGAGGGAACGTTAAAGGCAGTTAAACAATAGTAAATAAATAAATAATAATAAGAAAATGGATTGTGTGTATAGTGTAAGCGTATCGGCCTTTCGGGGCCCCCTTGAGAGTGGAAGCCCTGGGAACGGGCCCCGTGTGCTTTTATGGTAAAGACGTCACAGTGTGACGAATATGTTTGGCGAATCCATGTAGTTGATGTCGCGTGCCTACTGTGTTGCCAAATGTACAAAGCGTATTCGTCGGCTGCGAATACTACGTGGGCCCGTCCTCGGCAACATTGCCCATCCTACGCATACAAGTCATACAACCCATACAGCCCGTTACACAAACAATGGCATTGTCTCGTTACGGACGCTTCCCATGCACATCTCACGTAATACGTTATAAAGCTATACAAGAATGAGGCAGCCAGTAATGTCTGTAAGCACTTCATACAATTATCACCGATTAGTTATAGGAGGAAAAACAATAGGTGTATCATCATGAGTCGCAAGATCTGAGTAGGTATATATTGAACAGTAAAAGGTCGTTGACATGGGTCGGTCTCGGACTGTCTAGAACACAATTTGACTACATTTGATTTTTGCCTAGAGCTTAAAGTGACTAGGTACTGCATAATAGGTCGAACACTCACATCTACTAAAACACAAAATTGACTAGTACCGAAAAAACCTAGAACACATTTTGCCAACTGTTGTCTTTTGTTTTTGAGTAAGTTTCCTATCTTGTAAGTTTCCTATAAAAGTTACCTATAATCAATACTTGACTACTATGTTATTACTTATGGAGTGATGAAACCCAATGTTAAATCGGTTTTAAGTACACAGTTAAGAACAGTACCATGTCGTTATATTTTGTTATCAGTTATCAGTGTGTTTATTGCTTTCATGGGTCTAATATTTCCAATAGCTCAGCTACGAAACCCTGCAGGGTACTGCAACATGTAATTTATACCCTTAGATGCTATAATAGGCAATTACTGCATAGGCCGGGAAGTAGGGGGTTGCAACTCCTTTTCACGCCGAGGTATGTATAGTGCTTTTCTCAAATATGCAATGAAATCAATTAAAAACACTCCAAAAATTAATAGTACATTATTATAGAAGCCGGGAAGTAAGGGGTTGCCGGCCTAGTACATATAGATGACCGAGCGAAAGCGAGGCAAGATAGTTAGTGAGGCTGGCAACCCCATTTCACTCAACTCAAAACTGCAAAATATAGCAAACGTCGTTTATTGTTTTTTTAATGGCTGAGCGCCGTGATGCTGTGTAACAAATACTTAAATGTGGAATGGAAATTAAAAAAAAAAACATTGCAGGCCTAGGCCGGCAATGTTGTATGAAATTCCATTAAATGCCTCTCGTCTAGCCGCACCGGAACGAGGTACTTTGCGGCCTATTATAAGGCACGTAATGTTAATATTTCATTGCATGTTTGAGAAAAAATACTTAATACTATTAGGTATTATGTTATAAGTGGCAAACGAACAATAGTACATTAAATACCGAGGCCAGTAAAGTAAGAAATGTTTCAGATCACATGTAATTACGAGACGACATGTGATCTGAGGCTTTCTTATTTACTGGCCAAGGTTTGTATACTATTTTTCTGTTCGACGGAGCCAGAAAGCGGCATCTTCGTTTAGCGCAGCGGCCGGCAAGGTGACGCTTTCCGGCCGGAGGGCAGAAAAGTCACATGGTGGAGGAAGGCCGTCCTATAGCCTTCCCGTTGCTTCTAAAAGTGACCAACTTCACTAATTAGCCACTGTACGAAATGATCTGTGAATATAATATTGTATGGTGGATTGGTGGCAAGATAAGTAGGTCTACAAATATGTATGACTCAAGGGACGCTTTACTTTAGGTATTAAGTACGTAGGTACATACAAAGGTAGAAATAGGTACATATTGCATCAATTGACATTATAATTTATAATCAATATGATCTTGTTTAACCAGTTGTCGGTTGGGTTGGGACACAAAAACAAGAACACGCGAGAAAGTACTTCATGGTTTTTACCAAATGTCATGTTGCCTCATTAATCTTGTTCGATAGAGAACATGATAATTCTACGGCCATATTTGCGCAGAATTGATGCAATAACAGTCACCGTCAACACACAAAAATACACTAAAGCCATACGTATTGTATAGTAGTGTCATATGATGTTGCACGCTCCGTTTGAACATATATAATTTTTAAATATAAGTGATAAAGTGTAAAGTGGCAATCGGCCCGCTACGCGTGCGGAAAATCCCACTTCCTGGCCTGGGGGAGACGGAAAATTGTACTTACCACGGGCGGTAATAAAGAAAGCCTCAGATCGCATATTCAAATACCTGCGATTTGAGACATTGTATGTTTTACCGCCCTAGATAAGTAA
Organism: Eudemis profundana; assembly: GCA_947034925.1. Classification (NCBI taxonomy): domain Eukaryota; kingdom Metazoa; phylum Arthropoda; class Insecta; order Lepidoptera; family Tortricidae; genus Eudemis; species Eudemis profundana. The sequence continues at coordinate 34,342,199 of OX344797.1, read as the reverse complement.
TGTACTATGTATATTTATTTATTGCACAATACAAGAAAGCATTCTCTACCAGTCAACTAATAGGCCAAAAATTGGTGGTTGTACAGTCAGCAACAGAGATAAGTGACCCCCCCCCCCAACGATTATCCACAACAACCCTCTATGTCTATCGTATCGTTTCGACGTTATTGAAAAAAAAGTTTATGGCTTTAACAGTTTTTTTACAAACTATAAAGGTTGGGGTTGTTCAATCGTTATATAACCTGACTTATAATTGTCAACACTTTCTTTGTTTGCCAATACAGTCTATGCTTCGTGGGAAATCTATGATTGCTTGCTCTCATATATCCAATAGCGTAACTAGGGCGATTTAAGTGACGCCCAAGCATAGGGCGTAAAACGTCGAGGGGCGCAGAAATTACAAAAAGGACCAACTGCACATAATATACGCAGTTATTGAAGCTCGCACCGGACGCGTTTAAAAGGCAAGTTAGGGCACTGATGATAAATAGAAAACCCCATACCTAGGGTTACCATAATGTAAACATGAAAAGTCCTGACACTTCTTCTCCCAACAGCGCCACAGTTGTATAGTTTAGGCTAAAAAGTAAAAAGGTGTTCCCTTCCCATTGCTCGTTCGATGAATAAATTGTGCCAAGATTTAGTTGTACATTGTAATTGGATGGTGCAATACTGAAAAAAAGCCAAAAAGGACAAAGCCTAAGGTTACGTTCAGAGAAACGCGGATGCCCTCAATAGTCGCTAAAATTCATCATGTCTATTCTATATGGCACGGTCAGTGCGACGCGGATGTGAAAACTATCGTCCGCTCGTCCGCACGCGGACACTACGCGTCCAAACCGCACTGAACCTCACCTAATATACGCAGTCCACTCTAAAACAACAACTGATTGTTTCATTTAAGGTGCTCCAAAGCGGGTAATATTTCTCTGCTCTTGTTCTTTCTATCTCTCTCTCTTACTTCGTGTGCTTTGCGGTCACAAATTGCAAAAAAATACTGCCCATTTAGAAGCACCTTTATGGTGCACGTATAAGAATGCGTGGTGGGTTGTTGTTGCACTTGCAGCATTGTTCCCAAAACTGTGTCATTGACATGTCGAATCGTTCCGAGGTGGGGCTAGGGTTGTCACGTCAAATGCCAGCAGCCTGCGAGCCGACGGAGGCTAATATTTACAATACTAATCTTGTCACAAAATTATTTTCAATTTGCCTGTTATTTTGGTTGGGGTTTGTTTTTCAAGAAAAGTATTATCACCTACTTTCAGTGTTCGTATGCACATAGTCGTATAAGTATTATAAATAATTCGCTTATTATTTGATAAATTGCTGAAAACGATAAACATCTTTTGTCAGTTATTAATACATATACTATTTTCTTATTTTTTCGACGCGGTTCCAGTGGTCCAGTTGACTTGGAATTGAGGATTGTCTAATCGCAAATATTATGACAATAGAGCATCAACATAATTATCATCACAAATATCAAAACAGTAGTAATGGGTAATGGGCAACCCTAGGAGTTCGGCCTTCGCGCAACTCTACCCAAACATTTACGATCGCACGAACGCCGCTGCTGTCGCCGCCCGGTATTGTTGTTTTTGTCGCTAAACCATTGCATTGAGCGACTACTGGAGCAGATAAATTATAATAGTTCACACTAACTATACCTAGTTACAGTGTGGAAATACGGGCGAATATTAAAACGGTGGTGGTGAATATTGAAGCTTAGGACCTAAGAAGTACGAGTATATTTAGATAACTTTTGCTTAAAACTACAATGAAAATATTTACCATACAAAATAATTCGGCCCGCAATGTAACGCAACACATTCAAGTTGACAAACACGCTAGTTGAAAGTTACAGTTACTTTAAAAAAAGCTTGTATTTCGCAATGCCATAACAAGCATGTATGCGGTACATTGCTGCTCGGTAAATTTTTAAAAATTAATTACGAGGTCACTATTAAGTGTAATTTAAAAATCATATTAATTAATGATAACACTACTAAACGCTATATCTGGTTTAATTGTTTGCTCGAATTGGGCTTCCATGCTGTATACTGCGGTTTATTGCATATCATAACTATGTAAAAAGTTCATAACGACTGCAAAGTAACAAACATTTCGATGAAGTGTTAAAAATTGTGCGCAAGCGACGAAAGAAAAATAAAAGAATTTTCATCCCTTATGTTACCCTGTTGTAGTAATTTATTATTCATTATTATATGTGACCCATAGTGAAATGGAAGACATAATTAATTGTTTAAAGTAAAGTAATGCTAGGATTGCTTTATCTTACCTTACCCCATAAAGAGACTTCAAATTGACTGAAAACGAGTTGTACCTATATTTGTATTAACCCGAGTCGCATGGTTTTATCTTTTTTTTTAAATACCTAAAGCAGAGACTATAATTCTTAAAACGATTACATAGTTTGCTATGTTTCTTATACATAGTTTGCTATGTGCATAGTACAACAACGATTCGTTTAAATATAGTCAAAGCGTGTAGCGGTCATTTAATCTGGTACGAGTAAGAAATATGTTTTTTGCTTGCACAATCAGCAGTTATCGTGGGTGGCCGCTGTGATTGCGGGCGAACACGCGACCATTGCTAAGTCTGGCAATAGTAATTGTACCCTTTACTAGCATTTGCGTGTTAGCTCGACCCTAAGTTAGCTGGTTCATACCATGCAAGCCTTTGATTAATCATTTCTTGGATTAAAACATATAATGGTAACCATGGCTACCAGTGGGCTACTTAGAAATAGAATCATCCCTGCTGGGCTAGCACAACTGGCAGCGACTGCTTATCGCATGATAGCATCATGGTACAAGAAAACCAGGTATGTTCTTCCCATTCCCAAAACTAGCAATGACATTGATGACTTCGAGAACGCTGACGTCACGAGTTTGATTTGTCACCAATTTATGAAAATAAATTATCCGAGAATAAACTTTTTTTTGTTTTGCTTTTTCCACAGGGTTTTTTCAACGTCTTCCTGCAAAATTTGAGCGAAATCGAACAATAATAAGGGGTCGCTAGGATTTGAAGATTTTTTAAATCGTAAATTAAAATTATACATGTTCCTAGGTCCGTACCTACAAATTCGCGAATAACAATGACGAATGAGATAAGATAAGTACAAAGTAGAAGCCTACAATGATTTTGAAATTTAACCGCTGTAAGCAGGTATTTGGTTACTTTCTTCATTAATTAGTTTTAATTAGGTACTTGCAAATCCTAGCGGCCCCGGCGTTTAAAGTCTAATAGAGTAAAGCATTGATTTTTTTACAATAATGTTAAAAGAAACCTAAGCTAATGAGTATTTAGTGCAGTGGTTCTTAACCTTTTAGCGATGAGGGACCATTTGACAAAATTTGTGTCTTGCCACGGACCACCAACTGTTTGGAGGTAATGTAAAGTAAATTGGTTTGAAGGTAATACCTACAGTATTTTTTCGGATGGCTTCGCGGACCAACCGCTGGTGGCGGACAACCAACTGGTGTCGCCAATCTAAATCGTATACCTACCCTCTCATGCTGGGGCCACATTGACAAAAACGCCGTTAATAACGTTAATTTATCGCGTTGAATGACAATTAACGTCAGTGTAGCTACGACTTCCTATATTTGACATTGACATTTACATATTATCATTGACATTGACAGCTTGATTTGACAGGGGCGATAGTTTCCTTTATTGTCCGCCCGTGTCTCTTTTGTCGTTTAGTGCTGCCACCTATAGTTCGTGCACGTTCCCTATAGGCATTAGGCTCTGTTCTTAATGGCACAGATATTCTACGTTGCACACGACAAGGCAAGTGCATTGTTTACTAAATGATGAATAGACTTGTGAACTCCGAGGTATTTGTGACTAGGACGCGGGCTGGTGACGTCATTACATACCCCGCATTACAGTCTGTTTGTTAAGGTATTTTAATTAGGTATTATTTAAGGTGAACAAAAAAATTGTCGACCAGCCAGTGGTATTGTACCACAGACACAAAACATTACTGTAATTTGCTGATCGACCCGAGTCACGTGGCTTTTTTTGTTTACCTTCTTTTAAATACCTAAAAGAACAGACTATAATATAGATGCAGGAAAATTATTTTGTAGGAATAGCGATACAACTAAGCTCAAACTTTTATGTTTTATTTCGCACCATGAGGGTAGAAACTTGTTTACTACCCAGGAGTAAAAAATTAAGTAAGTAAGTACCTAGGTAGGTACTTTCATATTATAGGTACTTATTTTTTGATATGGTATTCTTTTCTTTGCTTGTAAGTTGAAATATTTTAGGTCACCTTGTAAGACATAGACCTTCAGACGTCAATAAAACTAATTGACCTCATATCTAGTTATTTCGAAATCATTCATTCACAACTTTTACCATTCATTCAAAAGTCGATGTGCTTTATAATTCGTCGAAGGTTACTAAAAAAACAATTAAAATTCTCGCATAAAATGTTAATGTGTAATTTACCACGGTCTACTATTTTACTGAATCTAATTAAATAATTTATATGCTAGATGCAATTGAAGGAACAGTGTTTTTGTTTAAATTTGTCCGTAAAAAATACTATAAGAGTTTGCGCCATTTAAGTTGTCCGGTCGTAACATTTCAAACTTTTACTTTCTGTGTGTAGATACTTACGAAAAACCGGTTGGGCAAGGCTGCTCCTTAGTATTCAAGCGAGTAAGCCACCAAAGACTAAACAGTTAGTTTTGAAACACTGTTCGTTAGCTAAAATAATTGAAATCACAGATAATGCCACTGGTTTTCACACGGAACACTGAATACCGCACTTTTTGTCAAGTTCCAGTAAAAAACTGCTACCAATAAGATTCCAAGCAGGATTAAGTTGGAAATTCAAAATCAAGTTAATTAATTCACTTTAACACTACTTGGGTAACGAAGAACCAAGCAAGATTTATTATAACTTCGTATATAACTTTAGAGCAACAGACGTACACCTACACAAGAAGGACAGCGCAACTGAACTGAATTAAACTGACTGAGCGAATGGAATGGCCGCACGCTTACGTCGCGGCGTTTGACCGGTGACAAGTGAATGATGAATGAGTGAATGTACGCAACGAAGGCTTTGTTTTTGTTATATGATACATTTGAATGGAATGTGGAAGTATCTGTAAATATTATTGCCATTTGCCAGTGTGCGTTGCGTAAGCTTAACTATTTTATTTTGAACTCTTAACGTAACGATCATATACATATACTATACCTACCTCAATAGTATAAGAACATCAATAGTATTTTAGGGTCCTATTTTTTATAATTGTTTAGGGACAGAGTAAAAAGTAATACATTTTTATTATATTTTATTGATATAATTTTGTACAAATAACGGCGTATAATACATCGGACAGGTCTCACATACAAAACTAATGCTAAACAAGCTATTTGTAATATGTCACAAGTAGGACTACTTTATAATTTTAGTTAAAATTAACGATAAATTTCCATACAGGTACAAAACATTGGTAAAAGCAGTCGTTATTTTGTTAGATACAGTCCCAAAAATTAGTTATTTTATGAAAGCTATTATTTGTGATGTTTTTTGCTAGGAATCAATATACGGATGTTCATCGTATATTTAGAAAAAACGTGTTTATGTTTCCATAGACAACTAAATTACACTTAACAATTTTTTTTAATTATGGTAGGTACATCAAGGATATGCACTTAAATTATTGTGCAGTCATACACCAAATAAAGCAATTTGTTATAAAAGATGTACAAAAACGAAATTACAATAAAGAGACCATAATTAAAGATATGTATTTGTAAATAATTTTTCACACCCTGTGAAATATATAATTGACTGAACCTATTCGTGGAAAAATCCCATCAAAGGGTATAGTAGGGTAAAAATAGATCGCTCTACGAATATTGTTCTGACGCAAGCAGAGATGGTATTTATCCTTTATTCATAATCATCGATGTTGACTTCGTTTTTAATTCAATTTTGTCGTGATAGGTATAAAAATACAAAAATTGATAAAACCAAATCATACTTACCCTAAAAGAATAGAACTCAAGAGAAACAATAAAGGTCACGACATACAGACAAATATTTAACTAGCTGGAGTATACCCAAAGTTTTTTTTTAATGATGGGCCGCGGGGCTTTCAGTGTCGTATATGACCGGAGCTCCTCAGGAGCTCACGGGCGGGTCTCAAGAGCTCACGGCCGGGTCTCAAGAGCTCACGGGCGGGTCTCAAGAGCTCACGGCCGGGTCTCAAGAGCTCACGGCCGGGTCTCAAGAGCTCACGGCCGGGTCTCAAGAGCTCACGGCTGGGTCTCAAGAGCTCACGGCCGGGCGGGCGCATGCATAGGTATCTGATGTCATTACTGAGCTTTGGTTTATGGGTTCGATATTTGGTTAATGTTCATTTCAATAAACATTAACCAAATATCGGTTGTTATACATATGTAGAGTTTAATTTGTTGACAAACGGAAATCGCAATAATCTTATAATATTAATCGTATCCACATCCGAAGTCATCGCAAAAGCATTTAAAAAACTTTTTATTTGATCAATCAGCTATGTCGCTTATCGGGATCAATAATATAATTGAAACACGGCACGTCTTTAAATACAGGAGTTACTTGCGTCAAAACATAATCGTTACTTAAACGTTTTGATTTTATGTAAAGCGCATTTAAATTTATACTACTCATATATTATTCTATTCTAGGACTAGAGCGGTACTACAGGGGCACAACGGAAGCAAAGCAAAGTGTTAACGCGAAACTAAACACCACCAATCCAATGCAAAAAAGCTAGGGAACTGTTACTTTGTAGTTTCACTGTGAGCATAGGCATCGGAAAATGGGAAATGTTCCCGAGAACGTTCGCGCTCAATACAAAACTAAAAACGTTTCCGAGAATCGCACATTTCTAGTTTTAAGTAAGAGTCCCTATTTATTTACTTATCATTTTTCCAATGCTATGGCTCCGATTACTACTTACAATCCTCTAAACCATGCCCATATGAAAATTTCCGATATACAAACGCTATGTATACTTATTCATCTATTTATAAAATACACTCACATTGTAACAAATTTTTGTGATTGGCTAGAACCGAATATTATAATTATTATAAACGTGTAAAATAAAATAAAAAAATGCGTGCAAACCACTCGTACGACTAGAATTTTATTTAATTTAACATTACAAATAGTTTTTTTTATATCTACTAGATAGTAAAGCACTTTGAAAAGTTACCCTATTTTCACAGGGAAATAATAATCGAAGAATTAAACGAAAGGAAATAGTATTTTCGAAAGTATACCGTGGAAGGACATGTTATTCCGTACATAAGTATTCAGTTACTTATTCTAAATTGACTATTTAGTATTCATAAATATCCACTCATGTCAAAACTGACATTTTATTATAATAATGGCAATTAATATATAAATTGATGGTTCGATATCGTCGTTATTGCCTCCGAAAATTTATTTTTACATTGATATGTACGGAGATTATTATTAAGTGATTTGGTCATTCATTGAAACTGTTTTGAAATTAAAAGTATTCTGATCAAAGTATGCCAAAACTAATTACATTATCCTATTGAATAATTTGAGTGAAATAGTTCGCTGGAATCCGATAATATTATTTGACTGTTGTGTAACTCCATGTTAATTCCAAGAACAACCAGTACTGATCTCGTTTTATACAGATAACATGGCTAAAAATTCAAAACGAACCATTTCACTTTACAGCAGAAAAAACCCATTTAACATTTGAATAATCACTTCATCACTAAGTAAATCCAGTAGGTAATTAAAATTGAATCCATTCATACACGAATTCCGCCGTATGTATGAATAGGTATATTCAGCTACTTCCCATTTATTTACGAACGTTTCAGTCGTAGGAACGAATGGGCCCATTCGGGTAGTTTCCATTCATTCACGAATATTTCAGTCGTAGGAACGAATGGGTGCGTTCGAGTGGTCTCCGTTCATTCACGAACGCGTCAGTCGCAGGAACGAGTGGATCGGCTGGTGAACGAATGGATCGGCAGGTGAACGAATGGAGCGGTGTTATGGTGAGCAGCGGCCGACGTTGTTGGTGATGGTGTGCGGCAGCTTGGACAGCGACAGCGGGATGTCGAAGTCGCCGCTCAGCGATATCTGCGACACGCAGCCCACAAGACCGCTCGCGTATTTACCCATCGAGTTCATTTCTATCGATGGCAACCCACCTGCACACAAATAATAGATGGGTCAATTGCAGAAAAAAATTACCTTTTACTTTTTTTGTCTGATCATGGTGTGTCTTATACCATTTTACTCAGAATCATGAGCACTTTTCATTTATGAAATAAAAAAGCTGTCCGAAATGTCATAAATTTCCGTACAAATTTTGAATCTCGGTTTCGTTACGCCCAAACTAAATATAGGGGAAATAGGAAACTCATAAAAAATTTCGTAATAGTACAGAGTATAGACAAGCCGATAGGAATCGAGTTCTTTGGACGCCACGCTACTGATAGGTAACCTGATCACTGATATGATCACCTGTACAGATGTAGTGAATAATGTTTTGCCATTGGGATAACTCGGACCCCGTGAACCAGAAAAGAATCAATTGATTATCGCAGGGGTTCCCGCACTGTGCGTCGCTTCGTCCCGGATGAATCTCAATCCGAGTTGTCTACCTACCTATGTAAAGTCCATTCTCCGTGTTAAGTTGCTTGAGCTTCCCCGGTGAGATTTTACCGACGGACCCCAGGCCGTCCACCTCTAGGACGCCCGCTTGCCTATTTCTGAAATACAATTACATTGCTATAACACGTTTCCTACCGATTGGCACCAGCTAAAACTATCTATTTACACAGTCACAATGTCTATTCAATCTACGTGTATGGCTTCTCACTTTTACACTATATTGAATGAAAAGGGACAGAGTCACAGTTGTGCTAGAGATACCGTGCCGTTGTTGCCGCCGTTGGGGAAAAAATAAGGTAGCCCTGCTATGGTTTCCGACCGTAGGTACGTATAAAATTTGACACCTCATTGTTGGCGATTTTAGATAACAAAGAATGTTTAGGCGTGAGATCAGCGAATTTCGTGTTAAACTATGTATACCTAATGTCGTCGCTATACTTACTCAACCACATATCTACTCTAATAGTTTGATAGAAAACGCACCTGTGTTACGAGTAGAAAAGTGCGATTTTCCTATGAAACTATTGGAGTAGGTACGTGGTTGAGTAAGTATAGCGGCGATATGGCTCTCGTGGACGCTCTTGTATGTGAGTGCACGCTGCACAAAACCCATACACGCTGCCCGCCCCGCCGGATAAGACGCTGTAGGCTTATGATGCTACGCTTTGTCGCGCGATAAATAAATGATAAAGCATTTGTCACGTTCTGACAAATAGTGTGTGAGAGTGACGGATGCTTTATCATTTATTTATCGCGTGACAAAGCGTAGCATCATAAGCTTACTGGAGGGCCTTACATTTAGTGTAAGGCCTGAGTGGTGATCGTCCAGCGTCGTGTCCTGACCTCGTTGTTGATAAAACCTACCTATCTTCAGTTCGCTCAGGGTAAGGTTGGACCTTTGATTAAGTCTAGAATCCACTACTGGCGGTTTCAGTTGGCAGGCAATTTGTCCAAGCAAGGAAACAAGGCATGTAGTGTATAGGAGCGTGAAATAGTATTAGATTAGGAGTAAATAAGTCCAAGTATTGTTGCGTACCTAGTGGCCCTCGCGCGATGCCACAGGCCGTCGTCGACCTTGGTGTGGTTGGCCACGATCACCACCTCGCCGCTGCCCAGGTCGTACCTGCAATGCACAATTGTATATTACGCACCCAGGACGATACAAAAACAATGGCTCAGATTGCAGGTGTTTGTAGCCTGAAATGCGAGGCGAGGGCCATAAATATGCGATCTGGGGCTTTCTTTTTCAGAGCAACTTACAGGTGTGACGGAAACAACATTTAGGGTGGTCAAAGAAGCGTAATTTATTAAGTTGTCGTGTTGCGTGAAATCGTTACGTAATTTACGCTGAATTCGGCTAAGGTACTAAAAAGTCCTATTTGCGCCACATGGTGAAGGAAAACGAGACAGGATTTCTGTTGAACATTGGCGATCTTCTTGCTTGAGCACGAGCAGGGAGCCGACCCAGCAGAGCACACCAGCAGCCCGTCCGCGGCCTCCGCCCGGAGCCGGCTCGGGGTGACTGACCTGAGCACGAGCACGGAGCGCTCGATGGCGAGCGACAAGAAGTCGCCCGGCGGCCGCGCCGCGCGCCCCGACCACACCAGCAGCCCGTCCGCGGCCTCCGACCGGAGCCGGCTCGGGGTGACTGACCTGAGCACGAGCACTGAGCGCTCGATGGCGAGCGACAAGAAGTCGCCCGGCGGCCGCGCCGCGCGCCCCGACCACACCAGCAGCCCGTCCGCGGCCTCCGACCGGAGCCGGCTCGGGGTGACTGACCTGAGCACGAGCACTGAGCGCTCGATGGCGAGCGACAAGAAGTCGCCCGGCGGCCGCGCCGCGCGCCCCGACCACACCAGCAGCCCGTCCGCGGCCTCCGACCGGAGCCGGCTCGGGGTGACTGACCTGAGCACGAGCACTGAGCGCTCGATGGCGAGCGACAAGAAGTCGCCCGGCGGCCGCGCCGCGCGCCCCGACCACACCAGCAGCCCGTCCGCGGCCTCCGACCGGAGCCGGCTCGGGGTGACTGACCTGAGCACGAGCACGGAGCGCTCGATGGCGAGCGACAAGAAGTCGCCCGGCGGCCGCGCCGCGCGCCCCGACCACACCAGCAGCCCGTCCGCGGCCTCCGACCGGAGCCGGCTCGGGGTGACTGACCTGAGCACGAGCACTGAGCGCTCGATGGCGAGCGACAAGAAGTCGCCCGGCGGCCGCGCCGCGCGCCCCGACCACACCAGCAGCCCGTCCGCGGCCTCCGACCGGAGCCGGCTCGGGGTGACTGACCTGAGCACGAGCACTGAGCGCTCGATGGCGAGCGACAAGAAGTCGCCCGGCGGCCGCGCCGCGCGCCCCGACCACACCAGCAGCCCGTCCGCGGCCTCCGACCGGAGCCGGCTCGGGGTGACTGACCTGAGCACGAGCACGGAGCGCTCGATGGCGAGCGACAAGAAGTCGCCCGGCGGCCGCGCCGCGCGCCCCGACCACACCAGCAGCCCGTCCGCGGCCTCCGACCGGAACCGGATGTTGATGTCCAGCGTGTAGCTCAGCAGCCTGAAGTCAAAATTGGTTTTAAGTTTGTTGGGCTGAATACTTCTTGGTACTCTACGGAAGGGGCGAAGAGATCTCTCTCTAGGCGGATCGACAATAAAAATCAACCTCTAAATTTGGACATATGCCTATGCACCCGATTTCGGAAATTCCGTAAGGGCGATTTGAATTTGCTTCTACTTCACGTTAGAAGTCACTAAGACCAGATAGGTATAAAACTGTAAATTATTATTTTTTTTAAGTCGGTTTAATTTTTTTAAATTACTTTGTTATTTCTTCATTTTCTTAATTTTTTCAGTATGTAAGGTTCCAAAATATGATTATATTTAAGGTTAATTTTATTATGATTTTACATGTTATTTCTAAACCACTAGTTTATTGTACACTTTAAATAGTTTAAATAGTCGCTCAACGATTTGACAGCTGAGAATAGATGGCAGCACAAGATGGCGGGTTGTCAGACTGGCGGGTCGTTTAGCGGCAATATTGGTATATAAAAGGCAAACCTTGTCAGGGCGAGCCATTCTCGTTGGAACGAGTGCAAAGGGAACAGTGGAAAACTTTGATCTGTGAATCAGTGTGTTTACGAGTGATCACAAGTGTAACATTAGTTATTACGGTTTTATTTAAATAAATAAGTGAATCTGTTATTCTTAAAGTGTTTTACTGGCTATCCTTATAGTCAGAAGTGCGATTGGGAATCTCAAATGTGAGTACACGCCCCATTATGTGCATGATTGAAATCACTAGAATGATTTGCCTCATAAAAGTATACATATCAGAGTTATACCAGAGTATTTTAATTGTTACTAGTCCTTTTGTTCTTATAAAATCGTGATAAGCGTATTTTGACGTAGCCCGGGAATAAAACAAAAAAAGGAGGGCTTAAATGGTCAAAATTCTCCCGGTAGTCGAGAGAATGCCTATCTGGAATAATTTGTCCAATCCAGAAAAGTCCACCCCTTGTTGCGACGTATGGGTAGGCAGCACGAGTGTCTTTGATTATTCTTAGCACGACTGGAACATTCTGAACTAATGCTGTTCTTTTCTGAGAATTACCTATAATTTTCACACGCTTCTCAAATATTCTTTGTAGAGCTGTTTTCCTAATGGTACGGTGTATTTCGAAAGCCCATAAGGGGTCCTGAAAACTCCTGAAAACATGGTTTCAGGTTATTGAACCACCTGATAGGGGGTGGCCTGGAACGGACTGAAAACATGTTTCAGGCGCCTGAAAACAACGGCAACTTATGTGAATTTCGAATCTTCTAGTATGTGAACAAGCCGTTTCTGTAAGGGCCTGAAATCGCTTTTCAGTCTGCTGAAAACGCCTCTAAGGCACTAAAAATCAGGTTTGAAGCTCTGACACAATATAAATATATAACATCATGATATAAACATGTAAAGATAACTAATTCGTTGTAATAAATCGAAACAAGCTCATTTTACTATAAATACTATTAAAGAAAACTTAACTACTTATTCCCATTTGGTCCATGTTAATGCAGATCAACTATTTACATAAGTAAACATTTTTTTTCATGAACGAGTGATCGGATATGGATTCGGGCAGCCAAGACCAAGATGGCGAACGACACAGGTTGAGAACGCCTGAAGAGAACGACAAACGAGATGGCAGCATTGCACGCAGCCAGCTGTTGCTGGAATTGCAGCGACAGCTGGAGGTTGAACGCCAGCAATTACACAACGAGGGACGCGTGGCGCAAGAAGAATATAAGCGCAGCCGCGAGCTTCGGCGCGCACGCAGCCGCGAGCGGCGCAGCCCGCACAGACGCGAGCAACGCAGTCATCGCAGCGAACGTCGCAGCCCTCGCAGCCTCGAGTATCGCAGTCGATGTAGCCGCGAGCAGCGCAGTCCACGCAGCCGCGAGCGTCGCAGCCCGCAAGGCGCACGGAATCGCGAGCAGCGCAGCCCGCACAGTTGTCAGCATCGCAGCTCACGGAGCCGCGAGCGTCGCAGCCCACGGAGCCGCGAGCGTCGCAGCCCACGGAGCCGCGAGCATCGCAGCACGCGAAGCCGCGAGCGTCGCGGCCCACGGAGCAGCGAGCATCGTGACACACGGAGCCGCGAGCATCGCGACACACGGAGCCGCGAGCATCACAGCACGCGGAGCAGCGAGCATCGCAGCACACGGAGCGGCGAGCATCGCGGCACGCGGAGCCGCGAGCATCGCGACACACCGAGCCGCGAGCATCGCAGCACGCGGAGCCGCGAGCATCGCAACACACGAAATGGAGAAACACGCAGCACATCGCATCTTCGGGATCATCAAGCAGATAAGGTAACCGAACAAACATCTGTCGGTAGGGAACGATATTCGCGTCGATCACGTAGCCCATTATTTTGTTCTAAAGAGGTTCTGAATCTTTTGCAAGCGCTCAAAAACAATCCGCCATCACAGCCGTCAACTCAATTCGCACAAATCAGCTGTAAGCCCATAGATGCTAAAAATATCTTGCCAGAATTTAATCCTTCAAACAAATCCCAACGCATAGATTTTTGGCTCAAGAAAGTAAATGAGTGCGCTACAGTTTACGGCTGGGATGAACGGACAACCATACATTTCGCCATGCAAAAACTTCAAGGTCTGGCAAAAACCTGGTATGAGAGTTTAAACTCAATCTTGTATAGTTGGCGAGAATGGCAAGATAAATTAACTATGGCTTTTCCCTCTGAGCAAAATTATGGCCAGGTTTTGGAGGATATGCTTAGGCGAAAGAGTAAATACAATGAGCCAATAGAGAGTTACTATTATGAAAAGTTAGCGCTCTTAAATCAGTGTGATATAACGGGGAAACGCGCAGCAGAATGCATTATTCACGGTATCAGTGACAGGACAATGAAGTCTAGTGCCTTAGCTTTACGCTGTACCGAGCCCGAACAACTATTACAATTTTTATTGAGTCATAATAATGGCCAACAAACCCAACCTACCTTTAAGAATAAAAATGCCAGTAATGTCTCTTCTAATCCTGCTGAAAATAGTCAAACTCAGAAAATAGGTGTAAAACCGGGGTGTTTTAACTGCAAAGAAAGGGGTCACTCGTTTTTGCAATGTCCCAAGCCTCTTCGTCATTGTAATCGATGCAAGAAGGTAGGCCACACGGAGGATGTTTGCTTCCTTAAGACTAATAAAGATATAAGTAAGTCGGAATCTACTAAAAAAACAATGTGTATATCAAATTTGAATCCGAGTGGAAAATTTACAAAACAGGTTTCCATTAATGGAGTGACGCTTCAAGCGTTCATCGATTTTGGAAGCGAGGTATCTCTGATAAAATTGTCGTCTATAACTGATCTGGGGCTATCTCATGACGGAAAATCCTCCCCACTCAAGGGATTCGGGAACAGTGTAGTACATTCGTTAGGTACAGTTTCTTTAGATGTAACAATCGACGGGGTAAATGCGCTAGTGCAATGTAGAGTTGTAGAAGATTACCTGCTTGATAAACCAGTACTTATAGGTCAAACGTTTTCGGAACAACCTCATGTAGTTGTGTATAAAGACGCCACTAAGTTGCAATTTTTGGACATCGGTACGGTTATGCCCAGTCAAAATCTCAGCGACGATAATGATGAGCATTTAACAAAGCTTCAATTGGTAGGTAATGGTAGACTTTATGGCAGTGCAAGTATTAAAGCGGTAACTGAGATAATGTTCACGGGGAGCGTGCTATTAAATACAAACATTGTTGGAAGGCCCAATGAACAATTCGTGGTTTGTGGTGGTGTCTACCAAGTGAAAAACGGGGTCTTATATGTTACAGTAACACCATGTACAATACCATGCTTGACTTATAAAGGGTTTATGTTTTCGCGAGCTGAAAAGGTAGATATTGTAAATCGTATTACACACGCAGCGTCGGACATTATCTCGGAACCAAATCATCGTAGTAGCAAACATATTGATGAGTCCCAAATAAAGATAGGCGAGTCCGTAGGGGATAAGGATAAACTCAGATTAGTTGAATTACTGCGAAGTTACGAACATTGTTTTGCATCCGATCTTGCTAGCTTAGGTAGTACGGATGTGACTGAAATGAAAATAGAACTGAACAGTCAACGTACTGTAGTTTACCGCCCATATAGACTATCACACCATGAACGCGATAAGGTACGAGGTATGATCGAAGAGATGATGGAAGCCGGGGTCGTTAGGGAATCTGTTTCGAGCTATGCAAGTCCCATTATATTAGTGAAGAAAAAGGACGGAAAAATGCGTATGTGCGTTGACTATCGTATGCTCAATTCTATTACTACAAAAGAACGGTACCCTATGCCGATCATAGAGGACGAAATATCCCGGTTATCTGGACAGGCATGGTTCGTCACTCTGGATCTAATGTCGGGATACTACCAGGTCCCAATTTCTGAAGAGTCAAAGCACCTTACAGCATTCGTTACGCCGGACGGCCAATACGAATTTAATCGTATGCCGTTCGGCCTAGCGAATGCACCTGCTGTTTTTCAGAGAATGATGAACCATGTCCTGGGCCCAGCGAGATTCAGTAAAGCAACCGTTTACATAGATGACTTATTAGTGTTCGGAAAAAGCATCGATGAATGTCTTAATCGATTAGAAGAAGTTTTACAATTACTAGAAAAAGCTAAATTGAAACTAAATCTCGCTAAGTGTAGCTTCTTGCAGAACAAAATAGATTATCTTGGCTACGAAATTAGTTCATCAGGAATGCGGCCGGGGGAAAGTAAAATCAAAAGCGTAACTAATTTTCCCTGTCCCGAAAATGTGCACGGGGTACGCCAGTTTCTTGGACTCGTGAGCTATTTTCGAAAATTCATGGAGGGTTTTGCGCAGTTGGCCGCTCCGTTAACCAAATTATTAAAAAAGGACGCTATTTGGGAGTGGACTGCTGAGCAGGCCGATGCATTCCAGAAACTTAAAGAAAGGCTAATTTGTAGACCAGTTCTAGCCATTTTCGATCCATCAGCCGAGATAGAATTACATACTGACGCGAGTAGGATTGGTGTAGGCGGTATACTTCTACAGCGCTCGCGTACATCAGACCCTTTTCAACCAGTAGCATACTACAGCAGGCAGACGACACCGGAAGAGAAAAATTTTCATTCGTATGAGCTCGAGACACTAGCTGTCGTATGCTCTCTGAAGAAATTTCGGGTTTATTTGATGGGAAAACAATTCAGGGTCGTCACCGACTGTAGTGCGTTACGGTCCACGTTTCAGAAGCGTGATTTAATCCCTCGTATCGCCCGTTGGTGGTTAGCGCTTCAGGAATACGATTGTTCCATAGAATATAGACCTGGTACTAAAATGGGCCACGTCGATGCATTATCACGGAACCCAATTGCTATTGAAGAGAATTACACTGTCGAGTCGTATCCAGCGGTCATGTCCATAAGTGAAGATGATTGGTTACTTACCCTGCAGTTAGGAGACTCTGAGTTAAGTAGGATTCGAGACATACTTAGTAATAACCTAGATTCAAAGGGGCTAGAATATATAAAAGAAAATTATGTTGTCCGTAATAACAAGCTCTTCAAGTGTATAGGAGGAGATGCGAACGATTTACGTTGGGTCGTACCGAAGGGCGCAAGGTGGCAACTGTGCAGGATGAACCATGACGATATAGGTCATGTGGGGTATGAGAAAACTCTAGAGAGGATAAAGAAAAGTTACTGGTTTTCCAAAATGTCTCGTTTCATAAAAAAATATGTTGGTGCTTGCATTGAATGCGCGTATGCTAAAAAAACCAGCACACAAGAGGGTCTATTGTATCCTATACCAAAAATTGAAAAACCATTCCACACCCTGCACATTGATCACCTTGGGCCTTTCGTAAGGTCAAAAAGGGGACATACTCATATTTTGGTAATAATAGATTCTTTTACCAAGTTTGTTTTCATAAGATCAGTAAGAAACACTAATACCCAAAATGTTTTAAAGATTCTAGATGATATTTTCGATACTTTCCGGACGCCTGACAGATTGATTAGCGACCGAGGAAGCTGTTTTACTTCGCACGCTTTCAAAAGATACTGTCTTAATCGGGGTATTAGGCATGTGTTGAATGCAGTAGCAAGTCCTCGGGCTAACGGGCAGGTCGAAAGATATAACCGTACCATTTTAGATTCACTGAAAGCACAAAATCTTAATGATGACGAAAAAGACTGGGATAACAAATTAGGTAAGATACAATGGGGTTTGAATAACACAGTCCAAAAAACTACTGGTAGAGCACCAACCGAAGTGATGTTTGGGTCGTCAATGCATAGTGAAGTAAAGCCAATATTAAATGAAATATCACACGATGTTAGTCAAGGCAGTGATATAGACTCATTACGAAAGGAAGTAAGCAATAGAATTAAAAAAGCACAACAATATCAAAAAGAATATTATGATAAGGGTAGGCGACCTGCAAAGATATATAAAAACGGCGAATTAGTTAAAATCACAAAAACAGCGTTTCAGAATCAAGGCAAAAGCACTAAGCTTTTACCATCTTACGAAGGTCCTTTCCGTATTACAAAGGTGTTAGGTAACGATCGCTATAGGGTGGCATCAATCCCAGGGTTTGTAGGTACCAAAAGAAAGCGCAATACTGTAGTAGCCGCGGATCGACTAAAGCCATGGATCCACTTAACAGCTTTAGAGATTGATGACAATGAAAATGACACTGATAGCGAGAATGATGATTCTAGAGATGACGAGTAATTGATCATAGGTTTATTATAAGATCGTTAGGAGCCTCACGAGGCGAGAGGCCTAATTAAATCCTCACGAATCGAGAGGCGCACTAAAGACCTCACGAACCGAGAGGCACACTAAAGACCTCACGAACCGAGAGGCACACTAAAGACCTCGCGAACCGAGAGGCACCTCAAGTCCTCATGAACCGAGAGGCAAAGAAAAATAAAGATGATGATAAACTTGTGTACTTTTTTTTTTTAAATGTTATTTTTATTTTTACTCTGAGATTTTTATGATTGCAATTAATATAGTAAAAGGTTAATGTATGGTTTGTTAGCAATAATGTAAGTTGGCGATTTTATCGCGCATATAATTGTCCATAAGGTAGTTGTTTTTGTATCAATGTTAGCTGGCCAAATGTAAGGTTTCACCGGATGCGTGTATGAGGGCATACACGTCATCAGGATGGTCGAATGTAAGGTTCCAAAATATGATTATATTTAAGGTTAATTTTATTATGATTTTACATGTTATTTCTAAACCACTAGTTTATTGTACACTTTAAATAGTTTAAATAGTCGCTCAACGATTTGACAGCTGAGAATAGATGGCAGCACAAGATGGCGGGTTGTCAGACTGGCGGGTCGTTTAGCGGCAATATTGGTATATAAAAGGCAAACCTTGTCAGGGCGAGCCATTCTCGTTGGAACGAGTGCAAAGGGAACAGTGGAAAACTTTGATCTGTGAATCAGTGTGTTTACGAGTGATCACAAGTGTAACATTAGTTATTACGGTTTTATTTAAATAAATAAGTGAATCTGTTATTCTTAAAGTGTTTTACTGGCTATCCTTATAAGTAGTAATCGAATTATGCTGTTAATACACGTTTTCTTAGTGACTGATACACACATAATTCTCGATCTCAAAAACTACTGAACCAATTTAAAAATATTTTTTGCAATCCAACTTATAATTTTTGAGATATGCGCGGACAAACTACAAACATACATACATATACCAGCATCTAAACGAGTACATACACACGTTTAGAAGCTGGTATATAGAGTAACGTATCTAAAAACTGTGCAATTCTGACAATATTACATACAATACGGGTCGAATTGATAACCTCGTTTTTTTGAACTCGGTTAAAACAGTTCTAACTATATCCTCCGTTGCCTTCGTCCTACTTATTCATATCGAAAACTCACCTCTTCATAGTTTCCTCATCGTCAATATGAATGAAGCTATCCTTCCCGCTGAAACTAGGATACGTATTAGTGTCCCCCCAGTTTATTTCATTCGCGTCCAAGTATTTGACCTGCATGTACGTCCGTCCGTCGTACGCGGGTTCCCCAGTCACCACGTCATTGCTTCTTTCCCTCAAATAGTCATGTTTCTTCGAGTATTTCTTCTTTAATTCCTTGTGTAAGTGAGGCATGTGGTTTTTGGATTTGATTTTGTGGAACTTCGCTCTGGGACCCTTTTTGGGAACTATGGAGTGGAGGATCTCGTTTTCAGACACGTTCTTCGGGTAGGGCACGTGTCTGATCGATTCTTTACAGAGCTTTTCACTGGAAAAGATAATTAAAGGGGATGTTTTAATATACTTATTGTTGTAACAAAGTCGATCCGTGACTATGATATAATATGTAAAGAAAATGTACAAGGAGTTCCATGTAGACTAGCGCGGCGGGGCAGACATAAACGCTATGTTTTTTGCTCATGTGCCTAAAGGTCCGGCGGAGCGGGGATGTGTTGGGGTTGGTGCACTCTAAAAAAAATGGGTTGCCCCTAACAAGATCGTGATAGCTATAATCAAGCATCTTGATTTCATACGAGCCTAACAAGACGTTAGAGGCACCAACTAAGATGATATTGATTGTCTATCATAGTTCAATTAACCGTGTTCTGATTTGATACAACAAACATACATGTATAAGATAACTAATTAAACATGATCGAATCGTACAAAGAAGAAAACAATGATAGAAACAAAGAATATATTTGTTCAAATTATCAAGATTCTAGATTATTGTTTTAATCACTAATGAACTTGCTATTTTAAATAATCAGCTTTCGTTGACATGTTTAATATCTCGTTTCTTTTATTTAATTTGACGCCAACTAAGAGAAAATCTCCCTTAGTTGGCTCAGATTTTTTAGAGTGTGACTGTACTCACTCGCAGGTGTTGTTGCGCTCGTCGCAGTTGTCCACGTTGACGCCGCCCAGCGCCGCCGCCACCACCGACAGCTCCTCGTCGTTGATCACCAGCTGCAACACGTTCAGGCAAGTGATGAGGGCAATTAAGGAGATTAGCGAGTATACATAAATCCTTATCAGCCGTGACTGGCCCTGGAAAACGGCGGCTAATTCCCACAATAGCGAACCCTAAAGACTCGAGACCGGTGAAAATTGCCAAAATAGTGCGGAATTTTTTTAAGGTAGTAGGTACAAATATTTACAATTCACAAAAAAAATACAGTGTAAAACGAGATCTAGAAATTTGCATCAGTAATAGCCTCAATCTCGCTATGACGTCACTAGTGCTACTGACCTGGCCCACGCAGCCGCTGAAGCTGTGGTGCAGCGCGAGGCGCGGCGGCAGCGGGTGCGGCGCGCCGCCCAGCAGCATCGGCTGCCGCAGCGTCAGCCGCCGCGCCGCTCCGCGCGATATCACTGATCTGCAAGTTTATTTATTGTCAACTCTGCTATAGAAATAAGTGCTTTGACAAATAACTATATGTACCTCCTGAAAGCAAGCAAGTATGGGTACGTAACTTTTTAACCGACTTTAAAAAGCTGGACGGTTCTCAATTCATCTGGATGTTGTTTTAGTATGTTTATTACGCGATTACTCGAAGACGGCTGAAGCGATTTGGAAATTTAATTGGAATTAAAAAGTGCTCTCAGCCTATAAAAATTAGGAGTATCTCACTCCCAATGTATCTGCAGTCACACCAAAGCAGCCCAATGGTCTACCAATAGTGGCACCACATTATCTGGTAACATGACGTCAGTGATATCTCTAGATGGCGCACCGACTCACAGTTCCGACAGTGACGCAACGATACTAAGATGCGCATCGCAATACCCATTGGCAAAGATTTCGTTGCGGCAGCACATTACCTGGTGGCGTCGGTGACGTCACGGGGAGACGTGGCGCGCACACGCAGCGACGCATGGCGCCCCGAGCGGCTCACCGACACTCGGTGCCAGCTGTTTGGCGCCAGGGGGTACGCGGACCTGGAATGTTAATGATATTGCTTTACTATATAAATCTGCGGTATGTTACATGGCGAGCAAGATCAGTCCCAGAGAGTACTAGCAGTTAAGATCGGTAAGATATGTTGTGAAGGACGAAAATAAAACGTAAGCAGACATTTTGCAAACGCTCGAGCCCGTCAAGCAGTTCCTCTTTGAAATCAAAGAGCGCAATACCTACTCGTAGTAAAAGAGGGAGTAAGAGAGAATAAACCAGAGTCATTTTTGTCTGAAGCCGGAGGAAATTTTGGAGGCTCTGAGGAGAGATCGTGAGAGCGATCGTGGTCGCAGTCACACCTTCCTGTAGCTGTTATGTCGCGGGTCTACGAGTATTAAGCTATGTACCTGACTAGCGCGATACCGGAGCCGAGGTCGAACGCGAACTCCACGTAGAAGTCCCTCAGGTGCAGCGAGAAGAAGTCGCCGTCGCCGCTGGCGTGCTCAGAGTTATACAGGACCAGGCCGTCACCGCTAGTCGGTTTCAGTGTTATCTGGAATTATAATAACACAAGTGAACAAAGATAATCTGTTTTCCGTTGCCTTAATATTTTTTGTGTAATTGAGAATATACAGATTCAGAAGTCAATCATGTGCGTATCAGATAAGCCATTGTTTTGTATGTATGTAAACACTTTATTGCACACTTAAAATTATACATAAACAATAGTAAGATCAATGGCTATGTACAAAGGCGAACTTATCCCTGCAAGGGATCTCTTCCAGCTAACCTTTGAGTAAATGAGAAAGAATAACTAACATCAAAGAAGATAAACAAACTAACAAATTTTATTAATTGTTTTTGTAGGTAAACTGAGACCAAACGTTACTTTTCTATAGACAATGGCGTTGTGTTTTTTAAAAACTAGAGCTGATCTTGAAGTTACTACCAAATTATTTTAAAAGCATATTTATATCAAACCAACAAAATCACCGTTGACCAGTGTAATCACGATTACCTGCAGTTCATACAATAAATATTATGTTGATTGAATAAAACCTATTTAAGAGTAGGGAGGCCCTGGTTAGGGCATGATTCATTATACAAATACCTACATTGCATTATACGTTGCAGTCTGTTTTTAACTGGAAACTACCATGCTTGCTAGATTATAATACTTATTAGGTATTATATTATTTATACATTTTGTTTATTATCCACATTATTATCGGCGCAGTTACTGCAGTGTACATATTTGCTATTTTATATCGTAAAGGCGTTACTGCTTTATATTTTGCTACTTAGAGGCCCTGGGCTTCGCACGGGTAAAATATTTATTGTGAATTTCATACAAAAATCCCATCCAATTGTGGATTTACAAAAAAAGTCTCGACCTTTTTTTATAGCATTAACGTCGGCCAACGAATTTTATATGTTTTTAAAGAAAACAAATATTTTAAAATTATTCTAAAATTTACCCATTTTCGCTTTCTCTAAAAACATTTAGATCTCAACCAAATCGGTTGAGCAGTTTTCAAGTAATGGTTGGTCCTGAGTGCGGATTTTTTTTCTATATACTATTGGACCCGCCCGCAACGTCGTTCTCGTTTAGCCCTCCGGCTTAGTTAGGTAAAAAGTATCCTATTTGTTAACCGGTGTCATAATCTACATGTACACCAAATAAAATATGGGACTTTTCAAGTTTCTTCGAGCCCGGCAACGCGTAATGCATCTAGTGTTGTAAATGTTTATAGGCGGCGCCGGCGGTGACCACTTTCCATCAGGTGGGCCGTCTGCCTGTTTGCCAGTCTAAGGCAGTAAAAATAAATCATGAAAATCGTTTCAAACAAACAGACAGACCGACGAACAAGAACTCCAAAAGCTGTTTAACACTCCCCACTTACTTTCTTGGAAAACTCTTTAATGTATTTACAAACACAGTGGAAGACTACGATTTTAATATTTGTATATAGATAGATAACATAAGGATAAGGATAGGTAAGTTCAGTCGATGGAATGTTTGGTGATACAAGGTCGAGTGGAAAGCAAGCGATCACGTGGACCATCCCCAACAAGTTGGCTAGACCTTGTGCAATATGTCACGTAATGTCTTGTGGCAGAATGTTCCTGGAACGCCGCTACAAGAGACAGATGGAGAAATATCGTGAAAGCAGCGACTACAATCGGACCGTACAAACTATAACCACAACCACTCTGTAAAGAGTGCCGACATAGAAGAAGAGCCAGGTAGATAAGAATCTCCAGCGCCGGATTTCCGCCTAGGCCTATAAGGCCCAGGCCTAGGGGCCCGGCCAGCCTAGAGGGGCATCAGCGGTGGACTCTTCATATAAGCCAAAAGCATGGCTTGCCTTCTCAATACCAAGTGCCTAGGGGCCCTGGGTCTCTAAATACGGTGTGAATCTCTTACCACTACTTAGAAAACCCTCGAAGCCTGAATATTACTCGTGATGTCTGTTCATTGATTCCCGCGAATCGCACCCGTAAATATCCGTTAGGCCCCGAAGTGCAAATTAAAATTGATGCTGATTCCGCGTAAATAATTGATGGCGCGCGCGATATTTATCGCCCGACTTCGTGATACACCCCTCATTCTTATGTGTTGTTTGTGGTTCTTTTTGCCTTGGTTCAAGAATGGGTATTTTTTTTATGTTTGACGAGCCTTCGTGGCACGTTACGAGTACCTAGTCGCGAGTAGCTTGCACTTGAAAATTATTTGAGGTTGTGATTGAATTTCTGAATTAAAAGTTGTTTGGAACAACGAACCAACGAATATACTTATGCATATATAGATAAAATAAATCAAAGTACATAAATAAAAAAGATTTTAGGAAAAGAACGCAAATCAAAGTAGATAGCAACAATTGAGGCGCGCAACTATTCAGTCCGTCTGTCGAATTATTTTATGGTTGATCCGATTAAAAATCCAGACCAGGTTCGATTCGCGTTGTCGACCATGGGAAAGCGTAATTGACAACATTTCATTTTAAGAACACTTTAAAATGTATATACGATTTGAAAGCATTTTGTCTCCTGAACACTACACTATTTTTATAATTTTTTTATGTCGCTTAATATAAAAATACAAATGAATAAAAAATATGTTCTCATTTAACCAGTTCTACGGCACAATAGATGAAATGCCAGTGCCTTTTGCCACAGAAAAAATAAGCTGTCATAATTTTGAATTTGACATTGTCAATGCATACTGTCAGATCGCTTACTTTTTATCGATCGCGATAAGACTAAAGTAATGGTTTATTCTACCGTAGAACTGTAGTTACGCCCTTTTAGAATAAGTAAGTATTAATATATTAATTATAAATTAATTACAAATCCTGGTGAAACAAATAAACTATCAGCGTATTCGTCTTTTCAAACCAAATACAGAGAACCAATAAAATTAAAGGCACAAAAAAATTAAAGGTTGTCAATTTAGTTTTTCTATGTATTTTGATTTCTTGTTTCATATTATATTATACAAATTTGAGTAGGTAATTTACTCGCATTAAAACAAAAAAATAAAAACGTCACGTTTCAATACAATCATAGGTAGGGACAGTATTTACACTTTGGCATTTTATATTAGCGCCCGAAGTTTTATCTCGCCTTACTCGTTTTAACTCCAAAGAGGATCGATAAAGTATAAATTTTCCTCGAACTTTTATTGGTTTAACGGAAACTATATCAAACGCAGCAATAATGGGTGCCAATGCCAATCGGGAGTTTCCAACTTGCCGTGTTCCTCTTTAAACTGCCTTTGCTAAGCCATTATGGCCCGAAGTATATTACAATAGAGTGGTGATTGCGGCGCAGTAAGTAAGTTTGGTAAAGTTTTCCGTCTTGTTTTATTTTATTAGGAATCTTTGGAGCGCCTGATTGAAGCGCGCAAGGTAATTATTTGTTTAAAAGTTTATCGAACTGTCACAAGTGTTAATATTTTTTTATCTGTTCAATATAAACCCTGCCCCTTGTACATAACCACCGCTAGAAGGGAACAATTTTAATAATTCCTACTTCGAAATCGGGTTCAGTAACAGGATTTTTTAAGGTAATGTACTTACGAGGAATAGTTCATTATTACAGAGGCCGGGAAGTGAGGGGTTGCCGGCCGAGTACATATAAATGGCCGAGTGAAAGCGAGGCCAGATAGTTACGAGGCTGGCAACCCCATTTCACGCCGAGGTATGTATAGTGCTTTTCTCAAATATGCAATGAAATAAATTAAAAACACTCCAAAAAATCAAACTTTATTTTCTAGAGACACTAAAAGTAAAGTAGACAAAAAATAGAATTATACATCGTTACCGCGAATATTTAGACGTAATATTTTAAATGTGTATTCTTGTAGTTAAGTTTGCAATTTAAAATTATTGGAAATTGCTTATAATGTGTTATTTGTTATGTTCATGTCGGAATTTTTATAAATAAAACTACTAAATATAGCAAAGATCGTTTATTGTTTTATTAATGGCTGAACGCCGTGATGCCGTGTCCTAGGCCGGCAATAATAAATAAATAAATAAATATTAGGGGACAATCTTACACAAATCGAACTAGCCCCATAGTAAGCTCAATAAGGCTTGTGTTATGGATACTAGACGACGATGCAATGTTGTATGAAATTCCATGATATGCCAAATGTCAAGCCGCACCGGAAACGAGGTACTTTGCGGCCTATTATACACGTAACGTTAACATCACATTGCATGTTTGAGAAAAGAGAATTAGGCCTTATCACACTTGCGATTTCCTGTCGACCTGCGGGCGAGTTAGAAGCGAAGTTCCATACAAATGTCACTCCGCGAGTTCGCCGCGACTGGTTTTGTATGGATACTCGCCCGCAGCTCGCTCGCAAATTACAATTGGGATAAGACTCTTAGGTAGCAGAATTTAGAGTCTCCGTACAAAAAAATAAAAGTCACGAACGTCATCTCTTACTTAAATGAACAATCATAGGGTACTTGAAGAGCCGCTAATAAATGCTCCATTCCGTTCGTTATTTCCATTTTGAATAATTAAACAAAACAGAGTTCTAAGAAAATATAATCTAACATACAATAAAAGTCATACTTTTAAATGATCAGATATATCATCGACGCAGACTAATTAAATCTAGCTCCCCGACGGCGCTCGACTCGACGCTTTGCTTCGGTCAACCTATTTCGAACTTTAAGACGAGTAATTAAAAACTATATTCCTACACCCCCCCAGCTTCAATTCAATAAAACTGAGCTCGTACAAACTTCTACTCTATTTACAGAGTGTTAAAAGTTAAAATTAAATGAGTTCTCATCTAACTTGAAAAGTGTACCTACGTATGAGAAGTTTCCAGTTTTGCAGTAGTGGGTTCCAATGTGAGGGTTAATTTAATGAAAATACGACCTTTTGCCGAACTATTTGGATTAGAGCTTATTAAAACATTTAGAGTTTCGGCACGAACCGGAGTAAAATTCCTAAAAGAGGAATATAAATTATATGAATTCTTAATATTTATTTTTAAAAATTAATGCGAAAAGAAAGGTGATTTAACTTTGAGTGTGCTAAAAGTTTAGTGTCTGTTTGCGACTAGATTAATAATAATGTAGTGTATTACATAGTTGGTTTTTTTTTGCGGTAGTTTTTAGCTAACTATTTTTGATGAATGCCAGGTTGCCTATATCCAGGAGTTGTTGCACGCCCCGCTACAGAGGCTCATTAAAAAAAACCGGTCAAGTGCGAGTCGGACTCGCGCACCGAGGGTTCCGTACAAACTCGTCAATTTATGTTTTGAGGTGGGATACATTTGAATTACGTGTTCTCATAGATTGCGTTTAGGTTAAAAACCTATTAAACTAGAATGATACGAAAGTCAAAGTAGATGGTAAAATTGAGGGCGCTGGCTGCGTGCTCCGGAGGCCAAGTGGTTAAGGCGCTGGGCCGGAAATCCAGAGGTACCGGGTTCGATTCCCGGTCTGGACCACAGGTGAGTACCATTTAATTTTTCTATGTACTTTGATTTCTTGTATCTTTATATGTAAAAAACGTTTAGTTTAAAATTATGCATACATGGCGCTGACCTTTAAGTCTGAATTGCACGTTAATTGTGGTTTTATGAGACCTCTTTATGTCATTTTGAGCAGACAAAATGTGTCAAGTTATAAAATATAGCATATAATAAACATAATTAATGCCGTGGAAACAAATAATGACCGTGTTTGGTTTGTATAGAAAACCGATCGACTCGATTCACCTCATGATTCAAGATGGCGAATACTGGGACAGTGTCGAGCACTGGGCGTTTAACTTACATTAATAAAAGAGATAAAAGAGAAAAAAAAATGTTCAACTAAAGTTAGTATTGAGTTGAGTACCGGAGAACTTTTTTATGGAAAGTGGGAGCTAGCACTTTAGAAATGACACCGGTAGAAACTCGACTCGATAAGAATTTCCATTGGTTTTTTTAAACTAACTTTTATACCTGCAAATTGAATAGGGTTGTATCAACAATTTTATTGAATGTAATGAAACGCAACGTCGCGGTAATCAAAGACGATATAATTTTACTGAGATCTAAGAAAAATAGGGTTTTTCGTTGATCATATTTGGGCTTTTTTTGTTGTACTCCCCGTTTTTTGATGTCCCTCAAATGTAGCACATTTTTGAGTGTCCCTCGGCCATATCGACATATAAAAAGTGGAATTTTAAAAATATTTACTAAAAAACGTCTTGAATTTTAATGGATTCCCATAAACTAGACCATATTTTGTGCGTCATATGAACGAATTGTTTATATTAAATCTTATAATTTTCGGATTAAAACTAAATTTAAATCATGCTGCCTAAAATTGATGCTCCTGACATGTCAAAGTTGTGACGATCGAAACCACATTAATATCGTGTTATCAGTCAGTTTGAAATATCCAGTGTTTGTAATTACGGTGTTAACAAGATTGTTTCAGTGAACTGGAGACCGTTCATATTTTATCAGTCAGGTTTGTGACCACATTTCTATAATAAACTGTAGCTACTATGTAACTTTCAAATATTCTGGAATCAAAATAACTAACTCTATAGTATTTTACATAAAAACTATAGTGACATACTGAAGTATGCGCCATGTAACTCCAGCGTTAGACTTTTGGGCCTGTCAGGTTTAAGACTGTCCCACTTGCTCAGTTGCGTAATTTTATGGCAATTTTGTTTTTCTAAGGCTTTTAACTAAATTTACCATAATAAAGTCTGACTGCATAGAAAATATAATCAATACAATTACCATTAGTAAAGATTTTACTACAGAGTTAAATAAAGAAATTAAAGAATATCACGGTACCACCCGTCACAGAATTGAAGTTCAAACATCCTTTTAGCAATATTTATGAGTTACTGTGATAAATTATATTTATTTCGTAAATATTTTAATATGTCTTATGGTATAAACGCAAAATATTGTTGAATATTCAAGAAGTTAAGACAGTAAAGCATTATTTAAGTCGTCACAAGCCTGACAGGGATTTACTTACTACAATGTCAGGTTAACTTGTCGATAATTATGCGTTAGATACATATTTATAAAATTAGTTAATGAATAAATTTATTCCTTAAAACATATATGCATACGTATATAATTTCAGTGAACATTATGAGTAAAAACATTCGGAATACTCATTATTATGAACAACTTAGTAAAAATAATCCAAGATAGATTTGAAGAACAAAATTATGAAGAATTCGGTAGCGTACAAGAATAAATCGATAAAAAAATAATTATGTGAGTCGATACGGAATCTCTTTTGATCAATACTTAGTACACAACCCTATTCTATATTATTTTAAAAGTTCTCGTTAAGAACCGGAGGCAAAAGAAAGTTCCCGCTAATGAACAGATGCCTTGAGCGGGGGAATTAAAATGTACAACACCTTTGTGCAAGTCTGCATTCACTTTTACTGAGTTTTTATTTGTAATTTGAGCGTTTTTCAAAATAAATCCCGAGGCAGCTACTTTCTCAGAATATGGGCTTTTGAGGTTTTTCTGGCTCAGAATCGTTAATACTTTCTTATACGTGAAAAAGTGTGTCCCAAATTTAGTTTTCCGTTACGTCACCTTTTTGTAACTATGTTAATATGAAAGTCGTGTAGTAGAAGAATAAAATATTTTTTTTACATAATAAGGATTGAAAGTACTAACGATTCTGAACCAAAAAACCTCAAAAGTCCATATTCTGAGAAAGTACCTATCTAACCTACCTCGGGATTTATTTTGGAAAACGCCCATTTACGTTCACAAGAATTTGTCGGCGACTTCGTCTGTAGGGGTGGAAAAAAATAATTTTAGCATGCTTCACTCTATGGGTAACTATTTGATAGGGGCAAATTGTGTTCAGCTCTTAAATTTTAATAACATGTATTAATATTTCACTGCATTACCTACTAATATCAAAATATTCTATCAATCCATCAGGAGAAACCAAGATCAAATGCAAACCCATCATCCATAAAAAATAATACTTTTAAAACTGAAAACTCAGACATTTTTGTAAAATTTGCATTTTTCAAAGTAAACGTCGTGATACGTGGTCTGTTCGGATGATACGTTGACAACTTTATACCATTGTTTAAAATATATTTCACACAAAAACTTGTCGTTTAATGTGTACACACATAAAATACGTATAAACTAGTATGACTATCCAACAACTAAACATGGTGTTTTACCTGTATGTCGAGCCATATTCTATCGGTTGTTCAAGTAAACACGGTGTTTTACCTGTATGTCCAGCGATATTCTATCGGTTGTTTAAGTAAACATGGTGTTTTACCTGTATGTCGAGCCATATTCTATCGGTTGTTCAAGTAAACACGGTGTTTTACCTGTATGTCCAGCGATATTCTATCGGTTGTTTAAGTAAACATGGTGTTTTACCTGTATGTCGAGCCATATTCTATCGGTTGTTTAAGTAAACATGGTGCTTTACCTGTATGTCGAGCCATATTCTATCGGTTGTTCAAGTAAACACGGTGTTTTACCTGTATGTCGAGCCATATTCTATCGGTTGTTCAAGTAAACACGGTGTTTCACCTGTATGTCGAGCCATATTCTATCGGTTGTTCAAGTAAACACGGTGTTTCACCTGTATGTCGAGCCATATTCTATCGGTTGTTCAAGTAAACATGGTGTTTCACCTGTATGTCGAGCCATATTCTATCGGTTGTTCAAGTAAACATGGTGTTTCACCTGTATGTCGAGCCATATTCTATCGGTTGTTCAAGTAAACACGGTGTTTCACCTGTATGTCGAGCCATATTCTATCGGTTGTTCAAGTAAACACGGTGTTTCACCTGTATGTCGAGCCATATTCTATCGGTTGTTCAAGTAAACACGGTGTTTCACCTGTATGTCGAGCCATATTCTATCGGTTGTTCAAGTAAACACGGTGTTTTACCTGTATGTCGAGCCATATTCTATCGGTTGTTCAAGTAAACACGGTGTTTCACCTGTATGTCGAGCCATATTTTATTGGTTGTTCAAGTAAACACGGTGTTTCACCTGTATGTCGAGCCATATTCTATCGGTTGTTCAAGTAAACACGGTGTTTCACCTGTATGTCGAGCCATATTCTATCGGTTGTTCAAGTAAACACGGTGTTTCACCTGTATGTCGAGCCATATTCTATCGGTTGTTTAAGTAAACATGGTGTTTTACCTGTATGTCGAGCCATATTCTATCGGTTGTTTAAGTAAACATGGTGCTTTACCTGTATGTCGAGCCATATTCTATCGGTTGTTTAAGTAAACACGGTGCTTTACCTGTATGTCGAGCCATATTCAATCGGTTGTTCAAGTAAACACGGTGTTTTACCTGTACGTCGAGGCATATTCTATTGGCTATTCAAGTAAACATGGTTTTTACTTGTATGTCGAGCCATATTCTATTGGTTATTTAAGTAAACACGATTTTTACCTGTATGTCCAGCCACGACTGCGCCGAGTTCCCCAGCCCCGGCAGCCGCAGGTACGACGATCCGTTGAAACGGGGCACCTTTCAACAATAAACATACTTAATTATAACATTAAACTAATAACGAGGAAATGTAAGTTAAAGGTAAACGCTTTCCAATTTTCTGCAACTCGACGACTATTTTGATTTTTGTGTAAATAAACGACATCATAATAACGTAATGCTTGATTACATAATGTAAGTTGATCTTTGGCATAACTGTTTTTACGTGGTTTTTACCCAATTATATCATAAATACTCTTTTATGTGTTCTGAAACCGTATTATAATGACCACTATAATTGCAACCAGTATTTTAACATCATTGTGTTATCTGTGACAGTGATACTATAATGTATGAAAAATCATATTCATATTTTCGAATTCGCCAAAAATAATCGGCGCTGGCGGCGCTACAAAGGCGGTCATTCTAATGGTTCCCGAAAAGATAATTGATAAAGCAGTCACTCGTGTGATGTTATTATGAAATTTGCCTTCGCCCTGTTCCAAAAAACCACATTCGTGTTTTAATGCCTTTCATAATGTATAGTCACATAAACTACTAGGCAACAATATTGAAATTGCACGCCTCAGTGAGGCAGGATATAGAAGACGTTAACATTATTATCACGAGTCATTTATACACACAAACATGAAATAAAAAAAATTTGAATTAGAACTTCAAGATTGGCCAATTGAGAGTTCAACAAAATATTATCTGTAGTTATAAGGGCTATAGTAAGACACAGTCTGCAAGTCTACCTATTATAGTTCAAAAGACAGGAACATATTGTTGCGCCGGTGGTATAGGTCAAAACTTTAAACGTGATTTTTCGTGCTTTAGAATCGTTTTAAGCAGGCTGAAAAGTGATTTCAGGCCATTTCAGAGGTGGCTCTGTCACATACTAAAAGATCGCAAATTCACCCTAGTTGCTGTAATTTTCAGGCGCCTGAAACATGCTTTCAGTCCGTTTCAGGGCACCCTTTAGCAGATGCCGCAATAACCTGAGAACCCGTTTTCAGGCGTTTTCAGGACCCCTTAGGGCGCGGCCCGATGTCCACGGCACGGCGCCGTACGCCGTGTCACGTTATGGGCCTTTGAAGTACATTTCAGTATATGGCGAAATTTCTCGAAGGAGTGAAAGACAGTGTTTTAATAAGCAAGTAAGTTTTGTTAATTTATACCACACCTGGCCATAAAGTGACCTTTCTGACCAAATGTAGGTAGACATAAAAATGATGTACACAACACGGGAGGTAATAAAGAAAGCCCTCGATCGCATATTTACGTCCCTCGCTTGCAGCTCGGGCCGCAAACATCGGCGATCTCGGCCTTCCTTTATTTTACCACCCTAGTTGTGTAATGTACTATAGTAATTTTGTAATAAACTGTGCGTTTTTAATAAGTGGTTACTTTGTGCATTTTTCTATTACTTACGTTACCTACCCCACGAACAACAATATCAACAGTATACATTCAGTTTGTCGTGACCGAGGTGGATCACGAATGCTCTTGCAACACGAGACTTATGCTAGAATCCTACTTCATTTTTGTAATGTACTATATGCTTCGCGTATTACAATATTTGCTTGCACAAACACTGTATGTCCCTTATTACTCGTATTTTAATTAGATTAAGCAGTAAATGTAAAATCTTACATATAGCTTTATAATTTTAGCAAAGCACTCACACATTAGCAACTTCAACGATATTTCACGGGAACCCAGACATAGATCATTTTAATATTTTCACCTCAAACTTCGCCGGCCGCAGCCCTCGGCGGTGCATTACAAATTAGCCGCATTTATAACAGCGGGTTGTTCGTAATAACCTCTCTAATGATGAAACAGAAGAATAACTTTTTGCGTATGTCCATAATAACCTCTCTAAGGATGAAACAGAAGAATAACTTTTTGCGTATGTGGCGTTGAAGAAATCCTTGGGCAAGCCGGTGCAGATTTGGCATACATTTTTCTTGAAGAGCTGTAGAATAAGGTGCTCAAATGCCTGATGTAGGAATCGAGTTCTTTGAACGCCACGCCACTGATAGCTTGATACATTTTATATGCGCGAAATGGCATGAAATGAGAAGAATTAACGTGTTTTGGGCATTTAAGGTTAGCGCCAACTATTGTTAGCATCATTTGAAACCAAATGTTTTTTGCTAGTTAGACGGCTGTAAGAAAAGAATACCACGGTGCGATTTAAAATACATATATTTTTTTACCAATTGTGTATATATTGTTATGATCCGATTTCAAACCTAAACCTTTTCAAGACTACACAATTAGAGATATTCCCACCGCGGGAATATTCCCCATACAAACGGGGAATATTCCCGGGAATGGCACATCTCTATACACAATACATAAAAAATCCACCGCATTGTTTCTATGATTACGTCACATAAGTAGCCTATGTCACTCAAGTTAGCGTAGGTAAGGATTCTAACGGTACCTCACACGTCTAAAGTAGTTAAGGGGTTTAGAAGTGATTGTGGAATAAAGAAACTACATAACACTCCTTTTTTTGGGCAGTCGTGTAAAAATATATGGCTTTTTGGGCACTCTTACTCTCCAACCAAACAACATAACAACAATCCAAACTCTTCTCGTTTGTATGGAAAACCGACCGACTAAAATCACCTTAAGGCTTAACGACAACTGACTAGGTTGAAAATGTGTTTCATTTTACAGCTTGAAACATTTTATCTGCGC
This sequence comes from Eudemis profundana, assembly GCA_947034925.1. NCBI lineage: Eukaryota > Metazoa > Arthropoda > Insecta > Lepidoptera > Tortricidae > Eudemis > Eudemis profundana. The sequence goes on along the minus strand of OX344797.1, from coordinate 34,308,335 downwards.
AAAACATCACGAGAAGTCCCAAAAAAAACAAATCATGCAATCGGTCTATAATAAATTATATAGATATTGATATGATCCGCCAACGAATATAAAAATATTCGTAACTGCAGTTTTAAATACATGAAATGGGTACTAACATTTTTTGGGGTTTTTAATTGAAGTCAGTAATTCACTCTGAATTGTCACATTTCGTTTTTATGGTGAACCAAGCGAATCGAATCAGCTTAAAACTTATATACCTCTATTTCTGGTTTTAACATTGAGTCATAAAACTAAACAAATTGGAACTCAAAAGTAGGTAAATATTAAGGAAATAAACTAAATTTTTAAAACAAAAAATAAAAACCGACTTCCAAAAACTTTAACTAAAAACCAAAAAATAATATGTTAATCACCCCAAAGAAATGGATAATCAACGATTCATATATACATATATAGATATTTATAGTTTTTAACCTGTTATTTTTGAAGTCGGTGCCTGCCACTGCCACGCAAAGCTGGCTATGCTGAGCTCCTTAGCTGGCACCGACTTCAAAAATAACAGGTTAAAAACTATAAATATCTATATATGTATATATGAATCGTTGATTATCCATTTCTTTGGGGTGATTAACATATTATTTTTTGGTTTTTAGTTTAAGTTTTTGGAAGTCGGTTTTTTTTAACCGACTTCCAAAAGAAGGACGGTTCTCAATTCGTCTGTATGTTTTTTTTTTTTTTTATTTTTTTTATTTTTTTTTTGTGTGTTTGTTCACCGATTACTTGAAGACGGCTGGACCGATTTGGAAAATTCCTTTTTTGTTTGAAAGGGTAGACTTTCGAGGTGGTCCCATTGCAACCAAGTCAGGATCTGATGATGGAATCTTGGAGAAATCGAGGGAACTCTTCAAATATTATAGGCACACATATAGCGATTTCGGTATTTTTCGTAATTTCTCGTCCATCTCTTATTAGCAACAAGTTTTTAGTGTTAACCGACTTCAAAACAACGAGTTAATTTGTATCTAGGTTTCTTCCCCGGTTACTTAAAGACGGCTGAACCTATTTGGAAAATTCTTTTTTTGTTTAAAAGGGTATACCTCCGAGGTGGACCCATTGCAACCAAATCAGGATCTGATGATGGGATCTTGGAGAAATCGAGGGAACTCTTCAAATATCATAGGCACACATATGCGATTTTGGTATTTTTCTTACTTTCTCGTGCATTTCTTATTAGAAATAAGTTCCCAGTCTTAACCGACTTCAAAACAAAGAGCAATTTTTATGTAGGCTTGTTCCTCGGTTACTTGAAAACGTCTAGACCGATTTGGATTTTTTTTCTTTTAACTAAATAGACTTATTGTTTTAAAAATTTACTTTATTTTTAAATTTTTAGTGGCGCTGGAAAAATATTGTTTTGACTAAATAGACTTAAGTCTATTTAGTTAAAAGAAAAAAATCCAAATCGGTCTAGCCGTTTTCAAGTAATCGGGGAACAAACCTACATAAAAATTGCTCTTTGTTTTGAAGTCGGTTAAAAACTTGTTGCTAATAAGAAATGGACGAGAAACTAAGAAAAATACCAAAATCGCTATATGTGTGCCTATGATATTTGAAGAGTTCCCTCGATTTCTCCAAGATCCCATCATCAGATCCTGATTTGGTTACAATGGGACCACCTCGGAGGTATACCCTTTAAAACAAAAAAAGAATTTTCCAAATAGGTTCAGCCATCTTCAAGTAGTCGGGGAAGAAACCTAGATACAAATTAACCCTTTGTTTTGAAGTCGGTTAACACTAAAAACTCGTTGCTAATAAGAGATGGACGAGAAATTACGAAAAATACTGAAATCGCTATATGTGTGCCTATAATATTTGAAGAGTTCCCTCGATTTCTCCAAGATTCCATCATCAGATCCTGATTTGGTTACAATGGGACCACCTCGAAAGTCTACCCTTTCAAACAAAAAAAGAATTTTCCAAATCGGTCCAGCCGTCTTTAAGTAATCGGTGAACAAACACACAAAAAAAAAAATAAAAAAAATAAAAAAAAACATACAGACGAATTGAGAACCGTCCTTCTTTTGGAAGTCGGTTAAAAATGATTCGAGAGCACGTCAACAGTCTGTATAAAGTTTAGAGTTTTACAAGTGAACTTTGACGCGTCTCCGACTTTCAGTAGCTTCGTTTCAAACAATAATAAACATGTAACCTCAAAACTTCACCGCCGAGGGCTCCTTGCGGTGCAGTGAATTATAAATGTGCCACATTAATAACGAGGGACGTGGCGTTTGTTTTTATTACGTTGATGAAATACAAGACCGGGCTATAAATCTCTGATAGCTCTAGTGGTGCAGACAGTTTGCTGTTATTCTACGATAATACAACGAACTGAGCTGGCAGGCGATCCAAAATAAGTCCTGGCTTCTGCCAAAAGTGTTGCCACTTTGCTGGCGTCTCGCACCGGCAGCCTCTGTTGCCTAGAAACATGCATGATGATATTTGAGTCCTAATCATTATTTAAAGATCTTAGAAGTACGTAGATGCGTTTGGTGACCTATTTGTTTTGTTTACATTTTCTTATGACATACCTATTCAAACGCCTTCTGCATCGCTTATTGTTATACCTCCTATCAGACCCCGAGAAAATAAGAGCCGAAACATCTCAAGATTCAGGAGTGTTTGAATGACGCCTAGGGTGTGGTGCATAGTTCTACGAGCGCGTAATCCTACAGCCAATTCTAATCGATCTCAGCTCCAGATTAATCGGAGCTATCAAGAATGTAATAATAGGTATAAATTAGCAACATCTCACCTTCAAGTCAAGCGTAATCTCACACCTCGTGCCAGCGTAACCAAGCGGGCACAGACACACGCCGGCGACGCAGCCCCCTCCATGCTGGCACTCGCACTTCTTCGGTCGTTCCGTCCGGAATTCGAGGTGTATGGAGTTGTCGAGCTGGTTGTGGTCCTTTCTGGAGTCGCGCATAACCAGGTCGTTGTCCTCGAAGTGCACGATGTCGTTGATGTCGTAGATGGCGTGGTCGCGCGCGGCCTCGCTCGTGGTCTCGGGCGCCCAAGGGGCGAGGGTCGGCGCGCACTCGGCTGGGAACAAATCGACTAATGAGTATCGTAATCAAATAATAACTACTCACCATCTCGATTGCAGTGTATAAACGCTACTATTATAGGCGCGCTGGTCCAAGGTAAGTATACCCAATTGGTTTACAAAGTGTAACGCGTTATACGGGTGGGCAATGGGTGGGTAGTAGTAGTGAGGATTTTCATCTTGATGTCCAACAATTTATTTTTTAATTTAGTTCCTAGCTATTCTACCTAATGAAAAGAGGTCTAGAATAAGTAACATCAAAGAAAGTGAGTTGAATGTTGTACAAACCCTCGTAAAAAGTTTCTTGAAGTCCTACATATCCAATCTATAGCTTCGAAAGAATTTTACTATCCTTTGCATGGTAACTTTGAGCTTCATACTTCGCGTGCCGTGTTTACAAACACTATTTTGCAAAACCGGCATGAGCAAATTGATCAATCAAACCTTCAAGTTTTTCCAAATTGAACCGAGTAATGGTTGTAAGCAGCTTAACTATAAATTGATCCTATTACCTACAGAACCAGGCGAGCCGAATTTAAAGGGCTGTAATCGAGTCGAAAGAGGTTTTCAGATGCTCCGAACTAAGCAGCCACTTCAAAAGGCGATTTCGGCCTGAAAAGATTAATTTAGAATTGTTAAGATACACGCGTTTCTGGAAATAAACTGACGGAAATATTTATACATTCTATAATTAGCAGAGACCTTTAAGAAATTGTAAAATGTCAGTTGGTTGTAGGTAAGTGCTTTTCACGTGGTACCTTTAATTTTCTCAGACCCTTAACCTTTCAGATTTATCTTAGACAGATAATGTTGTTTTTTTTTGTACCTATATATGCATATATACCTATATATTCATTTGTTCAAATGCCCACCGCTTATTGTATCTTTTTATTGTATTAGAAACTATAATAATGTTATTAATTCTAAAGAAACATTTCTCTACTAGTCAGGCCTGCGGTAAAACTGCCGCTCTCGTATCGTATTCAACTACGCCAAAAACGTTGTCGAAGTGCAAGTCGGACTCGCTCACCTAGGTTTAGAAATACTTGAAATAAAGACTATATTTTTTATGATTTAATTACAAATGTATAGTTTGATACAGATTTCTTTCTATACTTGTAGAAGACGATATCACTTGCCAAAGTTCATAATTCTAGGTCAACGGAAAGTACCCTATACATTTTGCTTTCCTTGAGAGTGTCGAAATATACGTTTCTTTTTGCGGCATAAACGGCCATTTTTTTTTTCAACAAAAAAGTAAAGTGGCTATAATTTCCTTATTCTTATGCCCGGAATGCGTTTATTACGCACTAGTGCGTTTTACTTTACCTACGTTATCGCACTAGTCTTCTGCACATTACACATTTTTAGGGTTCCGTAGCCAAAATGGCAAAAACGGAACCCTTATAGTTTCGTGATATCCGTCCGTCCGTCCGTATGTCACAGGCATTTTACTCAAAAATGACATAACGTATATTGATGAAATTTGGAATGTAGGTGTGTTGTATAAGCCGCTACTTAGTTTTGTAGTTAAATATCAAAAATAAATATTTCTTGGGGGCGTACTCCCATACATATAACAGAAGACGACATTTTTTTTTCATCAAACATCAACATGTGGTACATGGTTCGACAGGTCTTTTAAAATCATTTTAAGATTCTTAAGTAATATTTTTGATTATGTGAATACTTTCGGAAATAATCGCTCCGAAAGTAGAAAAAATTGTGTCCTCTCTATCTTTTAAACCGTAGGTATGTCCAAAAAATATAAAAAAAATCAGCAAGGTAAAGCTCAATTAATACTTTCAACAAAAATTATTTGCAACAAGATCGGATTAACCGTTTTTGAGTTATTGCTGATAAACTGCGCTTCTCAACAATAGGACGTAATTGCTATGAAGATACGCTCTTTTGTTGTTGTACTTTTTTTACATCGTATTTTTTATTTACCTTATAGTTACGGCATGGTCCGACATGCTCTTGGCCAGTTATTTTTAATCTCCTATAAAGGTTTTTGTCCAAAAAAAGGTCGTGATATTCATAGATGAATAAACTAGTTTCAGTCGAAATATGATAAAAGATTATACTTCATCAACGTATCTATAAAATTACAATAGGTATATTCAATCATTTATTATTTAAAGTTCTCTATAGAAATACATAATTCTGTTTCTTATATTGAGAATATTTTTGGCTGTTTGAGCGTTCCGTCGTTGCCTCTTGCATGCACTTGCGCGCGCATAAAAGTAGGTAATTCAACCACAGATCGTCGCGCGAAAAAATAAATCTTGCACCCTTTTTAACCGACTTCCAAAAGAAGGACGGTTCTCAATTCGTCTCTATGTTTTTTTTTTTTTTTTTTTTTTGTGTGTTTGTTCACCGATTACTTGAAGACGGCTGGACCGATTTGGAAAATTCTTTTTTTGTTTGAAAGGGTAGACTTCCGAGGTGGTCCCATCGTAACCAAATCAGGATCTGATGATGGAATCTTGGAGAAATCGAGGGAACTCTTCAAATATTATAGGCACACATATAGCGATTTCGGTATTTTTCGTAATTTCTCGTCCATCTCTTATTAGCAACGAGTTTCTAGTGTTAACCGACTTCAAAACAAAGAGCAATTTTTATGTAGGTTTGTTCCCCGATTACTTGTAAACGGCTAGACTGATTTGGAATTTTTTTCTTTTAACTAAATAGACTTAAGTCTATTTGGTCAAAACAATATTAATTACCACTAAAAATTAAAAAATAAAGTAAATTTTTAAAACAAAAAATAAAAACCGACTTCCAAAAACTTTAACTAAAAACCAAAAAATAATATGTTAATCACCCCAAAGAAATGGATAATCAACGATTCATATATACATATACAGATATTTATAGTTTTTAACCTGTTATTTTTGAAGTCGGTGCCAGCTAAGGAGCTCAGCATAGCCAGCTTTGCGTGGCAGTGGCAGGCACCGACTTCAAAAATAACAGGTTAAAAACTATAAATATCTGTATATGTATATATGAATCGTTGATTATCTATTTCTTTGGGGTGATTAACATATTATTTTTTGGTTTTTAGTTAAAGTTTTTGGAAGTCGGTTTTTATTTTTTGTTTTAATGTATATTCATATTTGTTTGTTTACCATAATTGGCGCAAAAAATTAGGACTACAAGTGACTGAGAACAAATAAATTTGACACCGCTTGAATAATAAGTGAGGTATATAAAATGCTTGTGATAGTTTGATGCCATCGAAAGCAAAAGAAAAATATGTAAGTAAGCCTGTGAAAATTTAATTCAATAGAACAACAAAAAACTCAGTCGTTCTTATAAAACATATTTTCGGCGTAGCAGGTACTATAATGAGTTCGCCAATAAATATGAGCCGAGCTCACTGTGATACATCTATTCCATGGTAAAAGTAATGATTCACACCACAAAAAATTTAATAATTTTAAATGTAGTAATAAAACAACTTAATCGGATTAAATCGCGTATATTACTACATTTTAAGTCCCGACGTTTCGTAATTTTAAATATGTTGAAAAACGCCTATGATACTCGTGGGCATTGGTCATTACAGTTTCGGCTATTACAGCTCTCGCCTACGGCTCGGGCTGTGCAACACGCAGCCTCTACTGTAATGAATGACCAACATAGCCCACTCGTATCTTAATGTACTATTACGTTAACTTAGAAGGTTGCTTTTTTTGACGGCTTCAAGGGACTGTAGACCTGAGTATTAGTTTTATTTTCAACTCGATACCTCCACGCGTTCCCGAGATAAACGGTCTTGACAGACACATAGACGTAAATACGGACAGACACTAAAGCGATCCTATAAGGGTTCCGTTTTTCCTTTTGAGGTACGGAACCCTAAAAACGTTGGGACAAGTTGGGATTCGTAATTAAATAAACCATTGAAATGTTTTCATGATATGAAATTACTCAATTATTTTCAAAGACAAAATATTATTATACGTATTTAGAGGGCTTCCGCGTGTGGTATCTTTTTATTAAAAACCTGGAACTTTTTTTATATACTTAATATAGGTAAAAAACATAACTTAAGCACTTGTTGCATGTAGTCGTGTACGGAATTCATATGGAACTTGTATGTCTTTTTTCTAAAATGGAACGTCAATCTCTCTATACGGACAGGTTACTACTACGTATACATGCAACAGGTGCTTTAGTGAGGTTTTGAGGTTTTTCACCTATACTAGGGTGGGTGACAAGTGTACGGCCTGCCTGATGGTAAGCAGTCACCGTAGCATAGAATGCCTGCACCGACAGGAATATTACGTGCGTGTTGCCGACCCTTTCAAAAACTTATTCACTGCTTGAAAAACTCCACACTGTACTATTACGGAAACTCAATTCCTTGGTATCAGATGAAGGACAAAGGTAGATCACACGGCATTAGCATGTACGGATGAAAATCATTATGTATTCTGTTATCGTATCTGGGGCGTATAGGTCGCGGATGCATGGGGTGAGTGCGGGCGGAAGATCGGTCAAGATATATTTTAAATTTATTGTCAAAGAATATCGAACATTAATTAATAAAAAAATATTATTGATCTATGATCATAGCGACAACATTAATACGAGGTTTAGGTTTTTAAGTGAGCACTTAAATTTTTATTACATGCACTTGAAAATTGTCTTAGGCAAAAAAAAAATGATTTACATTTACACAGTGAAGAAATAACTCGATTAACGAATAGATATGTATTATAGCTTGGCAACTTCGTTGGTGACACTCACATGTGTGCTTTTTGTTATGTGCAGCCGTAACTACTTACACAAGTTACGGCTGCACATAACAAAAAGCGCACAGGTGAGTGTCACCAACGAAGTTGCCAAGCCATAACAATATAATTATGGTACCTATATGTGTGATACTAAAGTTTAACTTTATAAAGTAATACATATTATTTCACCACTTACAGTTACATTATAATTTTAACCTCTTTAATTCTGTCCTCAATTATAAATAATAAACCTAACTGGGTGATTCTTGGAGGACATCATTCTCCTGGCTAGAAATATTCCGATTTCGCCTGATTAGAAATTAGAATGGCATTTTTGGTAAATTTGTAGAGCTTGGGCGGAACTAAAAAAATGTTATTCTAAAGCGGCAGGATCTTCTGAATATTCGCCAATAAGTGCGCAAAGGGGTATGATAATTTTCAAGAATGAGCCAACTATGTGACGTCATTGTACATTCCAATTAATGCTTTCGTATTAAACATTAAATAAAATTAGAATGAAGTATGAAGCCCAAATTAATAAACTGATAGATGATCTTATCAACAAAAAGCGACCACTTCCAGACAGCCTTACGTTATTGTAGTTAAATAAAAAGTGCCCTGTAATCTTCTAGTTACACTACTGTTATTTGTTTTAATTTAAAATCTCCTATAATTACGTTCCGCTTTCCGCCAGCAATGGGACTCAATGCCTACATTTACCAAACACACCACAGTTATTTCGTCATTACATTGTTATATTCGTGTATACTTGTCTGTCAATGTTAATATTGGGATTGACGCTGTATTTGATCATGCCTGAATGCGTAATTAGGCAACTCCAGAATACACTCAAAATTGCACCTTTATGATCAAATAAACCCCCATTAAGTATTATTTCTTCATAATGATCTTCATTATCACATACCGGCAAATGGGGGAACTTAGGGCACGCGGGGTATTAGACAAAGAAAATACACACTGTGCCCTTTATAATCTTAGCAACCTCCAAGCCTGCCTCCTAGTTCAATAGGACCAGGTTCCAGTCAACCTTAAAATAAATAGCCGGACGTAGCCTCACTAACAGGTAACAGAAGCACTTCTAGTGGGCCGGCCGTTTTGTACTTACAAGCCGCACGCACACATCAACAAGTTTTTTCCTACTACGAGAATCACGCACACATTGACCTGAGCAGCGTTAAGCGCCCCGGCCCACAGAGGCGCTTTAGTTATTTTTTTTTATTATTATTTATATATTTATTCAAATGACAAAAACATTAGTAAAGGTACATCGTCCCACAAACTGTTTCCAGAGTTTGACTGCGGGATCCGTGAGTCTATTTATAGGTACAATATTACAAATCTTCATTAGAGGATATCTAGGTAGGTAAATAGCGGCTATTTATTTTAAGGTCCTTGGTTCCAGTCCCATGTTGATTCCTATTTATTTTAAGGTCCTTGGTTCCAGTCCCATGTTGATTCCTTCAACTACCTAGATTAGTTCTTTGTAGAACCAGTTGTCTATAGCTACCCCGTGTGTCTCAAGTTCCCTTATTTGACGGTACCGATAACGCACAGAATTTTGATGAATAGTCAAGCCTCAGAATAAGACACATGACACAGTAACAACTCGATTTAATTAATCCTATTAGCTACTGAGACAGAGGGTTGTTACAAAGTCTAACGTATTTCAGAAACGGTAAGGTATTCTGGCCCAATGTCCTTCTGATACAATTTAGCATAGAGAGGTTTGTCCCGGGTACCAGAATAGCGGGCCCTGAACTACCGAGGCGATCCTGGCGTATCAACTCTTATGATGCTAATCTTTGTCGAGTGATAAATAAATGATAAAGCATCCGTCACTCTCACACTGACGTAGTTGTGAGAACGTGATGGATGCTTTATCATTTATTTATCGCGCGACAAAGCGTAGCATCATACAGACTGCGCACTGGAAATGGTCGTGCGATACAGATAGCGTTGGCGTCCCTGCATGTCACTGTAGTACCTACTAGGGCATGCGATACCAGTTTTACTTGTATGGGTCCATACCGAAAAACCGGCTTTTAACGTACCGAGTAGCGAAGCGTCCATCATATATTTGAAGAGTCCGTTATGCTGGCACTACACTTCGCCGTATTTGCCAAATATTCGTATTGTATCTCTTTTCTGCGGCATAGGAAAGGAAAAAGATGCAGCACAAATATTCGGCAAATACGGCCAAGTGTAGTGCCAGCATTAGATCGATGTCACGCTAGGCCCCGGCAAAGGAAGAAGCTTGACAGTGGAAAAAATCTCTGGATGCAATCTGTGATTTTTTTCTGTATAAAGACTGTATCGTCGTTAATTATAAATACACCTTTACCTGGCCGTAATTTTTTATTAAAATTGCACATGGGTTTAATTAGTGCCACAAATTTTATTATGGGGGCTCGACTTAAGGTATATGGTATTGAGAAAGTTTATACAATCCTTTCGAGTAACATTAACGAATCTGGACCAATACTGGAGCATTCCATGAAAACATCAACTTTTTGTCCCTTACGAAACACTATGGCAGTTACCCTAATAAAACTTATTAGCTGCTAAGAAACACTAACAATCTTAAAGCCGAGTTATGATATTACAATGCTGATAATTAGCTTCCTGAATTTATTTCTCGGAAGTATTAAAACGGTGGTGTTCTTTACGAAATATTTTCATGGAATGCTCCTACTACAAGAAAACGAACAAGACGATATCACCCAAAAAACATACTACGCAAACCGTACACGTGATTTATAAAGTAAAACATCTGGACATACTCTAATCAATAATCATTTATTTTTGTTAAAAAAAAATGTTATGGTTTTGTGTATGGTGGCCATTTTGAAGACTATGACATGCTACTTTTTCCAATTCCGACTTTGATCTCCAATATAACTATCATGGAGCGTTTCTATAGACCTGCTCTAGCGATATGGTTCGACGTCAATGAATATCCGTTGTACCTACTTTGGTCCCTGGCTGATTCATTTAGCTGTTTCCCTCAGCCCACGTGCATCAGAAATGTATGGGAATCCAAAACGTTACGTAAAAAGTCGTTTTTATGTAAAAATATAAGTTAGTCTAGTCCACGACGTTTGTATAACATGGTGAGCAGTCAAAAACTCCTATCTTTTCAGTTAACGGATTATATGTGTCAATATTGTCCAATTACAAAAACATCGACAACGGACATTTCACAGAAATAAAAGAATCGTTTTCTTCGCGAGTGAATGAAAGAACGATAAATCTTTCATTCCCTGTCGCCCGAAGTTCGTCGATCGAGAGAAAACGCATTTATCACTGATACTATCTTTTAAGTTACACTGATATCACATCTGGTCACTTGTTGGTTTGTTTGTACAGTCAGTAGCACGTTGAGTAGCTATTAAACTCGTTTTTAGAGTTCCGTACACCGCTTTAGCTTAGTTGGTAGTGACCCTGCCTATGAAGCAAGAGGTCCTGGGTTCGAATCCCGGTAAGGGCATTTATTTGTGTGATGAGCACGAATATTTGTTCCTGAGTCATGGATGTTTTCTATGTATTTAAGTATTTGTATGTATGTATCTATTAAATATATCGTCGTCTAGTATCCATAACACAAGCCTTATTGAGCTTACTATGGGGCTAGTTCGATTTGTGTAAGATTGTCCCCTAATATTTATTTATTTTTATTTATTTTATTTATTTAAAAGGCAAAAACTGAACCCTTATAAGATCACTTTGTTGTCCGTCTGTCAAGACCCTTTATTTCGGGAATGCGTAGAGGTATCGAGTTGAAATTAAAACCATCGCGCGGCTTTTTACGCACGCTGCGCGTACGGAAAAAGCCGCTTTCTAGCCAAGTGTAGACATAAAATGATGTACACAACACGGGAGGTAATAAAGAAAGTCCTCGATCGCATATTTACGTCCCTCGCTTGCAGATCTCGGCCTTTCTTTGTATTACCACCCTAGTTGTGTAATGTACTATTTCCTTACAGTCCTGGAGGTAATGACTTACATCAGAAAAAATATGTTAACTGTACACAGGCATTACATTTTTATAATGTTTTAACATCGTCAATTGCTTACTACAGCGATGCAAAGGGACTGCCCTTTGCATCGGTATTAGTAAGCAATTGACGATGATTTAGATTGATGATGAAAAGTATGATGTAATGAATGGTTTAAGTAGAACCAACGTGCATCGCAAACGAAGACGCAGGCCATTCCTAGGCGTTATGAAAACTGATGAAAGTAATTAGTTTAAAACCGTCCGACTTCTAGACGACTTTAGAGCGGGTCTAATCTCCACTCCACTAGTTGTTGGAAAACTCGCAAGTTGCAACAAAGTTGTGGTCGATATCATAAAAGATATTGATTAAACTAGGTTCATTAATACTTTAAAACTTGATTACTTCGGACCATTAGTCTTGTATAGTCAGCGACAAATAATCTGTAGCATCCAAAGCACCATATATTGACGACCGCTTTAGCTTAGTTGGTAGTGACCCTGCCTACGAAGCAAGAGGTCCTGGATTCGAATCCCGGTAAGGGCATTTATTTGTGCGATGAGCACGAATATTTGTTCCTGAGTCATGGATGTTTTTTATGTATTTAAGTATTTGTATCTATTAAATATATCGTCGTCTAGTATCCATAACACAAGCCTTATTGAGCTTACTATGGGGCTAGTTCGATTTGTGTAAGATTGTCCCCTAATATTTATTTTATATATGCTATCTCTAATATACGGGTAAGCGCCATATATCTTTCTGCTTACAATAAACGATATACAGGGTGTAATCGTTAAGTGTAGCCAGGCGATTATTCCATAAATATTACATTAAGTATATCACAAAAGTTCAAACTGATATCAAAAGTACGTTACCCAATGCGTAAAATCACATAGGTACTTAATTAACTTTTTTTTAATTAAATTAGTAATTTTAAAAATATTAAGTTTAAACGCTCCCATACATTTAGTACGACATTCTTTGAGGTTGTAAGTAGGAGCTGGATATTTTCTTCTGTGGCGATGATAGCCGCTCTGCTGTTCCAATTACATTTGTAATAAAGTTACAGACTCAAAGAAAATCGTACTAAATGTATGGGAGCGTTTAAACTTAATATTTTTAAAATTACTACATTTATTAAAAAAAAAGTTACTACTGTGATTTTTGTGGATTGGGTAACGTACTTTTCATATCAGTCTAATCTAAATCTGTTATATTTACAGAATAATCGCCTGGCTACACTTAACGCTTACACCCTGTATAGGTAATAAATAATATAATTCTTATACCAAGCTTATACATAGATGGGGTTGTAAATTCGGGCAACAGCTTTTTGTATGGAGAATGACAATCCTCTTGTTTTAATGGTCCTTGGTGTTAGGTTTCTTCAAGGTAAAAGTGTATAAGCTGCAGTGGCGTGGCGTAAAAGATATCCTAGGGCAAGCCGGTGCAGATTTTAGAGTACATTTTCCTTAAGAGCTGTAGAAAAAGGTGCTCAAATGCCTGATATAAGGCAAGCCGGTAAGAATCGTGTTCTTTGGACGCCACGCCACTGATAAGATGTTATTGAACTAATAAGCTATAACTACGTATCTTAATTACTTAAATTCATCAGGTGATAAGACACCAATTTCGGGAAAGATAAAAAAAAAATGTACTTAACATATTATGTATATCTTTCCCGTACACGAGACAATAGTGTCCCGGCCCTTTGGGAGGCGTGCGCGGAGCCGAAGCCAACAGCGGATGCTGTACCTGCCCGTGTCATGGGGCGCACGCAGAGACAGCCCCCGCCAGATGCAAGGACTATTGTGTATATTATGTATATTATTATTAATAGCCCTGAAAACCACGGCTTGTTGAATTGGATAATCTTTTTTTTAAACCGCTGTAAGTTAACATTTGCCAATTTTATTCTGAGGTCCGTATTGATAGATCTACAAAAAATACTTAAAGAAAAAAAAAGCGTAGTAAAAAAAACGCAATCGTCACAAACCGGTTAATTAGTACGGAAAAAGGTTAACGGTCATAAGCCCTGCTAAAAGTGCTAAATCCTTACGTTTCGACTCTGGGCAAAGATTCAGCACAGATTATTGAAACTTCCAACTTTATTCGGTATTGCTGCTCGTACATACCCAGCATCTATCTTGTTCGTTCAAAGCGGAAATTGTAGCAAATACCTTCAACTATAATTCACGGGTGGGAAATCTGGAAACTTGGTTGGGAGCACCGCCTAATTGGATGCTAAGATGACGCATCGATAATTTTGCATTCTGTTTCTACATTTCGTTGTTAAGTTAAAGTAGGGGAGACTTCTCAGATTATAAAACTGACTAAGAATTGCAAAAAAATATAATATAGCCGCTCCAGCCGAACAGCTATTGGACAGCATACCTAGTATAGTTACAATTACTATTTTAGATTTATTGGCAAAATCGCAGGATCAAGTATTCCTTTTCTCCCTTGCTCTTATATATCAGCAGTCGTGTTGTTTCAATTAAGCTGATGCGTTTCTTGATCACATTTTGCGGGAACAAGGATCCTCGACTCGTTTTACTAAGGGGATAAAGAAATGTTTCTAATTTTTTCCCCCGGATTATACAACTGGCAGAGATTAAGGTTAGAGGAGAGTACAAACGGCAGTCGTTAAGTCTGACCTGGCGACAACACAATCAGGTGCCTGAACTGCTAAATCTGTCAAAGGCGTACCGTAAACACAGGGTTTTATGGTCCCGTGCACACAACTATGGTCCGAACTATAGTGGATTCTTGTGTATATACAGTTGCACACTATTTTTAACTATAGTTATATGATGCAATAGATACTCCATTATCGCTCATGAGTCACACGGCTAAAGCCACAATTGGCCCGACATGTACACAATAAGTCATGCACTCAACTATAGTCCAAAGTTTGGACTATAGTTGAGTGCATTGGACTGGACCACAAAAACCTTTACGGTATCCCAGAAGAAGCGGGATAAAGTGCTAGAATTATTAGAATCAAGGGCTCGAAACCGGTATTTTGCAAAAACCCCGAAATAGCCCAATATTTTGAATTATTTTATGCTTTTTATGTAGAGCTCAGTAATGTATTTAAGTCATGATTTCGTATTATTAGATTGTCTGGTTAAAAAACGAAATAATAAACCAAAGAACCGACCGAGAAGGACGTTTGACGACCGCTTTAGCTTAGTTGGTAGTGACCCTGCCTACGAAGCAGGAGGTCCTGGGTTCGAATCCCGGCAAGGGCATTTATTTGTGCGATGAGCACGAATATTTGTTCCTGAGTCATGGATGTTTTCTATGTATTTAAGTATTTGTACCTATTAAATATATCGTCGTCTAGTATCCATAACACAAGCCTTATTGAGCTTACTATGGGGCTAGTTCGATTTGTGTAAGATTGTCCCCTAATATTTATTATTATTATTATTATTTATTAAAGAACGATAAGAACGGAAAGAATACCGGTATTTTTGTATGGAACAAATACAGGTTTCAGAGCCCTGGAATCAAGTTTTAGAGATGGGTGTTATGTACTGTGCATTCGTCACTATCATCATCATTAGCATCGTCATTTTAACTTTAAATTTGCATTACTGAACATGAGCTTCTCCCAAACACTTGCACAACGAACGGACGTACGCTCTTTGCCTCCATCAACTCAATGCAACCTTGAACAGATCGTCAGACCATGGTGTGGAGGGTGCAGTACAGAACATATTTGTTCTTCGTCACAGAATGACTAGTCAAAGGCGCAATCGTAATTATTTCCCGTGTTCCGTTGACTTGGGCGCTAATAGCCGGCCGCATTCCACACACGTTCCCTAACTAATAACGAGGAAAATATGGACGTTCGATCGCGCCCTCAAGGGACACCCTCACAGCGGAAATCAACTTATAGGCATACAACTTTATAAGAGAGTGCTTTTAAAGTGTAGATTTTTTTTTAATATCGACTTTTGGAGTTTTTCTTCCTCATAGACGATTGTACTTTAGAACCTAAAATACCCTAAACTTTGTCTCAAAATTTCTATTTCGATCGCTACGTTTTTGCATGTCTATATAGGTACGTGACGCACTGGAGACAATTTTTCCATACAAAAGTTTGGGACATAATTTTTCGTGTTAATGTTTGAAAGTACATACGATTCTGAGAAAGAAAAACTCGAAAAGTCAATGTTCTAAGAATGTAAAAAAATTATGTTTACTTTTTTGAAAATAGAAACGCTCAAGAGCCAATCTAGGTATGTTTCAGGTGCCGGGAGAGGACAACGGTGATTACTAGCGCATTAGGGTCTCTCCACAGTTCCGCACCTATCGACGCGGAATCGGCTTGAACGGGTCAGAAAGCTTCTCGCCAATATCACGCAATAAGAGCGAAAAAGATGTCGTCGCCGAAGGCTACCGAGCCGAGCTCTAAGGGTGCGTAGTTAGATTAAGTGGATTAACACAGGCCACGAATTAGGTCACCAAGTAATACGAAACGGACACACTTTGTATAGACCTTTTCCGCTTCTTTTTTACGAGTTAGACCACAAGACAAACCCAAGAAAGATGGCGGGCTGTAAATCAAAAGCGCCGCCGTCAGGCTCGCGTGTAGCCGCCGAATATTAAAACCGAAGCCCAGGGAAGATTTACGCCCCGCGCCAATCTGTGCCTTGGCAGCTTGCGATAAGTGCATCGTATGATGAAGTTATGATGTAAGTGTGTGAGCCCGGCCCGGCCCTCCACACAAAACGTACCGTCAATACGTTGGAATGGTATGTACGCCACTTTCCACTGTTCTTGATTTAGCCGTGTAATTCAAATCGGGCATACTTCGGATACACGGCTCCTAACGAATTATGATTACACGGCTAAATCTTCTTAATTATTGAGCACAGTGACAAGTGGCGTAACACCCTCGTGTGGTGACTGTACAGTCCTGTGGAGTCCCCAAGCATAGAGGCTACCGGCAGCCGTGTGTAAATGTTAGAAAAAGTCATGATGTAAGTGCTGTATCTAAATTTTAGGCGCCCAGAGCGAACCATCTGCAAACCTATGCAATGCACCTTTAGCATTTTTAAAGGTATATCATGCACCCAGGGCGATAAAATAAAGAATATCCTAGACCCTGTGGTCCCTGTGTGGGTGTTTGCCACAAATATGCAATCTTTATTACAACCGTGGTGCGTACAGTCGCCATCAGATATATCGGAGCGGCCAAGGTGTCCAAATATTTCTGAGCAAGACTAAATTTCTATAAATTCTGCACTCTCCAAATGCCATTTATATCGCAACTACTGCAATGCCATAAACATCTGAGCATGCTGTTTTTCAATAATTTCTTTGCATACGTCCAGTCAAAAATATCTGATCGAACAAAATACCAAACGTATCTAAGCAACAAAGGCGTTCACAAATATCTGATCATTTGAGAAGAATATACTGTATATTATATGCCTTACGTCGTATAATTGTTAGATTTATATTTTTAGATTTTTATACGTTTAGTAATGAATAAACTTAAAAACTGCTGTGCCGATTTCAGAAACTCTTTCACCATTGGAAAGCTACGATCCGTGCGACGCCGGGACGGGCCGCTAGTACAGTCGCCATCAGATACATCTGAGCTATCAGGGTGCTCATAAAATATCTGAACATGGACTCTAACGCTTTGGAAATAGAGACGTGTTCAGATATTTATGAGTACTTCTAAAAAAAGCTCAGATATATCTAATGGCGACTGTACTATATATACTAATATTAGAAAGAAGAAAGATTTGTTTGTTTGTATTGAATAGGCTCCGAAAATACTGGACTAACTGTAGCAAGAATACTTGCCATACCTTACCAGGGTGCCATGTGATTCTATTTTTTATATTTTAACTACTGTATGTACCATGGTTTGCAATAAATGTTTCTATTTCTATTTCAATTTGAAAAATTATTTCACCGTTAGTAAGCTACACTCTGCGAGTATCATAGGCTATACATATTAGGGCTTTTTCACTTTCAGGGTCACCCAATTAGCTTAGCTGTCAAAAAAAGGTTAAATCGGTGGTCAGTGTTGTGACGACAATTAAGCTTTAAAATCTTTAAATTTAAACTTAAACTACTTTTTTGTGCTTAATTCATAAACATTATGCGTTATTGTACTATAAATTCGTGAATAAAGTTGACCCTCATAAAAATTTCATGCTTAATTGTCGTCACACACCTGACCACCGATTTAACTTTTATTTGACAATTAAGTTGTGTGCACCTAAAATTGAAACTAATTAGAGAAATATTAGGGATCCGTACTAAAAATTGCCGTGAACCCTGCGAAGCGGGACGGGCTGCTCGTAAATAATATTTGCATTGTATGTATTCGATTGGTTATTTTTTATCACTCGAATGCAGTGGACAGGCATCTTTATAAGGTAGTTAGTATTTAAGTAAGAGTGGTTTCGCACTAAATTCGATACCGCTCTACATTTTGAAACTCCTAAGCCAAGGGTTAAGGGTTGGTCAAGACCATCTAACATTGGAATAAAACTATCAATTAATTTTATTGTATTAATTTTATTTATTATAATTTCTAAGTACCGAGTACTAAAACTTAATGTATACATACTCGTATTTTATTAAAATTGTCTTCAGTATTTAGTGTAACCACCTTCAGCATTCCTTACCGCCCTCAGCCGGTGTTGCATGGAGCCCACAAGTTTCGCACAGTAATCTCGGCCCCTGAAAGACTCCCACACAGCGAGTGCATGTCGTCTTAATTGTTCTTTCGTCCTACACTGGTCAGTATCCCACTCCTGGACCATTTTCCCCCACAAATTCTCTATTGGGTTGAGATCTGGACTTTTCGCGGGCATTTTGATTCGTGTAATTGTCTCTCTGTGTTCATGAAGCCATGCTTGCACTAGCCGAGAGTTGTGAACAGAGCTATTGTCTTGCATAAATGTCACACGACGGTTCGGATAACATATGTCTACACTGGGCAGGAATGAATCTTCGAGTATTTCCACATAATCCTTGGCATTCATCCGCCCAGTTATTTCGACAAGCTCTCCGGGTCCTTCCTTCGACATCCAACCCCAGAAGCCAATAGTTATCCGTCCGCTACGTCTATCAGGTACTACATGTCGTGCATGGTATCGAGTATTATCTGGCCTCCATAGTGTTAACCTGCCATTGTCAGACGAACAAAACACCTTTTCGTCCATAAAAAGGACATCATCGAAGTTTTTATTGCGATTGGAGACTGCAAACTGCAGCCTTTCATCCATATGGCTTCCGCGCAGGCACTCGGTTTTGTAAACCTCCTTCTTTGAGCCGTCTTCGTATTGTACTACTTGAGACATTGAATTCACCAGAAAACTGGGTGGTATTAATGAAACGTTCGTTCCGGGCCTTTTCTAATATATTTACGTCTTGGAGACGCGTTGTCGACCTTGGACGCCCAAATGACACGTGGTTGCTTAGTCCAGCTTCCTGCTGGAACCTTTCTAACCATAAATAGACGGTGTTTCTCTGTAAAAAAACACATATTTTTAATTCCAGTCTTCTTTATAGTGGTAGATAAAATAGAAAACGATTTCAAAGTACTTACTGCTATTCCGAGTTCGTTGGCAATATCAGTAACGGGTAAGCCATCATTTTTCAAATCTATTATTTTCTTTTTAACATCGTTGTCAATACGATACGGATATGCCATTATTCAATTTAAAATCGCAAATGTATTTCACAAAAGCTGCAGATTATTGAAATCTGACAGAAATGAAAGAAGACAATTGAATAAAATTGTCAATATTAAATATGGAAAAACGATTAGAGTATGCAAAGGAGTTTTCAAATCAAAGACAAATTACTTCGTACTTCCCTCCATTCCCTCCATAAAACTGCATGGAGGAGGCCTGTATCCATCAGTTCACGTTATTTGGCTCATGATGATGATGATAACTTCGTAGTATTTAATATTGAACCCATTTATTCGTAAATCATTTATTAATTATTTATTATTCATTAAATAATACTCGTAGTTTATCTAAACCGTTCAATATTTCGATTATGACAAGTTTGACAACGATTGGCGGAATCACGCATATTTATCAAGTATCAATCAAAACTACTTTGCCACGCTCATAACACCCTTATGTCCACTCGATAACGAAGTGAAAACGCATAATTTCGATTTCCGAACTCTGAACAAATTTTGTATTTATAGGTGTCAAAAATGTCATTTATTGTTCTAATATTTAACCTTAACACAAAGGCTAAAGGCATGTTTTGCTTTAATGCGCAGATCTTTGTGAACGTTCTTATTGAGTTATTGCTTAGATACAATTGACATTTTACATGATCAGATATTTTTGACTGGAAGTATGCTAAGAATTTATTGAAAAAATACATGCTCAATTTCTTTTGCCATTCCAACAGTTCAGATGAATATGGCATTTGCAGAGTGCAGAGTTTATTGAAATTTAGTATTGCTCAGATATATTTGGGCACCTTGGATGCATAGAAATATCTGATGGCGACTGTACATAATTTCACATCTTCCCCTGGCCAGTAAGTAGGATTTTCTCTCGTAGCAGACAATGGCACTTATTGGCGTGACGTGGAAATATGAGCCTTAGGTAACATTGCCCCAAAACTTCTTATCTGGTCATTTTTGCAGACCCCCCAGGGTCCCTGCTTCTGGGGCGCTAGACAGGAAACCTCCCAGAGTGTCTGGATTCTTCTCATGCCTCTTGATCCAGCTGATCCGCAGTAAAGGGAACCGTCTAGGCCGGTGCGCCCCGGGAGCAACAGCAAGTGATTTCTTAGGAACTCCTAATTGATCATTGCCGATGCTACTAATGAGCCTGTCAGGGCGGGTTGGGGTGTTCCGCACCAGGTTTATCAGAATTTAAATATATATATATAAATATATATATATAAATATATATATATAAATATATATATAAATAAATAATAAATATTAGGGGACAATCTTACACAAATTGAACTAGCCCCATAGTAAGCCCAATAAGGCTTGTGTTATGGATACTAGACGACGATATATTTAATAGATACATACATACAAATACTTAAATACATAGAAAACATCCATGACTCAGGAACAAATATTCGTGCTCATCACACAAATAAATGCCCTGACCGGGATTCGAACCCAGGACCTCTTGCTTCATAGGCAGGGTCACTACCAACTAAGCTAAAGCGGTCGTATATATGTTGAATAACTTTATAAAATGACTGATGTAATGAAAACTGGCCAAGTCAAATCCAACCTACTTTAAGATCTCACATTTTTAAAAAACAGCAATTGTTATTGGTAGGTATCCAATAAAGCACAGAAATAGAGTTTAATACTTGTTCATAATGTTATTTTGTTCCTATAAATACATATTTGGATTTTGCATAGGACTTGGCACTCATTTAGATCTCCATTCTTTTTGCGGCGAAGCCCACAGCCTAGCATAATTTTTGTATTGAACTTGGCTCTCCTTTTTTACATTTATGTTTTTGGTGGGATACTTATTAAACGAAATATGCAAAGCATCAACACTAATTAATCCTCTTGCTTGTGATGTTGCCATGTGTGTTTTTTTTCAAAAAAAACCTTTATTCAACTTCTGTAGATTTAGCTTAGTCAAACTCTACCACTACAGCAAGATGGATCATGGATCCATTGTTATAAATCTGGAAGTTACGTAAACCGTAAACGTAGGCAGCAATTCTATTTTCAAAGTTTAAAATGTATAACAAGACGACAACAGAAACATCTCTCAACGGGCCAACGATAGCGTTAGTACCTAATTTCTGAAACCGACTTAGAAAATATCAGTAACGTTAATGCATGGCAATATTCTAAGTTATCAGAGGAGTCATCGCAGCGACTTTTTTTATAATAGACGGAGAGCTAGCGACCAAATCGGTCATGTGGCTTCAGCCGTATTGAAACTCCGTTAGCTACTTCCCTGAACAACCTTTTCCTATAATCTTCGTGCTGGCAGGCCGCGGGCGGTGGGTGCGGGTGTAGTGGGGTGGGGAAAAAAAAGAAAAAAAAGTGGGTTCAGCGACTTTAATTTTTTTTTTCAAACTGTTGATCTGTACTCCCTGTGCACCCAAAAAAAATTTAAATCGATCGGGTTGCCAGCGTTAATTAAAAGTACCAAAATAATAATAATTTTCGCTTCAGCGGATCCATTTTTGCCGAACATACTTTTTTTATCTATTTATATCCAAGAAAAGAGCATATTTAGGCTATAACTATTTACTTACGATAAAATTACCGAAATCGACTACCTACTGACAAATTAACATTTTTGCAATGATTGAATAAAGCTGGTAAAAACGTCAGTCAACTCTTCGTCGTCGTGGTTATCCCATCCCAGTAACCAACCCTCGCCCCAGAGGAGCCTACCCCAATACTATAAATTTTCATTTGAGTGTCCCGAAATTGTTTCCCTACTCTAACTAATATTTATGCGGTGTAGTTCCCTTTGCGTCAGTGTCATTTTACAACTAACACCAGATCTAAAATTCCGTTCCTGCTCCAATTCCAGAATCCTGTAGGTATAGTAAAGATTATTATAAGCTGTCTGCTTGGAACTTGAAAGCTTATCTTGTGAACAATAGCTGTTTTTTCTTTTGTTTAAGGCTGCCGCAAATCCTCCGATCAGATAAAAATTAAGCCATTCACGAAAAAACTTATAAAAATAGCAACCATCTTCTCTAAGTCAAAAGGTTGAAATTGCAATAGCATAACACTTTCGATAATTATACTCGGACATGAAAGCCGTACTCAGGTAAGTCGCCGGCGTTGTAATACGTCCACAAGTTTAATGTAATGTATTAATGAAATATTATATTAACGCCATATTGTTGTAATACTTTTTGGTTAAAAAGAGAAACTGGTGAGTTTCTTCCAGCGCTTCTTCTCACCAGAAGCTCAGTACCCGAAGCGCCAAAAGAAATAATACATATTTAGAATCAGACTTGTAAAAGAGCCCTTGAGGGCCTACTTACAGAAATAAAATTATTTTATTTTATTTTTATTTTAAGGATTGTTATTGCCGGAAAGTGGCCGACCTGTCCTATTGGCAAAACATATAATGTGTTGTTGTGAGCAGTCATCATTCTGTATGAAAAAACAATTTCGCTTCAATCTCACAAACGGGCGATCCTAATAGCTCTATTATCCCATGAAATGGTTGTTTTGCCGCGTTTTGCATTTCCAGGCTATCGATTTGTTACAAATTTATATGTGCAGATGGACAAAAGTGAAACTACAGAACGCCGCATACTAACTTCACTTCGGTCTAGCCTAAAAAGGTAGCGACGCAAGCGGCACAAACAAATTTGTCGTATCATTCGAAAATGGAATGCGGAAAATAACTCTCGCAAGCTCATATGTAAAATACATCTAAGCAATTAGAATTCCAACCTTATATCATGGAAGTAAAACTCAAATTGCAAGTCCATTTAATAGCGTTATTAGAGCTGGCGAAGATGTCGCTTCTTAATAGATACAATTTCGACAGTTCTAATTTTCTAAGGCAAACACCGCTTTCCAATAAAGACTTTAATAACATAACTCACACACTCTATGAATATCTTAGGTACAGTCAGAGTCAGCTAGTCTATCTATAGCATCCGAAGCGTCATATATATCGTAACACATATTTACTTAATAAAGACGCGTTACGATATATAAATATGGCGCTTTGACGCTGACTGTACATACTTTCGATTATTTTCTTTAGTCGGGGTTGTCGCTTGCGACGTTTAAAACGATATCTACTATAAGTAAACGTCATTCTTTTACGCCGCATATGCGTATCCACCAGTTCGGATCAACCGGAATTGTGAAATGGAAATGACATAGTTTTCCTGAATATGGAATCGTATCGCGGGACTTTTATTATTTTGAAGATATGGGAATATTATATTATAAGGATAAGGAGACTTAAATAATTCGCAAATAATTTTCCGTAAGTAACTTTTCAAGTCTGCGGTCGTATGGCAGTGTTAATATAGGTTCCTAATGGCGATTCAAGTTTAATTTAACATGACAAATATTGTTTTACTTTAGCCGGGGGTCGGCGGGAGGATGTGTTCAACTTCTCGTACTTCAAGGTTGAAGATACCGGCCACTTG
This sequence comes from Eudemis profundana, assembly GCA_947034925.1. Taxonomy (NCBI): domain Eukaryota; kingdom Metazoa; phylum Arthropoda; class Insecta; order Lepidoptera; family Tortricidae; genus Eudemis; species Eudemis profundana. Next base: position 34,284,339 of record OX344797.1, on the reverse strand, counting down.
GAAGACCATCGTAAGCCCATGACCGTTAACATATTCAGTGTTGACGGTCGTTTCTATTATTTTATTTGATAGTTTCGACGCTTAGAGACCTTTTACGTCTCTAAAAATATAGTTTTGAGTTAGATGTAATGTATTTGTTATATTATAATACTTAATATGTTCAAAAGAGAAACTGGTGAGTTTCTCCCGACGCTTCTTCTCACCAGAAGGTCATTACCCGAAGTGCCAAAAGAAAAGAATAGAATCAGACATGTAAAAGAGCCCTTGAGGGCCTACTTGCAGTAATAAATGATTTTTATTTTTAGTGCCAAACTTCGCTACGTGTCACACCGTAATAGCACGCTAATCGCTGTGTGTAGCGAAAATAGCCGGAGCCGCTGGACCCAATTATCGGGTCGTTGGTACTCAAAGTGTAAAGTTGCAGTAGATGTTCCCTTGCACAAATACCTAAGGATGGTAACCTGAAGTAATTAAGTGTATCACCAGCGCCTGCTCTAAAACGACCACGTGGTTTCTATATCAATAGAGAGACTTAAAGTATGAAGGCTACCTCAAATGAATTTCGCCTCTAGAGGCGCTAAAGTAACGTGTGGTCTCCGAAATGTCAAATGTCACTGTTTGTGGGGGTTATGATGGATATTTTTATGGTAAGGTTTTAAGGCATTAAATACGATTGAAAGTAAACTTCGTTTTCACACCCGTAATAACAAACTGACAGCTGCACTTCAGGACCTTACTCGACAGTGGCGCCAGCTGGTGAGCACAAAAACGGTAGCCATCATTAAAACCTGGAGTCAATGGATTCGCCGTTGATATATCATTGTGACACAACAGTAGCGTGGCGTCCGAAGAACTCAATTCCCACCGGCTTGCCTAATATCAGGCATTTGAGCACCTTTCTCTACATCTCTTAAGGAAAATGTACCTACGCCAAATCTGCACCGGTTTTCCCCAAGGATATCTTTTACGCCACGCCACTGTGACACAATCTACTAATTCTCTTCTAGGGGTAGGAGTGCTTTTTCTATTCAGGTGATTCGAGTCAGCCGGTTCTACATACACAAAGAGGGTCCTCATTTGCTTTCCCGACGCCAATCGTGGTTGAACTGAGTTTCATTTTACTTATAGCTTGATATATTTTGTTTGCGAGAAACGACATAAAGAGTAAAAAAAAATCCGAATTAACGTGCAATCTACAGTTTAAGGTTAGTGCCATCTATGATCATCGTTCAAAATCAAACGGGTTTTGTAACATATATACACTCAAGAGCATAAGTTTCGGGTAACCGTAATTTAAATAATAGAAATAGGTGTTTTTCAATATTTGACATTTGTTTTATCATAATATACTAAGAATAATACCGCTGTATTAGCAATATTTATCCGCTAACCCATCAAAAATATTATTATCCAAAAATGGTGATTTTTGCGATATTTCACTCCGTTAATAATCGTCTTTACTTTTCATGGGTTTTTACGAGTTCGATCTAAACCTGAAATTGCTATTATTGTCAGTGTTACTTTTGCAGATAATATCTAATAGTACATTGTGTATCTAGGGCGGTAAGTAAGGAATTACAAACGAGTGTTTGTTATAAGCCCGAGGTGAAACCGAGGGCTTTAATAACACGAGTTTTTACCGCCCGTGGCACACACAATGTTTTTCATCACACTTGTGAGGAAATCTGAATAATATAACCTTACTAATCGCCACAGTATGACAAGAAAATATTAGAACAGACAGTGACGTTAGTGACATTATGTCCATAGATAATGCGAATGTCAAGTCACGTTCGGAAACCATAGCGGTAACGGCCATTTTAGTTGATTTTATATTTGCAAAATAAAGAAATACATTATTTAAACATTTAATTAATGTTACCGAAATATGTGTTTCCATGTATTTGCAATAACAGTTATCTTTAAATAAATATTTCAGTGGTAAAAGTTAAAAAAGTAAGTTGGCGTTTCCTTTGAACATGACAAATAAGAGTAAAACGGAACCAGCGTTTCAAATTTAAAAAGAAAACCATTACGCCCTAGGGCGTAATAGGTCATTTACGGCCCGCAGAACCTACGTGTAATGACACCATTTTCGAGCAAGTGTGATGAAAAATTAATTAAAGATCAAAACGGGATTCATTAATTTCACAACCCTGGAGTATTTTAGGAAATGTGGCGGTATTTCACTGACCCGAAATTTTTGACCGCGAGTGTATTTCTTTAGCTTTTTACGAGTTCTCATGTCATTTCGCGCCCGCAAAATACATCAAGCTATAAAATGCATTTTAAACATAATTTATGCCGCGGAAGCAAACAACATTTTCGGAGATAAGGGGGGAATGGACAATTTCCTATTTTCTTACATAACGTCAAAACTATTTATATAAAAACAATAAAAAAAATATATTTGAGATTCTCACAGTAAGCTGTTTTAATTTAAATTAATTTAATTTAATTTCCGTTACAGGTCCGTATTTGGGTTATTGACTTTAATATATGTACCAAATTTCAACTCAATCGGACCAGTACTTTCGGAGCAAATTGGCTGTAACAGACAGACAGACAGACACACGAGTCATCCTATAAGGGTTCCGGTTTTTTCCTTTTTAGATACGGAACCCTAAAAATAAAGGGCCGATGATTATTGGCTGTTACCTGTAACTTAAGTTTTGAACTTCATAAGCTACTGCAAGAGTAATAAGGTAAATTAATGTTGGAAGTTTCAGCAATCTATGCCCTAAATCTTTGCCTCAAGCTGAAACTTTTAGAGCTTTCAGAGCTCTCCTTAACACCGTGTGAAGGCCGGGAGCCATGTACAGTCGACTTCAGAAATATGTTTACACTTTTCGACCTTATTTCCTTGGAATAAGGTCCGACCGCCTCTCTCTATCGCATAACGCGTGCTCTTTCTGGTCGCTGGCCAAGGCCCCCTCGCGGGGCCCTCAAGGTCGTACGGCGAAATCGCGGAGTGAGCCACTCCTGGTTCGTTTGCCTCGCAGTACTGCACCACGTAGCCCTCCATTAGCCACTGTAGCGAATATAGTTGACTTGACAGTAGGTCAATACTTTGGTTAACTTTTCAAGACCTTTATTTGACTAACGTATTTTGTCAAAGGTATAAGGCATAGGTTCCCAAAGTGGTCCCTACCCAACCGCCCCCAGTGGGCGTAGAGGAATCCCACGGGGGTGGTAGGAGCCTTGGAAGAAATTGGGGGGCGTTAATGCTATCCAGTGCGGCGCTGTCGCTTTTGAGAAACAAAACTTAAATCACAATATCAACTATAGTACAAACTATTCCTAGCGATGGTACAATGCCCAATTCACATCAGCTCAGCGCGTCAGCTCTGACACCCTTTCCCCCGGTCGATTTTTTTTTTCATTACAATGTCCTTGTTTATTTGCCTGGGGGACGCTGAAAGTTTTTTATCGTGCCTAAGTGGGCGGAAAGTAAAAAAAGTTTGGGAACCTACGGTATTCAAAACTTAGGAAGCATACATATACGAGTACTCGTACATTCTTTAAGCTTCTCTTCGCTTCAGTTCCAGCTTGCCAAGAACACTTAAGAACCGATTGAGCATACTGTGGTGAACTTGCAATAAATAAATAAATATTAGGGGACAATCTTACACAAATCGAACTAGTCCCAACACAATACTGCACCGACTGGTAACCTTTAACACCCGACTGATGAAAAGTGAAAACAAATCAAAGAGGCGCTTTATGAATTAGATGCCACGTCCTTCAATTGGATTTCCTTACCCACTATATTTCATATAGCGGAAGTTCAAAATTCGAAGGCCCCAACGCGTGCCGCATGCCGTCTCTATCACTCTCCCATTACAATATTATTTGACTGAGCGGGATAGCACGCTATAAACTTCGAATTTCCAACATCGGAGAGCTAGACGAGATTCATGAGACATTCAAAGCCCCGACTCAAGACCGAACGTTTAGCCGTTTACAATGCATCGCAAACATGCCCCGAGATTAGTGATGTTACCCACATTCCAAATACCGATACCGGTCGCTCTGTTTCGAATGTAGTGCTATCATTTTACTACATTTTCTTGTTCAAGTTAAATATTAAGTTGTATTTTGTGTTCACGGCGGACCAGGGATGTTATCTGTTAAAACATTATAAACTAAACATTCAATTACATTCCGTTTTCAAGTTTTGTAGTGTTCATCCTCACAACTGTAGTTAAAATACCCATAGAAATTTATTAGCTTGGTCAATTATATCGACCAAATAACGCAAACAAATTTGAAAAATTTGCTTAATTTGCCTTGCGCTAAGTAGGCTCAGTGTCCCTAAACGGAGCTTTGGCCGTCACTAACAAACAGCACCATTTTATTTTTCTGGACCCGCGTTTACAGCACTCTATTTTGCCACATTCGCGCGCACTGTCCTGTTTACAATTAATTCAAGAAGTAGATAAAAACCCGTATAATAGTATTACTATCTGTTACGATGCCACTAACAATTACTTACGATGTACCCTTAGGCGAAATCGGTTTCAGTCGACATGAACGCGCAATGACGTCACTATTTGTTTATTGTGTCAAATGGAACGGTTGGAATCTAACGGCTTTCGATTTACTGTTCAAATTGGCAAATAGTTCTCGAATCCCATAGTCAGTTTATGTTTTCTTTTTTAACCCTTCGTATGTTATGTCAAAAATTTGCTTCAAATTGAAACTTAAAGAAATTTTAACATGAGTTTCAAAGGCTCCGCACTGATCAGTGCCTAAGCATACGAAGGATTAAGCGATATAATTGAACTGTGTTGATTAACTAAAAAAAATATACAGCTTAAATATTGATAGTCGATTTAATGGTCGAATTTACTTGAGATTTAAATAAAATTATTGAAATGAAGTATACCCATCGTGTAATTTGCGCGTGAGAGTGACAATATTAAACCCAATCCAGTAACTTCTCCAGGTAAAATGCATAAAAAATCCTAAGAAAATTATGTCATAGAAATTATTAACATATTCAAGGAAGTATTAGTTAGTCCGCTTAATTAGCGAGACTGCGGAACAACCACGAAAGTAAGGCGAATTAATTATGTACGAACAACGCCGGGATTTATCTCCCTCTGCCAGTCGGCGCTAGCGGGATACAAATATATTAAGCATAAAACTAGCTTAAATAAAACCACCACTTTAACATCTCTTATTTTATACGACCATGCAAAACCAAGTCAAATTCAAGCATTGATAGTAAATCAGTCCAACACAGATTGTCCTATTATACAACTCTCAAGTAAAAGTTTCTAAAATTAGGCTTATTGCTCGGACTGTCGTCGCCAGAACCGGAATTAACAGGGATTAACCGGATTTGAAGCGGGATCGAGTCGTCAAAGAGAAAGATTTGGTTATTAATGAGTAGGGAAACCTCGTGTTATTGACCGAACTTGATAGACAGTTTAAATATAGAGTGGCATAGTAAGGTAATGCGAAACAATTTAATCTGAAATACAAGCAAATTAGGTAGAACAAACGTAGATTATTGTTTAGGCGGTATTAAATGCTGTTTTCATATGACTATTTTATACTCATCTGTACCTCGAACATAAATGTATCACGCGACACTTTGTCGTGTAAAAATACTATACTCCTATTCTCTCTTCCTTTCAGTACAATGTGAAAGTGATAAGACATGCTCTGTGACGCAACAGCCAAGTCGAGGGGCTGGGGCTGTGCCCATTAAAAAAACAGGAGCGCCAGTAGGCTCAATGTCAATTTAGACAATTATTTTTTGAAGCTATGGTAGTCGAGTGGTTACGACAAGCCTGCCGCCATAACGCAAAAGGGCACAACTAACATTTTTTTTTGACACTGAGTTCTATACATATTCGGAATTCAGTAAATAGGGCCCTGATTCACTGATTCCGAATATATATACAACTCAGTGTCGAAAAAAATGTTAGTGCCCTTTTGCGTTATGGCGGCAGAAGCGCTTTTCAGGTAGAGGTCGTGGGTTCAAATCCTGGCTCGTACAGTCAAGGCCAAAGATACATACCCACAAAAAGTTCCAAAATATGTAGGTACATACCTATACTTAAACCTTACTGCCATAATAATAAGAGCTGTATACATATTTTTTAAGCTTTGTGGTGTACTTATACATATTGGTGCCCTTGACTGTACCAATGAGTTTTTCGGAACATGTATACGAAATATTATTCAATATTTACCATTAGCTTTTTAGTGAAGGAAAAACATTCTGACCAAAGTACCTAAGGCGCTATTAGAACAATGGTTTTGATTCTTTGACCGGTAACAAACGAAAAAATAAAAAGATTTCGACGAAATGAGAAACACCTTCTATTTTGAAGTAGGTCACATTAAGGATGACCATTATGACTATACCAAATTAAAAGCCCAGTTTTTTCATAAGCTTATTACATTATACATTACCCTTCGGTTAAATACCGGCCACAACAACCATCAAAGTATGGAATTATTCATCGTATATTTGGCGAACATAACGAATTCACCGGTCGGTTATATTTACTCTGTAAACACGGTTCAGACCCACTGATTAGGGTTAATTTGGGCTGCCCTGGCTATTTGAGGGTTAACAAGCTATTGTGTACTTTTAATAGTATTTTAATTATGATTTGATTTATTGAAGGTATGCGCAGAATTGATTAAAATTAAATTGGACGCGCAGGAAATCGATAGCTTCGGTCGTTCGACTGTTTCAAATACCTAAAACGCTTGGTAATTAAAGTAGCGTAATTTTTATTTTTGGTGGCTTCGCAATTAGTCTGTTGACTCGATTTTTTTTCTATCCTAAATCGATTCTACTATTTCTGAGGAACAAATATCTATATGACACCTAATACATTGGTATAAGTATAACAGCCACAAATTGTAATCAAAAGTAGCAGATCGGACTGAGCATTGAAAACGCTCTATACAAAACGGTAGGAATTTATGACGTCATCCGTTGCATCGCTGTGTACTAAGTCTGTATGAAAAAAATAGCATTTTGCCATTTTGAGCACGAAGAAGTGCGTTTAAGCACATAGTTGTCATACATTTATTTTTTCAGTGTTATTTAAGCATTCCGAAATTAATTTTAATTTTTCTTAAAGACGATAAAAAAAATATCGTTTTTTTTTAAACTTTGTGGTCTCATAACTTTATATTTTTTTTATACATTTTTTGTTTATTTCTTTTGTGTTATGATAATTTAGTATTTTGCAATCCATGTGACTATATTATGTTGTAACATTCAACATTATTCAACATCCCAATTGTTATTATGTCGGTATAGCTGGAAAAATCTGCTGTGGGCAATCCATTGCCTGAATTTACAAGAAGTGCCACAAATAGGACGAGATAGCGAGATAGGTATCGTAAGGCAACAACAGCCAACTCTCCCTCACGATGACCACGACCGCTCTGCCAAGAGCACAATGGGAAAGAAGAAGATAGCTGATTTACCTATATATTTTTCTATGAACTGTATAATAATGTAATGGCAACGAAAGATTGATGCAATTATAGTACATTACATAATGCGGCCAGTAAAGTAAGAAATGTCGCTTTCCGTGATCTCTTTCTCTGTGTCATGATCAGAGGCTTTCTTATTTACTGGCTGGTTTGTATATATTTTTCTGTTCAAGGGATCCACAAAGCGGCGACCGCCCAGGGTGCCAAGCACTGGGGGTAACACAGCGGACCGCACTACTGTCCTCAAACTAAAAGGCCGCTAATTTGTATGAAACTTCATACAAACTAGCGGCCTTTTAGTTTGAAGACGGCAGCGCATTTCATATGTCTGGGGGTGTCTACCGAAAGCACCTCCCCCCTCGGGGCGACTGGCTGACGTCGCCACTCGGGTGGGCACAAGCATAGAAATCCTACATTGTATATATAAATCAGATGTAGAGTCAAGTCACGTCGCATCTCATAAATGTTGTATCTTACTGGATTGCCGCAGCAGATGTTATCGTTTATGAGATCGGAATCAAGCGCAATACGAACGCAATTGGATGCAACTGCGCCCGCTGCAATACTTTCAACCAATATCTTACCGCTGCAGAATAACAATTGTATTATACGATACTAAAGCCAAAATACGGAAGAAATATTATTGTTAGTCTGGCCAGCTACATTTGACAGTAGCAATGTACATCAAATTAAATTTGCATGTATAGGAATTCCAATTTCCAAATTGAAGGTTCCAACCTGACAGAAGATTTTTTCTCTCTTTTTTACGGTCACTGTCAAAGTGTTGCTATGCAAGAGATGAGTTATTCTCGCTATTTAAAGAATATTCAGGATATCCAGTCCAAGCATTATTGTGTTAAGTGTCAATAGAGTGAGTTTCCAGTTGAAGATATTTTGAATTTGCAGCTTTTTACCCGACTGCGGCGAAGCCCAAAGGAGGGTTATGTGTTTTTGACCTGTATGTATGTATGTATGTCCGTTCCTGTGTCCGCTCGTAACTACTCAACGGCACATCCGATTTTGATAAATGATACATCATTAGATTCGTCTTGATGGTGCGAGTGTCACTGGGTGTGAAGTTAGTTAAAATAAACAAAATGGCGGATTTTATGCAGTTTCAAAGTGCACCGCGGTCTGGTTTTTTTTTATAAAAATGTGGTTATTAGGGTTCCGTATTTTCATTGTCAAATACGATTGGCCAGATTTTAGTTAAATTCCATTCCATACTACTAAGTCCAAAGAGCACTTACAATGTGACTTTTCTGGTTTCTGGCGCAAGAGAGAAATAATTAATTACTCTGGGCAACAGTGACTTTGGTGCCCTTGACATGCTAAGCAGTAAGCTTGTAAAATAATTGGTAATGAAAATAACGGACTTGTTAACCATTTTTGATCAGCTCGAGTTTTTGAAACACATCGCCACATTCTTATTCATACAGTCTATGGAAAAGTTACGCTCGGTCTTGTTTACCTACCTACGAAAACAATGGCTGATCTGATATGCCGATTATTGATTCCTGTTTAGGTATATTCTCGAGTGCCTACACAAAAATATAAAAATAATTACGGCACAAATAAAATTGGGGGGTGTTATTTTTTAGGGATGATTTTAAATAAATACGGACTGTAAAAAATATGTAATACTTATTTCATTCAAATTGCATGCACATAAAATGATTGTTCGATATAGTTTAAAGTAAAATATGCAGCCATATTCGTACACTATCCCCCCGGGTAAATGTAGATTAAAAATAAGTAAAAGTAAAATAATGCCATACTCGTAAAACAAGCCACTTTAGCATATTACTAGGGATTCTTTGACGAGCAATGCGAATTCGAACGAGATAATCTCTCGTCAAACTAATTCATTCAAAGCTTACGGCGGATCGAAAGAGATTCCAAATCAAAGGACGCCCTGAAAGGTTTCAAAATTAAGGAAATATCCCATTTAAATCGTGCATGCGAAACCCACACCTAAGCCAGAGAGTTAAAAGCCCAAGTTTGAGTAAATTTGGCAAATGAATGAGATCGGCTAAAGATAAGATTGGGAACTTTTACGAAGTGTCGTAGTCATAGTGGATTCAACTTTGACGCGGTTGATCCATTTTCGAAATATCGCCCATATTTGTGTTCGCCAAGGTTTGAATACTTAATTTATTAGCCTGAATAATAATAATAAGACAGCAACAGACATCTTAGCAATATTATTTTTGTAGACAACATAGAAGCGATGGTACCCTATACCCTATAGCAGGACGGGCATCGTGCAGAAACCGGCACATTGATCTGGGGGTACGGCAGTGCCCCCGCGAATCGAGCTATAACTGACACTATGATCGAAGGTAGTATAGTCGGGTCATACACGTTTAGGAAAACGGGCGTCTTTTCTGTGGACAATACAAAAGTTAACGGCTTGGGTACATTTTACTTATTCTATTATCATACAGGTTTTAAGAAAAATACTGTTTATATAAGTCTATGAGGATCTAGTAAGAAAATTAGGCTTTAAAGCCTAATAATTTTATAATGTCCACAGGAAAGACGTATAACCTTAACTCATAAGTACTAAAAATATTTTTGACCCAGTCCGACTACGCTAAGTTTGCATGGCAACATGGGGAAACTACAGCAATACCTATTATTTAATCTTGGTACTTGGCAATAATTCTTCCCTTTATTACAAAATGTGTTTACATACCTACTAAAATAAATATCTGGGTTAGTCTTGAACCCATCAGTCTAGTTCTAACCAAACTAAGCGATTTGTTCCAGAGTGTTGGATAATTTCTATGCATTTAAGTATTACACTAAGTAATCAGTTACTAATTAAACATAATATTATACTTAATATGACATGTGTGTAAAATTTTAAGCACGTAGCTGTAATAATTCAAAAGTTACAAGTAAGTGAAGTTTGGTCTAACCGCTGACTCTCGCCAATACATGCCCGTATTGAACAGTGACTGGGTGATCCAAGACCCCGTACGTAAAGGGCTAGATCGATTTGTGCAAGATTGCCATGAACATTTATTTCAGTAGGTATGTAGACACATTATATACTTATTAAACGGAAAGATATTTGCCAAGTATCAAGACTAATTTAATCCTCTTGCTGGTGATGTTGCCATATGCATTTTTTTTAAATAAAACCTTTCTTGACCTCTGCAAACTTAGCGTAGTCGCACTCTAAGTGTTTCTGCAACTTTTTATGCGAAGCGTGTTTCGGAAAATCAATGTTATGCCTAATAAGGGTAACTCGCCGCTAGTCATCATAAAAAAACTCACCAATATCGAGGGTCGCGACAGCATCCTTCACCAGCCGGTACGTGTCTCCGTTGATCCTGAGGAAGTCGACGCAGCCGAGCAGGCCGTCGGACAGGCCCAACTTGCTCTGCAGGCCCGTGGTGTTGCCCGCGCCGCCCACCCACACCGGCTCGCGGAACGTCATGCGCGAAAATAGACCCTGTGGAGAGACAACACGGTTTCATTTTGATTGGTGGTTAGAACCAATATATTTACAGGAAATATTTTGATTCTTTAGAATTTAATGTGGAAACACCACAATCTTTATTATTGATACAATGATCAAATGTAACCGACTGTAGTCCGTGTATACTGTAATACCGGATTCGAGCAAACCCCTGTCTTGCCGGAACAGCGTCACCTAACCACTTACCAAACACGTTGAAATTTAATTTTTCGATGTACCTATGCGGTCTTTGTGTCAATAATCGTAATTGGTGACATTGTTAGGTTAGGACTCGCGTATACTTAGCTTGGAGAGTAGGTCTACGATCTCCGCTGCTAATAGGCATAGGACTTAATTAACCGAGAGTCCGAGTATGCGTGAGGTACAGTCAAGTGTGAAAATATGGGTGCATAAAAATGCTCAAAAATATGTTCGAATACACCTTCTGCAGTGGCAATTAGAACTTCGTAAGTACAGTCAAGGAATTTAATTTCCAACCCACCTAAGGTCCAATATCGTATAGCATACTGTCATCATAAGAGCTAGCTAGACTACGACGTTACTTTGACATATCACACGCATTGTTTTGTGTCAGTAACTAGGTAACAGATTAACAACGTTGACATGGTGAACTGAAATTTGGAACGTCAAGGCACTATCAAAAAAGGTCGACAACCGCGGAATCGAAATCCGAAGAAAGTCCATCTTTCTCGCTCTTGCAATATTCGAATGAAAGGAACGCAGATAACGAAATTTAGATTATCGACGTTTGTGGTAGACTTTCCGGAGTCTGGATTCGGAATTATTTTAAAATGTTCTCGATTGACACTGACACCAACTGACACGTATTCGTAATTAGATGAGCAAATGACTTCGCAAAGAGGTTATCTTTAATATGCAGTGACAAATAATACGTATTGACATTTAAATACTATTACTGAAATAGAAATTTCGACCTTAATGCATTGTGAATGCTTAACAACATTTCAATGAAAAGGGTAGGAAATTAAATTCCTTGACTGTACCATATTTATGAAACAATTTTAATCGAGATGTTTGTACATAGAATATTATTGACATTCTCGATTCAAAATAGCTCTCATGTAGATATTCTATTTGAGGTTTATTACGGCACAGACAAAATTTCCGTACATTTTATTGGCCGAATATACTACAAAACTAAACTAGTCACCTCTCCCCGTAACTCCCATAAAACCAGGGTCTCATTTAGGTTATATGCGTATGAAGTCAAGCATATGCGACCAAAAAGGCTCATCAGGGTCACGAGTTTATTTAAAGGGCAGCAGTAGTCGACTAACGGTCCCGGGAAAAACGGCAAACACCCGAATTATATACCCGTGCCGTATTATAGGCTGGAAGCGTTGTAATTTCGAAATAGCTCCTTCCTGAAGCAATTAAATAAAAAGATCAAACTAAAAGCAATCCAAACAAAAGCGTTTCATGACAGAGGGGTATTATCGGGGAAAGTTGGACGTAATTGCGAACGGGGCGAGTCGGAACGGGGCTTCTTGAGATGTTGCGCCAATGTTGGGACCATTATGCAAAAAAGGGATGCCTCGGGCCTAGTTTGGCAGAAGGGAGAAGAGGTGCGCGTTGCTACGTATACGAGTAAATGCACCTTTTTTTTTGAAGCTGACATACTTGCAAGTATTACTGACTGTTGCAAAAATCGGACCAGATGGGGGCCGTGGCGTTCCCTGGGATTGAACCAGGACGCTGGCCCGGACCACCTTGAATTGGTCAGTAAATGCACCAAATGGTATTTTGGCGCGTGACAGTCTAAAATAACTTACAGTCAATAATATGTAACAAGTCAGCCCTTCCTGAAGCAGTTAGTTTTTGGGGTTCCGCTAAGCATAGGTGAGTGATATAGGTATTAGCCATTGACGTTGATGCTTAGCTTTAAGCAGTCTAGAGTCTCGAAACGTCTTCCAGTGCAGCAGTAAACAGTTTAGGAGGGATAAAATCTCCTCGCCTGTCTCCCGCTGCAATGGCATAGTCCGTATAGTATAGCAAAAGTATACGTACAAGTATAGCAAATGTATACGTAGAGTTAAAGCACCCGCATATTGAGGCAAGTAGTCGAGCTGACTATCGATCTAAGTTTTACTAAATTCTAATCAGTCGTAATAATCTCTAGATTCTTTCCAGTGTTTACGGCGTAAGCAAACACAATCTTTCTTTTTATATATTTCCACCGCTTGCAAGTTGGTAAGTTATGTTCGTACGTAAACGCGGTGTTCATTCGGCATGCCCCGTCCGCCCTAAGCTAGGGGCAGATAAAATAAACCGCGATAGTCTTGACGGATGTACCGGCGGCACGCTACATTCTTAATTTGCTGCTTTTTCCTTTTGTACACATTTTCCTAAATAGCCGAAACCTATTTGAACTATTTTTGTGGTATAACTAAGTTGAAGATGCAGGATCGAGTCCCGTCCGAGACCCATATTAATTTAATTATCATCTTTTCAACCATAGGACGTCCACTGCTGGACACAAGCCTTCTCAATAGACTTCCACATGGGTCGGATTGAAGCGACCCGCATCCAGCGAGTCCCCGCAACCCTAACCAGTAGGTACCTTCAGCACAACTGTGACATGCGAGTCTTTGTCACGCCACAAATGCTACCTATCTCTTTCCGCTCAATATACATACATGTGATAGTGACAGGTGATGCTCTGGCGCGCGAGAAACGAAGTCGCGGCCAGTTATGCTAGACAGCCAGGTCATCCGACCACCTTGTGGGTGGCCGTCCTACGCTGCGCTTGCCAGTTAGTCTAGGAAACGAGGAATTTTTTTGTATGGAGACGTCGGACTAATTCCTCTGTCGCTGAAACTTTGCAGTGTCATAAAGGAGGGTTTAAAGCATACGTTTGACAAATTATCTAGGATTTTCGATATTTGGAAGTTAGGTATTTCTGCCAAAACATGAAAATCGCTTATAACTGCTTGTGAGGAATTCCTCCGTCCGAAATTCCATCGGTATATGATATTATATATTAATAAGGGTTACCTATCTTAAACACTAAAAACGTTAGTCCGAATTTCGTTTCGGCAAAAACTATTCGACAAATATCGTTTCAATTTTTTTTCGTTTGTCCGAATTTTCATTTCGAATTATTACGATTCGGCATTTATTGGTTCGGTTTTTTAATCATTCGATAAATTACGGTTTGCCCTAAATCTCGTTTCACCGTAATATCAGTTCCCCGAAGTAACGTTTCGATTTATTCACTAATCGACTTTTTTCGATTGACTTTGATTTCATTTGTCCGATGTAACGATTCGATTTTTAACTATTCGACATGTGTACAGCTGGCATTACAATTTACAATTATTTATTTTTATACCTGGCAAACTAGTCTGCAAGAATCTACCCGCTTTGTACTTTGATAAAGATAACCCTACCCGCCACATAAAACTTGTTATAGTGTATTATTAAAGCTAATACTGAGTAGTACAGTGCGATAGTGAAAACTTATTTAAATATGTCTGACCTAACCTACTTTTTTCCTAGCAGTTCGTATTTGTTGGGGGACGCAGTTTAAACCTAACCTAACCTATTTTTCTGGTAGCAGTTCGTTTTTGTTGAGGGACGCAGTTCAAACCTAACCTAACCTATTTTTCTGGTAGCAGTTCGTTTTTGTTGGGGGACGCAGTTCAAACCTAACCTAACCTACTTTTTTACCTAATTAAACCTTTGTTTTGAGTTTTTTTTCCATGCGGGGGGCTTCGCCCTCCGAGCCCCCCTTGTGGGGGGCTCCGCCCTCCCGTCCCCCCTTTGTCCTTTTGCCTATATAAGTTTTCTGTGAAAGTCACTTCCCCAAACGGCCACTTTTTTATGAACCAACCAAACCTACTGACCTTTCTCTAAAAAACTAATCATAACTAATTTTCTTTTCTAAAATAACATTTATTTTAGATTTAGGGAAACATACCTCTGCCGAGAAATAACTTGGGATATCGTTAAAAGGTAAACTGAAAATATGTCTAAACGTATCCAGTGCGAAAAGTATCATTGGGTAAATGAAAAATGGGCAACGAAACAAAATACGTAACAATTCATAGGGCAAGTGAATGAGATGGGAAACGTTTTTCGGACAAACGAAACTTTTACTAAACGTGAAATGGTGAACAGAAAAAAATACGAAACCTGTCATCGGACAAACGATAATAATTCGAATAGTTTTTGGCCAAATGAAATTCGGTGAATGGTTTTTAGTGTTTGCGATAGGTTACCATTAATAAGAGTATATATTTAACATTATCTAGGAAAATTTCGATTTCGAATAAGTTAGAAATTTTAAAATACCTATATCGTCGTAAGTTATGATACGAAATAGGTATTTTAAAATTTCTACCTATTCGAAATCGAAATTTTCCTAGATAATGTTAAATATATACTCTTATTAATATATAATATCATATACCGATGGAATTTCGGAACGAGGAATTTTTCACAAGCAGTTAGTTACAAGTGATTTTCATGTTTTGGCAGAAATACCTAACTTCCAAATATCAAAAATCCTAGATAATTTGTCACACTGCAAAGTTTCAGCGACAGAGGCATTATTCCGAGCAGAAATGCTTCATTAATCGGACTAAGTGTGTTGTTTCCACTCGAGAACCTTTCTGCCCCAACGGCCGGACTCACGGACAATGAATTCGGGTCACTTTCCATATAATTATTTATATAAAATTACCCGAATTCATTGTCCGTGAATAGGTAACAAATACTTAAATACGTAGTAAACATCGAAGACTCAGAAACAAATATTATCACATAAATAATATTTGCTCTTACCGGGATTCGAACCCAGGATCATCAGCTTCGTAGACAGAGTCACTAACCACTAGGCTAAGCCGGTAAAACACATGCACATGCACGGCACATGTACATAAAAAATATATTAACTAATATATCGATATCAAATCTCCAGAACGTGCCCCGAGTTAGTACACGTATGCTTATGTCATGTTATGGAAAATAGCAAGCAAATGATAAAACAGTACGGTCTTCAAAATCCCACCGAAGCAAACATTTTTCACCTGCAGCAAAACCTCCACGAAGTGGAGAGCAAATAAAAGAGCCTCCAACCTCGCAATAACCTTCAGCCCATATAAGCGCTTAATTAAGCCTGAGCTTTTATGGCTTTTATGCTCTTAACCCGTCAACGCTTACGGCCCCTCAGACGCCATTTAAAGACGAGTTAGATATTATGTACAAATTGGGAACAATTTCTTGATGTTACGACCCGGAAAAATGTAATTGAAGTCGATGTATTCTATCGTACTAATTTGGAGGTTTATTACTAAATAACATGGTAACGATTGCACGGATTGAGATGAAATTCAGCATACAAATAGACCAAGTCCTGGTTTGAAATCATAGAATACTAAAATTTCTTTGTAAGGAGTCCCTTCAGGATAATAATGTGAATAAATGCTAGTATGAGATAAATTTCTGTTAGGTAAGTATTATTTTTAAGACCAAGCACTTCATTGCGGGCTGTACCTTTTTTTTATTTGATCGCATACTGCATGTGTATACCAAATAAATGAGCCAAAATACGGTGCGTTTATTTTATGTAGGTAGGTAATTTAGATGATCCTGTGACCACTGTCCGACACCATCACCAGATCAGCTCTATGTCATAACCCTTTCCGGCCGGCTCCTATACAATCGTGCAATAAACTTTGGAACATTCTGTGTACTCGTACACGCAAATCCTTTTTAGGGTTCCGTACCAAAATGGTAAAAAAGGAACCCTTATGGTGCCACTCTGTCTGTCTGTCTGTCCGTCTGTCACAGTCAGATATCTCAGGAACATTTTTATTTGTGCTATTGCATCAAGTAGTATCAAATTAAAGGGCTTAATTTGAAGATTCCAAAACCATTTTTATTTTTTTTCTTTATCATGTAATTTTTTAATTTAGGACGAATAAAGTAAAAAAAAATACCATTCCCCCTATTATCTTCGAAGGCACTGAACAGAAAAATCTGTAATAATTACCAATTATTATTATCATCCTAAATATTACAGGAAAATATAACGGTTTTCCTACCTTGCACCGTTTTTTTAGAAATTTCGTAACACATACGTCTTTGCTCCTACTAAACTAACCGCCATACAGTTTTTCTTGAACTATTCACGTATACCACGGAACCCTCGGTGCGCGAGTGCGACTCGCACTTGACCGGTTTTTTTTCGTGATCGGGACGAAATCGATTTATCGTGCAGACACAAGCGTTCAAATATTCAAAGGTTTTGTTTTGTGCTTGAATGTGTTTGAACGAGTCCTACGAGCTGTCAGAACAGTCGTAAGTTTTCATACAGCAAATTTCCCGATAATATCGGAATGGATGAACCATTTTTCTATAGGTTTGAGTTACCACTTTACCGGGACCAGGAGACCAAAATAGTTGAAAAGCTAACCAAACAATCTCATATTGCACTCAAATGTTGTTCTAATGATCGTGGTTTGCAATTACAATTATATTTTATTTTACAATACAATACAATAATCTTTATTGCACACCAAAAAATTACAGAGATCCTTAAATAAACAAGATACTAAAGATTAATGGTAGACAGGCGGTCTTATCGCTAGGAAGCGATCTCTTCCCAGACAACCTTATACCTAAACCTTAACCTTATTTTGTGGTTTCATACGTTTTTTGTGAGCAAAATGACATGAGAAGTCTCAAAAAATCTGGATTACCGTGCAATTGGAACTTTAAGGTCAAGTTTTCATGTCATTTCGCGCAAATAAAATGTATCAAGTCAGTGGCGTGGCGTAAAAGATATCATTGGGCAAGCCGGTGCAGATTTCGGTTTCGGTTTAAAGATCTTTATTTCTCAAAAGAATAACAATTATTCACTTATATGAGAAACTAGCTATTTCCCGCGGCTTCGCCCGCGTTGTTCCCGTTATTGTCCCAAAGAAACTCTTTACCTGGATATAAAGTATCCTTTGTTTCAATCCAGGACTTGGTCTACTTACATGCCAAATTTCTGCTTGATCCATCCAGTTGTTACCCCGTTATTTAGTAACAAACATCTTCACAAACTTTCACATTTAAGTATAATATTAGTGTGAAGATTTTCGAATTTTAAAAGTTTAAATAAGTATACAATTTAATATAACCAGAGATCGGAATAGGTAGAGTATATTTACCTAAACTTCGAAGAACATAGTCGAAAAGTGGAGAGTCCCTTACAACAAAATTTTTATCCGGGACTTAAGTCTCGGAATCTTACTAAAAAAATATATTATTGGTATTCTTTAGCACATTTCTCGAACATTCTCAGTATAGCTGTCTCTTTCTAATAGTGCTGTCTCTTTCACTCCTTCGAGAAATTTCGCCATATACTGAAGTGTAGTTCAAAGGCCCATAAGGGGTCCTGAAAACGGATTTTCAGGTTATTGCGCCATCTGATAGAGGGTGTCCTGGAACAGACTGAAAACGTGTTTCAGGCGCCTGAAAACAACGGCAACTTGGGTGAATTTTCAATCTTCTACTATGTGAAAGAGCCACCTCTGACACGGCCTGAAATCACCTTTCAGCCTGCTGAAAACGTTTCTAAAGCACGGAAAATCACGTTTGAAGTTTTAACCTATACCATCGGCGCAACACACATACACACATTACTTTTGCGCCGGTGGCTCTTTTACATAGTAGAAGATTGAAAATTCACCTAAGTTGCCGTTATTTTCAGGCGCCTGAAACATGTTTTCAGTCCGTTTCAGAACACCCTCTATAAGATGGCGTAATAACCTGAAAACCCGTTTTCAGGCGTTTTCAGGACCCCTTATGGGCCTTTGAACTACACTTCAGTATAGTTATGGCGAAATTTTCGAAGGAGTGAAAGAGACAGCACTATTAGAAACAGACAGCTATACTGAGAATGCTCGAGAAATGTGCGGAAGAATACCAATAATATATTTTTTTAGTAAGATTCCGGGACTTAAGTCCCGGAAAATTTTTTTGTTGTAATGGGAGTCTCCACTTTTCGACTTTGTTCTTTGAAGACCTATTCCGATCTCTCTACATAAACTTTCAACCCCTATTTAAACCCCTTAGAGGATGAATTTCGAAAAACGGTGATATCTCTTTTCTTGTAATCTAATAAAAAGTCTAAACATGACGTTTCAAACCTCTTACTTCTAAAATCTTGGACTCTCCATACAAATTTTGAACCCCTATTTGAACCCCTTAGGGGATGAATTTTGAAAAATCCTTTCTTAGTGCACATTTAGACCTTATAAGGATCCTACGTGCTAAATTTGGAATTTCTAGGACCAGCGGTTTGGGCTGTGCATTGATATACAAACTTTCAACCCCCATTTAAACCCCTTAGGGGATGAATTTTGAAAAAATCCTTTCTTAGTGCACCCCTAGACCTTATAAGAAACCTACGTGCTAAATTTGGAATTCCTAGGACCAGCGGTTTGGGCGGTGCGTTGATATACCAACTTTCAACCCCCATTTAAACCCCTCAGAGGATGAATTTCGAAAAACGGTGAAATTACTTTTCTTGTAATCTAATAAAAATCTAAACATGAGATTTCAAACCTCTTACTTCTAAAATCGTACTCTCCATACAAATTTTTAACCCCTATTTGAACCCCTTAGGGGATGAATTTTGAAAAATCCTTTCTTAGTGCACCTCTAGACCTTATAAGGAACCTACATGCTAAATTTGGAATTCTTAGGACCAGGGGTTTGGGCTGTGCGTTGATAAACAAACTTTCAACCCCCATTTAAACCCCTTAGGGGATGAATTTTGAAAAATCCTTTCTTAGTGCACCCCTAGACCTTATAAGGAACCTACGTGCTAAATTTGGAATTCCTAGGACCAGCAGTTTGGGCGATACGTTGATATACAAACTTTCAACCCCCATTTAAACCCCTTAGGGGATGAATTTTGAAAAATCCTTTTTTAGTACACCATTAGACTTTATAAGGAACCTACGTGCTAAATTTAGAATTCCTAAGACCAGCGGTTTGGGCTGTGCGTTGATAAACAAACTTTCAACCCCCATTTAAACCCCTTAGGGGATGAATTTTGAAAAACGGTGAAATAACGTTTCTTGTAATCTAATAAAGAGTCTAAACATAAAGTTTTAAACCTCTTACTTCTAAAATCGTAGACTCTCCATACAAACTTTGAACCCCTATTTGAACCCTTTAGGGGATGAATTTTGAAAAATCCTTTCTTAGTGCACCCTTAGACCTTATAAGGAACCTACATGCTAAATTTGGAATTCTTAGGACCAGTGGTTTGGGCTGTGCGTTGATAAACAAACTTTCAACCCCCATTTAAACCCCTTAGGGGATAAATTTTGAAAAATCCTTTCTTAGTGCACCCCTAGATCTTATAAGGAACCTACATGCTAAATTTGGAATTCCTAGGACCAGGGGTTTGGGCTGTGCGTTGATAAACAAACTTTCAACCCCCATTTAAACCCCTTAGGGGACGAATTTTGAAAAATCCTTTCTTAGTGCACCTCTAGACCTTATAAGGAACCTACGTTCTAAATTTGGAATTCCTAGGACCAGCGGTTTGGGCTGTGCGTTGATAAATAAACTTTCAACCCCCATTTAAACCCCTTAAGGGAAGAATTTCGAAAAACTGTGAAATTACTTTTCTTGTAATCTAATAAAGAGTCTAAACATGAAGTTTCAAATCTCTTACTTCTAAAATCGTAGACTCTCCATACAAACTTTGAACCCCTATTTGAACCCCTTAGGGGGTAAATTTTGAAAAATCCTTTCTTAGTGCACCCCTAGACCTTATACGGAACCTACATGCTAAATTTGGAATTCCTAGGACCAGCGGTTTGGGCTGTGCGTTGATATGTCAGTCAGTCAGTCAGTCAGTCAGTCAGTCAGTCAGTCAATCAGTCAGTTTCTTCTTTTATATATTTAGATAGTTGCTAACATGCATAATAAATACAAGCTAAGCTATTGATTGTTAAAAATAATGTTACAATTCGCTAGTTGTACAAATTGCATTTCGTGGGTAGAATCACTAAAGCAAGCATACAGATCTGGCATCAAAACAAGTTTAGCAATAGCCGCTCGACGGTAGCTTAGGAGCGCGCTGCGCTGCGCGGTGCGAGCGTGGTTGTTGATAACAGTACACGGATATAAATAGCTTGGAAATGTCTTAACAACTGCGTACGCTCAGTTGGTTGTGTTATGTTTTATTTGTGTACTTTAGATTTATGCATATAATATAGGTATGATATATGTGTTTTCAATTGTTTTGTTAATTAGTCATCGATTAGATTATTACTCATTGTAGTAAAAATAACTTAATCGAATTAAATCGCGTACATTACTTACTTAATTATTACGTCCGGATGTTTCGTAACCCTTTTCAGCGTTCGTGGTCGCAAGTGGGCATTTATTAGATTCACGACATCCAAATACAGAATAAAAATAAACTATTATCTTATATTACTTTAGATGTATTGTATTAATTTTAGATGCCTAATGTGTGATTTTTTTTATATTATTAACTTATTTAATTATTAATTATACTTTTTTAATTTTTATCACTGAAATATTTATTTAAAGATAACTGTTATTGCAAATACATGTAAACACATATAATTAATTTATAGATAAGTAAGTTGAGTTATAAGTATAGACTAAGGGTGTTATAGTTTAATTATAATTTTTTTAGTGTTATTATTAGTTTAATACTGTTAATGTACCTATTTTTATGGAATAGTTGAGACGTGCTGTTTAAGTAATCTTTTAAAAGTTATTAAACGTGTGTAACGATTTAGCTTCTTTAATGTCTCTCGGGAGTTTATTGTATAAATTTGCTCCGTCATATAAAATACTTTTCTTGCCGTACATTTTCTTTAAGAGCTGTCAAATATGCCTGATAATAGGCAAGCCGTTAGGAATCGAGTTATTTGGACGCCACGCCACTGCAAGCTATAATATAAAACACATTTTAAACATGATTCTTGCCGTAGAAGCAAACAATGTCCCTCTTTTGGTTTGTATGGAAAGCCGACCGACTTGAATGGCCTTAACGTTAAATTAACGCCTCACTTTATGGCTTTTATATCCCTTAACCCTTTAACGCATTCGCTTCTGGGCGTTTCAACGGATATTTTATGAGATGCTTAGATATTAAAGGCGGATAATTTTCAGTGTAACAATTAGGTAGACGCCCGAGTGTTTGACACTGTTTCAGTAGTTACCTTAATAGTAGGTACCTTGGAATTTAGGGGGCAAACACTTGACAGGTGTACTAGAGATAGACGTCTTTTTATTGACATTTATTGATATCGATATTTTTATTTTCGATTTTTTCTTCCCATAATGTTCTACAATTAAATGTTCAATGAAACTGAGACGATTCCTGTAAAAAAAACATTTTTTTGTTATGGAATGGTATATTAGTTAAAGAAAATCCGTTTGAAATAACACTAAGGAAATCCTTTAAAACGAAAACTATCAAGTTTATCATTACCATAATTTAACCTTCTGCGACTGAGGTGACTTTATTGGTAACATCCTACTGACGTGGAGTCTGCCAGACGTCATTTTTACTGGGGCATAACATTTTTAATTATTATGTAAATGATAAACTATATTGTGTTAAAATAATTATTATGTAATTACATAATTTATGTAATTACGTATTAAGACTTGGTTTTAACTAAAACAAATATGAAATAGAAGATAAACTTTAATGTGATCAAATTTTTAACCTTTTTTTACCTATCTTACTTTACTTATTTATGAAAAAAAAATTAACAACAACTTTTTAAAACTTGACTATTTTTTCATCTTATGAACATAAACTGTGAACATGAAAAAATAATCAAAAACTTCTGTAGATAGGTTTAGGCACAAATCAGTCTTAATGTTGACACTAATTAAGTCTTCAAACAAGTCATCAACGTCACTGAAATGATCTTCTTCGTGTAATTCTTCCAGCCATTCACTGATTTGTTGTGCAGTGGTCATGGGTAGCCCAATGTGACTACGTTTTAATGGTTTTACCTTCCTCATGCCTTGACGGGAAATCTAAAATAAATATTATTTATGTGGTTACGTCTGATAGACACTAGAAATAAAAATATTTTTGTGAGGTGACGACTCACAGACACTATAGAACTATACATGATTTTTATGAGATGACGTCTGTCAGAATCAACTTAAATTGCTGTACTTACGTCTGTGGGACACCCGTGGCTCATAACTCCAAAAGTGTGCACCGCATCGCCGTTCGGGGGTCATTGTTCAATGCCGCGTATGGTTCTAGGAAGGTACTGAGCGAGACAGAGTTATATCACGCCAAGCAGCTGAACGGCAATTTGAAATGTGTTTGGCGGTGTCTGACAGACTACCACCTCAGTCGCAGAGGGTTAAAATAAAACACAAAGCTGGCTATTTTAGGCGGAATGAATCGTAGGTAGGTTTACGATGTATCGACGAATATCCCTATTAGAACTCTCTACTTGCCTTTCCATTTTGCACCAAAAACTTGAATATCTTAATATCAAAAATATACACATTCGTAAATGTCGATAAAACATTTCGTCCATCTCTAGTATCTGTCAGGTGTTTGCCCCCTAAATTCCGAGGTCTGGTTATGTAATATAATGCAGTGGCACGATGCCAAACAGCTACTCGGGTAAGTCAGAGCAGCTTTGACTTATTTTTTTGTGTAAAAGCATTCAGCATCAGATCGATTGGTATTTTGTATCAATGGGAGTTTGTTCTTGTATTTTTTTACTTAATTTGACACATCACAATCAATCAATTTGACTCGTATATATACATAACACATATCACAAAACTGATATTATGATAATATGTATCGATTCTGCGTTAGGGCGCAAAATACCCGGCCGCCGAAGTCGAGTAACTGTCGAGAACAGGCAGTTGCGGAGCGACGTGAACTTTAACGCGTTTTCCTTCGGAGTTGGTGAATTCCCAATGAGCTACCCTAATGTAGGGTTGCCAACCACAATCCCAAAAACCTAGGATTTGAAGATTATTTTAGGTTCTGTACCTCAAAAGGAAAAAAAACGTAACTCTTATAAGATCACTTCGTTGTTCGTCTGTCTGTCTGTCCGTCTGTCAAGACCCTTTATCTCGGAAACGCGTGGAGGTATCAAGATGAAATTGAAGCTATGAAAAAATCAAATTTCTAGATTAACGTAAAAAAAAAGATATGGCCATTTATGCCGCAAAAAACGTACATATCGACGGTCTTAAGGAAACCAAAATTTATAGGGTGCTTTCCGTTGATCTAGATTCTAGAGGTAGAACGATAAAATTTGGCAAGTAATACCGTAATACATTTGTAATTAAAACATAAAAAATATCGTCTTTATTTAAAGTATTTACGGAACCCTCGGTGGGCGAATCCGACTCGCACTTGTCCGGTTTTTTTATGTAAGTATCTCCAAACCAAATTTCATCTTAATCAGTTTAGTCATTGAAGATCGGTCATAATTTGAGCGTTTGAACCGCCTCACTTCTGTAGACACCTTTTTGTCGAAATCCCTGCTGATTTTAATGGGATATCAGACTATTTATTAGAAGTGTGGGATCACTACCAAATAGATTAAAACGCCGCAAACATTTTGCAGGAATTTCGATAAAAATGTGTCCACACAAGCGAGGCGGTTTAAACGCTCAAATTATGACCCACATACGAAACGGTTTGACAGACAATCAAAGTTACTTTCACATTTATAATATTAGTTTTTTGAACTGAAGTATCACATTCGGTAAACACCCTTCTGGCTCTAAATACGCTGTGTGTGTGTCTAAAAAATGTTGTCATAAATAAAGCAATCTGAGCCCACGTTTCAGACACCGTGTCGCAAGTTCTTTATAGAATCTTCAAGAATAGATTTTCCTAAATTACAGGTCGATTCACAAGAGCTGGCACGAGTGGATTGAACGAAAGTAATGTCACTTGTCACCGTTGAGTGACGTTCTTATACGGGTGGATCCAAATATATTGTAAACAACGTGTCCTAGTCCTAGTGCTCGACACGCTAATGCCCAAAAGTCGACATCCTGCTATCACCTCTATTACTAATGACTTAACTTTCATCGGACGACTGCTGGAACAGTGTCGAGCACTCAGACCTAGGTACCTATTTAGTCATCTCTATACAATAAAATGATACCAAGACGTAGTTCCGTTATTTCCTGAATAGGATAAAGTACCAAGCCAACGAAAACGCTTTCGTACCCATTTTACCTCATAAGTCCCTGCGCACTTCATGTACCTGCCTATACTAACTACATTGGCTCAATGAACCAAAGGGGGTTTTGGCGTCTGACACGAGAGTACTGTACTGACTTCATGTATAGGTACACTATGCAGTGGCGGATTAAGCATTTCTTCAAAGAGGCGCTTGGTTGATCTCAGTTATGCTGACTGACCGGTAATTTTATACGTGACGAAATGAAATAACGCGGGGGGGGGGAGTTGTCCCCTTTTAAGAGTGGGCGCGAGGCCCCCCAATGCGCGGGGCCCGTAGCATTTGCTACTCTCGCTACGTAGCTACGTGGTAATCCGGCACTGACACTATGTACAGTCACCACAGGGGATTGTTACGCTACTGGTCACTGCTCTTAATTTAGCTGTATAATAACAATCCGTTAGTCCTGTGCCCCAAGTAGAGCCTGTGCGGAAAGAGAATAGGATTAAAATTGGGGGGCGCTGTAATGCTTTTCTACCGAAGAAAAACATATTTGCCGTATTTGCCATACTAGGTAGGTTAGTTCCGTTTTTCGCCACGCCTATTCTCTTTCCGCACAGACTCTACGCCGGATTTGCATTTCACGGCTCAATTAAGAACAGTTGCAAGTAGCATAACATACCCTTGTGGTAACTGTACCCGTAAATTCGAAACTAGTTTTGAAATTGTATTGAATGGTAGAAAAGTTTTAATTAAAAAAAAACTCAGAAAGTGCAATGGAACTTGTTGTGTCTACCAGATTTATAATCTTAGCTGAATAACTTGTAAAACCTCTAACCCGACGACGCGCGACGTTTAAAGTTTTGCCATACCTATAGCTATACCTAGCGTATTAATAAATCTACGCGAGCCTTAACGAATCCATTAAAATGTTCAGTTCTCATAATCCTGCCAATGCCACAAAAGGCTAGCCGCAGGGCTGCCCATGCTGAACTTTTCACAGCAAAAACCCGGTTTCATTTTTAACTTAATAGTTTTTAAAACGGACCTTTCTGCTGCATGTTGATATCAAAAGGGTGACCGACCACACATTAACGTGGTTCAAGTTATACAGTTATAGGGGCAATGAACGAGCTTAGCTACTGCCATGAGGTTCATAACTAGGTACTTTACATACTTATTAGGTAAGAAAGAATGTCTATACCGTTTAGTGCATTGTTTTCACACGATATAGGTACGCACGTTTTTAAAGAACATACACTTAATAATAATAAAAATCTTTAAGAAGGATTTATCAAATTTAGGTAGGTAGCGTAGCGTCCAAAGAACTCGATTCCTCCTAATATCAGGGATTTGAGCACCTTATTCTACAGGTCTTAAGGAAAATGTACGCCAGACCTGCACCGGCTTGCCCAAGGATATCTTTTACGCCACGCCACTGGTAGCTATAGCTTTGTGAACAATGGTCTATGGTTCAGTAAATAACTTAAATGTTCTGGTAAAAGTGAAGTGACCCCTAACAAGATTTTTTACCTCTGTCTCGCTTGTAACTTCACCGAATTCATAAAATCAAGACAAAAAATTGCAACATGGCCATCAAATAACTTTGGAGCGTCGCGAACGAAGGCTTTAAAGATCTTTAAATGGGGATGATAACGGTTCTACGACATTGGCACCCTTAAAATTAATTATTTAGCAAAACTCAAGCCCGCCCGCAAATTGCGGTAATTTGTAATATTACGTAACGGCTGACACCCCACTTACCGGGGGTTTCCTTTTATAAACTTAATTACAAAATATCTGATTCATCCAAGCTCATTGAAAGTTCGAGACGCTCGCCACCTAATTTGACCACAATTACGTACAAAGAAATACATAGAATAGATAGATTGACAAAGAGGCAGTGATTAAGAAGTGAGTGAGTGAGGAAGATGAGTTTCCACGCTACGCTGTTATGTACAGTCTATACAATCGTAGTTACAAATGATTATTTGAGATTCATAGTGATTGTTTTAAAAGAAGGACAGAAATAATGGATTGTGTAACAAGAGAGCGAGAGAGAGAGAGAGAGAGAGATGTGTTTATGGTGCGGTGTACCTGGAATCTTAAAGCGAAACGAAGGATTCTAAAGTAAAATCCTGAGAGCGTAGCGACTAGCGACGTATTTGAGAAGGTGAAAATATTTTTTCATCACACTTGCTCGAAAATGGTGTCATTACACGTAGGTTCTGCGGGCCGTAAATGACCTATTACGCCCTAGGGCGTAATGGTTTTCTTTTTAAATCTGAAACGATGGTTTTGTTTTACTCTTATTTGTCGTGTTCAAAGGAAATGCCAATTTACTTTTTTAACTTTAATCACTGAAATATTTATTTAAAGAGAACTGTTATTGCAAATACATATAAACACATATTTCTGTTACATTAATTTAATGTTTAAATAGTGTATTTCAGTATTTTGCAAATATAAAATCAACCGTTTTAGGTCTTTACCGTTATGATTTCCGAACGTGACTTGACATTGTCTATGGATGTCACTAATGTCACTGTCAGTTTTACAATTTTATTTAGGTTAAGTACCTAAGGTTATTTTAATTAGATTTGCTCACAAGTGTGATGAAAAACATTGTGTGTGCCACGGGCGGTAAATGAATTACAAACTCGTGTTATTAAAGCCCTCGGCTTCGCCTCGGCCTTGTAACAAACACTCGTTTGTAATTCCTTACTTACCGCCCTTGATACACAATGTACTATTTCATCACACTTGCTCGAAAATGGTGTCATTACACGTAGGTTCTGCGGGCCGTAAATGACCTATTACGCCCTAGGGCGTAATGGTTTTCTTTTTAAATCTGAAACGATGGTTTTGTTTTACTCTTATTTGTCGTGTTCAAAGGAAATGCCAATTTACTTTTTTAACTTTAATCACTGAAATATTTATTTAAAGAGAACTGTTATTGCAAATACATATAAACACATATTTCTGTTACATTAATTTAATGTTTAAATAGTGTATTTCAGTATTTTGCAAATATAAAATCAACCGTTTTAGGTCTTTACCGTTATGATTTCCGAACGTGACTTGACATTGTCTATGGATGTCACTAATGTCACTGTCAGTTTTACAATTTTATTTAGGTTAAGTACCTAAGGTTATTTTAATTAGATTTGCTCACAAGTGTGATGAAAAACATTGTGTGTGCCACGGGCGGTAAATGAATTACAAACTCGTGTTATTAAAGCCCTCGGCTTCGCCTCGGCCTTGTAACAAACACTCGTTTGTAATTCCTTACTTACCGCCCTTGATACACAATGTACTATTACGGCCATATATAATTATGACATACTGCTTTTCTACCAAATATGAGGAATCTTATCTTAAAATATAAGTAAGATAAAAACTATGAGGAAACTATGTGTATTGAACAAATACATGCCGTACAAGCTGTGTGTGTAATAAACTGTATATGAATTGACCGCAAAATCATGATAATAACCGCAAATAAAATTAAAAAAAAAACTAAAATCGTTGAACAGAAGAGTACCAAGTTGAGCGCTTCTACGAAAGAAGTAAAAATGATTTAGTATAATATTGTACACACAGTTAATTCAAACCATAGTCAATGATGTAAGAAAAGAAGTTGGGATAGGATTTCGAGCACTTTTAGATACGAAGGTAACAGGCAATAGACGAAAATATACGAATAATAAAAACGGATCAATCACACAGTTCGGCACTGGTCCCACCGGTATCAGCGTTATTCGTCCCATTAGCTTTTCGTTCAATTGGTATTTGGTCTCATTCTATATTCGTCACACATTCTTTATTCGTCTTGTTCGCTATTTGTCTCTATCTTCCTAAGTCTAATTCTGTAACTTGTCTCATTCTTAATAAGTCTTAATCGTATTTCGTCACGGTCTTCCTAGGACTAATTCTTCATTATTCCCTTTCGATTTTGGTCTCATTCCATTATTCGCCTAAATTTTTTGCATACGTTCGATGTTGGTCACATTCGTAATTAGCCTCATTCGTTTTAAGTCCAATTCTAAGTTCGTTTCATTCGTTTTGCGTCTTGGTCGCTATTTGTAACTATCTTTTCCCGTCAATCTTAAATTATCATTATTAAATCATTTTTAGCATAAGAGTTCTAAAAATAGTGATCAAAAGCCGTAAATTACTAAATTTGAATTTGTTTATTAAACTATGAATAGCCAATCTGGCAAAAAAGATATGAATAAAGCGACTAAGACGTACGTCGTACGGGAAGAGTAGCGAACGTGCCCAAAAAAGAATGAGACGAGTTGCCAATAACGACAAAAAAAGAGAGAGACCAATAACGAATGTGTCTAAAGATAAAGTGCGAATGATACTAAAAACGAGAGAGACAAACAAAGACATAGTCCTAAGAAGACCGTGACGAAATACGATTAAGACTTATTAAGAATGAGACAAGTTACAGAATTAGACTTAGGAATATAGAGACATATAGCGAATAAGACGAATAAAGAATGTGTGATGAATATAGAATGAGACGAAATACGAATTGAACGAAAAGCTAATAGGACGAATAACGCTGATACCGTCCCACCGCCGGCGAGTAAGTAAAGTTGGTCGAGTAACAGTTCATTGCGGGCTGACCAGGCACAGTGTGATCGATCGACGTTTCCAGATCCACAATGTAATGATACTCGCTAAACTTTACTCGTTTACTCGTCGGCGGTGGGAACAGTGCCTTACAGATCAGTAAAAAAATCCCGAAATGTTGTATTATTAACTGTGTGACCATTTTAGGTACTTATTAGGTAAAGTCAGTCTCAAAACTAGTTAGATAAAGTATACTTAGTAACGGGTCGCAACAGCGGCAAATGACGATAACACATTTTGGGTTTTTCTATAGCTAGTAACTTTGACATTGTTACGTTCGGGAGCAAGGACGAGTGAAACAAATGCTGCTTGAATACGTACTGACATTTATTCGCCATGACACCTACTTTTAACCCCAGTGGACGCAGCCACTATATACCTATACATAACATCTCTCCCCGTTTAAATCGGGAACGAGGTTCTTATTCTAGCAAATTCCTTATGCTAAGTTAAACTAATTCATACAATAAAAAGGCTTATAATTTACTTTTGGGATCGGACGTAACAACAACCCAGATAATCCACTTCTGGGTGGCCCCGTTCGTTGTAACTCATCATCATTTTCGGAGGCTTCATGGAATTGCTCATTTCCGGGTTGTATGCCCCCCATGGATGGAGCTCGAGCGGTCTGGGTGGACTGCCTTGAAACGTGTTCTTCTTCTCCCTCCTGAGCTCGTGGTCGCGAGCTACTTTGCTCGCTAGCGTACGCCGTGGTCGGTTGACCGATATCAATGCTATCGGTGGCGCAGGATACGTCCGGTACATCTACATCTTGATTTCTAGGATGTAGGTATTGGTTGGCGTCCACCTTTTTGCACGGTATAAGCTGGTTTACATGTTTTTTAAGTTGAATTTGTGTTACATGATCCTTAACTAAGTATATTGTTTTCCCTATTTGTTTTTGCACAATACCCCTGTTCCAGGTAAAATGTTTGTTAACATCATGTTTTTTATACAGTACATTGTCGCCTGGTCGAAAACAGGGTCGGTTTACTCCACCGAAAGCTTTACTCTGCAAACACTGATTACGCTCAACTACTTTAGTGAGAGAGTGGGATGAGGACGGCGTTGATGGCGCCTTTAACAAGTCCCAGCGCGAACGAAGTTTATGACCAAATACGAGCTGGGCAGGAGAAGTCCCCGTAGTTACATGTATTGAATTTCTGTAATCGAATAGGTACTTAAACAGGTTTTCGTCGGTAATTCTCTGATTACTACTAACCATTAAACAGGACCTAATGCCTTTTTTTACAACTTTAACGTAGGACTCCGCCTGTCCATTACTGGCCGCATGATAAGCGGGAGACGTCACGTGCGAAATTCCATTTGCTAAACAAAACATACGAAACTCTTCAGACAAAAAGCATGTGGCATTATCACTAACTAAGGTGTGAACTAAGCCGAACCTTGACATAAATTCATATAATTTTGATATGACTGTAGTCGAAGAAGTAGAACTCACCCTGTACACTTCGACCCATTTCGAAAACGCGTCCACTATTACTAGGTACATCTGATTATTAATTGGACCAAGGTGGTCAATGTGTATTCTATAAAATATCTGCGGAGGATAAGGCCACACCGCGAGCGGCGCGCGCGGCGGAGATGGCCGGAGTTGACTACATATCTCACAATTACCTATCATCGATTCTATAGCCTTATCTATACCCGGGAACCAGACCCTACTTCTAGCTTCCGCCTTGCACTTTACAATACCCAGATGCGACTTATGTAATTCTGATAGAATTCTAGGTCTTAGTTTTTCTGGTATCAATATTTTGTAACCCCGCATAACCACTCCATTTTCGTACGATAATTGATTTTTGCATAACAAGTATGGTCGAATATTTTCATCATCTACTTTCCTAGGCCATCCGTTTATAACATACTTTATAACTTTTTGAAATATCCAATCCTTTTCAGTCTCTGCGCGTAATTC
Source organism: Eudemis profundana (assembly GCA_947034925.1). Classification (NCBI taxonomy): domain Eukaryota; kingdom Metazoa; phylum Arthropoda; class Insecta; order Lepidoptera; family Tortricidae; genus Eudemis; species Eudemis profundana. The sequence continues at coordinate 34,252,589 of OX344797.1, read as the reverse complement.
TGTCAACGTAATCGGTACGCTAGCGTCAACAACAAAATTGATATACGAAGCTCGATCTTCGATAAACGCCAGCGTTCCGCCCTCAGTATGACACGCGCCTACCCCGCGAACCGCATCATCGCTGTTTACGCTCGCCCGGGATAGGTAATCTGCACTGTTATCTGCGCTCCGAATGTATTCGATCTTATAGTTATAGGCACTTAAAAACATTGCGTAACGTTGCAACCTATTAGCCGATATTTCTGGAATACCTCGATATGGGCCGAAAATGCTAGTTAAGGGCTTATTGTCTGTGCGAAGTATAAACGGTATAGCCCTGCCATAGAGGTATTGATGAAAACGACGCACGCCGAATATAATTGCTGTGGCTTCCCTTTGAATCTGAGAATAATTCTTCTCAGCGCTATTTAACGTACGTGATGCATAACATACCGGCCGCTCCAATCCGTCTTCTCCAACTTGCGACAAAATAGCCCCCAGGCCATTAGGGGAAGCATCAGTGGTTAAAATGACTGTGGCGTTTGCATTAAAATGCGTTAACACTTGTTCTGAGGCTAAATGTTTCTTTATCGTATTGAACGCTTCGTTATGTTCTGCAGTCCAAAGCCACTTACTACCTTTTTGTAACAAGTTATAAAGTGGACAGAGTATCGAAGACGCCCCCGGAACGAAATTCCTGTAGTAATTAACGAGTCCTAAAAATGACTGTAACTGGCTAACATCTTTCGGCACCGGTGCATTTAACATGGCACTCACTTTTGTGGGTGACTTTTTCAACCCCTCCTTATTAATGATATACCCTAGGTATTCCACCTCATCCTTAAAAAACTCACATTTAGTCTTTTGAAGCGTCAAACCAGCGTCCTGCAGCCGCCCTAGTACTGCATGTAATCTATCTAAATGTTCAGATTTGCTACTCCCAGTCACCAAAACATCATCCAACATACAAAGCACCCCTTCCATGCCAGCTAACACCCCCTCCATGACACGCTGAAATATAGATGGCGCACTAGCCATTCCGTACACAAGTCGCGTGTACATGAAGAGCCCTTTATGTGTGTTTATGCATGTGATGTGTTGCGACTCGTCATCCAAAACACATTGCGCGTACGCTTGAGAAAGATCTAATTTAGAGAATTGTTGTCCGCCATGTAACTTTGTAAACAGTTCATGTGCGGTGGGTAAGGGATATTGCTCCACAATTAACTGTTTATTGATGGATACCGAGTAATCAGCACAAATGCGCAACGAGTTATCTCGTTTTAATACTGGGACAATGGGCGATGCGTACGTTGAATGTTCAACCGGTTTCAATATACCTATGCGCACGAGTCGGTCTAACTCCTTATAAATTTTTTCGCGCAATGCAAACGCCACCGGCCGTGCTTTAAAAAAAATGGGTTTAGGATCTTTAACTAAATTAAGTTTCACCTTGTACTTATTAAAGGTTCCTAATTCGTCAGAGAAAACAGTAGGGTATTTGACTTGCAGCTGTTCTATAATATTTGGCGATTGTTCACAAAAATTGATGGGTTTCATTTCCAGCTTATATAGCGATATAAAATCCCTACCTAGTAACGGGACGGCGCCGCCTCGAATTACGTATACATTTAATGTATTAGTTTTGCATGCATACGTGAAAGGCAGCTGTGCAATACCTACACATTGTATACTATCACCGGTATACGTTAATAATTGCTTAGTACATGTAGATAATGCCACATCTTTGAAATATTTTAAATACGTTTGCTCAGAAACCGCCGTGACAGCTGACCCGCTATCAACTTGGAACTTCATTTGTACACCGCGAACGTCAACCAACTCAGTCATAGGCTCGCCTGTTAATGAGCGAATATTATAACACTCACCATCATCGCCGTACTCATCCGAACATTCCTCTCCAACGTAATTTATCTTTTTGCACATTCGACGCAGATGACCTTTAACGTGACACTTTTTGCACTTATAGTTGGCAAAACGACACTTTTCTGCCGTATGATTGTTAAAACCACAAACGGAACACAACACTTTAACACTTTGTCGATTTTGACGCGACGCATTGCCGCGGTCCACCGACGCGATCTTGAACAGCTGCCCCGCCTGCGGGCCCCGGGCAGCGCCTGCAGTAGCCCCTGCGCGCGCGCACCGCACACTTTCCGCTAGTTCTACCGCCTTTGCCAGCGTTAAGTCAGATGGGTTCTGAGCGAACAATTTTTCTCGCTCCGCTCCTGGAAGCATCCCCATTACGAAATGGTCTCTTAATGCCTCTTCCACGTTTAGAAACCCACATTGCGCCGTTAAGCCACGGAGTCTTGCCGCCCATTGAGGGTAGCTTTCTTGCTCATATTGCACCGCCGAATAAAATTTATATCTCTCATTAAATCCGCAAGTTTTTGGCGTAAAATGAGTATCCAATAACCTACAAATATCTTCGAACGGCACAGTTTGAATATCTTTGGGCAATGCCAAGTCTGCCGCGAGCTTGAATGTGGTATCGCTGAGTGCGCTCAGCAAGATCGCTCGTCTTTTGACCCCCGACACATCCTTTTCGTTGTTAATGTCGTTGGCGATAAACCACTGTTTTAAACGCGTTTTATACACTTGCCACGTTTGGGAATTATGGTCAAAAGTGGTTAATACACCAATTTGAGACATATTTGTCACAAAACTATCACTTTTACTACACACGCGGGTAGATCGTCGCCACTGTTACGTTCGGGAGCAAGGACGAGTGAAACAAATGCTGCTTGAATACGTACTGACATTTATTCGTCATGACACCTACTTTTAACCCCAGTGGACGCAGCCACTATATACCTATACATAACAGACATTAATTTTTAAACTGTGATCTGACATTTTTACCTCTTAATGAAAGCAACGAAAACAAAACAGATGTGACTGTTTTTGTAACCATGCAACTTTCATAGCACTTAAACGACACATAAAACTCCGTCACATGATCTGTCAGTCACAACCGCCCGGCAGTAAATAACAAAAAACTCATTAAATTATGCAAAAGGTCTACATCCGACGATCCTGCGAGGGGAATAAAGAATTACCTCATTGTTTAAAAACACTCGAATAACACCCAAAATGTGCTGTTGAATTTAATTGAGGCGAATGAGGTATGAGCCCGGATAGCTCTGCTACAGTTTTGTTTGCAAATCTGTGTTTCAGGGTCTTTATTCGACATATACCTAAATAGTCGTGCTACTGCTGAAAGTGGTCTTGAAAAAAAAAATTCAGTACACGCGCGTAAATCAGAGCCTCAAAAAGTTGGAATCCATAGTTCCATACCCTTGACAATGTGTTTAATTAATTGAATTGCGGATGACGTCTGGGTCAAAACTATATAATTCTATTTAGTCCGTCAGTTAGATTATGAAAAAATATGGGACACGTATTTTTTGGTTTATCAAAATATTAAAAATCGACAAAGTTATAGATGATCAAACTTCTGGAGTTGGGTCTTGTGACGTCACTCCTAGGTGAAAATTGTACCAAGGAGTGACGTCACTCGAAACTTCTAAGCACTCTATCCTCGTATTTTTTTGTTTTTCAAACAATAGAAAAAATACGTGTATAATATTTTTTAATAATCTAACTGACGAACTAAACAGTTTTTTTTAGTAGTCTAGCCCAGAGCCACTAGTAGATTTTTGTTAGATAGAATAGGAACAGATGATATCAAATAATCAATCGGGAAAATTGTGTGTTAGATTAACAGTAATTTCTTAATTTTTACTCTGTTTCAGTGATAACTAAGTAAGCCGTTATGCCAATCAGTACAGGAGTGTATTTTGTAATTTTCACCTTGCTAGAAATAGAAAATAGGTAACAATTAATCGATCAGATCAAAATAAGACTATTTTAGTCTTATTTTGATGAACAGAAATATATATCTGGTCAGCCAAAATGGCTAGTAACATACCAACTTATGGACGACAAACATAACAAACATTTCATTTTGCAAACTGTGCAATTGATGTCATACTGAACTTCTCTAAATTATTTGGATAGACAATAAAACATAAGCTGTATTGAGCGCTTCTCGATTAATCAAGTTTTGGTAAGCAATCAATGGTTAAGCAAAATTTTTTTGTAATTTTCTCCATCAAATTACCTCAGGTAATTCACTCCTAGCTAAGTAAAAGAACGAATAGAAATTATTCTGGAGAAGTTGATGCATCGTTTAATTCCCCTAATTTTCTTCAACAGGAGTCCGTGGTCATTTTATAAAACGAAACTTTTAGAACTGCTTAAGGAATCTTTGCTCAAAATACGCTGACGGTGTGTTTACGCTCCCAAATATAATGTAGAAAACGTGACGTCAATGACGCGTCGCAGCGTCAAGCTTCGGTGCGATCGATCCTTTAGGAACTTCGCTTCTAATTCGCCCGCAAATCGAAAGTGTGATAAGGCACTTAGCGCGTTTTCTATTTGTGGATCTGCCGACAAACATCTACTGAAAATGTTAGTTACCTTAGACCGTCCGCGCACGCGCTTGCCGCTGTTGAGCCGCAGCCACGCGTCCCAGCGGTGTCGGTAGACGGACACGACGTTCCAGCGGCCCAGGCGCACCGGCTCGGGCGACCGCAGCACTCCCGCGCCGCTGCCGCAGTCGAACCTGACCGATAATCAAATCGCTTTAACATTCTTCTCTTTATGAAGGCTCCACACTGCATACTGTTTAAGTGGATAGTATGCAGTTTTCAAGAAAACTGACTTGTGTCTACTACTTTTCTTTATCTGATGTTTAGTTTGTAATTTGTTTTAATGTTTTTTTATGAATAAGTTTTTTTTATTATATAGTGGAATTATTCCATGTTGACATTGTATTTTTTTTATACAGATTGTAAATAATTTTTAATAATAAAATATTTGAACGGATTTAAACTCTTCAAATCAAATGTAAACAGGTTTTTACCGAACCGAATGTTCAGTGAATATTATATAATCAGTGAATGTTATATGTACCAAATTTCAACTCAATCGGACCAGTACTTTCGGAGCAAATTGACTGTGGCAGACAGACAGAGAGACAGACACACGAGTGATCCTAGAAGGGTTCCGTTTTTTCCTTTTGAGGTACGGAACCCTAAAAAGTAAAAAAAAAGTATAAGATTTTTTTATGTCCAGTAGGCTCAGGTTAACGACTTTTAAAACTATTCCAAATTTCAAATCGATAGCAGCAGTAGTTCCTGAAATATCTGGCTGTGACAGACATACAGACAGAGTCGCACCATAAGGGTTCATTTTTACCATTTTGGTATGGAACCCTAAAAAAGAACTTGATCAATCCCCCAGCACGTTAACGTGTATCCTGATGTAATGCGTATTCCTTCGCACATTCAGGGTGGTCCGCGTAGCGACCTGGTTCGACCCCAGGGAACGCCACGGCCGACCACCCGGTCAAACTATCGCTATGCCCAATAAGGGTCGCGAGTTAGTCAGTCTTCAAAAAAATAAAAATAAAAAACCTTCGCACATGTAATACGCGCTAGAAAGAGATGTAGTTTACGTGAGTATAAGTTCGCTTTGTACATATCAGTGGCGTGGCGTCCAAAGAACTCGATTCCTACCGGCTTGCCTAATATCAGGCATTTGACCACCTTATTCTAAAGCTCTTAAGCAAAATGTACGCCAAATCTTCACCGGCTTGCCCTAGGATGCCGGCTTACGCCACGCCACTGGTACATATACCATTATTTTGTAAGTTTGTAACCGTGTACTGCACGAGTACATACATACGTCAGCGATAAACTTTACTATGCTAGCCCCACGGCTGTTCCACTAAAAAAGTTTTTCCCGGAATAACTCTGAACCAGATTAGCGCGGCAGCCGCTCACAGGATGTTTTTTTTCCGGATTTCCCGGCAAGGCTAAGTTCGTTATCAATTTTCATGGACTGAGAGGTAAAAACGTATTCCTTATACAGGGTGAGACGGAACCAGTGACTTTTCTTAAAACATGCAATTTTTTTAACCTCTTTCCATTACTGAATGTTAATATCTGTATGTTTTCATTTTCAAGATATAGGCTGTTGTAAAAATATCAAAAATATTATTTTGTGGGTTTTGTTTTTCTTTATAATTATAAACATTTAACTCATGTAGGTGAATTTTACATCAAATAGATTATGATGACAATATTTTCAGGAAAGTTATCTGTCTTGCTCCACCTTGTAAGTATATAATATAGGTACATGCGTAAACATACGAGTAAGTAGAGTGCAACTGCGATAACTTTACACAGCGGAACATGGCAACATCTCCGTTTAAAAGTCAAATTTCTGTGAAAATGTGACTTTTAAATTAAGGTGTTGCCATGTTCCGCCGTGCAAAGTTATCGTAGTCGCACCTATAATTGTTGGCATTATATATCACGCTTCGCCTAAGACGGTAGTCTATTAAAATTCCAAAAAGATTATAAATAATAGTTGATTCCAATTGACATAATTCTAGTTCTAGTATAAATAAATCGGCAACGGTAGACTTATTTTCTAAAATATATTGAAGAAGACTCGGTGAACATAAAATCAATGTAAGAATAGAAAGAGTTTTAAAACTTCAAAGTGAGAGTAACATAATATCATCAATCGTGGGTTCAATTGGTGTAAGGGACAGACAAATTAATGAGACATTAATTTGCCTGTCGCTTACGCCAATTGGGTAAGTCAAGTTTATCAAAAGTGTGCAATTTATATACTTTTTCGATAGTTCCCGACGTAATGATCTAGAAAATACCCCTTTTGCATTTTTATTCCCTGTAATTCTTCCCAAATATCGTGTTAAACTCACTTAAAAAAAGGGACGCCCGCCGGCTGACAAAATTAGTGCCTAAATTCGTAAAAAAAAAACAAACGTATCTGTGTGAAGTCTGTGTTATGCCGCGTCCACACCAAGCCAACGAAGGCCGGCGAAGCCCCTTCGTTGGCCTTCGTTGGCTTGGTGTGGATGCGGCATTAGCTGACAATTGTGACAGACGAAACTTCACACAGATACGTTTGTTTTTTTTACGAATTTAGGCACTAATTTTGTCTGCCGGCGGGCGTCCCTTTTTTTAAGTGAGTTTAACACGATATTTGGGAAGAATTACAGGGAATAAAAATGCAAAAGGGGTATTTTCTAGATCATTACGTCGGGAACTATCGAAAAAGTATATAAATTGCACACTTTTTATAAACTTGACTTACCCAATTGAACCTGGTCGACGATAAATATTCCAAACATAAATCATGAATGGCATTACGTATATCATGTAAAAGTAATCTTTGCGTGCAGTAATCATAATGTTTTCGTGTATTAAAACCACTTATATTTTGTATTTTAGGGCTGGTGCTGCACCGTCTACCTTTCGTAGTAGTGCTACGCCGTAGCAAACTTTACTACGCCGTAGCTAATTGCTACGCGTATTCGAATATCTACGGCAATGCAACAGCCATTTAAATTATATGATAATGAATTAAATATTACGAATGGAAAGGAAAGAGCGATGCCTTAACGACTTATAACAGCTGAATTTATACGACCCTAATTTAACGTACATTGTATATAGTTCAGTTGTATGAAAGCGGATTCAATTCTATTTTATTAATAAAAGTCTCGGGACATGTTAATAAACAAATTACGCTTACATAAACGCATATGGTAATATTAATGTTAACTATTTAAAGTTATGTAACGTGTTTAGATCTAATAAATGTTTTATTTTATTTTATTAAGCCAGGTAACAAAATGTACCTAAACTAATTATGTATTACAAAACATGAAATGTGTGCTAAAACTATGTATAACTAAATTCACACTTCCGTAACTACCTAGCATAGGTGGCGACGTAGGGAACATTTGTACATATCGATGGCAAAAAGCGAGAACGTAGTAACCGCCACTTGGTCAAAAAAAATTTTTTTGCATATTCGGAATCAGCGAATTTTTCTGCGTCGACTGGTCTGGGTCCCCTGGCTCTACGACGCTTAGAAAAAACTGGACTACGTTGCAAAACGAATGTATTTTTTTGACGATGCCCACATCTAATTGCTGTAAACATCCAAATAGTAGCAATTTTCTAAACGAGTACATTTACGCTAATTTTGTTTTTTCATAAATCAAAGGGTGTGCCGGTTACAGCGTTGCCGAAATTTTGTTCCGTGGCGGTTACAGCATTTATGCATGTAGTGAAAAAATAACGAACCAAGCTTACTTCAATTATCCTAAAATAAATTATCTATGATTGACGCTTACTACATTTCATTCGAAAATGAATTAACAGCAAGCTACAGTAACGACATTTGAAACACAACGTGAAGTGGGTAGTGCTTGAAGATACAGCAATAAAAATGTGCGCTCGCGGCGATGTGGCTCGTGAATACGACCTGTGATTTAGTCTATCGGCGATCGCCGGAGCGAGTGGGTGTGCGTAGTCTGTGTACTCTGTGTGTCCGTGAAGTGAAATATTTTTATAATTGAGGTGATAGTTGTGTTCAAACAATTGTTTAAGAATTATGTTGAAAACTTATATAATAAGTAATACTTACATACAAAACATCTTTTATAGTTAGTGGGTTTAATAGGTAGTGAGTTTTATATCGATAAAAGTTACTTAAAAGACAATTTAATGCCAAAACTGAAGATAAAATGTAGAGAGTTTTAAAGTTTTCACGGGAATATTAAACCTCATTACCTATAATATTTAGTTTTAGCGGATAACAATATTATAGTCTGATTAACCCTAAGAATATTTATGTTTGTTTTTAGCACGATAAGTACAAGGTTGTGATTTTATATGAGAGATTTTATTAGCCTTTTGAAATGTAATAAGCAACGGAGGTTTTAAGTAATTTTCGTAATTATTTATTTATTTATTTAATCTTTATTGCACAATATAAATAGTACAATTGGCGGACTTAATGCCTTAAGGCATTCTCTACCAGTCAACCAATGGGCTAAACAGAAACATTGTTTTGGTGCAGGGCCTTTAACATCAATTGGAAAACTTAAGATAAATTTACAAATATACCTACAATATACATACATACAGTATATACTTACACAAATACAATATTATATAATATACTTACATATACTACTTTACGTACCTTGTGAAAACCTCATGTCGATAATTAGTTTTGGACAGCATTGAAGAGATGCTTGCGCAACATGCGCTTGAATGTGAACTTGCTTTGTGCTTATACAGAGAGAAACGTAATGTTTTTATACAGAGAAATTGAGACTAGATAGTATTTGATTATGTTAAGACGGTAATTGTTGCTTCTGATCTTTTAATTTGTAAGAAACCTGCATTTAAAATTTGGAAACATTTTAAAAAAGTATGTTGATAAAAATTGATTGATCCTTAAGTCGTTTTATTTTCACAGTTTCTTTTTGCCGGTGGACACTTACCACATTTCAGTTAGTCCTATAAAGAACGTAATGACATTTACGTCAAAATTATTGAATCTTAAAATAAATATGCATCTGGTTACAGCATTTATGCTTTATGGAAATAATACCCGTTTCACCATTTTAGTACATTTACTTCTGGCGTTTGCAGCGTTTTCGCGTAACGAAAAAAAGAGTTCAATTGTCGTAACCGCCACTAAGTCGTAAACCAGTCTGTTTTGTTAAATATTAAATATGCCAGTTGAAAGAAAACCATAAGTTATGAATTAGATCCAAATATCAAGCATTTTCGTTCATAAATGAAAGAGTTATGATTTTTTTTCTTGAAATCGAAAAGTTTTTTGGCTCTGGTGTAAAGTTTGCATTTTGGCGGTTACTACGTTCTCGCTTTTTGCCATCGATATAATCTAGATCCCAATTCGTTAAGTTAGGTTTATTTAGCTATTAACATCACTATATTTTTGAAATAGCGCAGAAAAAATTAAAAAATACACCCTAGCACAATATTCATCAATAGGTACAGAACTAATGTTTTAAACTTAAAAACGAATATCCCTAAGGAAATAACATTTTAACACACAACTAAGAATAAACACATTTTTTATTATGACTAACTTAAATTATTGAAAGTGAGATCAAATACGAAATAATTTAATGGAACTGAGATAGCTGTAAAGTTCAAAATGGTGACAGTTAGTAGAAGATTCCCCCGGGACCCATATTGGGCCCCTTATTCTTTATCGTGTTCGTGAATGACTAACTCTCTACCATGTACCAACCTGATTCTATTTGCCCATGATACCAATGCTGTAATAGCTGCTGATACTATGCTGCATTTAAATGACAGAGTGAATGCTGCTCTATTATTGTTTGATAGATGGTTCGCGGTAAACAACCTAAAACTCAACTCCAACAAAACCAGCGCCATGTTATTTAAGGCTTCAGCTAGAAACTTGGATACCTTGGACATACGAGTTAATGGCGAAAAAATATTACAAGCTGTCTGTGTTAAATTCCTAGGCATTCACATTCATGACCTACTGAATTGGAAGAACGAAGTTCAGGCGCTTAGTAGCTTTATTAAGGCCGGTTTACTCGTATTAAGTTGTCAAGTAGTTAACTTAATTTTAAGCGATAAGATTTTAAGCAAGCGTTTATACGTTCGTATTAGTTAAGCTCTTTAGGTAGCCCGAGATGGACGCTCAAGACCAAATAGTACATTACAATCAGCATTGCGATCCAGCGAGAAAATGCTACTCGTATCTTTGGGACCGTGTCGCGGGGGTACAATTTTTTACACTTATAATTCTGTTTTTGTAATTATTTAAGTATTTCTTAATCTAATTCAAAAACGCTAACTTCAAACACTTTGGTCAATTATATGGAATTATAGGTTGTTTTTGAGTAAAAAAAAAAACTTCGTTTGTTTAATATAATTAATTCTACAAAAGCATTTTTAGGGTTCCGTAGTCGACTAAGAAACCTTATAGTCTCGCCATGACTGTCCGTATGTCTGTCTGTCCGCGGCTTAGCTCAGCAATCTTTAGTAATAGAAAGCTGTAACAATTAAATAACAAACACACAAAATAATGAAAAACTTCCTGCTGCTTGAAACCGGTTGGAAATGGGTTGGATATTTTATTTAATGTTCTCAATGCTTCGGTAAATAAAAAAATCTTCATCCAGACAGCCCTTAATCAGAAGTTTGATATAAAATCGATAAATATTATCGGGACAAAAGGCAGGCAAGGAAATTCTTACAAAAGGGTAGTATCCTGATGTACACATTTTGTGAAATTTTCAAGTCTCGATCTCAGTGGTTCCTAACCTTTATTGCCACATCGCCCACAGGCCCCCTCTAGATTTGTGTCATTACCCCTCCAAAAAATAGAGAGAAAACTTAATTTTACCCCTAAATGGGTAATTACCCCCAGGTTCGGAATCACTGCTCTATCTATTAAGGTTCAAAAGATACAGCTGCATCTTACAAAAAATAAAAACAAAATAAAATGAAAAAGGGTGTGACACAGAGCTCTGTGGCAGACCCCTTTTTCATTTTATTTTGTTTTTGTTATTTGTTGTTATAGCGGCAATATAAGTACACATTCTGCGAAAATTTCAAGTCTACCTATTACGGTCCAAAAGATAGAGCTCTGTGACAGACGGACAGTGGAGGCTTAGTAATACGGTTCCGTTGGCACCGTTTGGGTACGGAACCCTAAAAAAAGACCTTTTATTTTTACAACCTTTTTCTGTAATTACAATTCTTGATTACCGATTTCAGGACGCGTGGTCTAACGGCCTCTTTTATGGTTGATTTGCATATTATTTTTAATTTTCCTCCCAGCGTATAACAGAATAATGCAACAGAATACAGTAGAACACCGGTTTGCAAAGGTTTTCTGTAAAAATCTGGCATGGCTAGTATAATCCGTAATCTGTATCGCAGTACAGTCAGCCCTAAGTAGTCTCTGTGACATCGAAAGCGCCATATATATAGCAACCTTTATTACTATGTGCACAAATACGTGTGATGTGGGGATATATATGACGCTTTGTATGTTAAATACTATTTAATGCTGACTGTACGCGTGTTTCCGTTGGCAGTTACGCGTCCCGTGCGAGACACATCGTGGCTGCCTTGTGATAGACGTTCAGGGGTTCAGCGGAAGAGTCATCAAGGGGTTTCGAGAGTTATCGGCCATCGGTTAATCGCTTTCCCAAGGCTGCGTTTCAGGAGCTAGCGAAGCGGGCAGCGAGGAAATCCACCAAAGCAACGCGCCTCAGAGCCAGAAAATGTAGTATAGAATGAGAAAAGGGCCGAACTGAAAACCGGTAAACGGCACGAAGTCCTAAGTCCTAAGTCCGTTCCTTTTGTCACACGGAATTAGAGTTCATTAAGTACTATGTACGTTCTTGTAAAATTGTCTTTATGCCACACCTGGCTATAAAGTGACTTTTTCCGCACGCTGCGCATAAAATTATGTACACAACACGGGAGGTAATAAGGAAAGCCCTCGATTGCATATTTACGTCCCTCGCTTGCAGCTCGGGCCGAAAACTTCTGCGATCTCGGCCTTTGTTTATATTACCACCCTAGTTATGTAATGTACTATTATTGCTATTCTGTATTGTGTAAGTTTTGTAACTGTGTTCAGTGTGGCAATAAATGTTTTCTTATTATTAGATATTCGCTCAGCGCTGCTCGGCATTGATGCATTTTTTCTACGTGTACCGCTCCGTTGTTATGTCTCAGCTATGATGGATAATAACGAGAAATATTTAATTGAGTTTCTAAAATCGTAAATGAGCATGTTTAAAAATATGTCCAAATATTATATATTTAATGTTCATTTCTCTTATTTTTGGGTCCACCAAGTAACTATCTAACTATTTTTCGCATCCGAACTCACTGCAGTATACTATACACGTTTGCGATACATTTCGCGGGAGCCAGCGAACGTGGCGACGGTGCAATCCCGACTGGAGTATTGCTACGCATTCGTAAAAGTTTGCTTGTAAAGCGTTGGTACATACTCATCACGCGCACATGAAAGCGGCGCGATGTACCTATTAAATTATACTGTGTCTCCGCGTCAGTGAAAGCCATGTAGTTAACTCACGGCACCCTAAGTCTCATGGGTAATATATGAGTATTTATACTGATATCCATGTCTCATCTACTGTAACTCAGATCACTGCGTGACCATTCCAAGTAGCGTTTTAAAGCCCATTTACGGCCAGTAATTGGATCAGTTCCGTACCTCGCTTTATGGCTCACTAAACGAATGACCGAGTTATTCGCAGCGACTAATTACTAAAAGTTGTTCACAGAGTTGTTACAAATTTTGCATAGACCAGCTCGGGAGTTCGGAATTTATCCCGTTTTATGAACTATTTCGTGTATGACGAGGAATTCGCTATTAAACTGTTCTGTACGGGAAAATAAAGAACTAGTAAAACAATTTAAACAGTGTATCTTTAATGAAAATCGACAAACCTGAATAGGAAAGTAGAAAAAAGTCGGTGTTAGTGTTTAATAGTCACTAGATTAAAAAAAACAAGTATTTCCATTCTCAACTTTATCTTCGCAATTGTTCGGGTTGGTGTTAAGAAATAGAGTATCTACAGGTGGTTTACGGCTAACTAAAGTTCTAGAAAAAAGTTAATTTTACGAAACAGGTTGTAACAAATTTAATATTGGTCATTTGGAGCACTCGCTTTAAAATTAACATCATTATAATACAGTAGAACCCACTTAAAACGATTCTGAGCCTAAGCAAAAAAAGCGTCTTAAACGGGAAATCGTAGTACACGGGGAAAAAGTTATGAAAACAGGCCACAGGGACCAGTGTAAAATGGCGTATTATGCGGGAAATCGTATTAAACTGGTTCTACTGCATGTTATTTTCACGTGTCAATAATGTCACACTGACCTCAGCTCGACGTGGCCGTTCCGCAGCAGCAGCGCGAGGTAGTCCCCCGAGAGGTCGTCGTGCTCGCCCGTGAGCAGCAGCACGCCGCGCGCGCGCTCGGGCCGCACGCGCAGCCTCAGCCGCACGCGCTTGTACGCCCCGCGCAGCGCGCGCAGCGCCAGCCACGAGCCCCCCGAGAAGCGGGGCGTCGAGATCTTTGTATCTGGAAAAAATGGGGAATCAGTGACGGATAAAGGCCCTGTAGCAACTTCTTTCAGGACGCCTTTGCTTTGGTCGAAGATCAAACACCGACTGACAAAGCAATGACGTAGTAGAACGGAACATTATTTCGAAAACATTACAGACCCTTTCCGACTATAATCAGAGAAAAAGAAAATCAAGGGCACATGAAAGTTTATATTGTATGCATAGCCACGGACGGTCCATGGACCATAGTTTAAGAAACCCTGTTGTAGAGGGAGGGGAGCACTTTTGCGAGTGGACACGGAGCCCCCCAATGCGTGGGGCTTATAGCTGTCTACATCTACTGCGTAGATATAAAAATAATATAAAATTATACTGTGGATGAAGTTTTTTTCTACACAAACCCATCTATAATACCAACACATCTACCAACTGTACTGTTTATAATTAAGATTTACTCATTATTCTCTTAGGATTGCTATCGGAAAAATATCCAAAAGGGCAAGTGTTTAATAGTGACCGTAGGTTTTATCTGCTCAGTGTTCAGTGGTAAAGATTCAGGAAAATGTGGTAAGTTTTACCAACCTGTAATGAATTCAGTTCTTTCATACATTTATGCCCTATATCTTTCTGGACTGTTTTATTATTATATTCTAAATCAAAGTTGCACGGCATTTGTACCAATTTCTGATTTAATACCGCAATAAAATGCACTTAGCGCCGAATCAAATGACACGCCCTTTGACGATAATACAATCCGCGCCGTTGAGTGGGACGCGATTATGGAGAGGGAGGCTCTTCATTACGGTAAGGAGCACTTATGCAATGGTGTACAGTCAGCATACACAAACCCGAAAACACAAGGACGTTTTTATACACACAATGTATTTACACACTTGTATATTTACACCCGATTTTCCTTTTATTTATTTATAGATTTGCCAACAGATAACTACAACACTGAAAATCAACATAATATTTACTTATTTGTTCAATACACTACATTACCTGCCAAATTGCATTGCATAGCAATAAGTGACATGTCACTTACGGACAATGAATGAATTCGGGTAATTTTCTATGAACAATTATATAGAACACGACCCGAATTCATTGCCCGTGAGTGTAATTTGCATAATCCTATAGACTGTTCTTATACAACATTATCATTATCTGATATACGCAGAATATCAAATGTTGTACGATGGTAGTACGACGAGTAAAGTACATATAGTAAAGTCGTGTTTGTTAAATAAGATACCTCAGTTAAAGAAGTACTAATTGAATTAGTTCATACGTATTTACGTTCAGTAAGTTGGTAATGTTGGTATAAGAACACGTAAGCAGGGAGCGGCCTCAAAAGGCCTCGATTGCTTAGCTGCTGTTGGTATTGACTGTACCAAGCCATCACTCATCTTGTTACGTGCGTCATGCTCCCGCTGCAACAGGCGTGAAAGTGAGGAGCCACCTCTAAATAGGCCTCGATTGCTTAGTTACTCTTGCTGCTGGCTGAATCCAGCCACCTTGCGTCACTCGAGAGTCGAGACGTTCTAGAGCTGTCCAACTCCGATTTGATTCATTTTGATATATGTTATAGAGTAGCCACCTAAACACACCTCAAAGGGCTCAAACTTTGAAGGGTGTTTTTTTAGGAAAGTATGAGTTTGAGGTGAAATGACAAAACACGTGTCTCGCCAGCAGCTCGCGCCAGTAAAGCCGCCAGCAGCTCGCGCCAGTACCGCCGCCAGCAGCTCGCGCCAGTACCGCCGCCAGCAGCTCGCGCCAGTACCGCCGCCAGCAGCTCGCGCCAGTACCGCCGCCAGCAGCTCGCGCCAGTACCGACGCCAGCAGCTCGCGCCAGTACCGACGCCAGCAGCTCGCGCCAGTACCGCCAACAGCAGCTCGCGCCAGTACCGCCGCCAGCAGCTCGCGCCAGTACCGTCGCCAGCAGCTCGCGCCAGTACCGCCGCCAGCAGCTCGCGCCAGTACCGACGCCAGCAGCTCGCGCCAGTACCGCCGCCAGCAGCTCGCGCCAGTACCGCCGCCAGCAGCTCGCGCCAGTACCGACGCCAGCAGCTCGCGCCAGTACCGCCGCCAGCAGCTCGCGCCAGTACCGCCGCCAGCAGCTCGCGCCAGTAACACCGCCAGCAGCTCGCGCCAGTAACGACGCCAGCAGCTCGCGCCAGTACCGCCGCCAGCAGCTCGCGCCAGTACCGCCGCCAGCAGCTCGCGCCAGTACCGTCGCCAGCAGCTCGCGCCAGTACCGCCGCCAGCAGCTCGCGCCAGTAACACCGCCAGCAGCTCGCGCCAGTACCGCCGCCAGCAGCTCGCGCCAGTACCGCCGCCAGCAGCTCGCGCCAGTACCGCCGCCAGCAGCTCGCGCCAGTACCGCCGCCAGCAGCTCGCGCCAGTACCGCCGCCAGCAGCTCGCGCCAGTACCGCCGCCAGCAGCTCGCGCCAGTACCGACGCCAGCAGCTCGCGCCAGTACCGTCGCCAGCAGCTCGCGCCAGTACCGCCGCCAGCAGCTCGCGCCAGTACCGCCGCCAGCAGCTCGCGCCAGTACCGACGCCAGCAGCTCGCGCCAGTACCGTCGCCAGCAGCTCGCGCCAGTACCGCCGCCAGCAGCTCGCGCCAGTACCGACGCCAGCAGCTCGCGCCAGTACCGCCGCCAGCAGCTCGCGCCAGTACCGCCGCCAGCAGCTCGCGCCAGTACCGCCGCCAGCAGCTCGCGCCAGTACCGCCGCCAGCAGCTCGCGCCAGTACCGCCGCCAGCAGCTCGCGCCAGTACCGCCGCCAGCAGCTCGCGCCAGTACCGCCGCCAGCAGCTCGCGCCAGTACCGACGTCAGCAGCTCGCGCCAGTACCGACGCCAGCAGCTCGCGCCAGTACCGACGCCAGCAGCTCGCGCCAGTACCGACGCCAGCAGCTCGCGCCAGTACCGTCGCCAGCAGCTCGCGCCAGTACCGCCGCCAGCAGCTCGCGCCAGTACCGCCGCCAGCAGCTCGCGCCAGTACCGACGCCAGCAGCTCGCGCCAGTACCGACGCCAGCAGCTCGCGCCAGTACCGACGCCAGCAGCTCGCGCCAGTACCGCCGCCAGCAGCTCGCGCCAGTACCGACGCCAGCAGCTCGCGCCAGTACCGACGCCAGCAGCTCGCGCCAGTACCGCCGCCAGCAGCTAGCGCCAGTACCGACGCCAGCAGCTCGCGCCAGTACCGACGCCAGCAGCTCGCGCCAGTACCGTCGCCAGCAGCTCGCGCCAGTACCGACGCCAGCAGCTCGCGCCAGTACCGACGCCAGCAGCTCGCGCCAGTACCGTCGCCAGCAGCTCGCGCCAGTACCGCCGCCAGCAGCTCGCGCCAGTACCGACGCCAGCAGCTCGCGCCAGTACCGTCGCCAGCAGCTCGCGCCAGTACCGTCGCCAGCAGCTCGCGCCAGTACCGACGCCAGCAGCTCGCGCCAGTACCGTCGCCAGCAGCTCGCGCCAGTACCGCCGCCAGCAGCTCGCGCCAGTAACGACGCCAGCAGCTCGCGCCAGTAACGACGCCAGCAGCTCGCGCCAGTACCGCCGCCAGCAGCTCGCGCCAGTACCGACGCCAGCAGCTCGCGCCAGTACCGTCGCCAGCAGCTCGCGCCAGTACCGCCGCCAGCAGCTCGCGCCAGTGCCGCCGCCAGCAGCTCGCGCCAGTACCTCCGCCAGCAGCTCGCGCCAGTACCTCCGCCAGCAGCTCGCGCCAGTGCCGTCGCCAGCAGCTCGCGCCAGTGCCGCCGCCAGCAGCTCGCGCCAGTACCGACGCCAGCAGCTCGCGCCAGTACCGCCGCCAGCAGCTCGCGCCAGTACCGCCGCCAGCAGCTCGCGCCAGTACCGCCGCCAGCAGCTCGCGCCAGTACCGCCGCCAGCAGCTCGCGCCAGTACCGACGCCAGCAGCTCGCGCCAGTACCGCCGCCAGCAGCTCGCGCCAGTACCGCCGCCAGCAGCTCGCGCCAGTACCGCCGCCAGCAGCTCGCGCCAGTACCGTCGCCAGCAGCTCGCGCCAGTAACACCGCCAGCAGCTCGCGCCAGTACCGCCGTTTTCATGTTCTCCAACATATAATGAAACCAGTAAGTAACTAGAAACTTGCTTGAATTTTTTTTTCTGTAGAAGTTGGAGGGTTTAGTCACTTTTCAGTACTTTGAAGGACAATATCTCCTAAAAAGTTGAACTTGGGCAGCTAAAAAAAAATACGTGTCTGCTATTTTAGACTACCCTATTAACATATATCAAAATGAATCAAATCGGAGTCGGACAGTTGGGTACCCTTCCTTGTTAGTTATTTTTGTTGCTAACTGTACTTAGCCATCACGCGTCACTTGAAACGCTTATGGCTTCTCGCTCTGTCACGCACCCGCTTGCAAAGGGGGCCAATTCGAGGGGCGGCCTCTAAAGATCTCGATTGCCCAAAAGAAAAAGTTCTTATAATCTACCTAGCTATGCATTATAATATTATCGTAGAAATACTGTGCTTGTATGTACATTAAATATTTTTCCAAAATAATAACTGGGTAGGGTTAGCAATATGTCTGTTTGTCAGTTTGTTTATGCGGGCATCAAGCAGAAACTATCGGACCGATTTTCATGAATTTGGTATAAATAGATTGAAATTGTTACCCTTTCTCTTAATCGTGAAGAGACCAAAAAAAAACCGGTCAAGTGCGAGTCGGACTCGCCCACCGAGGGTTCCGTACAAACTCGTAAGTAGATACGTGAATAGTTCAAGAAAAACTGTATGGCGGTTACAGGGCTCGGAAACCGGTATTTGCTCCATACAAAAATACCGGTTCTTATCGTTCTTTGGTTTATTATTTCGTTTTATAACCAGACAATCTAATAATACGAAATCATGACTTAAATACATTACTGAGCTCTACATAAAAAGCATAAAATAATTCAAAATATTGGGGTATTTCGGGGTTTTTGCAAAACACCGGTTTCGAGCCCTGGGCGGTTAGCTTAGTAGGAGCAAATAAGTACGTGTACGATTTTTGAAAATTTCTAAAAAACGATGCAATTTAGGAAAACCGTTTTATTTTTCCTGTAATATTTAGGGATGATATTAATTATTGCTAATTATTACAGATTATTCTGTTCAGTAACTTTGAAGGTAATAGGGGGAAATGGTATTTTTTTTAACGTTTTTGGTCATAAATCAAAAAGTAAAAAATTAAAAATTAAATGGCTTTGGAATCTACAATTTAAGCCCTTTGATTTGATATCCCATTCGATATAATAGCTCTACTTTTGTTTTTCCACATCCCATTTCAAACCCCTTTAAAAAAAAAAGTAAAAAAGGTATAAATTTTTTTTCTATCCCATAGGCTTGAGTAAGCGATTTTTAACACTATTCCAAATTTCAAGTCGATAGTATAAGTAGATCCTGAGATATCTTGCTGTGACAGACGGACAGACCGACAGATTCGCACCATAAGGGTTCCTTTTTTACCATTTTGGTACGGAACCCTAAAAAGGTATAGTTTATACAGGGCGTCATTTAGGTATAATAAATAAGTTGGCCTGTTTATTCTAATCTGAAACGCCATACATTGACATCGATCTCCGTTTAAAAGGTCTACACTATTCGTGACTCTAAGTATACTCTATACAGTATAGTAGGTATACATATACATATAGTTGAGGTTAGTAGTGAGTAGGTATTATTTAGTTCAGGGGCCGATTATGTACATACTACACCGAGACTATCCCTCGGATTGAGGTGTAGCCGGCATGAGGGGCCATTCTCTGAATTACTCACCTGGCAACCCTCCCAGAGATCGAGCGCCGATAGCTGCCCCGAATTCTTTGCGAGGTGGCGATTAGGTCGCTGCCCTGTCGCAGCGGCTCTCAAACATATCAAATTTTTATATTACACTAGCATTAACCCGCGGCTTCGGCTGCGTTATTCCCGTTATTATACCAAATTTCAGCTCAATCCATTTAGTTGTCCCTGCGTTATTTTTTTTAATAAATATCCAAAGGGCCCATTCATTTATTACGTAAGACGATTTAGGGGTGGAGGGGGGCCAACCATGTCTTATTTTTTCTTACAGGATGGTGGGAGGGGGTTTTGATCGTTCTTACGTAAGATCATAAAATGCGCAAAATAATCTTAACTTTTGAAAAAGCGCGCAAATCCGCGCAAGACTATTAGTATCTGCAAATAAACGTCCCCACAAAAATGATTATTTGAAAAATAAAAATTAAAACAGCCCAAACGTAAAATAATTTTTCCTTTAGATTCTTACGTAATAAATATTAAATAAGGGGGGAGGGGGTCAGCCGATTCTTATTTTTTCTTACGTAAGGGGGGGAGGGGGTCAAACACTGGCAAAAATCGTCTTACGTAATAAATGAATGGCCCCAAATGACTTCACAAACTTTCACATCTATATATGACACCGTATAATTGTGACTTCCGTCAGTTTATAATCTAACGCGCAAGATTATAAGCTGACGGATGGGTTAGGTTGTGTTAGTTTATAATCTCACGCGTTAGATTATAAACTAACCATCGTTACAATCTTATGCCCGGGCTACACGGGGCTAGTTTTTCAAGTTAGGATAGTAAAATCAGTGGTGGGGGGACGCTACTGGCCTAAAAATCCATCCTATTAAAAACTGTCCTGGCTTGTAAACTAAGTAGCTTACTAGCTTGCTATCCTAGCTTGAAAAACTAGTCTCATGTAGCCCGGGTATTACGGTGACATATACCTACATAAAACAAAGTCGGGCTAGTTACACCATTTATATAACTCGAGAACGGGTGGACCTATGATTTTTGATTTTCTGGGTTTGACTCTACCGCAAATGGTGGTTAAAACATTAAAAATTCTGAGGCGGAACGAAGTTCGCCGGAACAGCTAGTTTATAATATTAGTGCGATTTTTTCATTTTAACCCGGAGACTGCGCACTGTATATTTTTCTCCCATAGATTGCCACAACGAGCGGTCGCGTGCTTTTTGCCTCCGTCGACTTCCGGCGACCTTCACACACAGGTCGTCAGACCATCTTGTGGGGACCGACCCACGGCACGTTTTCGAGTTTGTAGTCTCTATTTGAAGACTTTCACGTCCCATCGGCCACCGCACCGGTTCTTTAAGCTATACTTATGCCCAGCCAACAGACAGCACGTGACCACCGTATTGGCTGACCAGTTTCTATGAGTTTTTGGAATTGTAATAAAATGTTAACACTTTCAACCCCGGGAACCCACAACAAACAACAGCATTATCTATCATTTCAATTGTCATCATTTGCCTCTATTTTATTGCTGGCTTTGCTGTATGTATTTTATATGTAGGTATATGTATGTATATCACTTCCCTTATATTTACTTATTTGTGTGCATTCTTTGTCTTTTGCATCGTTTATTCCCCACCACCTACTAATTTATTTTGTTAATTTTACATCAACTCCGCTACCCAAAGGTTGTCCGAAAGAGATCGCTCTTTTGCGATAAGACCGCCTATTGTTTACCACTGTTTTTTGTATAAGTTTGCATTGTAATTTATCTTCTGGTGTACAATAAAGTATGATTGTTTTGTACTGTATTGAACCCGCTCTGCGGGCGCTAGGCTCGTAGTGCGTATGGGTTACATACAATAAAAACGGAGTCTACTTTGTGCGCTACGAGCTACTTGGTCGCGAAAGTGTTAAAATGAATTGCTACGAGCATTTCAACCGAGTTTCTTAGTCGGCTTATTGTTGAAACTATGCAAGTTTAGAATAGGATATAAAGATTTACAAAACAAAAAACATGATGTCATGTGATCATGATTCGACACGGATAGCTACGCATTCATATAAATCGTTATGTATAATTAATTTATTATGTAATTTTGTATTATGAAATAAATAAATCTATCTATCTATGAGCACCTGTACGTCCACCTGTAGTAAGAGTCCTTGAGTTCTACTAGCAAAAAATATATTTAATAATTATGCTTTGTCCAAAATTATTAATAACACTAACATAATGAAGCGATAGATAACGTCACTCCAGTTAAATCAAGCGACATCTGTTGAGCTGAAAATTGACTGTCGCGAATATTGCACTTTGAGATTCGCAGATCATTTATACCAGATCCCTGATCGCGGGAAGTTTATAATTCGACGCGTATGCCAGAGTTAGGTGTGGAGGGTGGCTTGCATCCGACGATTTCCATTTTATTACATTCCGCATACGAATTAAATAACTCTGACGCTTGGGGGTTTGAAATATTTTTAATGTTTATGTCAAGAAAAGCAATATACAGAATGAGCAACCCAAATCATGCAGTCATGTCAGAGGGCGTTATGAGCCTCAACCATAGAATGAATCATAATGAGAAAGCCAGAATCCATAAGACATAGTTAAAACTTAATCGAATGAAACAAAACATGCACAGAAATACATCGAGGTAAAAGGAAAAAGTGTAGTACCTCGCGTGCTAAAAAAAGTGGCGACGACCTACTTTGCACGCCGTCTACTTCAGTTACCGTCGATATTATTATGAGATTTGAAATAGTAGATTGTGTCACAAGGGAGCAAAATAATATATTTACGGCGAGGGCGTACATTGAATCCTGAACGAAGCGAAGGATTCTACAATTGAATCCCGAGCGTAGCGAGGGATTCTAGAGTAGAATCCAGAGCTGAGGGATTCAAATGTTAACGCCCGTGGTGAAAATAATTTTGCTACCTTGTGACACATACTGCTTTTCACACCGACTATGAGGAAAATTCAAATACAAACGCTACCTTCCGAAATAACGAAATATATAGTTAATCAAAAAGTATCACACATTTTAAAAAAAATAAATGTTTATAGTCTCTTATTATACGTATATTATTTTTTACGGACGGGACGGATTTACCACTTCCATATTATATTGATGGCTCTCGCCTGCGGCTCGGACCGCAAACACCTGAGATCTGGGCCATTCCTTATTATACCGCCCTCTGTGTGTAATATACTAATAAAGCTGTCTATGGTATGGCATATTCTAAGTGGGTTCAAACTAAAAATACCCTGTTGTCCTTGAACAGAAAAGTATCACTTTGAAAATACTTTTTTCTGAATAGGAGGTGTGAAATAGTGGATTGTGTCACAAGGGACCAAAATGATATATTTACGGCGAGGGCGTACATTGAATCCAGAGCGTAGTGAGGGATGCAAGTGTTAACGCCCGTGGTGAAAATAATTTTGCTACCTTGTGCCACATACTGCTTTTCACATCGACTATGAGGAAAATTCAAATACAAACGCTACCTACCAAAATAACGTAATATAGTTAATCAAAGAGCATCACATATTTTATAAAACGTTTATGCTTGGACCGCAAACACCCGTGACCTGGGCCATTCCTTATTATACCGCCCTCTGTGTATAATATACTATAAAGCTGTCTAGTATGGCATATTCTAAGTGGGTTCAAACTAAAAATACCCTGTTGTCCTTGAACAGAAAAGTACCACTTTGATCCCTTTTATGCGGGAGCAAAATACTTTTTTCTGAATAGGAGGTGTGAAAATCTAATACTAATGGTATGATTAGTTGTTCAAATACCACCAAATGAAATGGACAATTTATGTTTTCCATCACTAAATTACAGTTTTGGCGTCAAATGCCAAGCGAAAAACGTTACACGCTTAGTTCCCATACAAATCGACCAACGTTACACGCTTAGTTCCCATACAAATCGACCAACGTTACACGCTTAGTTCCCATACAAATCGACCAACGTTACACGCTTAGTTCCCATACAAATCGACCAACGTTACACGCTTAGTTCCCATACAAATCGACCAACGTTACACGCTTAGTTCCCATACAAATCGACCAACGTTACACGGTTAGTTCCCATACAAATCGACCAACGTTACACGCTTAGTTCCTATACAAATCGACGAACGTTACACGCTTAGTTCCCATACAAATCGACCAACGTTACACGCTTAGTTCCCATACAAATCGACCAACGTTACACGCTTAGTTCCCATACAAATCGACCAACGTTACACGCTTAGTTCCCATACAAATCGACCAACGTTACACGCTTAGTTCCCATATAAATCGACCAACGTTACACGCTTAGTTGCCATACAAATCGACCAACTATTGCCTTCTATCTCGATATATTTCTGTGAAAACATGCTTTTGATTTTAGAGGAAAAAAACTGCAGTCACAGTTAATGCATTTTTTTACCCGACTGCGGCGAAGCCCAAAGGAGGGTTATGTGTTTGACCTGTATGTATGTATGTATGTCCGTTCCTGTGTCCGCTCGTAACTACTCAACGACACATCCGATTTTGATAAATGATACATCATTAGATTCTTCTTGATGGTGCGAGTGTCATTGGGTATGAAGTTCGTTAAAATAAACAAAATGGTGGATTTTATGCAGTATCAAAGTGCACCGCGGTCGGGTTTTTTTTAGTAAAAATGTGGTTATTCTATAGTCGGTTCCGTATAGGAATAAACAGAAGAAAAATAGTACATTACGCAACTAGGGGGGTAAAACCAAGAAAGGCCGAGATCGCAGATGTTTACGGTTCGAGCTGCAAGCGAGGGACGTGAATATGCGATCGAGGGCTTACTTTATTACCACCCGTGTTGTGTACATCATTTTATGTCTACACTTGCCCAGAAAGCGGCTTTTTCCGTACTCGTAGCGTGCGGAAAAAGCCACTTTATGGCCAGGTGTGGCATAAAGGTTCTTTAGCCGCTTTCTGACCAAGTGTAGACATAAAATTATGTACACAACACGGGAGGTAATAAAGAAAGCCTAGATCGCATATTTACGTCCCTCGCTTGCAGCTCGGGTCGCAAACATCTGCGTTCTGCTTTCTTTGTTTTACCACCCAGTTGTGTAATGTACTATTTTAAACCTCTCCCTATTATATCCGTGGCAGATTCCAACTCAATAACAACTGTCGGGCCCAAGTTATCGGAACAACATCCGGTCCCCCGGAAGTGGTTCTCGTAATGGCGGCCGTGTACTTCCGTTCTAATAAAATCGAATCGGGAACATTTTTATAAGAATACGCTCGCTCTTTGGATAGGTATATTAAGCGTAGGTACTCTATCCTTTAAACTAAATTAAGCTCCGGACACAGCTACAGGTCGTAGCGCACAATACAGTTTTATCTCCAATACTGGCCTAGTTCCAGTAATCCAGTGCCCATATTTAAGAGTTCGAACCGGACTAATATCACCGAACTACTGAAACTTCTATGTAGTAGGCTTTAATTTGGCCCCAATACTTTATTTACAAAAATACATTTCAGTTATTTTAAAATAACAAACGACGATTAATGTTAACAAATCAAGCGAAAAACTTTTCTGTTTTGATTTTTTTTTCCTTGTAGGAATTCTGTTTTAATTTATTTAAAACAAACATTCCATAGTCAAAAGTTCCTCAAATTTTCCAGTTTTACTAATTAGCAATTCCTGACGAGGATTTTAATGCCTAGTCTTCGCCATTCTTTTTGCAAATATACTAAAAAACGTCGTTTTGATAATGTCGCTTCCACTCGTCCCGAGAGTAGTCCCTCGCCTTTCTGCTCGGGCCAAGACACCTCGATAGAGTCTGTGCGGAAAGAGAATAGGCGTGGCGAAAAACGGAACTAACCTAACCAGTATGGCCACAGAACAGAAAATACGGCACATACTGTACAATAGCATTACAGCGCTCCCCAAAATTAATCCTATTCTCTTTCCGCACAGACTCTGCTTGTGGGAAATGACATACCTACTTTCCACACTTAAGGTGACTCGGGGCAAGTGCGCCAACAGGATAAAAATGCGCCTACGATTAAAAATATCGAAAAGTAAACTAAAAACTAAAAACGACAACAACAAATTTTTCGTTTTAGTCCTCTACTATCTCCGTAGTAAATGTCGTTTGTAATATAATATCTGTACTTTTAGAGATTTTTATGATAGGCGGAATTACCCCGTTGGCGCACTTGCCCTGACTGACCTTGATCAAAAAGTAGGTACTATTTTATAGTAACTAACTCGTGCATTGGTGCACGTAGTGTCGTAGTGATTCAATGTGCGTAGTCGGTTATACCAGGTATAAAGCACTCAATCCCTTTTTACTAGTATCCTGGAATTTAGCAGAGGCACTCATTTTGCACCCATCTTTCTAATGCTGACACAATGATCCTATCTCAGCTGAGAGCGAACACAAACCGTCCTGGAGAGCACTTGAAGCTGCGAATTGTTCAAGAAGCTCAGAGAAGCCTTCTCGAGAATATTGAAATACAAGTGGAGATACCTACGAGGTTTTGAAAAGTCGAGGAGTTAAATTTGTCATCTTTTATTGAATGGCCACAGTTTTATCCTTAATACTTGGACTTTTAATTGAGTATTTCATTTGCAAAGTAGTTCCACCGGACTATGTACTGTAAAATTTCACATGACGAAAAATGCACGGAATTTATGTATTTATTAGTAATTAGTTACAGTCAGTTAGTTCATAATTTGAATTAGTATGAATAAATGAGTATAATAATCATTTTTTGGGAGAAACGATCTTATTGCAGGGTACCTAACCCTTGTCTAATCAATTTATGTTACGCTGGTAGCTGATTGGAAATAAATGACACTTGACTTGTCACAGTTGCAGTGATGTATATAGATTTTTCGGAATTTAATTGAAATCAGCTTCACAAGATCACGGTATTTTTCTTGGAGGCTATGTATTGACATAAAGAACAAGGAGATACTCTCTCCGATTTTTGGTATTTTCCTTGTTATCTAGCTTTAATTTGATTTTAAAAAGATAATTAACATATATTTTTTAATATATAATTATAATATAACGCACACGAAGAGTTCCGTACCACCATCGAGGAAAAAATACGTTTCTTGTATGGGAACCCCCTTTTATTTTTTTGTTTTCATTGTCTGTTGTTACAATACTTAACTCTCTACCTATTACGGTTCAGATACAGCCCTGTGACAGACGTACCGACGGACAGTGCAGCGTTAGTAATAGGGTTCCGCTGGCACCGTTTAGGTACGCAACCCTAAAAGTAGTACCTATAAATCTAGCACACATAAGTTAAATCTTTCATTCTGTTATCTTTCCTGTCAACAAGCACCCTTGTTTAGTTAGCGATGGTAATACCTTGTTTGCACTTAGCGGGCGTGAGAGGGCAGGAGCACCGCGCTCCGCCGCAGGGGGCGCAGTTGCAGCTCTCCACCGCCGCCGTCCATGGCGGCGCCACTGTCGCCTCGGGCACCTGACGACATCACACTTTATGAACGAAATGTGGAGAGAATTGAAATAAAAATTCTATCATAAATAGCTACTCGTACTTACTTTTTGCTCCAAGCTCGGCCCTTGAGTCGTCACAATCTGACTAGCTTCCAGCAGCCCATTCTTAATATTATCATCAGCTATTATCGTCAAGTCATTCTTGCTAACCCCATCTTCTATAAGACTCTTGAGTCCATCTACCTCTTTCGACCTCTCTGCGGTGTATTTATTGTTTCTTTTCCTTAACTGCTCTACAAGCGGCGTCCTTCTATCGATAGGTCTTAGCGTAGGCTTTAGTCTATTAGTACTGGACGGAGCTACTTCTAGCTCGGCAGAGAATGATACCTCTTTCTGGTAGAGGACATCTTCTTCAGTGTCTAGTGAGGCTTCTGAAGGTTTTGTTGAGTTCAGTTCTAGAAAAGAAATAACTATTAAAGGGCGATAAAACCTTAAAATAAATAGCAGGACGTAGCCTCGCTAATAGATAACTGAAGCACCTCTAGTGAGCCGGTCGCTTTGTATTACAAGCCACACGCCACGCACACATCGACAAGCGTAGTAGCCTACTACGAGCAGCCACGCACACATTGGGCTCACCAACCAGCGCTAAGCCACCGGCTCACTACAGGTTCTTCAATTATATCTTAGCACCGCTACGTCCGGCTATTTATTTTAAGGTCCTTGTATATACTGATGTACTGAGAATTTACAATCACGACAAGACAAAGAAGTACCGTCACGTCTATAGATATCCATTTCAGAACTTGTGTTTGTGGAATAAGATAGAAAGCCGTATCACATAATATGTACTTTTGGACTTGACCGTACTTCACCATACCTACATAGTAAGCACAGCGCCTATTTGTAGGGAGCAGCAAAGAGAACGTGCCGTCGTGCAGCTAGCGGCACAGCTGCTCGCACGGAGGGACGCCGGGGACACAGGGCGACACTCACCGAGGCAGCCGTAGCCGTCGACGTGCAGCACGAAGCCGGGCGCGCAGCCGCACTCGAACGTGCCGTCGTGCAGCTCGCGGCACAGCTGCTCGCACGGAGGGACGCCGGGGACACAGGGCGACACTCACCGAGGCAGCCGTAGCCGTCGACGTGCAGCACGAAGCCGGGCGCGCAGCCGCACTCGAACGTGCCGTCGTGCAGCTAGCGGCACAGCTGCTCGCACGGAGGGACGCCGGGGACACAGGGCGACACTCACCGAGGCAGCCGTAGCCGTCGACGTGCAGCACGAAGCCGGGCGCGCAGCCGCACTCGAACGTGCCGTCGTGCAGCTAGCGGCACAGCTGCTCGCACGGAGGGACGCCGGGGACACAGGGCGACACTCACCGAGGCAGCCGTAGCCGTCGACGTGCAGCACGAAGCCGGGCGCGCAGCCGCACTCGAACGTGCCGTCGTGCAGCTAGCGGCACAGCTGCTCGCACGGAGGGACGCCGGGGACACAGGGCGACACTCACCGAGGCAGCCGTAGCCGTCGACGTGCAGCACGAAGCCGGGCGCGCAGCCGCACTCGAACGTGCCGTCGTGCAGCTCGCGGCACAGCTGCTCGCACGGGCTGCCCGAGCCGCAGCGCCCTGTGAACAAGAACGAACAATACTTGATACATAATAAGTAATACATTAATAGTGCAGTCATACTATGTACGCTATGGGCCAAACAAAACACAGTTACGTTGAAGTCTGCGACATCGTTTAGTGGAAAACAATTAAGCATACTATTATTATTTATTATGTTGTGCTTACATTTATAGATACTAACTATTTTAACCGCCTGGCAACACGACGACCGTGGTGCCAGCTCAACAGACTTAGAACATACCATTTTACAGAAATACATAGAAACAAGTGGTGTCGTAACGCCGCGGCCACAGTATAATAGTCAATCGTTCGTCTTTATACGTTCTCACGGCTGTTGCTTATACCTTTCGGTATATCTTATAATGACAACAGTCTTATGAGAGTAGGACTAGTATAATTTAAACTTTATACAGCAAATTACATACTTGAGAGTTGATGTTAGCTAAAAATAACTGAATTTATTTGTCCTACGCAACGATAACAAGGATAAAAGACTTTGTTTTTTACTGATCCAATTCATCAATAAGACAAAAGAATGTGCAACTGAACAGCGATCTCATTTTATTTGCGAACGCGTATGATAAAAATAACCGAATTTTCTCCGTGTAAGTACCACTTTTTCCTTTTTCACGTGTGTCATTATCTCAAAAGAGCTGAAAATGTTGAAGAAACATCTTTGTAACGGCACCAACTTTCAAATACCATTCGAGGAATTTGGAGCAGATCCTAATACCTCAGGGATAAGGTTGAGTTTAACGTATTATCGACTTCACACACAGCAAAGGCATGTCGGTAAATAAATTGTTGAGCGTTGTAGTTAGGGCAGGTCTCGCGGGTAGGTAGGTACTGATCAAATGTGTACCTTTTTATTTCCAGACGGTATTTACTTTATCTGGTAGAGGTACTAAATTTGCTTCGTTGTCAGTAGGTGTTGATCTACAATTCTACATGGTCAACGTTACTTACCTGTTGCTAATAATATAAACTAAAACTCAATACTTAGCAATAAATACTTCGTTGTTGCAACAAATGTCGCAATTGTCACAAGTTAATTATCAGAGGCATTTGTTTTAATAGCTAATCTCATGGTACGTAAAACAATATAGGTTCTTCCCGAGATTCCGTCTCGTCACCCACCTCGTTCAACCTAGCTTACAGGTCAGTTCTTTTTAGCCTCTAGGTGTTCTACTGCTCGGCAAAGGCTGTTTTTAGGGTTCCGTACCCAAAATGGCAAAAAACGAACCCTTATAGTTTCGTCATGTCATATCCGTCCGTCCGTCTATCCTTATATCACAGGCATTTTACTCAAAAACTACACGATGGATATTGATGAAATTTGGAATATAGAGAAGAATATAGAGAGAGAATAGACCGTGCCTGTTTACCTAAACTTCGCGGGAGGACGTAACTAAGAGTGGCTACAACCACCAAAATAATCAATTATTTTTATTGAACCCGGGATTTCCCTGGTTTAATAATAATACATTATCCATATAAATTCACGCTCTAATGAAATACAAGATATATTGAGAACTCAAAAATCGACTTCATTCAAAATTTCTGCATTAGACAATTGTATTTCATTAATAATTTAACCCCGAGTGTGAATTTATGTACAGCATGTATTCTTATTAATTCCAGGAAATCCCGCGTTCAATAAAATTAATAATTATTTTTGGTGGTAGTAGCCACTCTTAGGCGGATCTCACACTGCAGCGAAAATCGTGGCGACACGCGACTCAGCGATTTTCAACTTTGTATGTAGAATCATCGATTTGTATAGAAAAATCGCGGGGTGGCGCACACTGGCGCGTAAATCGCGGCGATTTTTTCCGTGTAGCTGCGCATAGTACGAAAAAATCGCGGCGACGGGCGATTTCAGTGTGTTCTTCGCCTTAGTTACGTCCTCCCGCGAAGTTTAGGTAATTAGGCACGGTCTATTCCGAGCTCTGACTATGTGTCACGCTCCAAAATCCACCGCAAAACTAAGCCGAGTTTGTTCAAACGCGTCGGAACACGAGCAAACGTAGCGCCAAACACAACGAAAATATGAAATTTCCTCAAACAAGCTCCAAACCCGTTAATGTTTGACAAACCGTTCAAACTAGCTTAGTAAATAATTATTAGTCAAACCAAACCTTACGTGTTTGAATCAAACCGTTTAACCGTCTCGGAGTCCCTTTAGGCCATCGTTCCCGATGCATTCGGCAGACGTGCCCTGTCCAGTTCCACTTGAGTTTGGTAGCCTTCACCCGCAGCACTAAGTATTTCAACTTATTTAGGCGCAAGCGGCTCCCGAGCCTCCCTGGATTTATTGTATGTAAAAGTCACTATATTCCGAATTGTATAAAACCACAAATTATTAACAAAGCGCGGCCTGCGTCAATTTCGTTAGCTATTATGTGGCCCTTGCCTGCTAAAAGGTTGCCGACCGGCTGGTAGATTGATAACTTACATCGGTGAGCTAACCGCCCACCCGTGAAAGCTCAAGCCAGCGAGCGCGTTGATTCCATTAGTAACGGCACCTCAGGCCCTTTAACAATTTTTAAATGAAAACCTTTATTAAAATCGGATGGACGCATAATATCCCTTCACAAATATTACGTCATATCTCTTCTAACTATAAAACGTCCTTTCTGAAAATACCCGCCCCTTTTGCAAAACGTCACTAATCCATCCATTCATTCTATAAGAAGTTCCTTTCTGTAAACGACTATTTAGCAAAATGGTTATCTGTTTGCATCTTGGTTCGTACGGTAGACGTGCCTTTTGTAAGAGTAGGTACCTTTCGCAGAACATACTTTCCGCAAAATGTTCTATTGCAAACGTCGCGCCTCTTTGGCAATACGTCCCTTCTCTAAGAGCAGATTCGCAGATTTTTTCTTCTGTATAACCCTTTCGCAAAATGTCCCTACTACTTACTACTAGCTAGACTAAATGCGCGCACCCGCTAGAGATGCGGTGCGCGCGTACGCTACCCTGATACACTAGGTATTGAACCGAGCCAGTCCCATCAAAACCTGTCTTTTAAGATATTATATTGGACGCGGAGGGTGGTGGTGGCCAGCTGTATAATGCGCCCATAGGCTGCAGGTGTAGAGAGAAGTGCAAAACGCCCCAAACAGCGTCACTTTCGCCTGCCTGGACTACTATGCAAACCTGCGAGCAATCATTTTCGCCCGGGTGGACAATGGATCATCCTCTCCCTTTCGACGCATAGTACAACAGTGTGCATGACCTGTTGTCGCAAAAAAAGCAAAAGTGACAGCTCATGTTGTCTCGCGACCAGCGAAGCCGCGGCGAGTTGCGCTAGCCCTTAAGATCGTCTTTGAGATAGGCCGCAATCACATAGCCGACGTACTTAAAATGTTCCCCTCTTTCTAAAGACCAACCATGGAAGTGAATGGGAAGAAATTCAACTTTCCTATTATGACTGCACTCAAACCTCTCGTGCGCATTTATTTCCATAGTGTCTTGGATTTATTTCACATATCTCGAGTAGCCTGAGCAAACCACAGAACGTCGCGCTTAGCAGCACCATATCGTCCGCAAACGATGTTGTTGTTACAAACTCCATCAACATGACAGCGGACATTGGGCACTGTTAAGCGCCTCAATTAGACCGTTTATTATGATTAATAATGTCGATGGTCTAGTTCACACTCGTACTAATCACTTTTTTTCGCCAATGAAATTGCAACTGTATGATTTTGTGTACTAACGTCCAATATACGAAATCTTTTTTCTCGTAATTAGTACGAGTGTGAACTAGACCATCGATGTGGTGTTCACAAGAGAAATAAAAAACTTTTCGGATTTGAGTACAGAGTGTAGCTGATGTTAGAACGACCAATCTGTGATATGTGTGTGTGTGTGTGTGGCATTAAAAGCTCGTGTAGTAAAATTTCCCCACACTCGTGTTTTAATACGTTTCATTATGTAAGAGTCACATAAAGTACTACCTATTTCCCAGTTAATTACCACTTTTAACACATTTTTAGCCCTAAATAAAATTTAAATGTAATCTAGTCAAGTAGATTATGCGCTCAATTGGCATCTAACTTGCATAAATAAATGGGGTCAGTGGGAATAATAGCGCAGACCTATTACTGGGTACCCATCGCTCGGGCTCCACTCGTCAATGTTTAAATGCCAGTCTTTGAAGTCCGCTCGGCTGTGCTGGATATGCCCCGATGTGCAATATGTTCCGTTCCACTTCCCCGACTACAGATCAAAATTATATTTACCTCACACCTGGCCATAAAGTGGCAATTACCGCACGCGTGAAGAAAATCCCACTTCCTGGCCTGCGAGAGACGTAAAATTTGGATACCACGGGCGGTAATAAAGAAAGCCTCCGATCGCATATTTATCGCCAAATACCTGCGATCTGAGACATTCCTTGTTTTACCGCCCTAGCTAAGTAATGTACTATTGCTAATTGTATTATCTTCAACGACATCTCTATATAGTAACCTAACCTAATGGGTTTTACTGGATAACTTACTTAACCTTAAAAGACAACGGGACACCGGAAAAAGAATATGATACCTAGGTACTTATACAAAAGTTGTGAGGCATCGCAACCCTCGATTGACATTTCACTGGAACGTTAATTTGAACGTTGGAATTTAAAGGTTTAATTATGTATTCTAGCATCCTTTGCAGATAGAACTAAAGCACACTATCGCTTTATTACTGTCGCGTGGTTGACAGTTGACAGGGTAATCGTGGTGAGATATACGATCTGTCAACACGTCCGCGCTTCTATTAGTCTGTCACGTGACGCCATTATTCTGGAAATTACCAGCGATAGTGCTTTTCACGATTTTGCCGACCTTTACACGAAAATAGACCTTTTTACGACAGTAAGAGTAATTATCAATACAACCAACTCGAAGCAATCAGCAGATGAAAAATACCTATGGCCCGAAATGGTTTGTTTGTCTAATATAACCCACGCACACAAGCGTCACATTAAAGTCGGCTAAATTCGGGATATAAAGCCGTCCCGTGCAAAAATACAGAACCCTTATAAGTAAGCTAACTTAACTTTCAGATATTACATTATCATGCATGAAGGAAAATAAAGGAAATATATCCGGACTACCGAGAAAATATAGAGCTGAAAATAACCAGGCAAAAAATACGTGCAACCGAATAATGAGCTACAAGTAAAAGCTTCGATATTATTTGACCCATTTCCGATTGGTGAATGGAGGAGGATAGATATCCTACAAATTCCTACTATTCCTATCCTACTGATATTATATTGTAAACGTGAAAGTTTTTTAGATGCTTCGAGGTTTGGATGTTTGTTACAAAATAACGGAGTAATAACAGGGTCGATTGAAACCAACCAAGTCCTGGATTGAAACATATATTTTATATCCCGATTAGGGTGTTGCTTATTTTGTCGTTTTTTTTATTTCTTGCCTCTCACCCCTTCATTTTATTTTAGCGCATGAAAAAACATTACTGTTTTTTTTTTAGATTTTTGCTTCAAGTTTTAGAGGTCGCTACCAGCAGTTGAATAAAAGAAAATCTCATACATTTATAGTTTTAACTTTATTTTTTAAATACTCGTGATTATATATATATCGTTATCTCACCCATAGTAGGTTTCAGTACCGAATCGTCCATGTATCAAAATGACCAGTCAATATAGCACTAGGTCCATTTATCTAAATTAACCAGCATTTTGTGAAGATACATAAATCGTAAAATAATACAAAATACAAGTATTTATTGCTTAGTTTGGGACTAGGTCAATTTGTGTACCATTGACACCTTGTATTATTGGTCCTTCTTACCTGTTAACAAGTATCTAAGTATGAATTATTGTTTTTTCCTTTACAAAACATCGACCGACTGAACGGCAAAATCGAGTTGAAGCCAAGCGTAAAGTATACTTATGGCGAACATTGCCAGAAGCAATGAACCAATAACTAAACCGGCTCGCCACTGGACGGAATTAGGGTTGGACGGTCGATAAACTACAGATTTACCCACCAGGTACTTTTTACGACATTAAAACGGATCTTTATGTCTGTAATTTAACGCATTAGCATTTATTATCGTTTAAAATCAGCTACCTTTTAAATAACATTAAAATCGGGTTTAATGTTTTTAATTTTGCAGTATTACCTTTTTTATCGTTTCTGATTAAAACATTTATGAAAATTATATATTTATTGATAACTTTTCCCGTTTTAAACGGGACTTACTGAACCCAAAATAATTTATTTAACTTGACGGCGTCTTCTTATTCATGAAAATCATTGACTAAGTAGATACAATACATTTCTCGACGGTCTATTATACGCGTTATGCCTTGATCACACGTACCGAGCAAACGGGCGAGACAGTGCCCTCGGCCGAGTACTCGGTTCGTGTGAACGGTGTGCTCGGCGCAGTACGGGAAGAAACGTACTGGGCCGAGCACTGTCTCGCCCGTTTGCTCGGTACGTGTGATCAAGGCATTAGATGTAGTTAGTTGGTGATTGGCGGTATATTAAGTAATTATCCAATTCATTGTAGGTACTCTAGAAAAAAACATTTTCGTTACAAATGTAAAATTTCGTTACAATACTTTCGTTGTAAATTTACAATTTGTTTGGTAACAATATTTTCGTCGCGACAATATCGTTACGTAGGTACAATGAATTTAAAAAATAAGTACTCATTGCGTATTTTAGTAATGAGTCATAACTATTTACCCTAAAACTCTAAGGCTTTGGCAACGATAAGCCTCATACAATAACGCAATAGGGATGACGACTGGGTTAAAAATATAACATTCTATTTAGTCCGTCAGTTAGATCATGGAAAAATATGGGACATGTATTTTTTTATTTATCAAATTATTAAAAATCGACACAGGTATAGATAGATCATCAAACTTCAGAAGTGCCCTCACGTCACTCTTAAGGTAAATAACTGGCCAAGAGCATGTCGGACCATGCTCAGTGTAGGGTTCCATAGCCGTAACTATAAGGTACAAAATACGATGTAAAAAAGTAAAACAACAAAAGAGCGTATCTTCATAGCAGTTACGTCCTTTTGTTGAGAAGCGCAGTTTATCGGCAATAACTCAAAAACGGTACATTCGATCTTGTTGAAAATAATTTTCGTTGTAAGTATTAATTAAGCGTTACCATCGTGATTTTTTTCATATTTTTCGGACGCACGGTTTAGAAAATAGAGGGGGGGGGACACAATTTACACAACTTTCGGAGCGATTATTTCCAAATACATTCACTTAATCAAAAACATTACTTAGGAACCTTATAGTGTTTTTTAAAGAGCTGTCGAACTATGTACCACACGTTGATATTTTCTGAAAAAAAAAATTGTTTACTGTTTTTTTTTTTTTTTTTTTTATGAAATAGGGGGCAAACGAGCAGACGGGTCGCCTGATGGTAAGCAATCACCGTCGCCCATAAACACCTGCAACACCAAAAGAGTCACAGGTGCGTTGCCGGCCTTTCAGGTGGGAGTACGCTCTTTTCTTGAAGGTTTGAAGGTCGAATCGGTCCGGAAACACTGCAGGCGACAATTTATTCCACAGTTCAGTCGTGCGAGGCAGGAAGTTTCTAGCAAAACGCACGGTTGTGGACTGCCAACCATCTAAGTGGTGAGGATGGTAATATTGTCGCGTAGAACGATGGCGGAAAGATGCAGCAGGGATTAATCCGAACAATTCCTCGGAGCATTCCCCGTTATATAGACGATAGAAGATGCAGAGCGAGGCTACATCTCTACGCAGTGCCAAGGAGTCGAGCCGATCTGAAATAACTTGGCAGCCGACGATACGAGTCGCTCTCCGTTGAATGCGGTCTAGAGGGAGAAGCTGGTACTGGGGGGCCCCAGCCCACAGATGAGAACAGTATTCCATATGTGGACGGACCTGCGCCTTATACAGCTGAAGGCGGTGGGCCGGAGTGAAATACTGTCTCGATCTATTGAGCACACCAAGCTTCTTAGAGGCTAATTTAGCCTTACCCTCTAAATGGCCGCGGAACTGGACTTCACTCGATATGTCGACGCCAAGAATTCCGATAGTGGCTGTGGCAGTAAGGGGGATGCTCTCAAAACGAGGTGATGCGACAAACGCGAGCTTTTTGGCGGTGAAGGCGCAAACCTGTGTCTTCGTAGGGTTGAAACGGACTAGATTAAGTCGACCCCATTCTGAAACTTCTTTTAGGGAAGTTTCAATTTCAGACACAAGTCTGTTACGGCTCTCGATGACGCTATCCCGAGAAATATTGGCGCGGCCGGTGTAGGAGGCATCACCCGTGCTATCATCTGCATAACAGTGAATGCCACAGATTTGCAGCATGTCGTTGATGTGCAGAAGGAACAACGTAGGCGATAGCACACAGCCTTGCGGGACACCAGCATTCACAGTCATGGATTCAGAGCACTCACCGTCAACTACGACCTTTATGCATCTGCCTGCTAGAAAGCTACTGACCCATTCGCATAACTTCTCGGGAAGCCCATAAGATGGAAGCTTCGAAAGAAGTGCTTTGTGCCAAACCCGATCAAAGGCCTTCGCCATGTCCAAACTAACGGCCAATGCTTCACCCTTAGTCTCGATCGCCTGTGCCCAACGATGTGTTAGGTAGACCAGAAGATCACCAGCTGAGCGGCCTTTACGGAAGCCGTATTGGTGGTCACTAAGCAGCTGGTGATCCTCTAGGTACCGAAGGAGCTGGCAGTTGATAATGGACTCCATTATCTTCGAGAACAGAGAGGTTATAGCTATCGGCCTGTAGTTGGTTGGGTTTGAGCGGTCGCCTTTTTTAGGGATCGGGTGCACCAAAGCTGACTTCCATGAGATCGGGACTACGCCAGATGAGTAAGAGAGCCGAAAAAGACGCGTTAAAACCGGTGCCAACTCTGGAGCGCACATCTTCAACACAATAGGAGAGATTCCATCGGGCCCACACGACTTGTGAATGTCGAGGGAAAGAAGTGCTTTACGCACTGAACTTTGGTGGAACCGGACATCCGGCATATAGTTTCCGCACCGCGGTATGGTTGGCGGCACGTGTCCCCCGTCATCCAGAGTCGAGTTGGACGCAAAGAGTTTGCCCAAAAGATCGGCTTTTTCCTTAGCGTCATGGGCCAACGAATCATTTCCCATTTGTAGAGGTGGAAAAGACGGCTTGCAGAAATTTCCCTGGATAGCTTTGGCAAGAGACCAGAACGCACGAGTTCCCGAAGGAAGGCGCTCTAGTTTCTCGCCAATTCTACCAATGTGCAAAGATTTCGCCCTGGCAATATCCCTTTTGAAGGACTTGGAGGCAAAATTAAACTCCTTTTTCAACGCGCTGGTCTTTTCATCCCGTACTGTTGCTGCATTTATCCAGGCTTGGTAACATTCCTGCTTTCGGCGGGACGCCCTTTTGCAGTTACGACCAAACCAAGGTTGGAATTTGCCACCAACGGGGACTGCAGAGGACGGAATGAAAAGT
Source organism: Eudemis profundana (assembly GCA_947034925.1). NCBI lineage: Eukaryota > Metazoa > Arthropoda > Insecta > Lepidoptera > Tortricidae > Eudemis > Eudemis profundana. The sequence goes on along the minus strand of OX344797.1, from coordinate 34,214,213 downwards.
TCCATTCCCTGGAGTACCACGTCAGCAATAGAGTCAGCAGCAACGTTGGGATCATCCAGCGTGAAGCAAACCTGCCTCCAAGGATAGGATGCAAAGAAAGATCGCATCCCATCCCAATCTGCTGACTTGTAGTGCCACACACGGCGGCTACCAGCAGCTCACCGACGCAGCGGGCACGTGAGTGGCACCGTACTCCGGACCAGGCAGTGATCCGAGGAACCGAGTGGGGCAATAACGGAAGTTTTGTAGCCAGCCGGTTGAGAAGTCAGCAGAAGGTCCAACAGAGAAGACTCCTGGCTCTCCACATCGGGGATTCGCGTGGGCTCAGTAACCAATTGGGATAAGCCATATGCCAGAGCAAAACCGTACACAGATCTCCCCGCATGATCGGTCTTACTAGAGCCGAGCCATTCAACATGATGGGCATTAAAATCGCCTAGTATCACGATCTCCACGGATGGGATCTGCTGTTGCACGGAGTCTGCAGCTATCTGAATTTGCTCGATGAGTCGGTCGGTTTCAGCATCACCGCTATGGGACCTATACAGGCACGCATAGACGCGAGGATGGTCGTCGCTGTCCACACGTAGCCATAAGGTGGAGAGGTCCCTACCTTCAAGATTGCTGAGGCGGCGAGAGCTGATGTCATCTCTTACGTACACGCACACCCCGGCCTTAGGCACAAAGGAGTGTTCCAGTGCATACCCAGGACGACAGAGGTAGGAAGTGTCCGCCGGAGACGATATCTGCGTCTCGGTCAAAAAGAGCAAGGCCGGCTTTGCTGTCTCGAGGTGATAGTGAACAGCATTAAGATTGGAGTGTAAACCCCTGATGTTGCAGAAGTCCACGGCCAGCGAGGCTACTTTGCTCTTGCCCCGAGCAGATGTTGGCTGGTAGAGCGCGGTTTTGCCCCCCCCAGAGTACGAGGGGCAGCCTGGACCTCCACGCTCAGGAGTGATTCTACCTGAGCGTGGAAGCCCAGTGAGGGATTCTCCAGCGCTAACGCAGCTGGTACCCTCCTGGGGTATGCTATTAGAGAACTGCGCTATCATTGGGGGGGGGGGGGGGTTTGGCCTCCGGTACCCTCACTCACTTGGCGAAACGCAAATATTACTTCACGCCAGTTTTCTGTGAGGCCGTGGTATCTCTCCGGTCGAGCCGGCCCATTCGTGCCGAAGCTTGGCTCTCCCACGGTAAAAACTGTCTTTAACATGTATGGAGTGCCCCCCCTAAAAATATTAATTATATACCAAACTAAGTAGTGGCTCATATAAGACACTTATATTCCAAATTTCATCAATATCCATCATGTAGTTTTTGAGTAAAATGCCTGTGACATAGGTACGGTCAGACAGACAGACGGACGGACATGACGAAACTATAAGGGTTCCGTTTTTGCCATTTTGGCTACGGAACCCTAAAAATGGTACCAAAGAGTCACTCGAAACTTCTCAGCACTGTATCGTAGTCATTTTTTGTTTGTCAAACAAAACAAAAAATACGTGTACAATATTTTTTCATAATGTAACAGACGGACTAAACAGTTTTTTTTAGTCATCTAGCCTATTACCGCGACGCTGTTTTCATACTAAATGCATGGAGACGCGGTAATTAGGCGCAGTCATACTTCGTGAGAACGGCCGTTTAGTTGGAGCAAATAAGTATGTAAATATTTTTATTAGAAGAGAAAAATGTCTCCGGCAGGATTCGAACTTGCATATCCTTGGATATCCGGGCCAAACACAGGCACCTTACCAACTAGGCTACCGAAACTCTGTCCAAGTCATCCAATTTTTCGATTCAATTATCAATTTTTTCTTTGTAAATTTTTTTGTTCGTTAGTGACTTTTTTACTCGTCTAGATTTTCGATAAAATATAGCGCGTACTTACCTAATAAAATTATGACGAACTAATCTAAAAACGCTTTCGCCGCTTATCAGTTACAAATATGAGCAAATTTTCAGCAGTCAGGACCTATAAGGTGCGTATTTCACCTTGTCAGGTGGCCATCCCTAGTCGGGCCCTCCCTAAAGGGGGTTAGGGAGGTTAGTCTGTAAAGTGGAGACTTGTGTGCTCTGGAGCCGAGTTAAGTGCCTGGCTTACCTTCTGCAACGCTAAGTCGATGATATACTTAGTTTGATGTACGACACTTTAGCATAGTAAAATAGGTAAAGTATGTCAGTTAAATTTATTTAACTACTTAGTCTACCTATCTAGGCGTACCTACCCCGTAATTGTTATCTATCAACTATTTACGGTATTCCAATATTACCTCATAGGTACTTATGCTGTTATATTACCCTAGATTATTTAAAACAGTGAAGGTATAAAAACAGAATTAGTTATATGAATATTATTAGTTACAAATATGGTAGGTATAATTAGTTATTATGGCCGATATTAAACATAAAGTTGGTTGGTACCTACTTATGTAAAGCATGGTTTGTTACACGTTTGTTATATTATATTACTTATGCACATACTTTTCTCATATCACTGCAGCATTTGTCTGAATATAGGTAACTGTACTGCTTTAGATAGTGTTACAAGGAAACTAAGTAAGTGATGGTATCTACGGCGAGGGCGTACATTAAATCCTGAGTGAAACAAAGTATCTTTCAAATTCTATTACGCAAGTCACTTACAATCGGTTAAGTTAGGTTTCTTTTATAGTTATTGTGAAAAGTAAATAGAATATGTAAAATAACAATCATGCGTAAATAATGTTCGGACAAATACAATTACGCCAAAACAGGAAGAAATGTTACATGATCTGTCGCGCGCAGGATATGTCGCGACAGGCTTGTTCTGGTGGATACAGCCTTATTGAGGTTCACTGTACCTTGGAACGCGGCCTCGAACAGCACGGGATCCTGCGTAGGCGACGCGCGCGCCGCCGCCAGCAGCGCCAGCACGAGCGGCCACCGCATCCCGCTACATGCCATCACCGCCCATCGCCGGCGACACCTGCAACAATCACAACACAAGGTTCAAACTTGTTCTTGTCCTGTAATAAAGTGCTGGCTTTGCCTATGGTACAGCGTGATGCCCCGCGCGCTCGACGAGCGAGTAGAGATGTGCCATTCCCGGTAATATTCCCCGTTTGTATGGGGAATATTCCCGGGAACGGCACATCTCTACGAGCGAGCTTTTTTTTTAGCCTGAGAGCACACGTTTTTGCTGGCCGGACCTCCTTGAGTGGATCGCAGTAGGTTTTAAAATGAAGTCGTTTGTCGGGAGGTTTTCTTCTTTGTCGAGCACAACGATTTTTTGCCGATGAGTCGGGAGAATCGCGCCAGATCCCGACCATCTGGCAACCCTACATAGAATAGACGCTGAGCGAGGTAGCTCAGGAAGGCGCGTCACGAGCAGGTCTTTCGCCTACTAGAGGCCGCCGGGGCATTGATCACACACGGTCGCTACATGGGCTAGAGTCGCCTCTACCTCTTGCAGCAGAGGTGACTCTAGCCCATGTAGCGCCCGCCATCTGTGTTGTCCTTAACATAAATGTTTCTTTGTTTTAGGACTCCCGTCTGATCCTCCCACAAACATCAACATAATTTTTTCAACCGAACATTCTTCGTGCGTGTCTGATGCCAAAAACATACGCTCAGCGGCGTAGCCAGGAGGGCTAGGCGACGCAATCCACCGCCCGAAACTCAGAGTGGCCCTCAAACCTTTTCGAGTTTTTATACCTAGGACAAAACTTGCAAACATTTTTCCCACCGTAAACAATGATATTTTATAAGAAGATACGTTATACGCATACTCGCCAGCTGAGAAATATGCTTCCAAGAAAGCAGCAGCACACATTGGTACCTCACTGTACGGTGTACATACTCACACATATTAACAGATTGCATAAAAGAGATGGCATAGTTACAATAATGCAAAAAAAAGAGACAGCTAGCTTTTTGTTACTTGCGCGATTAATTTTTAAACGTAACCGAGTGGACCCATCGGCTAGATTCGGATTGACTCGGAGCCTGCTCGGCTATCCTTGTCACTCTCATTGTCAAAGACGTAAGTTTGTCTCTTTCATTCAAATGACCTCTATGGTAGTAAGATGGCGTCGTATTTGAAAAATAAAATAATAAAAATGATAAAATTAAATTATTTCAGCGTACTTACAGGTGATATGTGATCCCTTGCGCTTTGTTGCACTTTTTGCTATGATTGGTGCACTTTCTGATCACACACGACGGCATTTTTTTTGTGAATCTTGTAAATATTCACCCTTGACATCGTCGTGCGTTTCGTTGACCGACCCGCGAGTGACTACCCACTACAAAAAGGGCACCAATACAATTATCGTGGTTTCAGTGCTTCACTTTTGGAGTGCTTGTAACCTATCTACTTATAAAATATCATTGACCGTAAATTACTTTTCATAGGGTCCCATTATTTTTTTGCACTGGGGCCTTTAGTATGGGAGGCACGGGCGAAATGTTCATCTGATTTCCTGGTGAAAATGCTCTCTTTCTCCATTATTTCGATCTACTTCCAGTCACAAATCTCAACGTCTGGCTCCCCGGAGTGGTTGCGTTTGCCCAGGTGACGACTGTGAACTTGCAAAAAATTCTGGAAAAATATCTGATCGCCTCAAGGGTAGTTTCGGGTTTAATCTATGTATAGTTTTTTATTTTGGTAATCTTGAGGTAGTCACCAGAAGGTCGTAAAATTGCAAAATTAGGGTCCAACTTTATCTGATAGCTTCAAGGCTGATTCTTACATAATTATGTTATCGTACACTCCCTAAAATATACCCTATACCTACAAAATGACAGAACATTAGGACGTTGCGTTCAGCACCCAGACGAGGTCAAAGTTGTAGGTCTCATATACTAAACATAAACTACTGAAATAGTTTTATTATTCTGGCGATCTTCTGACACCATTATAAAAGCTTTTCTTCTGGCCAGAGATTGCACAAAATTGGGAAAATTGGATGGAGCGGGGGGAGGCCTTAGCCCCACAGTGTGGCATAATGGGTTTATGATAATAATAATTTCCTTTGTGACGTTTTCTTAACGAGACGGAAAATTTTAATGGAAAAAGTCAGTGAGTTAGTGATAAAGGGTGGATTCTAAATTCAGGCGCTAATGAGTGGACCGGATATCCTGCCAGCGGAGTGCGATCGCTTGGCGCTTTGACACTAATGAGCTAGAATTTGACATTAAAGGGCTTTGACGTACTATTTTCCTGACTAATGATTCTCGCTCCTGTAATGCCAATTTAGCACATTCAGCGGGCTTTATTGATTAATTTGGAATAGTGTAAGCTACGAATGGGCCAAGTTTAACTTAACATAACCACTGATCTTTGTACTGTTTCTATACCTATGATTTTATGTGCAATAAAGTATTTACATACCTACATACAATAATAGATAAAGATATGGGCAATCGTGAATCATTTTTTTGCCATCGAATTTTATTGGAAAAGTTCGTACCTACAACCTATTTTATCTTGGCTCCTAAATTTGCTTCAGTTTTCATTTTGATATTTGACAATGACTAATAACGTTTCATATCAAATAGATACAAACATGTTCATAATCGAATCTTACGGTAATTCTTCAGGTTCAGTCATATTCCAAGTTTTAATGAGGGCTAACAATTTTCAGCTCATCAGTTATCAGACTGATGTCTTTCGTAAATGGGGACTGTCTATTGTGCTTACTATTTATTTCATTTCAATTTGAATTATATCCCGCAAATTAATTCGTAAGAAATGTTTAAAAAAAATTACGAAGATCAATTATAAACACTCCCAATCTCAGAAGTGCCGCCCTGGCTGCAAAAACGTTGCTGGTAAATCGTTATTTGTCTTTAAGTATAACAATTAGTGGCTCAAAGATGCGTTCGATCTTCTTTCCATAAGAATATAAATTTAATTCCGTCGAAGTAGAAATAATACTGAAACTAACGAAATATATTGCCTGGGATAACCGAGGTCGGGTCCAATTGACAGTGTAAATCACTCGGAGATATTTCTTTCGTGTCCGCTCTCTTTTCTGCTAACAAAATCACGGAAATATTATTTTTGATGCCAACTCAATCGTAAAATAAAAATAGGTTAGGCCAGGAGGAGTTAGAAGAACACCAGGCAAGAGGAACACTTGTATGGAATTTTCATACTGTAATAGAATGCTT